>OW028581.1:23033411-24265286 GCA_932294295.1 Alitta virens
TGCTGCAGGCCTGAGTGGAGGTGTTAATTATATTGAAGATCTGAGAAGAATGAAAAGTATATGCGAAATTAAAAACAGAGACAACTTATGTTTAGCTAGGGCTATAATTGTAGGAGTTGCGAAAGCTAATCTGGATGCCATCCAGAAGTCAGATGAGGAATTACACCTGCGCGCCTTAAATGAGTACAAAAGGGTGCAGCATGGGCAGAAAAGAGCCCAAACTGTTGAAGCTCAGAGACTACACACCGAGGCAGGATTTGCTCCTGAATATGTCCCTGCTTTCACCGACATACAGTGTTTCGAGAGAGCAGCTAACACGAGGGTTGTAGTTTTTGGTAGAGGTTCCAGTGTTAAGCCTCTCTATGTCGGCGAGGATAGCAGGCAGAGAACGGTTTATTTACTGTATCAGAGAGATCCACTAAATGAGAACGCCATAGGACACTTTCATACGATAACTAAAGTACATTGCATCTTCGGAAAGTCTGCTTTTTGTTCAAAATGTCTGAAGGCCTATGACGAGAGGTATGGTCACGCCGGTTGCGACCAGTGCACATCGTGCAAAGGTGAATCCTGTCCAGTGATTAACATCGAGAAACACTGCTGTAAAGTATGTAACCGCTTTATGAGATCAGTTGAGTGTAATCGACGCCACTTGGAAAATGGCACCTGTTCGAAATCGCACAGATGTCAAGGCTGTAGCGTGTTCTATAAGCCCGGTAATGAGCATAAATGCGGTACACGCGAGTGTAAGATTTGCAAAAAGCAAGTGACTGGTGTGCATTTCTGTTACATTCGACAACAAAAACCTAAAGTTATGTCATCTAAGTATGTCTTTGCTGACTTCGAGGCAGACCCCACAGGGAAGTTTCATTTGCCTAACTTGTTAGTAGCGCACTGGCAGTGCACCAACTGTATTGATGTGAGTTACAGGGACAACCCTCGCTGCTCTCACTGCGGTACTGCTTGTGACAAATGTACACCGGATCTCGTTGACAATGCGTTGAGGGGTGATGAAGAGAGAAACGTATGCATGAAAGGTGTAGACTGCGGGAGGAGAGCAGTAGTGTTTTTCGGCGATGATGCTGCCACAGGCTTCTGTAAATTCTTGTTTAGACGAGAATTCGAAGGATACACGCTCATTTTTCACAATGGCCAAGCCTATGACGCGTACTTCATGGCAAAATATATCTTCAGTACAATGGTTAAGTTACCCAAAGTCATTTACAGGGGTAGTAAAATTGTAGCTATTGATGCGGGGAAGTTTAGAATCATTGACTCTCTCAACTTTCTGACATTCCCTCTTGCTCAGATGCCCAAGGTCTTCGGCCTACAGGGGGTTAAAAAGGGGACATTTCCCGTGTTTTTTAATCAGAAGGAAATGTGGAACTATGTAGGACCCATGCCTCACCCCTACTGTTACAGAGTGAATAGAATGAAAGCCAAAGCTCGTGAAGATTTCATGCAATGGTATGCTCTGCAGAGGGGGAAGGTCTTTGATTTTAAGAAGGAGATACTAGCATATTGCGAAGATGATGTCAACATTCTTCAGGAGAGCTGTAATGCTTTCAGAACTTGGTTAATAGGTATAACTTCTAGAGAAGAAATTGTAGATGTGGGCGAAGGAGGTGAAAGAGTGACACAGCTCATTGGCATAGACCCCTTCCAGTATAATACTCTGGCCAGTGTCTGCATGGCAACTTATCGACACATGTTCTTAACCGAAAAGTACTCTGTCACGCTAGAAGATGACACCAAGGTTGTTGGTCACTTACAAAATGATCAATTGAGCCTTGTTACAGAGAATGGAGGGGTAGTGGACTCGAGCACTGTTGCTGTGAAGAGTATGGAATTTGTTTCCACTCCATTCGCGCGAATGCCATCATGCGGTTTCGGCGGTCTTGACACGCACAGTAGAGTGTCAATCATCTGGCTTGAATATGAGGCCAGAAGCCGCAACATGCATATTACGCACGCTAGAAATGGAGGTGAACACAGGGTCATAAACCAGACGAAGGATGGCTGGTTAAAACTTGATGGTTACAGCATTGACTCCTCAACAGGTAAAGAGACAGCATGGGAATTTCACGGCTGCGTGTACCATGGCTGCAAGAGGTGTTTTGGTGGATCCAATACGCCCTCTAATGTAAGGCATCCGCACACCGGTGAAAGTTTGAAATCGCTGTATATGCGTACTGAATCTAGACTTAGCTATCTGAGAAATGAGCTTAAATTAGAAGTTCACGTTATGTGGGAATGCGAATTCAAGCAGGTACTACAAACGAATGAACTACTACAGGAGGTTGAGCGAAACTGCGAGCTGCTACCTAGGTTGGATCCAAGGGCTGCCTTTTACGGCGGGCGCGTGAATGCTGTGAAGCTATATCACGAGGCTCATGAAGGCAGAAGGATAGGCTATGTAGACATCTGCTCTTTATACCCTATGGTTCTGAAGAACGATGTCTTTCCTGTGGGTATTCCAGAGGTAATAGTTGACCCTCCTCCTGGTGATATAGGTAAATACTTTGGCCTTGTGCAAGCGCGTGTGAGACCCCCTAGAGGCCTCTATCACCCGTGCTTACCCATGCGAGTAGGAGGAAAGCTACTGTTCCCCCTGTGTAGTAAGTGCGCCCACAACTCGTCTCAGACGCCCTGTAATTGTACAGACGTAGAGAGAGATCTGGTGGGTACATGGACGTCGATTGATATAAAGGATGCACTCTGTGTGGGTTACATAGTAATCAAAATATTCGAGGTTTACCACTTCAAAGAAAGTGCGAAATTTGACAGAATGCAGGACACACCCGGCTTGTTTTCGGACTACGTGAACTTGTTCCTGAAAGGGAAGCAAGAAGCGTCAGGTTGGCCTTCTCAGGACATGAGCGATGAAGCGAAAGCGGACTATATTAGTCAGTACCACCAGGTAGAAGGTATTCGATTAGAACCTCAAAACATTTCGTATAATCCTGGTAAAAGGGCCACAAGTAAGCTACTGTTGAACAGTTTCTGGGGCAAGTTCGGCGAGAACAATAATCATAGAACGCATAAGCTAGCGGAGACAGGAGCTGACATTTTCAAACTACTTGTCAACCCTTCTATCTCTCTAAAGGGCATACACGTCCTGTCTAGCGAACGATGCATGATCGAATATAACCATTCGGAGGGATTCCTACCTGAAATGCCTCATGTTAATGTTTTTATTGCTGCTTTCACCACTGCTAATGCGAGGAGTAGGCTTTTCAATGTTCTGCACAACTTGGATAGAAGAGTTATCTATTTTGACACTGACAGCGTAGTTTATGAATACACTGAAGGTGACACAGCTCAGTATACCCCCGACATGGGTGACCATCTGGGGCAGTGGACCAATGAATTGAAGGCAGACCAGTTCATCTCACGCTTTGTCAGCAGTGGACCAAAGTCGTATGCATACTTAACTAACGATGATGACAAGACAACAAAGCTTAAAGGGTTCACTTTAAATCACGAAGTATGTAAACTACTTAACTTTGATAGTATTTGTGAGCTAGTATTGTTTTGGGCTGATCCTGACAACAATTCACTGCAGGAGGATGAGCAGCCTCATGTAGCAGTTCCCTACAGTAAGATAAGACGCAACAAATATGAGTTTAAACTTTTCAATAGAGATGAAATAAAAAAATTTAGAGTGACTTATTCCAAAAGGAGCTTAGTTCAAGGCACATACGACACTCTACCTTTTGGTTATTAGATATTAGAGCAAGAAAAAAAACTTTTTTATTTACTGTTTGTTTTGCTGGTTTGTTTGCTGTTTGCATGTTTTTTAAACATATTTCTATATAAAATAGCTCATTGAATATAAAACAAACTTGAAGTAATATGCGTGGTAAAATGCTATTGAACAGACTGTGATTTATATCCATTGTATGCATGCATGCATTCGTGTATGCACGTATTTATTATTATTATTATTATTATTATTATTATTATTATTATTATTAGAAGCGATTTTGAGAAATATTACGACGGAGCTAACAGAGTTTCGATCTTGTAATAATATCTATATCTAAAGTAAACTGTTATTGAACATGCCGTGAATTGCATGTATGTATGTATGCATGTATGCATGTATGTATGTATGTATGTATGTATGTATGTATGTATGTATGTATGTATGTATGTATGTATGTATATATTATTATTATTATTATTATGATGAAGTATTTTGTAAATATTGCCGATTTTGCGAATATTACCTCTGATCTAACAGAGTTCCGATGAATGATTAATAAATTTAATGCTTTTCAAACTTATATCTGAGTAGTGGAGTTGTTTGATATCTACTCTTTGACTATATTTAGTAGAACAGTGGCAGAATTAGCATTACATTCATATCAAACAATGGGTCATGGCAAGGTGGCTTTGATTTTTTATCCCTATTATTATACGCAAAGGCGGTGCTAGAATAACTGTCTTCTTATATGCAAATACAGCGACTTGTTTTTAATCAAGCATAACAAGGACAAGCATAAATTTCAAGTTCAAAAATTTTTTTATTCACAAAACAAATATATATATATATATATATATATATATATATCTAAAAACAACAATTCCGACATAGCAGACAGTTTACACATCAATGACTAATAGACTAATAGACTAAAAAAGACTAAATAGACAAATACCCGTTTTTAAAAAAACAGGCATAGCTGTTAACATTTTAATGCTTCTTTACAACCTTTTGATAGCAAAACTCGATTAGCCTACCGGACAATTCGTCAGGTGGAGATACATAAGATTTAGTGAGAACTTCCTTGACGTGATTGAGCCCTCCCACGTAAAGAAAAATATCATAAACATCGCTCATAAAGTAAAGTCTTTTGTGATTTAGAGTGACAGCAATTCGCTCGGCAATCCTGAGGACTTCATTTTTAGTCACTTTTATTATTGACTGTTCGATCTCGTCGTATGTAGGTGAGTGTAACATCAAGTCTGTCCACGAATAGCCTGTTTTGTCAAGGATTTGATTGCAGAACACTTGCTCCAAAATTTCCATTTTGCCTGCGCGATGTATTTCGAGCTCATTCACTGTGTAGTCGTACTTCTGGTCTTCATCGGGGAGGCCTGCGAGGTAGCCCTTGACGCTGTCTTCGCAGTCTTTACGAGTGGGGAATAATGTGTGGGACTTCATTCCACGCTTCTCAACATTCCACTGATACGCTTTGATGGTGACTGCCTCGTCCAGATTAACGGCAGAACCCTCGCCCTCTTTTGGTTGAGTGGTGATGACTTGATAAATATTATCCATTGCCTCCTGGAATTTTCCGTATTCTTCCTTGCGGAGATTAATAGTTTTACTGTGATGACAGTCGGCTGTGTTTGTGAGTTTTTCCTGTTCAGTCTTAGGATGCAGGAATGAGACATAGTACTGAGGTTCCTTATCAGTCCTCTGGAACTTGGTGATCATGACGAACTGCCTCTTGGTCAGACTCACTTGTTTTTCTTCGCCATTCAGTAGAGCATTGTTAAGTTCAACTCGTGACTCTTTCAGCTTCTCGAAGGACTTCTTCGCTATATGCACATTTCTCCATTTTGAAGTGTCTGTGCTGTAACGAGATACAGTGACATAGCCAGACTTGTATTGTTGAGCGGCATGAGCGATAACTCTTGTGTGTTCAGATAGACAGACAGTCATTCCACTGGAACCCTGAGGAGTCTGAGAGTTAAGTTGACTGGATGCCATGATGTCGAGATTGAGGTTGTAAAGAATATATCTTTTTTTTCAAAATCTTGATGAGAATGCATGACAGTCTGAAGTAGCATGGTATTTATATCACGTATGAGCTACCACGTGGTTGCTGCAGGCTATTTAGTGATCATACGATGAAAGGTGGGCCAATGACATCCTGAGATTTAAAGTTGATAGCCCCGAGGACACAACCATCAGCGCCTCCTCCTGGACAGAGTTGGCGGGGGGAGCATTATTCCCAGGGATGAGGAGAGGAGTGCAGTCCAAAGATTACTGTCTCCATTAAGGAGAGACAAATTGACTATGCACGCAATTATGACGATATAGAGAATTAGAACTTGACAAATAAAAATCACTTCATCTTTTGGTACTATTCTACCAAATATCTCCCACTGACTACATGTGCTAGTGGAGTATGTATTAGCATTACTTAATACCTCGTGCAAATGTTCCTCATTTTGATGTTTATCATGTGCAGACAGAAATCCGGGGACAAATCTTTCAGCAACGTCCTCACCCTCCATGATTAAATGATAAACTAAACTTAAATGTCACGTAACATGTATTCATATTGCAGCTAATTTTTTAATTTGTGTATTAAGTATTAACTAGCTTACACTGGTGTTGTATAACGCCGGAGGGAAATAATATTTTAACATTCAATATTGCCTTGAGCTACAGCCTGATCTGAACAGCACAAGCCCTGAGGCTATTGCATCGATCCTTTGATGTCATGCCCCCAGGGGCCGGCGATCTCTTTGGCGGTAAAACGCCGCTCACGTAGTGGTATGTCAGCTCTGTAAATGACCCTGTCTGGGTCCAATTTGTCTGGAGTATAAAAATATAGAAGTAATATACAAATTACATTTTGAATTAAGAGCTGCCATTTATCATATAATGACAGCTTCATATTACATGACCCAATATTCCAAGTTCTAACTAATCACTACAAGTATTAGATTAATACCATATATAGCTAAGAGTGCATTTAATTGGGGGATTAACAAAGCACTTGGCAACGACAACAAACATCGCTATGGTACACTTCACTCTAAGTCAGATATATGCTATAAGCAAACGATAAGGAGAGGTTCAATATCATGTAATATTTTTGGCAATATAGCTGACAGACTACTCATTTTCCATTTAATTCCTTGCAAAAGGTAGGTCTTAAATGAGTATGCATGATATAAAAAAATCTCAGCAATACTGGAATACCTAGTTGAATGCACATGACTGCATGTTTACTATATTGTATAGGTGTATTTTATAAACATTAATAGTTTTCAGCTCCTACAAAAAGGTCTAGAATTTTTTAATTGTTGCCTAATGCTGCAAGCACAAGCCTCTGCCAGTAAGAACTGTTTTTCACTTTAAAATTTGTTATACATTTTATGTTATACTTTTATGTTACTTTATCTTATCTTATCTTACCTTATCTGAAATTATCTGACCTTATCATACCTTATTTTACCTTAATTATTTTCAGGGATAGTGAGCAGTCAACCGAAACTAAATTGACCTACATAATATATATCTTGATTGATTCACAAGAGACTAAAATTATTATAATTTTGTGGAATTTGTCTTCCTTGTATAGACAAAAGAATTTTTAATTTAAGGCCACAGGTCATAAGTGCCTGCTTGCTTAGTATCAGGAAGTTTAATAATACTTATACTTTACCTGTTCGACATGAGTATGCTAAACAAACAGTCAGTTACAAAATTCCCTTCTTTAAAAAAAGTATGAAATCGGAAATTAAAGAAGATATATTCCCACTCTCTTGTTGGCTATAAATTATATGTAAAGAAAAAAATTATTCAGTCATACCCCAGTGAATGTTCGATTGTCAATTGTTACGTATGCAATAGAATCTAAAATCTATTTTACACTGTAAATTATCTGCCTTTAAGTAAAATTTGAGACATCTGTCATTCTTTCATCCATTCATTCATGCTAATGTTGTCATTATATTTTATTTAAATTCAATGCTCAAGGATAGTGGAAAATTCAGGTTTTTAGTGAAATTTAATAGAAGCAGTAGCATCCCTCACACTGTCTGAGAGGTCTGTGCATGCAGGCATTCCTCTTCCATCCATGGGGGCCACTTGATAACGACAAAACCTTGTCCGAAGTGGTCCCCAGTCCTCTTAAATATTTATACACAACTTTTTTTTTTACTTGTATATGAAAGGACAATAAAAGATACTGATTGTGATTCAAATTTAACATTTAAGAATATTATTAATGAATTATTTATTTCAGACAGCGAGATGAACCAAGAAGAGTCCCTTCCGGAGTTTCAACCAGCCATAAATGGTCAGAAGCCTGAAGTATTTTACATCCGGAGAGAAAAAGAGACAGTTCCATCATTATTAGCCCAAAAGCATCCTCATGGTAACAGTCCTGGGACTCCGACCCACCCTGCTACCGGACAACCTCGACCAAAGACTTACGGAAATGACAACAGCAGTGTAAACAGGCAAACAAGGTCACAGAGCACTAAACCAGATCCTGTTCCAGGTACTGTTCACATATTGTTTTATGAGTAAGAACAAATTTAAAATTGAATTTGTGTTGAATTAAAAATTACTAATAGACACTTTCAAGAAAGCCAGTAAAGTGTAAGTGTGATGTTAAGAGATTTGGTATTGTACATGACATTGTAGGTGACCTTAAGCTCACATTCAGCCAGACACTTCAACAGAAATTCCATAATTTGAAAGTATCCATGGATGGCATTTGTAGTATTCTTGCCATGTAAGAACCAAATGCTTTAACCTCAGTTTTTCTCAGTCAGAATTCAAACAGTCCCAATCTAGGAAATGACTGACTCACACTCAATTTATTTTAATAAGTAGACATCTTGAGGATATTGCTGTAATATTACTGAGATCCCTGCGAGTATTTTTGTTATGAGTGAGCTTTTTCTATACTCCACAGGTGCACCATATGCAGGGGCATCAGCGCAAAGAATGGGGAGCAGTCTGTTGCGAAGATATAGCCCGCAGAAACAACATTCTAGCGGAGCTATCGCGAACAAAGCTGTAAATATTGAATTATTTTCTGGTTAAATTATACTCTTATATACACTACAAAATATGTG
This sequence comes from Alitta virens, assembly GCA_932294295.1. Classification (NCBI taxonomy): domain Eukaryota; kingdom Metazoa; phylum Annelida; class Polychaeta; order Phyllodocida; family Nereididae; genus Alitta; species Alitta virens. The sequence continues at coordinate 23,042,247 of OW028581.1, forward strand.
ACTATATGAGAAAATGCAGAAGTGACTGATGATTGTTGAAACATTTAATAGACCCAGGGGCTGCCACCTTTCATGGTATGGTACAGGACTAGAGTAAGTATAGTAAGCGAGGTGGTGAGAGGAACATTAGACCCTCTCATTGGGCTATTCCATTTAAATCTATTCTGTGAAAGCAATATGATAAAATTTCTGATAAAATGGGTGTATACTGCATAGGACACTGTGAAAGTATCTGATATTCTGCTGAGAAATTCAAATTTTTCACGCTTGCCGTGAAAGTATAATTTTAATTGTTATGAATCTGTACAGTATTTAAAATTGAATGGCCCTATTTTCACACAATGTGTTACCAAATTGTGAATGGTTGCAGATGAAATTTATCATATATCATTGCTTCATTTTGCCTGAAGAATGGCGAAATTGTACATATGATGCACGGTTCATATATTAATAATAATCAATATGTATGTGTTTGCAGGTAGGACAAATTAGGTATGGGCCACCGACCCCCTTTCTATCCCCTCTTCAACAAGAATATGCGCGAGCGCATGATTCTAGACTTACAAACCTTCTAAAACTGTCTACATAGGGTGCGATTCTTTAGGTTTTTCTGGTACGGCTAATTATGTGTGTAGTTTAGTGTACTAATTACTACATAACACGTGGCTTTTTTTTTTCAGTTTTTCTTTTCTTTTTATCCTTGCATACTGCATGTACTGTACAACATATTAGACATCCCGCATGTTATGATCTTCCACTTTCAGCAAAATATAGGAGATTTCTCATACTAACGCTATTAGAAATGAGTCCTGCCCAGCAGCTGATTTGGCTTTATTGTTCTACGTGCAAACACATCCATTCATTTTGTGATATCTTACATATTAATTTTAACAGTAATAGTGTGCAGTGTGCTGTATAAAAGTTAACACTTGAAGGCTGTCTGATATCTGGATTTTCATTTATAAATCAGAACAAGGAAGTGAAATGTTGTAATGAAAATAAAAAAAATCAGTTTTGTATATTATATGTGGTATAGTTACTAGTTATGCATCACTGCATTATAATACTGTAGACATAATTTTTACATATTTTCAGTGAAATTAAAATATGTATAATTTTTGGAAAGATGTATGCATCATGTAAAATATTACAGATTTCTATTTCTGGTGAAACTATTATTTTCATCATCATAAAAAGTCATTTCTGCCTTTAATGTTAAAATATCAATACTACAAAGTAGGATTCTTATTGATATATCTACCATTTTCTAATTTGCTTATTTATTTAATTTCTTCCTCTTTTATTCAGGACACCCCTGGTACAGTAACAAGTGCGCCCCCTAGTGCTTTTCAACCACCACACAGAAGATTCCAAACAGGCCTTGATCAAATTCGCTCACAACACCATGAGGATTTTTTGCCACCAATGCCCAGACCACCGCTTTTCTCCACCTGGTGAACATGAGCAGAGCTACATGCCTTTAGAATATTGTGATACAAACTCTTTACAATGCAGCATTTCTGTAAAAAGAACTCCACATTTTCCATAGAAGCACCCTGTGATAAGGCTGGTCTAAGTTCCAGTTGTCATATGATTTACAACGTTATAGTGTTATGTAGTATTTACACATTGTATTATTTGATGCAGAACCAGATTATCCATATAAGGCCTCCTTTGAGTTCTTAAAAGAGTCAGGAAGCATGTCTAAAATCTGACATGAAATCTCCTTTATTCGTTTCATTTGATGCTTTGCAACCTTTTTGGTAGAATACAAAATCATTCAGTTACACCTAGGTGAAATTAAGCCGTTTGAAAGAGAGTCTGTCCAACTTCCAGAAAATATTTTGAACTTAAACTTTCTGGTTAGACTAAAAAACTGACGTCAGATATTCTGCTCAGTGTCTATGTTGAGAGGCAAGTAAAATACCCCACCCATGGAGTAAAACTGTAAATGTGTAAAATGGTGTGGACTCAAAGCTTTATCATCTCATCATTACATCTGCCTCTGGCAGCTGGTCATATTTATAAACTGGCTCAGACCGGTATTGTGATAGAAACACTGGGACAAAGACAAGCTATAGATATCTATGCTTGAATGTGCTTCTAGGATAATCTGATTCTGTGTTAACAATTAATTTCAGCATTACAAAAGGAGAAATTAAAACTTTGCAAGTATTTCATTTTTGATATTTTTATAGGAATACTGTATGTCGGTACAATATAAAATGGTCCGTTTAATTACGGCGATGATGTTATCTGTGATATTTGAATTTCTAGTGTCTGGTATTTATAAGCTCAGTTTACTAATTATATAACCGTGCTTTTGCCAATCAATTAGTGTTTGTTAATGTGTTGCTATTTGATCGATAACGCTGTGTGTTGATGCTGTATGAAATCAAAAATTTCCAATTTTTTGTTTTGTATAAAATTTATTATTTCTTAAATAAAAAAGTTGTTATATACAGTTAAATACAGGTGGTATTATAACAACAATACCATTTAAATATCACATGGAAAAACAGAACATGTACATTAACAATTCATATATATTCGTATGCCCAGGTCCGTCCTGTTTAACAAGAGTTGATAACTGCTTTTAACAGTTACTATGGATATTATGAAACCGTAACTAGGTATAACTACTGTATGGCGTAGAGACTATGAAGTAAATCTATGCACCAAACTATTACTAGACTAATTGACTAGGATATAAACATTGTAAGATTAGGAATGGCAATTATTATTATCCCAGTAATACTGAAATTTTTGACGAGGTTTCGATCACTGGATCTTCAGAGCAATATTTGAGACCGGTCAAAAGTTAGATAAAGCGAGGTTGAAGTCAATAAGTTGACACTAGGGGGCCCTTTATTCAAGAGTTTATCCCACCACTTTGTTGGTCAATTACTTGGCACATACATCATGGACCTTCGGTCTCACCCCCATTATCTTATTCTCATAATTCTCTGAAAAAAGCCTCATCAAAACAGCTGTAATGTGAAACTTCGATATAAATTTCATGCATGTCTGAAACATGACAAAGCTTGGCAATATTGTATGATATCAGATCTGATGATATCCATATAACTTTGTTAGAATGCTTTACAAGCATCTTAACCATCTTCAATCTTCAGTTTCAATATGCCCATGTCCTTCAGTACCTAGTTTTCTTGAGATTCACAATCACAACCACTTTAGTGGTCACATTCATCACAATTGTCACCTGACCATATAAAAGTTTCCCATTGACAAGTTTAAGGATGTGATAATAGTGATATTCAGAACTGCATGCAAATGACATAAATCACAATGGTACTCTTAGTATTATTACTGGGATAATAATTACTATTGCTTGCTATTGCTAATGTAAACATCTCAAGTATAGTTCCAATACTTGCATTAAAATAGTGTTCAACACACAATCACCAGTACTTCAAATATATATTCAGATTCCTCAACAATTGCAAGAAGTGATCCATACTATTCGTAGACTACTCATATAAACAAACATGAACAAGATTTGAGATTTGTTCATTCTATCATAAACACCACATCAAAATATAATACAACAAACATATAAGTAAAGTTCAGCATCACAATATGCATTTAACAGATCAGTTTGTCTCAACAATCATGAGAACGCAATTAGTTATTTGAAAGGTATGTGATAATTAAGTAGTGGACGCCACTGGTAGTAGTGGACGCCACTGCCATTTTTTATGTCATAACTTTAATTAATTTGCAGAAGTTTATGTAATTATGAATGTTAAATTTTAGTTGGGATTTTCAAGTATTCAGCAGAAAGTTAGATTTTAGTGCCAGTGCTAATTCTATGGTCAGGGATTGAAATTTGACATGAGTTATGGCTCACGTTCATGCAGAGCTCACACAAATGTGATTTTGCGCGAGTAGGAACTCGCTAACACTAAAGTTAGGGTCAGCATGAGTTGTTTCGTTAAAGGAGTTACAGAACTACTTTTGACTGTCTTGCAATCAAACTTCAAAAGGAAAACCCATCTTATATAAGCTATACTTTAGATTGCAATTGAATTCTTGCTTATTCAAAGCTTGGTATAACTGTTTATATGAACAATAGATCAAATTCTGCGAGCAGGAGCTCACGCAAAATTACCAAAGATGATTTTGCGTGAGCGGCTAGTCACTCGTGTGGCCTATTTCAAATTATAATCCCTTGTAAGGTGATATAGTACGCCAAGATAAGATGCTTTCATGCAGAAGATAATATTCCTATCTTGGGACATCACCACAGGAAGAATCAGCAAAAGCGGCAGAATGAGGCATTACTTGTCTCAAATTGCCGAGAAATACGATCTCTATGATGACTTGAACATCCGGGTATTTGATTTGTGCTTAGTAACAGGTCAGAATCAAGTGTCCTTGAACACTACCAAACCCATGACTGTTCTGACTAATTAATTTCACACGCAATCACAAATTCAGCAATTCAAAACATTCACATGTAATGTATAATATATATATGCATACTGTTTTTGTACCATTTGGAGTCAATTTTTCGATGTATCAGAGGAGCTCACCAGCCATTACAAAAGCATCACTTAATGCTGCTTTAATGCAAAGAATAAATGATTTGCAAAAGTCTTTAGAGTCTAGACAAAGCAGGAGATTTGAATGTTTTTTGTTACTCATAACAAGTGTAACACCTTATTAAGATGCACAGCAAAGAAAATCAAGACAATGAATAGATGAACAATTAGGTAAACTTTCAAACAGGGCTCACAGAAAGATGATAGCAAGCCTTAATTGGCATAAGCCAGATGGATAATTTAGTGAATACTAAAGCAAGAGTTCAAAAACAACTTGAAAGGAGTTTTAAGTGGTAAATCAATTAAGGTGAAAAACCACGATGCAATATCTGGAATGCATAAATTTGAAATATCCAGGATATGGAAATTGTGCATGTATACATGTATATATTCAGATTGGACTCGTACTCTTGAGTGCGAGACATTCAATCATAATACAAAAGACTGCTGAAATTTTCATTCCAAATTAGACCCTGAATTTGCCATAGAAACAACTGATATACCTAACTAATCAAATGGTGAACAAGATCACCACCAGAGGTCACTGACACTGATAGTATCATACAGATAAGCACTGTTTGATGATGTCATCTCTTTAATGACATCATTTTTGTTACAACGGATGATGTCATCCTATTGTGCTTTACCTGATTTGGATGTAGTGGCCTCGTTAGTACACTTCTGGTGCTTACCCCATTGACCCAATCTTAACAAACGCAGATAATTTGAAACAATAACACCATATCTGGCAGGTGGCAAGGAAGCATACACCACACGTACATATCAAAATATTTCAGAATACAATGAACTGACATTGCCAGAAAATACTCATAACCCTAGTGATATACATACATAAATTATTTCTGATCACCTCACTTTGGTAAAAGCAACCACTGGGTAACAATTAACTCAACTAAAGTTGATTGTCAAATTACTCAAAAGGGAAGCAATGGCTTGTAAAATCCTGCGTGATACATTGCGTAGAGGCTGCTACAGTTTTGCTTAAAAGCGTAATCTTCACTGACTCCTGAAACAGTCCATCAGTTGTCTTGCAATGGTGAATAGGCCTATACGAAATTTCTTACGACTATGTCTGCTGAAACAATGTCAGTGAACTTTCAACAATTCACTCATCTGAATCCAAAGCTTCTGCAGGTATTCCTGTTCTGTCCGCTAAACCCATGAGGTAGCCTCTTGTTTCATACACCATTTCATCTGTGTCCGGCTTTTCTGTCAACACCCATGTGTCATCAGTACCTTCGACCTTTGCACGGCAAATGGGGCATGTTTTACTATTGACGTTCCTGCAAAATTGTTAACAATTGTTGTTAAAAACAAAGATCATGTAATGCCCAATGTTCAGCAGCTATTTGTGTCCACAGGATACTATTTTTCATCTACAGGACACTATTTTACTATTAAACCCTAACGATGTTACACCACTATTAAATTTCCTGTCAATTAAAATTTTTAATATCTTTCTTCAACACTGAATCTTTCCAATATATTGCTAATCCCTGTGCACAGCTAATAATCACAGAGAAATCATATTGAAAAAAAAAAAAAAACTTCCATGATGAATGTGATACTATGCTCTTCTATTGCAATGTGCCCCATAATGGAACTCAGGTATTGGCACAGGAATACAGTCTTACCATTCATCTATACACTGTTCGCAGAAGGTATGAGAGCATCTCAAACTGATTTCAGACTTCCTATCCATGCATATACAGCACTCTTCTCTCTCCACATGCACTCCTTGCATATACCTGGAAAATATAAGAAATAACTGATTCACATAAAGTTTTTAAGCAATTTCAAGAAATTTTAAATGCAATGAGTTGAGAATCTAAAGTAACTTTTAGATACTTACTCATTCATGATCATGGAGGCACAGAGGTTGGAGTTGTTAGCTTCACTTGTTTCTATAGTAGCCAACTGAGCCTGTTGTTTAATCTCATAAAATAAATGCATGAACTGCTTCAAGTTTAATATCCTAGCAGAATAGGTCATTCCACTCCCACAGTCCACCTAATAAGATGAAGTTTTTTAAATTAAAATAAAGGTGATACATTTTTAAGTTACAAACAGCAGCAAAAACAATGAGCATATTCATATTTAATTGTGCACAGAACAAATACATTTTGTTGCTTATCATTACCTTATAACAGCATATTCTAACTGTTCCTTTCCAAAATATTGTTGTATCAGAACCCTCCTGTACCTTGAACACCAGCTGCTTGCCATCAATATCTTGGAATGATCTGGTTCTACAAAGATTCAATATCGTTGATATCATTCAATATTATTCATCCAAAATCTGTGTGCAGGTCTTTTATTACATGCAACATCGATGGTGAAAACAATAACTTTAATGTATGGGTAGGTGCCAGTTAACTTGGATGACCCAATTGGTATCTTTTGATTAGCTTTAGAGTAAATACAATGGACAATTGACAGTCACTCTAAATCCCACTAGGATTACACCCTAATTAACTAATCACTTTAAATTGTGTCCTCATATGTCCTGAAATTACCTAGTTCTATCGTTAGACAATTACTTAAATTATTTTCCATAGTCTTCAGATATCAACATTAATCTTCCTTTCACTTCTAATTCCTTACATTGTATTAAGTTCCTCAAGCAAAACCAGGAATTCCTCATAAGTCATGGACACAATTTGGCGTATTTCCATGGCATGGCGCTGCAGTCTAGTCTGAACAACACCAGCAGCAGCAACAGCAGCAGGTGGTACAGCGGAGTCAGGACTCTTCTGTGAGGGAACCTGGCCCATACTCATCCTTCAAAGAATTTTCCAATGAAACATGTATAATCTCAAGACATTTCCTAGTGTCATATTCATCAAGTTTATTGTAGTGCAGCTTAGTGTCACACAGGGTGCCCCAGATTCAGTTCCCAGAAAGGGAGAGAGATATTTCAAATTATTTCAAATGTCACTGTTTCCAACGTTTATCTGACAAGTTTGGTTCATAATAGTTTAACATTAAAATGTCATCCATCACCTAAATGTAAAGGACCGCATATAACAATGTAGTGCATAACTCTTCTTTATTTATTGCATATTAACTGCATTAACATAATAACAACATACTTTTACATCTTAATATTATGCCAAGTGGGGACTAAAGAGTTAGACCTGTAGATGATTTAATTATCAAGTAAGCAATGTTATTGTGATGCAGGTGTAGTTATTATTGGAGTGAGCTCAACGACCATTGACCACCACATGCACAACCAGTTGTCATGTGCGCATGTTATTTTCTTTGATGAGTGTCATGCCACATGATAGTGATGCAAGCAAAATGTCAACAAAACACTGGTGTATGATTGTGACACATTTGTGACATTTGTCATGGCAATGCGTGAAGTTATACATGAACAACTTGTCAAAATCTTACCAAAAGTATGAGCGCACAATTTTGATTCTGTGTGTCCACTTTCAAGGAATAAAATCATCAATATCACGTCCAACTCTCAGAAGAAGCCATCATTACTTCGTTTTGCTTGGGAAATCCACCTGTGTTCTACGTCACAAATTTCGTGTACTTGTGACGTCACCACTTTTTGCGCGCACTGGAGCGCAGAAGTTCACAACAACATCGGCCGGGAGAGATGTGAAGTTGCAAATGGGACGTTAAATTCAGTAAAAAGTGCGACCCAAAGGTAAGAAAGTCTTAAAGATATTTCTGGGTGATGCATGGGTTAGATTTTAAGCCGTATGTGGAGAAAATTGGGATGCCAATGCCCGATTTTGTGACGATCTCAGCCTGTTTTGGTGTCTGATGATGATACAGAAATTAGGCGTGAAGACAGTTCAAGACACTCCTGTCACTGTCACTGGCCCATGTCATGACTGGACTTGAGATGAAAAGTCCAGTCTCATAGTTATAGCGGTAACAGCTGGGTTAATTACTGTCCTGTTTTTAATTTCAAACGTGAGTAAAGCAACAACGATTGGTATGTCATTTTTTGACAATGGCAATGGGAATTCAAACTCAGATTATAGTAACACTGACACTGTAGTGTAAATGACATGACAAAGTCTACTGTAATTTTTGTTTATATAGGTAAAGTTCTTTTTTAAATGTTTGCTGGATAGTTTGAGACATAATAATGTTTTTTTATATTGTTTAATAGTTTTCTTATTTATTTATATATTTTTTAAATTTGAAATCATAATTTTTAGGCTCATCAATTAATGTTTGATTAGACATATATATGTATTCTGCATATGAAGCTAAATCTTGCAATATGTTGAAATTTTGCAAATTTTTACCTAAGTTACCTTAAAGCAAATTGAAAGTAGCTGACAAAAATGTAATCTTGGTAACACATGTAGTGATGTACTGTACAGTACATCAATCTACCTCAACCTAGATAATTGATGACAGGTTCTTGACATGTTTATATACTAATCTATGGTTTCTACCCCATGATGCCAGACTGACCCTCCTAATTGACTCCATGGTGTTGACATTCCAGACCTTGCAGTCCCTTGAGAGTGTCAGTCTCCTACTGTCCTCTTCTAACTTAGATAAGACTGATAATATACGAGGATGTTTGTTGCTAATTTGACACTCATCTGGTTTGTGTTTCTAGTCTGTGGTCTGTTTCAGTGGTACACTGTGTTTGCTAATTGTGCTCTGCTCTTTATCAGTGATGCCTTATAAACTTAGAAGTGCCAATTCTGGTTACTTTATCATGACCATACCTCCGTGAGAACCTAGGGTGTATCGTTCCATCACTCCATGGTTTCATGACATGATTAAGAAATTATCAATGTTGAATTATATTTCTATTTGGAAAAAGTGCAGAATAGAAAGTCATGTTGAAGATAGGAGTGTATTTAATTGGTGAAAATGTCAATTTGTAGAAATATGAATTTGCCATCACAAAAATGAAATATTTCTGCTCAGTATACAGAAACTACTATTCTGTTTCATGTTTAAAACTGGGCATTATTAAAAAAAAAATCATTAACTTGTGCTCACTGCTCATTCATTTAGTGTTATTGTGTATTTTTACGATGTACTGTAGTAAAGATTCTGTGGCAAATATGATGAGTAGCCACCCAATGTCATGCGTCTTCCTTATCACAGAGCTCTCAGCAATGCTCAGCAGCTAATCACATATACTCCTGATGAGCAGGCTCCTAGCCTCCTACGCATGCAAGGATTAGTGGATCACTAGAGTCAGCCAATGGTCTTGGTCACATGCAGCTAAATGTGATAACTGATTAACCTCTTTGTTGATTCTAGCAGTCTCTGCAGTTTTCTCTGTACCATTTATGAACTGATATAGATCTTTGATGTGACTAATTTTTGTGGTAAATGAAATTTTTACATTTGTTATATGCAGCCCAATGATAGTATGCTATATAGTGTGCTGTCTCAATGTAGGTGGCATATTTAGTGGTTGGTTGGTTAGGCCTCTCATATATGAGTTATGAGAGAATTAAAAATCCATAAACCTAACAGTAAAACCAAAAAAAAGTGAAAATACATGGTATAAACTGTCTACAAGTAGACAATTATTTAATTATTTTGCGAGCGATAGTGGTATAAAGTCTCTGTTGGGTGTTCCCTGTGGCCCTGTCATTTACAATGATAGTGGGATTATGTGCTGACTGTTATAGGAGTTATTTAGCTTAAATATTGAACAATTGAAGGCTTGAAGCAATTAGCCATACCCCTGCACTGTAGATTCCGTTGCAAGTTCTGTTTTCTGTCAGGGCTTGGGCACATCTGGGTTGACATCTGATGATAAATAGCACTTGAAAATCTAGTGCCTTTGAGTTACCATTTTTGGGGGTGAAAGAAAAAAACTGGATGCTAGAAAGTTTCCTATTTCAGTAGTTGTTTAGTGTAACCATGGTGTAATAACTGATACCACATAATATACATGAATATTGAATTTAGATCTAATGACAAGTCTAGATTTTAATTTAAATCGTATGTGTAATTCATAAGACATCACACTGAACTAATGTGGCCACATTAGCTTCGAACCTTCAACCATCTGTGCGCCATCTTTATCATATATATATATATTTTTTTTTTTATTGACGGAAGATGTCAGAAAAGACATATATGTCACAAGTACAAAAGATAAAAAGAAATAAAAGCAATCAGAAAATAATAATAATTTAAAAAAAAGGGGGGGGAATACAACAAAGACTATAGTTCCAGATGGTTCCAGACTTGTCTTTATCATAATTACATGACTCACTTAGACCATTAATCAGGTAGTTAAGAACTGCTTTAATTGAAAAGTCACTAAAAATTAAACAACCAAAAAATGCATTTAGACTTCAGCGTAAATTGTTCTTTCTCTTTTAGAAGGCAAATGTGCTGTTTTTAATCTGCACCATATTTTGTCCCTTTTTTTTCTGAATCTTGTAATTTCCCACGGCTACCTTTTGGCCCTTAACATGGCTGGGGTTACAAGGTTAGTTGCGATATTTACAAGATATAAATATCTCACATATCTACTTAACCGAGCGAAACTTCACCTTCCTTAGTTCTTGCATGCTATTTATGTAACAGAAAAAAAGAAACTAGAAATGTAAACCCTTCATACTGAAAAAGTGCAGTCTCTCCTCTACAGTCTACAGAAATTGTATGCTTGGTTACTCAAGAGAAGTAATGATCCAGCTATTATATATATCCCTCTGATTTATGAGGTACATAACAATCATTAGAAAAGCAAACAGGGTGTTTTAAAAGAAACACGATGCACGAAATTGTAATTTGTAGACTTGTACTGAATATTGCTAAAATGGAAGTGAAATGAAGGAGCTTATTTATTATTACCAACAGTTCTGTGACAGACTCTTCCAAACAATAGTATTAACAAATTGAATATGATGATTTATTTCCTATTGACCTAAATTCCCTCTGCAAGCAACTGAAATAAACTTCAAATATTTCTGTGTCAACTTGACTTATATAATACCTTGTCATTGGTGGGTATTGATAAAATGACTGACTATTCATAGAATGTTTACTCATGTGAAAGCAAATATTTTGCTTGCCTATTAAGTTATTATTTGCAACTGCACATATGTATATCCATGATATATTTGCCTCAATGTAGATGATGTTGTACAAATAGAGTTACATGTAAAAAGTAATTAAAAGCTTATAAAGCCTGGCAAATGGACATGCTATTCAAATGCAGATTTTATTAGGATTTAATTGATTTTTATGCCCTTCTGGTACATCATAAATGATCTAATGTGGTTTGACTTTAAGTATTGTCAAAATAAGTAAAAGGCAAATAGAAAGTTGTTATATAGAACTTGTATTTTTTTCGGGTCTTGTATTGGGTCATTGCTACTTAATCGCATTAAATGACCAGCTGCCAGAGGTAGACGTAATGATGAGATGACGAGGCCGGGAGTCCACACCATGTGTTGTGGTCTCAATGGAGTCTTTTCACTGAGCAGCCATAAATTCAGCAGGACATAAGTCTTTCTTATCCTATTATTACTTATTATGCTTTTCAGACATAGCAGATCATAACTAACAGATTCCATTAATATGATTTTCTCCGGGAAATAACAGAAATGAGTTGAATGATAAGTTGTCAAATATACATTAAAATGCACTACAAATACTGCTGCTAAGATGTACATTGTTTCAGCCAATTACAGTCAAGGGTGGGAACTTTTTCAGCCAATAGAAGTGCAGTATTCTGTCGAAGCCACCTGGTGGAAATATAGAGAACATCCATGATCTTACATGTTGGGGTACCATCCACTGTGTTATGTTAATGTAAGTTTGGAGTTATTGGATGCAACATGGAATTCATTAGTTTATAGACCTAGGGCATTTGTCATTTGCAATTCATAGGCAAATGATAATTGGAAGTCTTATGACGTGACGTTATCCAATTTGCATTATTCAAATAATTCCATTCGTGCGATTAACATTTTGCCAATATAACTACTAACGGTTGTCAAGTGCAATAACAGAGTGATGACGGTATAAAAGAGAAATGAGTGAAGCGTGGAGGCTGTTACAGTCGAGTGCAGGGATCCATGAAATGCACTTTCCGCAGTGAAATTTGAAAGTCTACAAGAAGAGGATCTTAACTCGATCGTGCGCTTTAGCAGGATCTACAAAGCCATTTGCACATTCTCGGAATATTTCGTCATATCTCTGGAGTACATACTTAATTGTGAGCCGTCTCAGATGATACTTAGCGGCTTATAATGTCAGGTGTTAGTTTAGTAAGAGCTATGGAATAGAAACTTCAGTGAATCAGTGCCGCATTTGAATGGAGTTCAGTCACAGCTGATGTTTTGACTTCTGACATTACTGGATTCCCTAAAGTTGAACATTGTTGAATGAATATATAGGAATTCTCATTCAGGACTTGAGATACAATCCCTTAATAAGGTCAGTAATACATAATACGTTCTTACTGGGTAATAACCATGAGTAACTGAGATGCAGAACTGAGTGAATTAACATACACATTCCATCTCATTTGCATAGATTATCATATTTGGAATCACCAAGCATATTTAATGTTCCAAATGCTACTGTCTAAATTTGTGACATTAATATTATGCAAATGATGTGCATGCCACAGGTACAAGGTCATTTGGGAAATATTTTCAGAGTTAGAGGTAAAAATTTACTTTTTTATGATGTGGAATGAGACAAAGTACTTGCCTTAGAATCTTGAATCTGTTGGTGTTCTTCTTCTACTGATTGTCAGTTTAGTGGCATATACTGAGTGGTCTAGTGGTTAGAGCCTTGGATAGCTCTACTCAGTCCGTGAGTTCTAATCATGAACTAAGCACTCTTAACTTGAGCTTGATCTTGGCAGAAACTTCATTCACTGGAATTTAAAGTGGAGGTGCTTTTTACTCGGTGTCTATGATGGTCAAGTAAAAGACCCCACCCATAGGATAAGAGTGTAAAGTTTGTAACGTGGTGTGGACTGTGGACTCCAAGACATCATGTTATCATTACATCCACCTCTGGCAGCTGGTCGTATAAGTTGACTAAGCTTCTGACCATTAACATTGAGACCATACAAATGATAGACATGCTTGTCTTTGTGATGTATTTTTCCATAGGAGTAGCCCAAAGAAGTAGAAAACTTAATGCTGCCTGTCATCAGTATTTTTTCTCTGTTTATAACCACGTAAAAAAATTCTGATACAGATATTTCTTTCTGTTGCATAATTGTGTGGCCCTATTTGTCACTAACCACAAATGAGTACTTGTAACTGTACAATCTCAAGAGGCCACATTTTTGAGAAATTGCCAGAGAAAAAGGCTGCAACGCCCAATGTGGGGTGATATAATTCTTGTTTTTGCATGCAGGAATGGTTTTCTTCTGTTTGCTTCCACTTTCTTTTATTTCTAAAAAATTTTGTTTCACCTTTTTTCTGCTGTTTCTGGCACCTTTCTCCTTTTAGAGAGAAGTCAGATCCACTTTGGATAAGAATTTTGCCAGACATTGTTTGGTATGAAGCAATTTTGCCGTGGTTCTAAAGTGCCTCTAGCAGTGTAAGTGTGCCACAAAGGACAAAGGTATATTATTTTTATTTAAAAGAAATCTAAAAAGGAAAGAAACTATCTAGAGAGTCAGAAAAAAATTTAACAAGGGTCTTTATACATAGGGCTATATCATTATCAAACAGAGCATAGACAGGCTGATGCAACTTGTATTGTTCAGAAGAACATTTGTTGTTCCTGTTTTGTTGGTTAAAAGAGCTAGCTTAAAGTCACTCAATCAAGTTTTAATGAACGATCTCATCATTACAGTGGCTGTTACATTAGCTGTCACACATGGAAGAAATACAAGGGTTCTATTGCCATCCCAGCCAGTGGCAACCACCAAAGCCTTGTTGTATACCTGTCTCATTTCTTGGCTGCTAAACCTTCAAACTGGGAGAAAAAGAGAGAAAGGTAGAGGAGAATAAAAGAAAATAAAGCAAACAGAGCATAGTGCACCCATCAAATGCCCAGGGCAGTGGTAGTGTCACTCCTGTCCATGTCTATGTCTAGTCTGTGTAATTATCAAATGTGGGGATTTCCAGACCTCAGACAGCTGGAATTTCTATGGTAACATCCACAAATACAGTCGAACTGGTGTATAACAAATTAATCTGGAAGTTGGGACTGTCGGGAAGTGTTTGTTCCAACTTGGTAGCCTTGTTTTAAATGTGAGTCTTTTGTAAAAGATACTAAGCAACAAAATCCATACTTGGACATTGACTTTGTTATAACAAGAATTTTGTTATAAGCAAGATCGTTATAAACGGATCCAACTGTTATACTGTATTGCTGACCAAACGTCATCTATACAGGCATACTTATACATCAATTTTGTTACATGTACATGGCTATTTCCTGTACAGTTAATTTAAAACGGGTTCGATCCCCAGCCCGGGCACTCTTCATGAGCCCCACCCATGGGGTGAATGTGTAACATGGTGTGGTCTCCTAGCCTATCATCTCATCATTACATCTGCCTCTGGCAGCTGATCATATAAGCTGGCTAACTTAGACTAAGCTTCAGACCCAGTATACAACAGAATATATACTTTAGTTCTGAGGCTGACACCTAAAAAAGAATAGATCTTTGAGGTATTCTGGACAGCTGAGAAATCATTTAAGAAATGCTGGATATGGCATTTTATCCATGCCATATGATTGTTTGTTATACATTCACTATTGTACTTGACATTTTTGCCTGGCTTTTTTCTTCTTCTTTTAATTTTTGAGAAATTCTGTGAAATCCTAGCCTGGTGCACCCCTCTGTCATTGTGTTAAGCATCAACACGTCTTTTTGCACAGCCAAAACAATGGGTGTTGTCATTGTACTGCCTCCGACTGGTTCTGGTTTCCTTGGAGATCAGTTTAGAACGTCGATAAAGAGATACTAGAATTCGATCTTCCAATGCAACAGCAAATTTATTTCGTGAAAATTTTGATTGAAACTTCAGCATTTATGTTCTTCTGTAAGGTTGAATTGAGATATCTAGTGACATTGTTTTTCTGGTTAATGATGACGATGATTGTCTTCGGCAGAACAATGGAAGAAGTAACTGATCACTACCAAACATTGGGTTACAATTAATTAGCATGGAACGTTATTTGATACCCATCAATTAAATCACGATATAACCAATTCATAGTCTTAATTGTGATATCAGATTATCTTGTATTCCCTGAATCATGATTTATTCTTCCATTCTCCTCAGCTTAGAGCTGAAGCAAAATTTTAAAAACTGAGTAAAATTTTGTTTTAAGTAATTATAATCTGAGGTGAGATAGATGATGGGATTTGTCTATGTCTGTCTCATTGTCTGTGTCTCAATGTTACTGGTCTGAAGCTTATTAGGCTGCTTAGTCGCTCTGGGCTTCCAACCGCTGGGTCTGTGGGGTTCGATTCCCGGTAGAGCCTAAGTTGGATGGCTGTTTCCTCCTTCGTCTCATTGCCCTGGTCTCTGCCTGTCCTAATTAGCCCAACTGGTGCAGAAATACAGGATGTAAAGCCCTAATGACACACACACACATTAGGCTGCTTAGCCAAAAATATAACACTGAATGTCAAACTAGGGGCTGCTATAATTGTAGAATATCTCTCTGAATTATGTTTATCTTTTTCCTGTGATAAATCTCATCCTCGTCTTGGTAATCAGAATTTTTCGTTTTAACCTAATAAATTAATGCTTGCAGGGGTTTCCTTCATCATCTCCTAACCCAGTGGCTCCCCAGTATCGACAAGTTTTTGTCTTTGGGGAGTCTCCTCATTCATATAATCTTTTTATATATTGATATATGCATCATCTCATTTCATCTCACCAATGATTTATATGAATGAAATAAAAGTGATTTGTCTGTCGGTCTAGTATTCTTATTCTTATCAATGTCATATTTGAAACAAAATTCAGTCGCAAATTTCTAGAGATTATGTCTGATATAAATTGTACCCATTGATTAGTACTACTGCTTACTACCCATAACACTGCAGAATCTGTTAGTAACTCAAACATCAGCAACATAATGTCAAGTGTATTGTTGCACATCTAACTTCAGTATCAGTTAGATTACACAGTGCATTGTATGCAAATTTGTGGGTGATTTAAATTATTTAGATGGTTGTCCTTAACCCTAGGAACCCACAGGAATGCATGTTGGCTTTTGGTTGGCCTTTTGGTTGGTGGGTGACATGATTAATCACCTTGATAACAAGAGTGCAGTGGGCAGACCATGACATGGTTGAAATAACACCATTATCTCCTGTCATGCTAACGGTTTTTGCAGTGATTTTCTAAGGTTAATGAGCCATGCGAAAAGATCAATGGTGCATGGTGGAATTTCTTATGAGTTTTGGTGTGAAAAAGGTCTGCAGATGATGCCTTGTTATTAATTGTAGCTTTTCTGCAGTTAGTGAATCAAGTATTAGTGAATCATACAATACTTATAATATACATATAACTTGATTGTATAAGTAAGCAGGATATTTGTTGTTTTTAGCTAGACATTTCATTTGAAAATCAACCTCACATAAGTCAAAGTCACTATTCTAACATTGTATGGTCCCAAAACAATTCTGTACTGTAACCTTGGATCCACGCTGTAACATAATTCAGTTGTACTGTAATATTGTCAGTGGTATTATACACATGTATGCAACAGGAGAAACCAGCACTGTGGATTGGTATAATTATCTTCTGTTGATTTATTTTTGTCACATACATAATATACACATGTATTGTATGCTCCTGATGCAATGCTTGTGAATTTTCCTCACTAACTTATCCTTGCCTTGTTAATTTAGAACTTAAAAGGGACAGAAAATAGGAACCTACTCTGTATAATTTAGTTCTTCTTTATTAGATAGAAATAACACTTCAGGATTAATGCTTTGGGGTGTAGTAATGAACACTGTTAAGGATATGTATCAACCACCAGAGGTAGATGTAATGACGAGATGCTAATATCTTGACTCTCAACTCCACAAGGCTAGTAATAGCCCATGACTGTTGATCTTATGTCTATATCCATCAAATGGTCCCCACTTGCTCTGAACACTGCTAAATGCAGTAGTCCTGTCCAGCTTTTGTCCATTACGATTAGTCGTATTACTGGTCATGTTTGTCCATAATTCATGGGATATTTCAGGGACCTCAACTAATGCTGGACCATTGTATGCACACAGGGACACTTCAGGCACAGGTGGGTCTGACCTCTATGAATATTTCATGAAAATCGTGCAAAATGCCCTTCAAACCGAGAATCACAGAGTAGTAGACTGGTGAGATTGATGGGAGACAATGATTTGATCTCTTCACGGTGACCATGATCTGATGATGATCATGCTTGTTTTCGTCAAACAAAACTAGGCCATTTACAGTCAAACGTGTGTTGAGTGGTCACCCAAGACAGGTGGCCGTTTAATGGAGGGGTAAACAATGGAAATTCAGGCGAGGGGGTTTGAATATTGGCCGTTTAAAGCAGGTCGGCTGGTTTGACCGCAGACTGTGTCTCTGCCTCATGAGATTTCTAGAAAATGAATAAGCCATGAAGTTGCATTTGTGTGCCTTATATAATAAATGTATTATTTGTGATAAGGGCTGAATTATTGCCCAAAAAAAAAGAAAATATAAGGCATGTATTCTAGCAAATATTTTTAACATGAAAAGAAGGCTCGCTTCTTATCTTAATGTGCCAATTTGTGTCTGTTCCAAAAACCCTTTTAAATAATAGAGTTCCTACAGAGGAAGCCAAATCGTTGGTGTCATGAATCCAGGGTCTCTCTTATTTGCTGATTTAGTGATTTAGTCATTTTGGCCAGACTTAGGTCAATGCATTAACATTTTGATGTGATTTGGTTTTGATCCATGCTGTTCCTTGTTTTGACTGGATTTACATTTGTATGCCTGATATTCACCTGGTGCAATATGTAATACAAGGTATTGAGTAATGAGTGACAGTGTACTTCATGATCATTGGTAATGTGAATGATATGTGAAAATTTGATTTCCGCAGCTGACCTAATATGATGGCTAAGGCTTCCATATTGGCCAGCTCTGCTGAAGGTCCCGGGTTCGATCCCCGGCCCAGGCACTCTTTGTGAGCTCAATCCCAGCTCTGGATGTCGATCGCATGAGACGTTAAATTGGGGGTGCATGTACTCAGTGTCTATGCTAAGGCAAGTAAAATACCCCGCCCATGGGGTAAATGTGTAACATGGTGTGGACTCCAAGCCTTATCATCTCATCATTATGTCTGACTCTGGCAGCTAGTCATATAAGCTGACTAAGCTTCAGACCCAGTAGCATTGAGCCGTAGCATTGAGACATAGACTAGAAGTGTTTCGTCATTTTAAAACATTTGTGAAGCAGATTAGTCTGCTTAGATGAACAGCTACCAGAGTCAGATGTAATGATGAGATGACAAGACATGGTGTCTTCACTATGGTACACTTGCCCCAGTATTGACAATGACAATATTTCAAAGTTAGAACTAGGAAAATTTTTTTTTAAAGCACCAGTGTTTTCGTTGTAGAAATGTTTAATATTGAGCATGTGTTAATAACATCCAGTGACTCAACTAACAGCTCTGTCTTCTAATGGACAATTCATGTCTCATTTGATCATTAGGATGCCTAATTGTGCAGGGATAATTAAATCAATAACACTGGAGGTTCTTTGTGTTAAATGATCCACTATTGTGCTTGTGATCCACCTGTATTCTGCTTATCCCGCCTGCATGTACAATAAGTAACATCATGCAGTGAGACTGTAGGTTATTCAAGGTGAGAACAGGTGAAAATGCTGGTCACTCAGAGGTATGATAATGGCCCTACCCTGTAGGGGGTGGGTGGCCCACTGGGTGCATAGGTTAGTTGGATGGGTGGGGTAGTGACTGTTTGTTGGACCTCTATTGTAACATGCACTTCAATGTGGATATTGTCCGTTTATGTTTTGGTTGCATAGTTATACCAAGTGATCTCAATGTGTGTCAGATTGAATGGATTGTTATCGTTGGAAGTAAATAATTACAAAATTGGATTGATGTACATTTCCATATACATTTTTCTGGATGTTTTACAAGTTTACATGGTAACATTTCTTCTTTGCTCTCACACGTTATGCTAATCATCATGCATGTTTATGTGAAAGAAAATGTTTTGACATGCAGCATTAAATTGGTGGAATCTTATCATGTATCAGAACGTTATAATTAGAGCTACAGTTATCAACAACAAACTTGCATGAAAAGTAACATCCGTACCATCTCATTATTACTTCTGCATATATATTTTTTCCTCACCTTAGTCCATTGTATCTTTCTGTATGCACATTGAAGTATTTTATGAGGTTTAGTATGGATGTACAGTACATTATTATTATGTCAAAAGTGTCCAAGCCCTGTAATTTGATGCAATAAATACTTGAATTGCTACATGTATAATTGTATATATTTGTGCCTATAAACTTTCCCCATGGTTCAGTTTTACCCTTGGTCATTATCATGATTATTAGCTTGGGAATGGGAAGGGCCTGAGAAAATCACATCCTACTGTCAAGCGATTTAAAATGGAGATCGTGTTTTGATCTGTGTACTGCGCACTAACTGTACCCTGACTAAATATATGTGAATATATATCAGTCGTGTTTAGGAGCAGGGGTCATAGCTCCCAAGTTGTTTAGAGTAGAAGTTTCCTGACTACGAGAGTCTTACAGGAGGATACTGAATGTATACATGTTCAATGTTTGCAAGGAGGAGATCTATACTGAAAAGTCTTTTAGTCAATGTTCAATGTTGTGATTTGTGAGTCTTATGACTTGACTTGTGTCCTCTGGAGTGACTGACGATCACTGACCATTGAGTGACTAACCATGGATTGACTGACCAGTGAGTGTCTGACCATGGATTGACTGACCAGTGAGTGACTGACCATGGATTGAATGACCATGGAGTGACTGACCATTGAGTGACTTACCGTTGGATGCCATCTAAAAAAACAACGGATTATTTTTAGGGCTCTGTGATTATATATGATTCTTGTTTAATCGAAGTGTAAATATTAGAATTTTGATTCTTGATTATCTGTTATGTAACCTTGAGAATTTGTCCAGGAAAATTTTGTGATTTTGCATCGTAATATCTTCTATTTTGCCGCAGATTCTGAGATTTTCAAATATAAAAATGTTAAAATTTGTACGATTCCTAGCTTGAATTTTGTTGTGCTGATTTGTAACATTGCATGTCAACATGTCAAGCCAATTTTTTTTTTAAGGTTAGTTTTCAGCCACGGGACTAGTACATAACATTTAACGGTCTACATTATTCGAGCAAGATATATGGTGATTATGCTAGTATGATGTAGGGATTCTTAGTCTGCAGATTGGAGACTCCTGAACTTAGGCCCTACATGATTTTGTCTTTATGGATCACACTCATTATAGGCTTATTCCTTAGGCAGTTTTGTATACTCAAAGCTATGTTGCATCCATATGATGACATGAATGTAATCTGTAGAGACAAGGTAGCTGCTTATAGATGGAATTTTCAGATTTGTATTTATGTATAATTGATAAGTGATACAATGAATTTCACTCGTGTCAATAATTAAATCCATTTTTCAATTTCATGTTTCAGGCGTTCGCATTGGAATTGTCAAGTTGGATATTTCTTAAATCTTTGAAGACTTCCATACGTTTGGTCTTCCATGCATGGTTTTCAATGAAGTCATCATACACACCATGATCTTTGACAATCGGAGGATAGAGAAAACTGACAGGTCAGTCTTAAAGCCTATGCATTACTATGCATGATATGTGAATGTACTGCATACATTTGCTATATGACAGATATGAATAGGATTCAGTACATACTTCTATGAACTTTTATTAGGGTTTTCATGGTCAAACTATTGAACCATGATGTCTTGCTGCGAAACCCAGGGTTTTGACAACAAATTGTGAGAAATGCAGTGTATAGAAGATTTTATAAGTATAGAAACTGTGTTTAATTGAATCTGTTGCATATTCCCACAGTTCTAGATTTACACTTGATTTCTCTTTACCGTAATTTCTCGATTATCATGATTATAAGGCATTTCTATAATATAGGTTGGTCTCGTTTCGAGGCTGCGCTATAGTGTCACCTTCAAAATATAACAGTCGTAATTTGAAATCTCATATAAATACCATTCTTTTTGAGAATTTATAAAATAATAGATGCCGCGGGTTGCAATCAAGAAAATACGGTATTTGATTCAGGTCTCCCTGAGGATCTCTCAGCGGTCAGAGATCTTTATGATAGCAGATAGGAAGTTCTCATGCAAAAATATTACCAAAAACATGTCCATAATATATCATTTTTTGGCTGATGTTATAGTGATTGCACTGAGCAAGAAATTTCTGTGGCTTTAATCAATATCTGCTCAGGTGCTCCATATGTCATGGATTGGTTTGAACCCTTGACCACACATGTACAAATCCAGCACATTATCCATTAATTAGATCACGAGACTCATGGCTGTGTCGTTGTATTGCCCTATTGTTGACACAGCAGGCAAATGAAATATTTCACAATCGAATGAAATGATTGTAAATTTAGTCATTGTTTGTTACCAGTAAATACACCACACCTGACAAATTTCGTATTTGAGTAACACTTGGATCACATAAGTGATATTTGCATGTGGCTAAGTGTAGTTTCAAATATGGAGCTGAATCGTAAACTTTGAACTTTAGGAATTTTTTTGGTGAACATTTATTTATGTAATATGTTTCAAGTTTATTGGTCCGGATAATATCATATATTGATGTGATCCATACTGGGAATGAAAATAACATGTTGGTATGCCGTAAAAAATTAAAATAATGAGGGACGAATGTATACATGGCCAAAACTTGGTCAGATATGCTCCTCATTATGTACTTTTGAATACTATAGTATGTAATGAATACATTTCGGAGTGTTACATTAATGTCAAATAATTGATTGTCATTATATGGTAAAAAATAGATCTATATAATCTCTTTCAAAGTTTCTCTCAAAAGTATTTTCACTGACGAAACTAGATTCATCTGATTCAGCAAAAAACAAATTCAGGAAAGTTTGTATTGGCTAGCATGCTTCATCAAAGCTAGGAATCCTTGCCAAAACATTTTTTAGTGTGACTGGTGACATTAAATACCTTATTTATAGGTTGTACAGACCGCACAGACTACTTGTTTCTGGGTCTCCAGTTTTACATGCAGGTAAGAGATGTTGAGTGGACTTTTCCCAACCCAGATTCACAGTTAGACGAGTTTTTATTTTGGGCAGTCCTATTTGTACAACTGGTTTCTTATTTCAAGGCAAATATAGCACTGTCTGTGTATTTCAGTGAACTCCAGACCACAGAAAAGAAATTGTTCATGGCCATTTAGCATGACAGGACAATTACTGTGTCTGGTGTGATCAAGGAAAAGAAATATCAGAAGACAGTTTGAATACAATTAGCTTTTTTTAATCAGTTTGAGGGCAGAGTGTGGGACTTGGTAAAATAGCATAAGATAGAGAATTTGCACATAAACGTAATTCTTGTCTCATGATATTTTTCACCATTACATACCCACTTTTGCACAACAATTTAGTTTTAATTTACAATAAATAATATAAATACTAGTTTTTCATGCCATCAAAAACTCAATATGTAAACAAACCCAGTGATGACGTCACAATACTCAACAATGGGTGATGATGTCATTTACATCGTGTTTCCAATGTTTTGGTCTGGATTTTCTCTCAATGTATAATTCATTTTTAAGTAATTAATGTCTTATAAAATCATTAATTCACACAAATTTAGTGTGCCTTGATTAATAAAGGTGATTTTCAACTGTTTGATATCATATTAGAAAATTGCAAATTTGACAGACAGTGCAACTTTAAGACCATTGAATTTGGTTCTTTGATAATTTATGTAATTTGTACAAGTATTATAGTATCGTGTATGTTGTTTAGTACCTTAATTACCGATTCAGCAAAAGGAATGATCTTTCTCGGGGTTAGAGGTGGGTTTGGAGGAATACCAATGTCTGTAGTACACGTACAGTATATGTAATTACCTGTAGATTTAGGTCTTGTACAAAGGCAAATACTGAGCACAATATTGTGCAAACTATTATTACTGAAAATTAAAGTTTTGAAGCAAAGGCCTACATCATACATTATATCAAGATGACTGCACACTGACCTATAGGTCTATATAGTACCTACAACCCATCTTATGTATAATTGCACCAGACTTAATGCAAATATGCTAACTGGGCCTTACATTACTTATGCAGTGTCAGGATAATTGAATGTAAGCCCAAAGCAAACAAGAAATGTTTGCACACTAAGTAACGGCCGGGGACTTTATAAGACGATTTCGCATTATGAATCGTAAGTTTGAGATATGTCGGATAGACTTGTTTCGTGGCGGTGAGGGCATCGCGATGTTCTCAATGTCATTTCCTGGTGGATTTAAAAAGATGGGTTCACACAGTTTTTGCCTGTACTGGGGATTTGAATGTCAGTTTGGTATTTGATGAAGTTAAAACTTTGCTTATATGATAAATTATACAACTGGAGGTGTATTGCTATGAGGCTGTTACTCTACAAAAATGTATTAAACCAAAAGTAAGTGCTGTTATTATCTGTGTTTATGTCACTGTAGCCCGAGAAACCCTTCCTGACCGCTCGCCGCTGTCGGATCTTGTTCATATTGTGACGCTCACAAATGTCATATTATAAACAAGAGCTAAGCGAACATCATTTTTCTCTGGCTAATTTCATTGTGGCTCTGATATGTGTGAGGCAGTTTTAATTTTAGAACTTTTACTTAGTACTTGGTAAACATTTTGGAACCCTGCAAAGTGATCTTAAATCAAGAGTGGCAACATAGCAAGACTTTCATGAGGTTTTGACGTATCAGTTGTGACATTTTGGGTGGGATGAATCCTTTGAATGCGCCTTTCACACTTTCTTCTTTTATTTTTATTTTTGGAAGGTCTTATTACTGTTTGTCTTTATTGTGGTGTATTTCTGGTTACTCTTCATGGAATTGTGCCACAATATCGTTATTCTGATAACTTTTCATCCTTCTATGCTATCTGCGATGTATTTTGTTAAATACAATGTATTGTATTGATAACCTTCATCGCAGGGTCATAACCTTTCTGCCACTGATGTGCAATCTATTTACTTGTGAACCTTGTATTCCTGTATTATTCTTTGCATTTGTGCATTCATCTGATTGACCCAAGGGATTATAAGAGTCTGAGCCACTCTGAGGTACTTGGCAGAAGTCCAGTGGAGTAGTATGGTGCATCTTGTCATTGAAATCTCCTGGCAGTCTAACAAAGCTGAGTGGTGATTCTTGGCATGGAGTCTATAGACTTACTTGTGGGACAGTATTATGGTAATGGGGAGGTGTTTTTATCTGTTTACTCTGAGATGATGTTTATTTTCGGTGCATACATATGTCATCTTGTATATAATTCATATAGGCAGGTTAATTTAACAGTTAAAACTGATTTTGGTAAGATATGCAGAATTGTGCGTTGGGAGACCCTGTTGGTCACACCATGGATGTATAAGGTCACACCATGCTAGATGCTTTCAGGACTTTGTCAATACAATTTTAATGAACTCAAGATATATACCAAACTTACCAATGCTTACAAAATTTTAAAGTATCACTGAAGCTTTTTTATCGTTTCATGCAAATAGTGAAGTACAGCCAAGTAGTCGCACAAATACAAATAAAGCATTTCTGAATTAGAAATGTCTCAATTTGACCAAAGGCCAACCCCCCCCCCCCCCTCCCAAAAAAAGTCCTGCTTTTTTCCGTAATAACTCATATTTTAAAAAAATTACCAGATTTATTTTGATTACTAATGGTGCACTCTTCTCTTTCCAACCCCACCACTATACTATTCTGCTTTCAGGGGAAATTTTGTCAGTTCCCTGACCTTAGTCCTTAAGGTCACACCCTAGGGTAAAGTTAATTGTAGCAAATACCTTATCATTAAAGACCCCAGTGTGGGGGTCAGGGGATCAAATAGGGGACTATTTGGATCAAAGGGAGTGATAGGGTTGATTGTACTATTTTGTTGTATCAATCCGCAGGGACCTATAGCAATACCAGGTGGACCTAGTATCTCTCATGGGGGTTGAAAGTAACTTGAAACATTGGATGATGAAAGAAAGGGGTAAAGAAAGGACCTCTATGGGTTCCAATAAGGGGTAGGTCTGGTGTAGGGTTAAGTGGAATGAGGGTATTTGTACAGAAATGATTGGGAGGGGATTATTTGCATTGAAGGGGAAAATTGGCTGGTTCGGGGTTTTACTTAATTAGCTTAGTTTAGCAGAATTTGATAGCCTCTTTGTTGAGTATAACACTAACAGTTCTTGTATTGTATAAAGAGAGACCCTAACTAGTATGAGTGATCAGTTGCTACACGTTGCACTATTTTTATTCCACTTTAAAATTGGAATTGAGTGAAGTCAAGGTGAATTGAATGTTTGATTTATAAATATTTTTACTGAGCTATATTTTGTAAATTGCAGAATTATTTGCTTCATGTATGACGTAGGGATTAATTTAAGTCTTTCATTCTGTTAGATTCTTTGTAACAACACAATACAAACCACCCATAGACAGAATAAATCTAGCTAGATCTGTACTGTGATACATGCAGATAATAACTCAGTGGGAATGTTGATAGCATGGAATGTGACATCTCAGCATGTAGTATCTGTTGGGTACATATCATTACCATGACAACAGGGTGGTTAGGATAAACAACACTTAACAGTTGATACAACTAGTTATCATACAGACAAAACAAGTACATTGTATTCATTTTTTTTCTGCCTGGGTCAATGAACTGAAATTAAAGAAATGAAAAAGGTACGATTTTGTTGTGGTAAAAATTGGAAGTTTTGATAATGAGTAACTGTCTCTTATTTTTGTCATTAAATTTATTTATTAATGGGAAAAATTAAGGTAAACTGTAAAAAAAAAGAAAATTAGATAAATTCATAATTGAACTGGTATATAATTATATGATAATCAAAAACTTGATAATAATTTGATTTTAACAATAACATAAAACAGGACATGAAATTGTGGTTGAAATAAAACAAAGTCATGAGTGTTCCATTGTCTTTCAAGACTGAAATACAATGGAACACTCATGACTACCATTTAGAAGTCAACACTATAGTATTGTTTACATTGCTACTCCTTGACTAATGCCTTTACATGTCAGAGATATTGGACCGCAAAGGGAAATGTCATGACCCCCAAGAAGTCAAGGTCATTTATTCGACCTTGAGGCCATTTTGTTGCAAGTGATCTTGGTCACAGTATTGTGTAGTACCTAACTAATGGTTACCTTATCATATCACATTACTTTGATTCTAGACAATTCTCTGTGCATTTTGCTCCGAGATATACATAGACCTCTTACTGATACTATTTGCTTTGTACGAAGTACAACAAGGTGAAATGAAGGTATTGTTGTTTATCTGATTTATTGTAGCAACCAGTTTGATGAAATCATGAAAACTAGCATAGCATGCAAACAAAAAAAAAAGGTGTAAAAATCCTAATTATTGTGACATTAGTGTTTTGTGGAGGGTCTGAGAGATGCTCATCAGTGAGTGAGTGCTCTGATACTGCCTTTCATCGCATCATTACATCTGCCAACTAGCTGATGTTTTATCTTATAGAATCTAC
This sequence comes from Alitta virens, assembly GCA_932294295.1. Taxonomy (NCBI): domain Eukaryota; kingdom Metazoa; phylum Annelida; class Polychaeta; order Phyllodocida; family Nereididae; genus Alitta; species Alitta virens. The sequence goes on from OW028581.1 coordinate 23,069,598, forward strand.
GTCACTGAAGCATAAAGCATAAACACATTCTGTGCAATCTATTTTGTGTGATTTGTTTTGATCAGAACTGACGAGATTTAATAGGAATTCCCTCAAATATTTCAAAAGCTTGTCGCCTGAACATTAGTTACTAAGTAGTTTTATTGATGAATTGCAAATGATAATTTGAATACCTGGATTGAGGATCTAGTCAGGGAATGACGTATCATATTTTTGCCATTAATGTTCTTCACGTTGTTAGGCTATCCAAAATGGACAAAATCGTGATGGATTTCTTTACTGGATTGGTTGCCATGGCAACGTATCGGTGAAATATCAGGTGTTAGATCAAAATATTCTGAAGTGCGATTTGAGCTGAAATCGTGGTTGGGACCTGAGAATGATGAAATATGATATGAATGATAGACTAAGACAATACATATTATAAAATATAGTTTTCCAGTTATAGCTGAGGGCTTTTATGTCTTATTAAAGGTGCTATAGAATCACGATACAGCTGCATATTGGAATGTTATTGTGATAAACTGTATTATTTTAGGTATCTCTACCTGTCACAAGATAAGAAAACAAATGCAGGAAAATATGCTTTACTATATACCTTCAGGAGAATTCTCTATGAAATAATTTTTCTCAGTGTCTTATTAGCATATCAGTCAGTTTGTTAATCAAATTTGGAGAGAATGTGAATAGTAATCTACACAAAATAAATTGACCTTTGTTTTACAGCAGTATAACATTTGAAGACGACAGCATGATCATGTACATGGCATGTTGGAAGTCCGTGTAGTGACCCTTTAGTATGTGTGTGACAATGTGCTCTGTGCATGTCCATTACTGTCCAGTGTGATTGACCTCTTGATGCACAGAGGAGAGTGCTCAGCACACTGACCTAGGAGCTGTAGGACACTATGGACCCACTGCAAGGACATGACCTTAGTGGCCTTGCCATGACCTGTCAATGACCTTTCCATGACATTGGTGTGACCTTGATTTGACCTTGACAATGTAGGGCTGTCATTCTAATCATATCTTGTTAGAGGTCAAAGTTTCAAGGTCATGGGTGTTGAAAGGTCATTTTGTGAAAATGCAAGGTATATGATTCGAATTGAGAAGGGCATTTGTTCAGGGCAATTGTCAGTCTATTGTAATTTCTCAAGTGTTGAAATTTGGTGTTTTAAGGTCAAGGGGGGATCTTGAAAGACCTTCGTGTTTGTGATCAACTTTTGGAAGACGTTATTACTATTTGATGGTTGTCATGGAAATAGGAATGTGTGAAATCTAAGGAAAACGTCTTAATAAATGGGATATTGAAGGGATATTGAAATCAGGGGAATGAATACTGCAGGAAGGTCCTTCAACTCATTCGTATGTTAGTTTTTGATGTATCTATTTATTATTATTGAAAATCAAAATGTAACATCCTAAAATAAAGGTATGTTTCATACACGACAAAAATTTAATGTATAAATGTATGGATGACCGGTAAACTTCATTGAACACTTCTTGCTTACGACCTTTGCAAATTTTGGAAATTCATACTTGGAGGAAGATTTTAGCTTGTATTAAAATTTTGGTGACAACGAAACTTATGCTATGTTTAGGAAAGTATTTTGGTCTCAAAATTGTATTGACACGAAAACTTACCATGCAATATGTCATGCATTACATGTAATAGCATATTGCTTATAACATATCTGAGCATCATATTATTAGGAGACCACACCTGCTCATGATGTTATGCATGACCATGTAAACTTCTGGTAATCACAGGGCTAGGGTTGGCAACATACGGGTCAGTGGCCATTTGGACGTGGCACATAGACATTGCTTTGTATTTTTGGTTTTCTATTGTCATGTTTGTGTCCAATATGTCAGTTTTGTGCAATTCATGGGAAATTGTGGCATAAAAGCAGCTTTGAAAATGTGCTGGTATGTTGCATAGATTGCTGAGAATGTGTTTTATGGGATTTTGAAGATAAATAATGTATTCAGGAATTTCAGGGTGGTCTGGAATCTCTGGATATATGTTTAGTTTTATGGGAAAAATATGAGTAATTGAATTCTCAGAGGTACAAAAAGCTATCTGGGTGACCTATAGCCTGAGTCTGTTGACATGCCGTAAGCTTCTTCATACTAAGATAGTGTAATGTAGAATATTGTATCCAAAAAAACAATGGATTATGAGCATAATTATTTTAACTTTGCATGCTGTATGATGACTGAATCTCACCAGCTCACAATCATTTAATATTGATTTGAGGTTCTCAAGTTGCCTGAAATGTTCTAAGAGGCAGATGTAATGATGATATGATAACGTTATCTTTACAGGTTTCTATTCTTAAGATAACCCCTAAAGTTTTATTTTCTTTGTACTGGCTAGAACAGACAACAGGTGTCAAGTATATGATGGGCGAATGCTTCAAATTTGAAACATGGCCAAAATTTTGTTAGAGGTATAAATAGGATAATTTCACATAATATGTCATCTTTCATGTATTAATATTAGATTGTGCATGTGTTGTGCAGGTGTGTTGCCGTAATACCTGCAATAGCAGCAATGGTCATTGACCTTTGAAAATCGTTATGACATCGTTACTGTTTACAGCTTTGAATTTATTTCTCTGAACATTTGCACAACGAGCATGGCCTGCTTCAAAAAGTAGCATAATATGGAGGTTCAAATTTCAAGCACAGAATTTGACAAAGGGTTTCCCACATTATTCAGGGTATTGCAGGGTCTTGGCAGATAATCATGTTGACAGGCTATGACAGCAATTGACAGTTGAAATTCTCATAAAGGTAACACAATACCTGTCAGGTGTAATACAGGTGTTTTGCTGTACACAGATGTTATCTTAGGACAAGTGAGAAGGGTTTATAAGGTTATTTGTTTGGTGTGTAAGTAGTAGTTTCTTATGAAAATATTTTGGCAATTGTAACAATTGGTTAAGAATATTTTGACTGATGTCTGTTAAATCCCACCCCAGGCTGGGATTAAATCTTTTACCTGAGATTTGTCTCCTTTTAGAAGCTCTGAAAGGAAATGCATTTGTACTACTACATAGAACAGCTGTTCTTATATTTTAGCAAAATATAATATTATTTTTTCTAATTTCGTCGATGTGTCAGACTGTTTTATATATCAGTGTATATGGCTACCATAATTTTGACATTACACTCCTTCGTTTATATTATCAATTAGTTATTTGCAATGGTAAATGGCATTTTATGGCTGTAGTGGTTATGAATAGTCAATAAGGAGCAGAAAATTAAATGTTTAAACTTTTTATATTTTCTCTCTACTATTTGAATTTATCTGAGTAATTTGTAATATGTGTCTATACCTGAATGCAGTGTATGAAATAAATATATATATATAAAAAGGGTGAAATGACTGCTTTAGAGAATATTCATTTTTCTAAACTTTTATAAAGTACTCCTGAGTATAAGTCAGACTTCTCATTTCAGAAATCTTAATTTGTTTCAGTGTTATGAAATTATTATTATGTAATAGTTAGAATCTATGTTAAATCATAAAGATCTGCAATCTGCAATCGTTAATTACATTAATTGGCTTATTAATTTTCGTCTTTAATGTCATTGTCATTTACAAAGATAACTGTACCAATTCCATCATGTTATAGAATTTCTGCTTTGATGTATTTAAGCTACTTCATCCAATTATTTAGCTATTGTTACACACTTCAATTTAATTGTAGGTTTAGAGTGTGTTTACTGGATTGAATGGACCACACCCCTATTCTTGCAGGTGTCCCATAGTGACCTTAAAACTTCTTTGGTTAGTAATTAGGAAGTGTGGGGGCTGCCCCTTGCCTGTGCATAGACCCTTTAAGTCATGGTCTATTGGCCCCTGTCCACCTGTTGTGGCCATTTCAGCTGTCCCCCACACATTCCTGAATGCTTGGAGACCTTAAAAGTGCTTTGAAGCAGTTCACTGAAACTTATTAGCCCCTCTCACGCACACTGAGGTGGCCAGACAGAGGGAAACGAGACCAGGAAAACATTTCCTGATTTTATCACCAAAAGGAATCTTGATGGCAGGCACTTCCTAGTGTTTATTGGGCACTTGGATCTGCAAGGTAATGGACAATCTGATCACTTTTGAGGTCCGAGGAATAACATACAATATACTGAGGATATGAGTTATGGATGTACAATGTTGCATGACAGTCTGCAAGATCATTCGTCTACGGTACACCAACTTCAAAATTAGGATTTAAAACAGTTTGAAAACATCACATCTCATGCAGTCTGCATACAACTTGCACGTATTGCAGCTCGAAGTAAGTGTGTATGTACTCATCAGAATGTCACTTCTAATACCTCGTTAAATACCTTGGTAATCTGAGTGATCTTAAATTTACTTTAAATGCTAAGACTTTGACATGACAGACCAGTGCTAAATTGCAGTTTGCGTTGAAGTCGCCCGCAAATGTAAAGTTGCTTCTCCAGAATGAAACGGTTGAAACCGTTTTGGATGACATGTCAAGTTCATGACTGCTCATCCTTGTGGGGTGTTAAGCTATGGAAAATGCCTGTATTTTTTTCTCCTCAATTTCTGTAAGACTTTTGTATTACTCATCTTTTTGTGTAAAGCTGCATTATTTAACAGTTGAGCTGCTTAGTGTTTTGTGACCAGATTATCTGAATTGCTACTTGAGTTTAGTTTAAAATTTAGTTAGCTGCTTGCATATGCAATCTATACCTGTTGTACAGAGTTGTCAAAGCTTTTACTTGCTATTTTGGCAGCTAGTTAGCCAACATATTGATAGGGTTGGCAGAGCAAGGTATACTTTAGTATACAGTAATACGTTTTCTACTAAAAGTCCAAATTGTAAGTTTTTTTTTGGGCATAATTAAAGCTGATAGGTAACATCAGATGCATTCTCGTGCAGATACATTATCATATCATCATTACATCTGCCTCTGACAGCAGATGAAATAAAGCAAGATAGCACACACAGGTTTGATAAATAAGAAATATGTTGCATTGTATTGGTTGTAGTTATACTTCTCTGATCATCTCCTGGTACAATGTCGTTAGTCTTAGCAGTGATTTTAATGTGGAGATTTTGTCAATACTTCCTTTGATCATCTCCTGGTACAATGTCGTTAGTCTTAGCAGTGATTTTAATGTAGAGATTTTGTCAATACTTCTCTGATCATCTCCTGGTACAATGTCGTTAGTCTTAGCAGTGATTTTAATGTAGAGATTTTATCAATACTTCTCTGATCATCTCCTGGTACAATGTCGTTAGTCTTAGCAGTGATTTTAATGTAGAGATTTTTTCAATACTTCCTTTGATCATCTCCTGGTACAATGTCGTTAGTCTTAGCAGTGATTTTAATGTAGAGATTTTATCAATACTTCTCTGATCATCTCCTGGTACAATGTCGTTAGTCTTAGCAGTGATTTTAATGTAGAGATTTTTTCAATACTTCCTTTGATCATCTCCTGGTACAATGTCGTTAGTCTTAGCAGTGATTTTAATGTAGAGATTTTATCAATACTTCTCTGATCATCTCCTGGTATAATGTTGTTAGTCTTAGCAGTGATTTTAATGTAGAGATTTTGTCAAATTGCCACATTGATTACTTTTGAAGCAAAATCATATGATAATGTATTGTTGTACACATTCAATATATGTTGTAGAAGATACAATGTTGTGGTTGCAAGTGAGGTGTTTACAGTTTTGTACAAATCATAATGTGAAGACTCAAATGCTGGAGGCAAATCTATGAAGTAACAGTCCAGTGGGTCAACTGCTACGCTCAGGACCTTGTGTGTACAATGAGCATTGCCTCTGGTACCACTCAACACTTCTATGTGTCAAACTGACTCAAAGGAGAAAGATACTCGAAAATTATATTGACAGACTTGCAGAGTGCAATACAATGCAGTTATTATGAGTAAAATTGCTTGTTAGCTAGGTTGTCAAATAAAGGTGACAGTGTATGCACCTGAGTGTGACTCCTGCTTGGGACAATGCACCAATTCATGCAAGAAAATGAATGATGTGACAACTAGGGCATCTAGAATATTTAGAAAAAAAATATTGCATTCCAGGCAGTTAATTTATAGGTGAATGTACCTGTTGCATGATATGGTTGATAATGAAGTCTTATGTACAGGATACTCATGAAAATACAGTAAGTGCTGTAATATCTTGTTTGTTTCAGTTTAATAAAACTGTGTCTATAGTCAGCTCAAGCTTATTAATGCTACAAATTCTTGAAAAAGAAAAAGAAGATAAAGCCAAGGGAACTTTGATATGACAGAAAATGCTTACTGGCCAGTTTAGAGAGAGTGTTCAGGCCAGTTTAGAGAGAGTGTTTAGTGGAATAACATCTCAAGAATTCAGGACTGAATCGCAGAAAAGCAGGAATGGGGTTTTAAAAAAACATTCACTGACTCGCAGTTGCACTGTAAGTTTACGGTTATACTTGAATCCTAAAATTCCATGTACAAGTTATCGTTTACAAAAACACTAGACAAAAAATAGAGAGAGCGGCCTCGGATTAGACCATGAAAGAGGATTGGCCCTGTTTTAGCTTGGCAGGTTGCCTGGAATGAGATTTAACACCAGCTACAGTATGATTCACAGTGTCAAATGCTCTGCTATGGTCCACTATACGATTGTATGTACATAGATGGATGCCCTCTCAGAATCACTAAAACTTAAAAAAAATGGTATATATTGTAAAATGAGGAAAAATACATCTGACAGAATTGTTTAATGGATCTTTAACTTACTAGACTTTAAGTTGTTATATATATATATATATATATATCCAGGTCTTTTAATGTATGATATGTACAGTTAGTTTCATCAAATACAGTCGACTCTATCTGTCTGTAGCGACCTGTACCTGGCTGTGGTCTAAACATGCTAAAGCCAGCTGCTTCTGTCTACTTCTATAGCTAATGAAACTTTCTGTAACTAATATCTGCTACTCATTGTTGAAATCATTTATTATATTCTCTATTCTCTACATAAAACTATTTACCATTTGTTAATGATAAAAACATTTCAGCACAAAATGTATTTACATGAGTGACATATTGGTGGACAGTCCTCTAGAATATTTAAATTTCAACTGCACTTATCAGGTATTGAGTGCCAAACATTGTGTACTTGGCCCTTCTATCCACGACAGTAAACAGTGTATTCTCATGCAATGTGTGTTTTGTGTGCATCAGACTTACATCCAGTTGTCCATGTTGATACAAGAGTACATGCCCATGGAATGCTCACACATTTCAAACCGTATACCGTAATCTCTTGATTACAAGCTGGGGTATTTTTAAAATATTTTACAGCTCTTTCTCCTTATATTGTAGTTATCTTCTGCTCAGATTGAAAAGCATTTATATGATAAATATCATAAGTTAGCCATACTGATGTCTGATGGAGATGTGATTATTTTCAAATACTAGGTGGTTGTCCAATAAATACAGTAACTCTGACATATTTATAAAGTACACTCTAGGTATTGTTAAGAACAAAAAAAAACATCACCATGGTCAAGGTTGCTAATTTTTGTGATTCGACCCTTCTATGTAATGAAAACTTGATATGATTTCAATCAGATTTAATCAAACTACGGTATGATGGTTTGATAATGTTTAATAACTTGGGTCTCGAATTTCATGTACAACGCCATAGTGATAATATATTGAACTAAAAATGAGTACATGGAATGTTTCCGTGTGAGAATGGATTCCAAGTCATTTCATAGACCATGAATGCAAATTTGAATAATTGAAAAATAATATTTATGAATTCAATCATTTTAGTTTGGCGGGAACACTCAAAATAGCATTGATATTTGTTACATAACATAATACCCGAAGAAATGATAGATAGATAGATAGATAGATGAATAGATAGAAAGATAGATAGTTAGATAGATAGATAGATAGATATATGTCATATACTTAATACTAAATAGTATTTTGGCTTTATGTTACTAAATTCAGAATTCATTTAGTAATGTGGGAAATATCAACAACTGGCATAATTGGCAATAACTGATAAATTTGCTAATATTACGTATATTTTAGATATTTCTATTTATTATATCCTGTGGGTTGTGGTCAAATGTATGTCGGACAGATTAGCAGAGATAAGCAATTGTTGATAAGGCATGTTTTGGTTAGATAACCCTTCATAACAGATACAAATAGAACCAGGTGTGCATGCTATACACAATAAAATGTGGGTGGGGGATGGCATACCATGTAGACGTTTGATACCTCATAGATAAGTCACATACTAAAATGTGCTCTAAGGATGTGTTAGATAGGCAATGAGACAAATAGAGATTAGTAGATACCTCTTATCTCATAGCTCTTATCTGTGAAGGGTCTTTGACTCATTCCTGTCAAATTCCCCTGTCACATATTTGAGATACTGGATTGATTAATGTCTAATAGACTGGAATGTCATTAGGGAAGTAATTATTATGGCTGTAGACAGACTTTGGTGAAAGCTTTAATTGCAAAAAGTTTTCAGTTAGGTCGGACAGATACATGCTTGAAGTACACTTTCATCTTGTTGAACAAGTTGATGGGCTCTGGTGTTGATAAATCTTGATCATTTTCATTGATAGTACCTTGGTATTTATTACATGTACATTGTATTTATGACATCTATCAGTCTCATGCCTATCTATAGAAGAGTTGCAAATGAGTACATAAGTCAGAACTCGCTAATTCCAGATATGGTTGAAATTTAATTGAGACACTACATTTATACTGCTGTGTAAGCAAATATGAATTTTAACTTTATTTATTTTTGTAAATGCCATGAAAGGTTTGTGTCAGGTCATCATTACTTTGGTACTTTTCAATTTGATGATGACAACAGTTCTGTTCTTTATGTCTTTTGGTCTTGCATAGGCCTCTGTTTTATGGCATAATTCCAATATCAAATACCCTTGAAAAGTGAACCATTGCGATTAACACTCAACACCTTTTCATCTCATTGCAGGTTTTGGAAAGTGACCTCCCTCCCTTCACGGTTTCATCATCACTGCCACTGAACACTCTGGTGTAACAGAACAAAGAAAGACAAAAAAAGAAAATCACCCAAGCAAGAAAAGAAAATCATCCAAGCAAGAAAAAAAAGTGAGTGATAATGTGTCACTTAGCAACAACAGCATCTCCTTAGCAACGGCCTTGGATACGTGCCAATGGTTGCTATGGAAACTGCTACAGCAGCTGCAACTGGTGTAGTGCTGCTGAGGGGGGATAAGATGAGTTGAGGAGTCACACTTCAAGAAGTAGGAGGGTAATCACCCCTTTCAGGCATTCTTACTGTTCTAGGGCTAAATACCCCACTCTGGGATTTACTAAAAGTGCCTGGGTACAGCAACATCAACACTGGACTCCAAACATTCAAGCAGGTCAGAAAACAAACACTAGTGTTTATCTAAAGTAGCTAGATACTTCACTCAGCTGTATCCTGTATATATATGTGGGCTACTAGTACATTTGGATATTTGCAGTAGCCCTTGGCATTTCTTTAATGTTTTATTGGGGAATACTATACCCTGCTGACAGCTATAGTGATCATTGTATTGTAGAAGTTCAGGTAGGACTCAAAGTTTTCTCTTTAAGTATGTGTAATTTACAGATTATCTATATGAGGGTATGGACAGTTTTATGGTATTTTTTGTGCAAAATAGTTATACAGTTAAAACTTGGATGAACTAGAGTTCTAGTTCTTCCAAGGTTAAAACCTCTGGATAGAGGACTAATACGTTGGAATTGTTGATGGAAATTTCAAAAGAAGAGGTAAACAAAGAGGAAGTCCTTGGAACTTTTCATTTCGTGCTTATGATTGTAACAGGTTGAGCAGTGTATCACTGATGGAAAACCATAATCATGCAATTTGGTTGTTTACACGTTTATTGATTATATGTTGAGACCAGAAAAGGATGAATTCTTTAACTTTTAGGATACATATAAGGGGCATGGATAGTTTTATGTAAGTTTATTTTACAATATAAATACAATACAAATTGACTTTAGGCCATGGTGTGTATCAACACCAACCAACCCATAATTTGGAATACTACCGAATACACTAATAATGTACGAACTACAGTTACTTTAGGTGGAGCCTAAAATATTCGTATCAATGCTACAAATGGAAATGTGACCAGTGAATTTAAAGTGAGGACTTTAACATTTACTTCACAGAAAGAATCACAACTTAGATACTTGAAGGAAAGGTCCTTAGACACTTCTTGTTCTAGAGTCCTGTGTCTTCTCTCAGCACGGGGTTACAAGTTCAAAGGGTTGTGGCAGGGTGCCTCTGTTTGCCCTATTTGTTTATGCTGGGGAAATAGGATGGCTAAATGGTGTTAGTTTTGTGGGACAGACTTGTTAAACTGAACCATTGCCCAAATGCATTTTCTGATTATTTTATAATGCTAATGTGTGATAGGTGTAAATACAGCTCCACAATGTTTCTTTTGTGATTGGCAGGGAATGGCAGCTAATACGATTGTAATAAGAATGTGGTTGTTAGTGGCATTATTGCAATATCTGCCAGGGCATAGGCACTTAGCATACAATACAGTGTCAACTGAACATATTTAATCAAATGGAACGTGAGATGTTGTGTAGATTTATATCACTGTGATGTATTGTATTGTTATTGTATACTGTACACCGGATCTCGATATACCGTTTGTACCGGTACAATGATAATGATAATCGTTATTCATAATAACAACACTATGAAACCATATGCAGAGCGGTGTTTTTGAGCTAATAAGACAGCTGCTGCCCCAATGTTCCAGTGATTTTGAAGAAAAAATGCCCAGCCAACTTTAATTCCAATAACATTACACAACAGTCTCGAGTTATTCAATTAAAATGTGTTGATTAAATTGCATGGTCTATTTTCAGCATTATAGGCTTTATTCATTTTCGCATTGATATAATTTAATGATACATATCGTGATACGTATCGTATTGGTTTTACCGTATCCTGATACGTATTGTATCGTTTAAAGTTAAAGGTGTACAGCCCAAGTAAACTGGCATCTTACTATTCTTAGTGTTACAGTTACACTACTATTGTTAACCATTGTATATTAAAGAACTGCATTTTCATTGCACCTTTTACAACTTGTTGTCCAAGATAGAACATTGCCCAGCAAAAAGATTACATATAATAATTGTTGCATCACATAGCTCCCTAGTGAGACAGTTCCAAAGCATGTGAAATATGCAAAGAATGCTAATAGGCTGAGAAGAAATTTTGCTCCTGCACATCCCACACACATTTGTTATGGAGTTTTGACACAAAATGCCAAAGATTTTCTGGGCTGCTTTTTAAGAGCAAAAAACTGTATTCTGAATCTGTGGAATATTAATTAATTAACCGTGGCCTTGGGCTACTTGAAGAAATAATTAATTAGACAAAAACTGTAAGAATAATTGTGATTATGTTTGGAAATAATTATTTGTTAACTGCAATTTTAAGACTACATAACTGAACTTCAATTGTTGAGTATTAAAAAAGTGAAATTGCTAAAGTGTAAAAATGTGAGTCTTATGTCTGCCCCTTGTGGCACCCGCCCTTTGCACTTAACAGTTTATTCTGAAAATGACACTGACTTTTATCGCTTTTGTTTTTTCAGATCCAGTTTTTCCAAGGCTATGGAAAAGTGCTCTGTGTATTAAATGAACACCAAGTGTTGACAAGTTGGACTGGAAGTATCTGGGTGGAAATGGAGAACAGCTAGACATTTTTTTTGCATCATATAGAAGTTGAACGTTGTTGACAATAACACATTCTACATATGAAAGGAAGGATTCAGCTGAATAATTAATACAATTATATGGATTACTAGCCAAGAATTGACCAAGCAGATGCGTTAAAAGAAATATAATCCTCATTGAAAGTGATTGGAAGTGTATAGTGACTCCATGGAAGTACTGAAAAATTGACTGTTGATTGGTGAAAGTGTCCCATGCCATTAAGACAAGTTGTGGATAAACTTGTGCCAATAAAAGTGGCATTTGTTTCCAACAGTTTGAATGGATTGAAGCAAATTGTTAGGACCAGATCTGTCAAGTACGATTGAGTCCCTAATGCGTTTATCGAGGGCTAGAAGGTGGTTTTATCAGTGAATGATGGAGAACCCCATGGGATTTGATGGATTAAACGGATTACCAATTTGCCACCATGTAGGTAGATTTTCCTTATTTAGCAGAAAGAGCGGATTATAGCGATTCACGATGGAGTTAAAAGTGTGGGTAGAGGGCATCCAGCGCGTCATTTGTGGCGTCACGGATGACACAACATGCCAAGATGTTGTAGTGGCCCTCGCCCATGCAATCGGAAAGACAGGGCGGTTCACCCTAATTGAACGATGGAAGGACACTGAGAGGCTATTGTCTCCAACGGAACAGCCCTTGCTTTCTCTTCACAAATGGGGCGAATATGCCTCGGACGTTCAGTTCATACTCAGACGAACTAAATCAAGTCCAGATAAACGGAATGGTCAATTCAGCCAGCACAATTTTAGCCCCCATTTTCCAGAACTGCCTCAAGGTTCTGGTTCGAACATTAAGAAATCTTTGACGTTCAGTGGTGCTCACACCTCAGCTGCCAAATCTCGGAGATTAGACAAGCGAAATGCACCTGAGAATTCTTCTGGAGAAAGTCAAAAGGATTTATCGTCCTTGACTTCTTTTAGTTCTAAGTCAAGCTCTTCTCCTTACAGCAGTTTGGAGAAGAGACCAAAACCCAACCTATCACCAATTGTACAGAGTCCTAGCTTATCATCAACGCGATCACCTAACAGAACTTTTACGAACACTGCCTCATCTTCGACGGCTTCATTACCAAATAATGAGAATTTAGTGCGCACCACTCCTGTTGGGAGTCCGCAGAAATCAAACACTGTGCAAAACCTTGCCTCATCCCAATCTAGTCAGTCATACGTCCTTGACATTCACAAAAACATCTCTAAGTCATCATCGAGGGAGACCTCTCCTAACAAATTGCACCACTCAACACCCTCTCTCCTGCAAAAATCGAGATTAGAAGAATATGACCTCGATAAACATCTCCGACCTTCGAGTGACCGTGACCTTTCCAAGGTCAATGGAGACAAGGTCAATGGTGTCAGGGACTTACCAGAGAAGGTCATCGAAGGCACAGACAAAGAAAGTTTGTTACAACTTATCAAAGAGCAACAACAGCAGTTGGAGAATCAGGAGTCGAAGATAAAATCTGTTGATACAGGTGAGTCTGAAATGTTAGAAAATCATATTTATGTAGAATACTGTTGAATTGTCTAAAATCACTCATTGAAATTTATGCCACAATGGTTAGTGTCCTTAAACATTATTTATTGTGTTCATACAATCTGATTTGATTTTGGCTTGTGACAAACAATGTGAAAGTGTGGATTATAAGAGATAGGTTTGATGTCAACAGAAGTATTGACGGTTTGCTAAGTTTTGTCGATAATCACAATATTACAATTGCACTGCAAGAACCTAAACTTGCTTTCATAAGAAAGACAACAAAATTTCTACATTGACTTTTTATGTAAGTCATGAAACGAAATCTTGCTCAAAAGGTGTTGGTGTGGCGTAGTCATCCAGGGCTTAGGTTTGGTTCTGTGTTGATGGAAATTTGCGGATTTAACTAAGTGCTGATCGATGTTATGTAAAACTATGGAGCCACCAGTCAAAGAAAGGTCTAATGAACTGGAGTTGAAACTAAAACTTGAAACTGAAACTTTGCAGTTGATGAAGAGTCGACTTACCTAAAAGTTTCTCATATGAACCGGACAGGAGGTTGCCACCTCTTTACGTGGCTCCATGGTGAAACTGAGCTAGTGCAATCAGCACAATGCTAGTTATTACATCTATGGAAGAAAAGGAGACTTAAGTCAAACTTTGTCAAACATATTTGTCCACAAGATCAAACATGCACAGGGTACTTTCTATTGCAAATTCAGCTCAACCTACTGGAGTTTTAGCATGGAGAGAATTCAATGACTGGCATTTGATCTGAGATTAGACAAATATGACCTCTTTGGTGAACATGTGTTAGTGATGAACCTCCAAACTGTGAGGGTGTGCCAGTCTGTGCTAAGCTCAGGTTCTGGTAAACATTGCTAGCTTTCCTTTTACAAGGTGTCTTGGAGAGTTTTTCAGTGCAAGAGTAGTTACTTCGTTACTTTCTTGCTCTTGAGTTTGAGTTTGTATTGACTATTGAAAAACATTTTCATGGCAAATATTTCGCCACAGTCATCTTAGTGGCACAGTGGTTGATGCTTTTGTCAGCTCCTGAGCTCCTGAGGGTCCCAGGTTCGATTCCAGGACCAGTAGCCCTTCATCATTGCTCATGAGCTACATCTCAGCTGAGTTCAGATATTATCTCATGTAGCAATGTGAAACAATGTGAACTTACTGTCTGAGATAATGAAGATGGAGATCAGCAGGAGACTGAAATTTATTTCCCTGTGGCAATAAAGCTTTTTCGTTAATTGTTAAAAAACATGACCAACTCTGCCTGCATTTATAAGATTTCCAGCTGTCAGCAGAAATTGCCCTCAAGGCTGAAACATGGTATTCCACTTGTCTCTATGGATAACATTTCCAACATGTCTACTTACACTCTTTGTTCTCTTCTTGTGTCAACATCATGTACTTTCCCTTTTTCTCCCAGGTTTTTATTTTATTTTTTTTATTTTGCTGACATTGTACTGTCTGTACTCACAGTACTGTGGTTTGTCTCTCATTGACTCCAGCCAATCAGATCACGTGTTAGACATCAGCCAATCAGATTACCTGTTAGTATACAGATAGACATCACCAGCCAATCGCATCATCTGTGAGATCAATAACTTGTCTTAGTTTTGTCGACACAGTACTGACAAGATCATGAAGCTAAAATATTTATTTAATACATCATATTGACATTATTGTTTTACCCAGTTATTGACACAGTACTGACGACGATCTGAAAGTACCTTGATAACTGACACCGCAATGTGGCTGCAACCATAGTCTTAAATATTTTGCAATAAATGTAGTATTTGGACTATACTAGAATCCCTAATAAATGTCCACTCGATTTTTTGGGCATATTTTTCCTTAAATGACATGGAGCAGAGAAAAAATTAACAGACATGTCAGCAGCAAGTCAAAGCCCAACTTTCTAGCTGTAAAAAAACACTGCTATATTCTCCGTTGTAATTTTTGCTGCTTCTTTGCGTTGGAATTTTTGCTGCTTCTTTGCGACCACAACAAATGGCTATAATGATGATAAATTGGCTAACAATTGTCCGTGCAAAGATAGGAAACTTGAAGGTAATTTGTACAGATAAGGGTGAGAAAATTGGGCTTTGGTTTTTTAGGAACACTTATATCTATTTTGTGCTTCTCCATAACATGTATGTAAAAATAAGACCAAAAAAACAAGTGGATATTTATTTTATACTATAACAGGTGTATAACCACCTTACCAATGTCACCATGTATATAACTTAGATGTGGGAACTGATGCCTAACTCAGAACTTCTATTCTTATATATCATTGCTTATGTCCAAGCTCCTGTTTAGTCCAAGCTTCAGAACTCAGAAGAACAAATTGATTTCAGAACAAATTTATTTGACGAAGTTTATAAAAATATACAAGACCAGGAGGGCCCTTCTAAGACAGCCATGCTGCCCAAGACAGTCCCAACTCCTCAGTAAGACCATGGATTTACTAGACTAGTAAATCCATGGTAAGACAAGTCCTCAGCTACTAAACAAATGCTGAATGTTTTCACAAGGAGCATTGCCCAGTGCCTTGACAGTGTTAGCTCATGCCAGAATGATCATGATAATTGACTGCTGATGTTTCTGCAGCTGGTTCTGTTCAAATGGCCCGGATGAGGTTACCAGGGCAACCTTACAGCTTATCTTCATTCTACATGCTCTGTAACTATGTCAGAAACATGTCAACTTCATGCTGAGTTAGTTCACATCACTACTGAAGTGATACAGCAAGCTGTAAACTGAGTGAAGTAGTTATTCACAAATGTTAGCATGATACTGAGATTTTAGTAATTGCTAGTTTTATGTGTGGTATGGTTTTGTTGGTGAGGGGCAGGTCAATGTACTTTTAGGTCAGTGATATTATTGAATTATTATATTATTGATTTCCAGCATAAAGGTATCTGCCACTTGTCACAATGTATGTGCAGATTCACTGAAGGTGCCAGGTCCGAATCCCGAATCCCGGATTGGGCATTCTTTTATTTTATCTGTATCATCGCAGGATATGGTAATTGGCATTGCCACCCGATGTCTAAATAAAATACAGGGGTATTACAATTGTGTAACATGCTGTGGACTCCCCAAGTTACCATTTCATCATTGCATCCATCTCTGGTAGCTGGTCATATAATTCTAGGAACTTTAAACCCCTTGTATAATAAGTTGACTAAGCTTCAGTTACATAGATCACACAAGGACATTGATCACTCAGAAATTAAGAATTCTGATGCTGTAACCATATGATAACAAGCTTTTCAACTGGCATCACTTAGTGTTCTGTATTTGTTCTTACACCTCAGCATTGAACTGTCCTTGCACCTCGGCATTGAACTGTCCTTGCACCTCGGCATTGAACTGTCCTTGCACCTCGGTATTGAATTGTCCTTATCTTCAAGCCTTTTATATAAAAGGACAACTTCATTTGGGTCGCTTTGCTTAAAAGGTGTCTGTGATACTATTGACCAAACAGGCTGAATATGAGGTTTTGATAACAAATATTTATTTGTTTTATCTTTTGCAGAAATTCAATGCTGGGAAGACAAGGAAAATGACTATGTACAGAAATCAGAGAACATCAAATCAGAGGTCGTTAAATTACAGAACCAAGAAGTGCAATTAAATTTGGAACTGCGAGATTTACAGCTGTTAGAAAGCAGTTTCGAGTCAGAGAAAAAGGGTGAACAGAAACTCAAAATGGAGATTAACGTAGCGAAATCTAGACTGTCTCACTCAGAGAAGAAATTGGAGGACATTCGGAAAAAGCAAGGAGATATCGTAAAACAACTTGAAGATTTGCGGAAGGAGAAGGACAGAGAGGTGCAGGATGCCAAAGATAGAGAGATTTCGATGCTTCAAGAGATGTCTAAACTACAAAAAGAGGTGGGCTTGGTCATGTTTCATGTTAAAGGTTTACAATATTTCACAATATCTTTGAAGAATTTGTGGGCTGCATATCAGCTGCAATAATTCGAATGACATGATGGGCCTTTCACATAATGCAATTAATCTTGTAATTTATTATGAGAAAAATGCTTATAATAAATGAAATAAAAATGTATTACTAAAAGATGAGGTGAGATGGGTGGCTTTAAGTAATTTGTACCTCTATGTCCCATGCCTTATTCTGTATGCTATATATATAAATTCCTCACTGAAAAAAAATTTCATTTCAAATTCAGGTGAACAACAAACTAAAAGAACACGAAACCCAACAGGAGTCTCGTATGGAATTGTCGAGTGAAGTCAAAGATCTGGACGCCGAACTTTCGAAAAGGCAAAACCAACTGACATCTCTGGAGGCAGAATTAAAAGAAACCAACATGACAGAATTTTTGGTGCTTCCAGCAGACGCTGTCAAAGAAGGTAAAAATATGATGTGATGGGATGTTGCCATAGTAACCATTGTTAATCTTGAAAGTTTGTGTTTAATTCTGCAAATATATATATGTTTGATAGATCAAAGATCAACTTGATGTGCAAGATGTACATTTTAGATTTGATGCAAGGAAAATAATGCAAATTTGTTTCATTTAATGCAATATATATATATATCTCTGTAATAGTGTGTCAGATTAATATTTAGTTTGGAGATATTTTAAGTTTCACTTGAGTGAAGGTAATATCATCTTCTGTAATTGGGTCGCTTCTTTGGCACCTAGCATGGGTTTATTTTCCCCTTAAAAATAAGTAATGAGACACTGACGGTTTGAAGCATTACCTGATATTTATGATTTGATGGTATTTATACAATATACCATTTAAGAGTGTACTAAGATGGACATTATTTCTGCTTTTCACAATACGCTATCTCGCCCCCTCCCCCTTTTTTTTTTCATTCAAAATCTGGGTGCTAAATTTGGTTGATCTATCCTGGATTGGCCTGGCTTTTTCTAAACAGCTTCCTATATCAATATATCAATGAATCACAATGACTTCGTGCTTCTGAAATATTTTGTGCTGTGAGTGTGAAACCTATTGTGTATTTTATTTATGGGTCACATATTCTAGCTCATCATGTAACTTGTACACTAGAGGGCTGATTTTGAGCTAAGCTGGATCGTCCTGCCCTCTGGTGTAAAGTGCTGAAATAGTTTACAATGATATTTGCATGGGTGTAAGGGGATTATGCTTTTTGATGTGAGTACTTCTGCAATCAGCATGCCGGTTGATGAATTTTCAGAATTATTGCGAACAACATCAGTCAACAGTTAAGAACTGTAAGTGAGCGGTATTTTGGGTCATGTTCGCTGAGCTTTCGCTTTCTTTTTATTTGTTCCTTATTTTATTTGCAGCTTGTACATAATATTAATGCTTTATTCGAAGCGTAAAAAGCTAGAGGGTCATAAAACAGTGTGAAAGTGCAAAAACTTAAACTGGTGGAGAGAAAACCTTAACATCACAGCGTTCCAGCTAGGATTTTATAAATTGAATTGAGCATGGCGCATATTAGGGCACCTAAATAAACTCATATAGGGCGAGCTAGTTGAAAAGCACAACAAAATAAAAGGTCTTCACTTAATTTTGGAAATGGCGCTGACAAAATCGGCATGGTGCAAGGGGCTCAAATGGCCTAGCTGGAACACTACACTACATTAAATGGTACAAAAATGTTAATTGCCTGAACTGCGTACCATAATCTAATTACATTAGTTGTTTTTTTGTTCAATTTTACCAATGACTCTCTGACTCTCAGTTTCATGACAGTCATTGTTTAAAACTGTTGTGTATGTTTCCTTGAAAAGCAGTGCTTTTTATTAATATAGACCTAAGAACACCTGACTAACCAGAATAGTTCCAAAAGGAACAGTAGAATAGCATAGGTGGCTGTGTCTGATCCCATGCAGCTATGGAAAAGAAACTAAAAATTGCTTTTTAACATGAAACTTAGTTGTGAAGTTTAAACATTGCAAGTAAATTCAAGCCTTGAGCTTGTATTAGAATATATGACGAAATTATTGCATTTTGTTCAATGCGATAATTGTACATTGTATGTACTTGTGGAATGTATTTTTGGTTATCCTAGTTCTATGTTTAAGTGCAGTTTAATTTAGTAGAGATTGCCAACTCAAAACCTCATTTCTTTTTCTTTCATGCCCAGCATGTGAAACCCAAGGGGAAAAAAGGTTGGCTTTGTACAGTAATTCCATAACAAAATTAACATGTTTTAAAAGCTAACATTTTGGTATTAGAATATACTAACTTATCCCGTTTACCTTTAAAATGATTTTATGACTTATTGAGATAGAATTTGTAGAGGATTTGTAACCGATTTGTTTGCCGTTTAACTATGATTTATTGTTATTTATTAAGCATGGTTTCTTTTGTACCTGATTAATGACTTGCTGTTAGAGCTGAAGTAAAAACAATGATATGGGAAATATATATATATATATGGGTATTCATGGGGTGCATATTGTTATTTCAGAAACACCAATGAATCGGTCATTTCCAACTCGACCCGGAAGCGCTCGGAAACTGACCCATCCAAGTCTGCTGAGGGATATGGAAGCGACGCCAAGCAATCCTCATGGACTGTGGGTGTAAAAGAAGCTCATGGATCCCCTCAGTCATTGCCTAACAGAGGTAGAAGCTCTTCTTTGAATAACATCGGGCTCTCTCGGCAGTTACAGATCGCTGGAGAAGTCGATGAAGCTAGTCTTCGATTGGAATTACAAATGGAACAAACTTTTGCGAAAGAACAAACTAAAAAACCTAAGAAACTCAGCCATCGTGCTTTTTCTGAGACTGAGATCAGGGACTTGCGAGATAAGACACCTGATCTAATTAATGGCAATGATGCTGAACTTGGTGATCAGCCATTTACGTGGCAAGGGAAAAAGATTGCGGCCAAACCACAATTTCTTTACTACTTATAATGCTTTAATTTCAATGACAATTTACACCAAATACAGTACAGTGGATCTTAGAGAATGTGCAAGATATATTACAAACACATACTCTTCTGTATCGTTTTAGTATTGCGAGTAAATATGTTGTATATTTCTTACACTCAATGGATTATTTTTTTAGTCACATGAGATTTTTTTGTGAATTGCTTATAAAATGAAGCTTTAAATATTTTAATTGCTTTCTATGAAAAAGGGAGAGTTATAGAGTATGATTATGTGTAGTTCCTGGAGTTATTTGTAACATATCATGTCAATTGTGAATTTCAGCAAGGTACTGTGAATGCTGTGTGTGCCTTGTCTTAAATCCCTCCATAAATATGAAGTATTAGCTCCTACATAAATGCCTCTGAATTTAAATTTCTTGATGGTGCTGTTTACAATAGAACATAAGCTTAGCTTTGATCGAGGTATGCCAAATGTTTGAATAAGTTGCATTAGTTTTGTACCATTGTATTTTCTTGCCTAGGAGTTAATTTTATTGCAATCATTTACCCTGTCAGTCAAGCACAATATTTTTAATTGATTTTAAGTGGATCAAAGTATACATCAATCTTAGTTATATGTAATATTTTGTATTTCTTTGGTGCATGAATTCTTCAGTTCTAATAATGTGTATATTTCACGATCACTTTTGTTTAGAACTCAATCATGAACTTGCAGAAATCATTGAATTTTGAATCCAGTGATATTTTTTCTGAATTATATATATATGTCAGTTGTTATGATGTTAATAATTGCGACCTGTAGAACGAGTTTTTGGACAACTATGAAGTTATCCCTCCATGTTATAAAATGTATTATTAAATGCAATGTAATAATAAAATGCATGAATATTTTGAAAAAACAAAAAAAACAATTGTGTTTAAAATGTTGACATACAGCTGTATAAGTATCACTTTATGAAGGGGATGTTTAAGGTTTTAGGGTTTGTTAAATGATAAAACAGGAGTGTACTGCTCCAATAACAATAAATAGGGTTTTTTAAAGGGGCCTGGAGCTTTCATCCTCAGTTCAATCACTGATGTATATCTTCAGTAATTTGATCGAGAAGAAATCGGTTTCTTTTTACCAGTGGGCATGCTTTGGTCACACTGACTCACATTGCCGATTGCAATGGATTAGCTGAAGGACTGCATCATATGATAAGATTGATAAGATAAAAGTGCAGCCCTTTAAGGCAAGCTCTTGCCACTAACAAGGGCATTTAATTTTTAATAATCAATGGCTCCAATCCAGCAGTTTCACTGGGTGAATGGCTTTAGTGTTTCCAAGATTAACACAACCATAGATAATATTCCTCAGGAACCAGTCCTTTTACTCATAACCCCTCCATTACGAAAGATTTTACCCAATCTTCTGTATCACAAGGTCATTTAGTTGAGCCCTGACAAGAAGACAATTGAATCAAAGCAAGGACACAAAGTTAGTAATTTATATCACTTTATTATGACCATTTGATATTCACAACATTTCTACATAAAATTCCATATCCACTTAGGCATCAGATAGTGTTCATAATATATAAGTAATTAATACACATTCCTATTTTTGCGTGACAACAGTGGTACAAACTGAATAACGATAAAACCTTTAACATGATCTAGATCAATACATTTGAATGCTACTGAAACCTACAGGGTTTAACAGCATATTGAGAACTCGATAATCTTCAGATAGACTGCGCGTGAGCATTAAAGCCGCATGCTTGCTGCTGTGAAGCAAAAATACTATTCATTTGACTCTTTGCTGTAACTGGAATGTGAACATGATATCGTATGAATGAGTCGTTATAACTGGGTGTTATTTGATCACTTATCCTAACTCCAAACCCGATTAGTATCTGAAAAACCCTGTAGAGTTCAGAAGCTTACTGCACAAATGTAATATAACCAACCATGAATGTAATAAAATTTGAAGAAATTACAGATAATGACGAATGTTAACCTAATAATTCATGCATGCGATTATATCACTTATTACTTTCAACAATCGAGCAAACAACTTGTTCCCGTATCCACTCATACCTAATTACACATTATCCATTTAACATAAACCAATCATTAAAAGATTAAATAAGCGTTAAAACACGTAGGAAATGCTTGAAAAGCAAAATTTGATAAAACCAGAATGCTCAACTTTGTCACAGGATTTTCAAACACAAAGCTATCTTTAATGGCAAAAAAAAAGATAAAATTCACCCCATTTACTTAATAACTGACTATTTGGCACAATAATTACTTCTGAGTAAATGTGTACGATCAAACAGGACCATGATATTATAATTGGAATTACATCATAATTATTACACTTGATATTTGATTTGTATGTTCACCTCAGGCGATCTTAATTGTTCAACTCATTGCTGTACAATGTGTTAATAATGCTTAACACTATGAAGTTAGAATTGGATCACAGTACATTAAAAAGACGGGTACTCTAATATAAATAACGTCCGTTTCGATTTCTGCATCAATCTGCTCTATCGATAACTTGGCCTTGGATAGGTGTCACCTTTTTAAAAATTTTATTCTCGCACCACTTCTGACGATGTTTTAAGTAGTAACCAATACACGAGTTATCACAACTGTACAACATTTTAATCGTGTATGAAACTCAGGATAGTTTTTGTCCTTTTTTAAGCGTGTTGAATTTGAACATCCACGTATATATGCCGTTAAAATGTAAAACACCTGGCAACATCACAAGCACCAAGTTTATAATGCAGAACAAGGGTTTTGGGGATTTGGGATCTTCATTAAAATATGGACAGATATTACAAAGGTAGAAACACAGTACTTTTTTTTCTCTCATTTTGTTTGTCATTCCAGCATAGCCCTTTATAACTTGAAGGCTAGAGCAGTGGCTTATTTCTGTGATGCTCCAACATAAGGCATTAGAGCCTTTGTAAATCCTCTTGCAAAGTCCTTCGATTACTTTCAAAAATCCTTTCCTTAACTGTCAAAATCATCGTTAAATCCAAGCGTTTTTCGTTCCTGTTCAGTCATCTTCATCGTCAGATTCCTCTTCTTCAGCCTGTTCCAGCCAAGTCAGCCACTGGTTAACCTGAAATTTAATCGAAAAATAGTATATAATGACATAAAAAAACAAAAAGACACTTGGAAGACATTACGAAATAAAAATACATAACATGGAACTTAGAAAATAACTTGTAAAAGAATAAACAGCTCATAAAAATCAAGAAAACAATTTTATAATTACATTCAATTAGCGGGTGACTTCAATGTCACATAACAACCATGTGATTGTATTTAACGCACTGTATTGAAAGTCATACCTGGAACAGCGCTCTTCCCTTTCCGGGGTAAATATCATTGACCTCTTCCTTCCATTTCAAGAACGACTCCTCATCAATCACTTCAAGGTCATACATGTACATGAACATACGCAGTAACATTCCTGCAAAAAAAAGAAATTCAGAAAATTTCATTTAAACCAAGAACAAGAAGTACTGTTGGGCTATGATATGAAGTCACGCAAAGATAAAATTGCGTGCGGACAAGTAGCAAACAATTACATTTGCATGTAAAGAATTAATGCAAAATAGGTCACTTTCAGGCAATATATATATATATCTATAACCTACATCTCTTCACATAGAAATCTGAATTACAAAAGCTAAGAAAAAAGCATTATATCGATATCCTTGTACAAAGTTGAAATGGAGTTAACAGAGCACTAGCATTGTGAATAAGGTTACTTTTATTATTGAAATTATATATACTGGGCCTTAATTTTGCCTTACAGGTGATCTTCTGCAGAAGCTGCTAATTGGTGGTAAGATCCTTATTTAACTATAATTCATGTTCCAACTTACCCTTCGGGAAGTCAGTGTTATGGCAATGCACTTGCAGGGCATAAATGGCCGTCAACTGAAGGCTCAGCTTGTCGCGAAGATACGCCTCAAGAACCCCCTTGAAGCTAGCCAGCAAATCTTTCTCCTTCTGTATGGCATTTTTGTCGGGCATCATCGACGGGTCTGACCCGCTGGGCAGGGTTGTCTCACCAGTGACATACTTCACCACACTGTCAGAAAGAAGAACGGGAGAGAATGAGTATAGTAAACAAAACTTGAATTTATTAATAGTCAAAACTGTGTAGAATTAACAACAAGTTTAGACACAAGTTTGCAAACACCAAATACTATAGACTAGGATTCAGATAAAACCAACTTTAGTCACTTGTCTTGACAAATTAGTAGAAAAACAATTTCAAACATCAGCTAAGTCTATTCTCACTAAAATCAGCATGATTGTGCTTCACACATACAAAACACATTTAACTCTTGGACCCGAGATTTCAGCAAAACTAGAGTGTATTTATATTGTCAAGTTGAACTTTAATGATACAACAATTACCTGGACATGAGGATGTTGATGAAGCCAGGATCAGCAATAAGTTTCTGGGAGACATTTTCGTTAATCCATTTGAAAAGAGATTGGGGATTGGCATCCACCCTCAGCTGCTTCCACATGTCCGCTTGCACTCGCAATAAGGGGAACATGTAACTCAGTCTGCGTTCCTCCAAGATTTCCATCATGCGTTCTTTGCTTCTGTCATGTTCTGTAATTAGTGAAGGTCGTAAAGTCAGGAATTAGTGAAGTACACAAAGAATCATATTATGCCCGTTCGAAGATTTTATGATCGATTTTTCAATTTAAAAGATTCTATTTACCAATAAAGGAACTATCGCCATTATTTAATGACGTCATCACAGTCATAAAATGCATTTTCAGAGGTTGCATTTTGATTACATCATAATGGCTGATCGCAGTTACGGTTAGCTCCCATCTATTGCTACGTAAGTCCCCATTAGGGGTCTTCACTGCACAACTTAACTAAATCAAACTACTAACAAAGCTAAACCACCTACCCGGCAGCATTATTTGGAGTTCGATCTTGCTCTCCTGGAATATGTTGGCCAGCCATTCTTGGTCCTTTTCCTTATGAAGCTGTTGCAGAATCAGCAAAAAGAGTGGGTAGTAAGTTCCGCCCTCCATGGGTTCTGCAAGCTCCACTAAAGTGACCAGTTCCCCGATGACCGCCTGCGCTGCGTATTTCGAAACGTAGGTCCTCATCAAAGGAACTCCCACCTCCAGCTCTTTCATCTGTTCCAAGAGACTGCTAAAACTCTGTCCAAAGAAAGATAAATGTTAGATTCCAGACATATTCATATCATGCAAAGAGAAGGTAACATACGACAATAACTTACATCCATGAACTGTAGTGGAGTGATAACTCCATTCTCTTTAAAACCAATAATCAGCTTGCTAACCAAGTCCCTATCTTCATCCGACTTGTCCAATGTCTGCACCATCAAACTTAGCATCATTTCCGGTAGCAATCTGCAATGAACACATGATACAACAATATAAAGACGGCAACAACAACAATGTAGACCACAGAGGGCTGCAACCAAAACAGATAAGCACAATGGGATGACCTCTTCCATTGGAACAAAAATGACGTCACTAAACAATGCTAAGGGATGGTCATCAAACAATGTACTTCAGTGTCAATGACCTCCTACTCTAGGTCCTTTACTTTAGGAACATTTCCAATTGATTTTGAAATGTAGATAAATGCTACCAAGTGATGTTTCAACCATGAGACTGGCTTTTTGTTGAACGTAGAACATTGCAACATTCTTAATTATTAACCATGGCAAACTCTTAACAGTCCAGTATAATTAAAGTTAATTACAATTCACAATGAAATATAATGAACAAAATCTTTATGGAATAATTTCAGAATGTTGTTTAATGTCTTTGCAATGATAGTGGGCGGATATTTTTATTCAAAATATCTGGAACATCTGGGTCGCAGATATTTTATTAGCTAAAAAAAACGCTGCTCTGCATATCATTTGATTGTACCATTATTATTATATAAAAATTACCAATACCCGTATCTTTATCCTTGTACTGGTACAAACGGTATATCGAAAACCAGTGTGCAGCCCTAATACAAACACATCTAAAATGAGGGTTTCCTGAAATGTATGGCACTACTCATGTTAGAAAATATATAAAGTTCTGTAGCTGATAAGGACCACCACTCACTTTCTGGGCATCTTGATCTCTTTCACTTTATCAATGGCTACTTGGACATCCTTATCACTGAGGTACGCATTCAGCATGGTGGTGGTCGCCTCCTTCAGCTCCTCCTTGGTCAGCATCTTTTGTTCTCTATTGTTTGCCCGGTTGTTTGCTTTCTTGTTGTCTGCTGGAACTTGCTTTATGGTGATCGCAGGCTTTTGCAGAACAGGTGCTGCAACTTTGGGCAGAGGAAACGGTGGGTCCATCTGCAATAAAAGGACAGGAGGCCATTAATTACAGTAAATGTCTTATATGTTATATGCATTACTATAGGGCTGGCCAGTTCTCGTGCGACCTTTGTACCAGGAAATACTGGTAAAATACATGACGTCACTAATGCACAATACTCGATGACTTCATCAATAATTAGCCTGTTGTTACGTCATGTATTTCTGGGTACAAGGTCACAAGCTATTACTCAACAGTGTCTAATGGGCAATGTTTATACAAGACTAATGGTGTCCATACATAATACACTCAGGAGCGATTTGACCTATATGACATTAACAAAATAGTCAGCGACATGATTCTGATATTTATTACCACTGTTGGATGGACAACTGATTGATACTAAAGATGCTTCATCAATCTGAATGGAAATATTTATTATAATTTAATTAACTAAACGGATCTGGCTATTAATAACATACCAGATTGTTATGCTGAGGTGGAGCCTGGGCAGACTTGGGCAGCATGCTGGGTGTGTTGGGCTTGAAAACAGTCGGGAAATTTTTAGCCGGGCGCAAACTGATCTCTTCTCCTGAAGCTGCAGAAGAAAAGTAGTGTGGTGGTTGAGAAGCACCATCTGCTGTGGGGTTGGCCCCTGGAGGAGGACCTTGGTAACCTGCACCCGTCCCTCCAGACGCTCCGCTGTGAACTGATGTATTCTGTTGTTGCTGTTTGCGGAATCTTGGAGGCAGTTCACGACCCATGCTAGCACCTCCCGAGGCTTCCGTGCTACTGTTGCCTCCCCTACCTAAATAAGTTATATCTGGATAAAAATTAAATGTAAATCAAATTTCAGTTTGATAATCATATTCATCACAGCACTGCACATTACTTGTGGATTAAATGTTACACCAATTATAACAATTATAGACAATTTTGCATCTAGTGAAACAATTCTCAGCAACTTCAAATAGTAAATTTAAGGGAAGTATGCAAGGACTTTGCCTTTGTAGTCTATGTAAATGAAGACCTCCATGTTACTACTATGTTGTCATTTAATTAAAACATAAGTAGTAGCAAAAGACCAGATTGTTCCATAAATGTTTCCAAAATACATCAATTACATATAATGAATTGAAATAAGTTTAATAGATATAGGCTATTAAATTACATTATAAATGTGCAATGTTAGTTTGTAAATTTATAACAAGCAACGACTTACCCTTGTTCTGCTGTCTGTAGTGTCCACGGTCTCCCCCACCCCCTCTATCTCCCCCTCCTTTGTCCAGTCTCTCCCTCTCCCCCCTTCCTCCTCCTCCCCCTCCTCCTCCTCCTCCCCCTCTGTTATCCATTCCCCCCTGTCGTTCATCCCTCTCCCTCATCTTTGGAGATGACCGGTCCCTGTCACCCTCTCCTGAGCGCCGTCCATGGTATGCATTGAACTCTGAAGGTATCAACAAATAACAGATGAATAACTGCACTAAATTATACATGTACTAACATTAGAAGGATACACATTAGATGTATTAATGCTGAGGCAAGTAAATGCCCCACCCCTAGTGTAAATGTTACAAGCCTTATATCATCATCATGCCATTTTGGCAGATGGTCAAATAAGCTGACCATACTTTCCGATCCAGCAGCATTGAGACAATGAAGCTTTTGATGCTTCATTTACTCCACACTATTCTGTGGATTCTATGGAAAATACTTAAGGATTCAATTTTCAAGAAATGAATTTTTATAGAAAAGGACTGGATCACCTATCTTAGCACATACCTGGATCCCTGTTATTCCTATTACGACCCATGTTGGTGGAGTAGCCAGGACTGAAGGAGTCCATGTGGATGACACCTGGTCCAGTACCTATGTCTCCCGGTCCTACAAATCAGAAAATGGTACATATTTAAACTGCACACTGTTTAATATACTTAATCGTTCAAAACAGTAAATATTGCATATGTATATCTTTTCATCTCTACCTAAACTTGTTGTCAACAGTTTTCATAATGACCCAAACTTTACAAATCCCATGACAAGATAAAACTGAATATTCAGATTTTACTGATATTACATGGCCTCGGTACTAAGCGAATGTGAGCAGTTTCACCTAAAATGTAGGCACTCAATATAAACTCTTTATCAGTGCATTTTACACTACATGCTTAACACAAAACACCAATAAAAACACTTAAAAAGTCTTACCCAAAAAGCCAGGCATGGGAGTGTTGAAGATGTCAGACATGCCTCCTCGCATGGGATGCTGCATTAGAGGCGCACCCATGTTAAGACGACTGTTTAACGGATGACCAGGAGCGAACATCGGGATTGGGGGAGCACCCCGCCCCCCTGTACCAGACGGAGGGAAGTAGATGCCGTAATCTTTCGCAGCATCTTCTCGGATCTGTTGGATGGTCCGAGGCCCCTTCTCAATTCTCCCCTTCCTAGGTGTCCACTGAAAATTATTTATCATATATAAGATGTTACCTCAATGAAATCGCACTTTTGACAATAAGCTAAACTGCTTTGAAAACCTGGGGGTTTTCCAAAAATACATGAGCTATTGTGTAAAATAAAAATTTGTGAAAGAACATATTAAATAGTGCAAAACGGTAACTTGTTAAATCCAAGATTTTAGAGGATTAAGACAAAAGGTACATTGTGACAAACAAAAAAAATTTTTACTTGAAGGAATCTAATTAATTTACCATCAGATTTCACATGAATATTACATTTATGCATTTGTCATGCTTCAGCATTGCCTTTCATGACTGAGAACTTCACTGGTCAGATATGGAGTGGAAAGAAACAATGACACAATATCAAAGCAGACTTACGTCTAAACGATGAGCACAAAACAGGAAAAATACACCCTATCAGATACGCATAAAAATAACGGAAATCAAAACTGCTAACCCTATTGCGTCTTAGCTCAATGACATCCTGCAACATGAACCTTATACGAGATGGCAATTCTGGGTTATAGACAAACATTTCCATCCTCTTGAAATACTGATCCATCCATGTTTTGGCTCTCTCACTATCAAGACGACGGCCCACGGTTCTCATTATCTGACAGAGACATTCCAGATCTTCTTCCATGTCGACGAGAGTGACAAGTCTTTTCTTCTCCAAGAGTTGTTTGATGCACTTGTGTAGAATGCCTTCATGTAACATCTCCAGCTTGCCGAGTTCCCCTATAAAAGAAGCGAAATGAAATTAATTGGGTTGTCAAACGAAACTAGCATAAGAAATTGGTTCTAGCCTAAGACCAATCTAATTATTATATATTAATAACTATCTGACCTTGTCGATGTAAATAAATTGCTGATGATAAAAGGCTCAAACATCATGCAACATGATAACATGGCCAAAGTTTATTAGCATTACAAACATTTTGCTTAAAACTGCATTTAAAGAAAAGCTTTGACATTGGGTGCAGTAAACTATGGAAGAAAAATGTTAACTAGAGATTAGTGTTAACAATTTTTCTTACTGCACAACTCTTGTCTTTGTTAACAATGAAAATGTAAGCAACTTACCAATGAATTTGATGTTTCCAAGCATCTTGTGCTTTGCAAGACCAAGCTGCTCCTCCTCATCAGAGCTGAGGGGGCCATCTTTATCAAATGCTGAAACAGGCAATTTCATGTTAGCAATCCGTATTTTACAACAACCAGTTTTTCAACTGACACCTGCTGCCCTCTACTGTATTTTCACAGTACTACTAACACATGGTATGAGTCACCCACCCACTTCAACCAACAGGATATTTGACATATTTCTCAAATAAAACAGGATGATTCTACTTCTTTACATAATATACACCTGTTTTGCTGACATCACAATAATGGAAACTAGAACTACATGCTCACAATGTACTTGCAGAGACAGCAATTTCATATTTTAATATAGCTTATTCTTGGAATGAAATGACTGGCATTTACCTTCAGTTGCCCGGGATCTATTTTCAAATTCATCCTGACACTTGTTTAGTAACAAGCGCCGGAAGGTCTGAAATAAGACAAAAAATTTTAATCACCACTTCATTACATGTATACATTCAATGGCAGAAATTGTTTGTCATAGTTCATATTTAAGATTCAACATGCTTCGACATCCAATGTTTTACTCAGTACAATTAAACTTACGGTGATGTTAGAACTGGGTGGTTCAAAGTTGGGCGCGTCTTCACATAGCCGATGACAGAGCTGAGCATACAAACTGCTGTACTTTGGCTCGTCAAGGGCTTTCTCAAATATCTGAAAAAGGAAGAAGAATGAAATTTATATCTGTAAAACCAACACAACATCAGGAATGTAATATCACAGTAACTTATGATGCAAATCTGTTTCTGAACTGTTTAACCTCCAAAAGCCTGCCATAAATAGTTCAAAGAACCTGAGAATTAATCTTGTGCAGCATTTGCAATAAGTGGGTTAAGTAATAATAAAAGAAGGGGAAACTACAGCATACTACCGGTATTTAACGAATCAACAAGGACTAAGACCTTAATTGTCCTGACATTGGTAATGGATACAATTTAGAGACGAATACATTTTGTTGAGATTGCAATTAAGACTGCCAAGAGGAGCACAGCACAGTAGTTAATAAACTACTAGATCATATCGTTCAGTATATTATTAATTATTATTAATTAATAATGATGTATTAATTAGTTACTTACCAGTAGGATAATTCCTTTAAGCAAAACTTGCGTATCAATGCCAACATTAAGCAGTTCTAAGCTCAACTTGTCAAACTTCTCTGGGGTGAGTTTATTGAGGATACTGCAAATAAATTAATGCGAGTTATACACACATGCATAATGGTGACTTATAAAACCCTTAGTGCTGGGTAGTCCTGCTATTGTTCTTGACCATATGTCATGTAAATCAAAACCAGTAAAGACTGATACGTGATTGTATACATAATGGATCATGTGGATGCAAAAACAGACCGAAACTAAGTTTTAAGTTTTAAGGGCACTTCCTAGTTCAGAATTGGTCAGATATCAAAATACACATTCTCACAATGAATATAGTTCATATTAAGTGCAGTGAGTGCATTTGGTCATGACTAGCAATTCAACATAACACTGCAAACCCACAATCATGACTTCGATTTTATTACCTTTTTATGGGTCTAATGTGCCCAGACACATCATGAAGTTCATGAATTAGAACAACCTTTAAAATTAAGATCATTGCACTGACTCAGACTGTTAAGTTGGAGAACTTCCAAGAATTTACCAATTGCCACAGATCAGATAGTGATAGAAGGAAGGGATCATACAATATGGAAATTGACAGATCATTAAGTCTCGTTAGATAGATAGACAGATAGACAGATCGAAAGATAGACAGATAGATAAAGCAGCCCTCTAAGGCAAGTTATTGCAGCTAACGAGAGTTGATTGAGGAGGTGAGAGAACAGGAGTCCTATGTGCCTCAGCATAGACACCGAGTACAAATACTCAACAGCTCAAATACATGTGCTCACCCTCTGACTTTGCGAAAAGTGCCATTGTGTCGGTCTTCAGGGTTTAGGGCATCTCGTCTGACGCTGCTTGGAGGAACCCATCGCTGACGGGCGTTAGTTACTACACCGCTGGGAGGAGACAGTCGGGGTGGTCTCTCGTCCCTGAGATAAATGACAAAGTAACTCGTAAATACATAAACCATACAAGACAGTTATTTGGGTAACCATCTACATTATTATCCACTGGAAACAATTTCCTGATACAGTTTGAACTGTTTAGGTCGAGCATGTTGTAACAGTAGTCATGTATTAGGAAGACATTGTCCAGGAACAGAATTTATCTTTCCCATCAGACCAATGTACAATCATACCATAAAAACGCCTTATACAAAAATGCAGTTATTATTCTCCACCAATGCCAACTTTGGATACCTATAGATGTAATACCATGGATGTATAATGGTAATACTAATAGTTTGGGGGGTCTTAAAGTTATATAATAATTGGGAGTCAAGTTATATAATTCAAATCACTTAATATTGTTAACTTGTAACTAATAAAGGTCATACAAGTAAATATATTAAACTTTATTTCTTTAAATGTTTCCATTAAGCTCATTAGCCAGATTAGCCATGGCAAACAATGGCCTATTTGGATAGTATAGTTGTGGATTATCAGTTGACATTGCAAACAATTTAAAGAGATTAGTAAGGACACTGAAGTCATTAGTGTCAATGTCCTGCCTGTCTCCAGTCTGAACACAACTACTGTTATGCACTTAACTGACAGCAAACCTTGCAACCCACATACACCAAAGTTTACAGCGTGTATAAGATTGCAAACATTCTGGGAATAGTTATGCAATACCTTGAGATTACCAGCTGATAAGATGAACAAGCCACTGATCTGGTGCTTACTGAATTTACTAAATGCGCAAAAGCCTCCACTCCCAAAAACGGTTAATATGAAAATAGCATAATGAAGGACAATGCATTGTAATCATCTACCACTTCTCCCGTTATGTCTATCGGAAACTACAGAGCAAGATCATTTTCAACAGATAAACATGTATACGTTTACCAAGAATGGAGTAATACGATGGGTGCATATTATAAGTTAAGATTCGATAATCGCTATGCTCATAACAACATTATATTCAGGGCTACTATTGAATTCAAGTTATGATAGCTCGTCAGTTGAGAACTAACGCTTGATAATTCCATTTTCAAAAACTGCCCCAATTTAAATTGCAAAAGATCTAATAACTTAAAATACTAAGATGTACAGAGAAAAAGGTCCACCCTTACCTTCCTCCAGCACGTCGAGAAGCGCCACCCTGCTTGCTCGTTGCGTCCAGAATTATGCTGCCGGTTAAGTGGAACACACACAAAAATCTCAAGGAAAAGAAAATGGAGAAAAAAAGATCTGAAAGGCAAAAAACAACAACAAAAGGTTAAACATAATAAACAAGCTTCATTATTGTAATAAGTAAAATTAATAGGACTAATTTAAACCGTAGTAATGTTTATCAGATATCCAATTCTTGCAATTTTACACTGATGAGGCCACACACTGTAACTCTACTCAAGTGACAGGTCATCATGAGGAACTTTGAATGACCTACAAACAGAAATCTTGCTAATGAGAATCGAAGTATCTTATACAGACAACGGAAGGAAGATCAACTGTTAGCTACATGATGCTAAGAAGACAAGCCTCCAAAACAAACAAAAAAAAAATGTTCTTGCCAAATCAACAGTGCAGTAGAACACCAACAGTTTCAAACTTTCATATAATTGTACACTTAAACTATTTAATTTATATTACTGCAAAGAATGCAATGACTGTGATTGGCTCATATTCTTTCAAAGACCCAGCATAATTACCACAGACGCCTTAAGTGCCAGCTCTTCGCAAGTACAATGCTTTAGCTACCTGTACCTGTCAACTATGAATCAACTGATGTGTGAAATGTCAGTGCAATCACTAATTGCAATCAGTGACAAAAGAGCTTCAACAAGAATGCAACTGCAATCAATATAAGTATGCTAATTGCCATAAAAGTAAGACTTCCTTTCAAACTTGCATAACTCCTAAATAGGAACATGAGAGCAGACCTTGAAATTTGAACTATGCTGAAAAAGTTTAGGGTATGAAGAATTATTGAGCATGGTTTTACCAGATGGTGACATGTTGTCTACAGTTCAACACGAGTTACAGGACACATCTGTCACACCAGCTCAAACAGTTCATATATCAGCATTTGGGTTTGGTTTCAAAGGTTTCTTTTCCTCCTTTCTTAGATACCCATCATAGTAATGCTATTTTACCAACAACACTTTAAAACTGAATAATTAACCTTCGCAATTGTAATGTAATTCATATTTGTTAACATGAGATTAACCACTCCAATCACGGAAATCAGACTTGATTTATTTTCACAAGAAATTTCTCTTACATAACAAGTAGTACTCCATCAGACTAATCACCTTCACCTGAATACGTATCTTGTACACTATATATAATGTGCAATTCTATCGAACACACAGGGTACATGTCCTGTCTGTGGGTCATTGCCCCTTAAAATTACAGCAGAGATGGACAAAGACAAAAGTTGGGTAAACATGTAATTCTGCACAAAACCAGGAAATATAACTTCACGACTCTACAATATAACACAGATAGTTAGCGCAAAGGCAGGGATAAAGAAAGAAGAAAGTTAACCTGTGCCAATGGCAATGGGAGTCAATCAACAAAGAATGAATGGCACAAATCCAAGAGGACCAAAAAACCCGAGACGCAGTTGCAGAATTCTTGCTACAGACGGCATAGAATGAATATCAACCGAACAACAGTAATCGTTTCGTCTTAAGCAGAATAACACCGATGAAAAAATTTCACATAACGAAGGACAGAACAACTCGAGTCAAGCTTGCACAATCTCCATCCACATTTTCAATCGACGCCATTCCACAACGCATAAATTTCCGTTTCGAGGAACCCAACTTTAAACTCTATTCCCTGGCTTAGAACTGAGTCTGCAACCCTTACGATGACATAATCTCGCCCCGCAAGGCCTGTCTTTACTAAAACGACAATATTAAGAAGTTCTGTATCGAAATAACGGAAAAAATCGACCGGCATACCTGGTTTCCTTTTCCACTACATACAAATATGGTCGCTGGTCAATGCAAGAAAGTGATACGGAATTCCCGAAGTTTGAGATGAAATATCTTTTGTTCCGTTCACTTCAGGTCGGCTGTTGTAGTAATAAGACTGAGAAAATATTCTTTATAACTCAGGAAAGTGTCTGAAAATGTCCCGTGACTCGATGAACAACCGCAATAAAGCCGAAAGACAGTCCCCTCTTTGTGGGTTGTTCAGCGATTATATATTAATTAGGTCGCGAGAAAATACGAGACAACGCGAGACTTGGCGGAAGTGTTCTGAACTTGGTTACGGTAAACGGAACGGCAACTAATATATGAGAGGTAGCACACTAACAATACATCAGTAGTATTAACAATTAATTATTGAATGATTTATTGTGACACATGTAACCTCTGTGATCTTCGATATCATTAGACGCAAATACTAAAAATGTAAAGGTAATATAAGCTATATCTTATTTGTGACCTAATTGGTGGCCCGTTTCAAGTAGCAATTGTACATTCTTGAAACAGTTTAGCAAATTGCTGAAGATTTAAATTTTTAATATAATATACACTTAATGGCAATTAACCCTTGATGACTTTCCCACCACAATCCTTCAATATGTTTACATTAATAAATTCAAAATTACAGGGCTTAGATCTGATATTTTTTAATTGCCTGTATCAATGTAAACTAACACATTTTTTATTTTTTGCAGCTAACAATACAAGGCTTATGATTTTTAAGTATTCTGGACAGTATTAACTATTAAACTCAATTGCAAAAAAAGTTTTTATATCTTTATTTCAAGCATAATATACTATTAACAACATGATTAAATGATCAAGTGTACAAAATATCAATCACTGGCAATGTTTCTTCTTCTTGTTTTCGGCCTGAAATTTAAACATTTTCCCTATTAAATAGATGCCCAAGTGTTATTATTATTTTTAAATCAAATTTATATACCGCTACATGTATTTTAGGTAAAAAAAACAATTTAGTAAGCTGTACAAAAAAATTTAAGATAAAAATATATAAGATATTTGATTAAAATACAGACAAAAGGAAATTATATAAAATAATTGAAATAACTAAAAACGATAAAACATAAAATTTAAAACAGTTATATAGATATAGTTTAGCAATAATAGGTTGGAAAAAGTGCAGTATAGCATATTTAGCGAGTCCCATTGCGTCAAATACTTGAATTCAATATGTGACATCACAAACAAATTGCAGCTTCAATGCAACAACGCAGCATCTTATTGTTTATTTTTCCCAAACCCTGCTACTCTACACAAATGTATTCTTTTTCTTTACCAGTACGAGATTTGGGAAAATGTTTTGATTATTTTCATATTTTATGGGTGCCAAATACAGACATAACTTTGGGTCCGCTATACTGCACTAATCCCAAAAGGTTTTATAAATAAAAATGTATGTGTTCCAGATAAATTCAAGCTTAAAAGTACCATGTTAAATTTCAGAAACTTACCTGAAGTACATTCTCAAGCTCGGACAAAGCAGAAGTGAATGCAGGTATTAATGGCTTCAGATCACTTCGAGCAAACTTCATTTCCTTTATTTTATCTTTTCCAGCTTCTGCGCACATTTTCTTGAAGTGGAATACCTGCAAAAAATGGCAGAATGCATATAAAACACATCCCATCTGCAGTTATCAGTTTTATTAAATCATATTCATACACTCACCTCTTTTTTCTGCAATAATGTAAAGGCCATTCCAACTTTTCCAGCACGTGCTGTTCGACCAACACGATGAATGTAAGTCTTTAAGTGATGAGGACTGTCATACGATATAACATACTTCACATTAGTAATGTCCATTCCTCTTGCCATGGCATCTGTACAAACCAACCTAAAGAAAGCAACAAATAATCTTTTTATAGTCCAAATGCATACATCATCAATAGAGTATGTTTTCCTTTGCAGCTGAGGGAAAATGCTGTGCAATAAACGATACATCATGTTATATTCCTTCTGAGTACTTACATTTGTATCTTATCATTGGTAAACTGTTTGAGAATGTGTTCGCGATGTACAACACGCAGTTTGGAAGAAAATTCTTTGACTGTAATGTCTCCCACGAGTCTCACTAGATGACAAAGCCTGTATAATTAAGCAAAGCACAGAAATAATTTTATAGCAGAAAAAGTTGCTTAATAATATATCTATTTCAACAAAATATAATTAATAGTGGGGTATGTTCTTGCAAAAAATTATATACCTGTGCGTGGATTCTACAGAATTTGTGAAACACAGAACATTCTTAAATTTTAGATGATGAAGCATATGAAGGATCACAAGTGGTTTGTCTTGAGGTGTAACCTGAAAGAATGGAAATACACAAAAAATAAACCATTAGTATCTGAAATCTGTCTATAATCCATAAACTTCAGTTAACATTTGGACCATGGTTTATAAAATAAAATCACATGTTGCACTTACGGGGATCATGAATTCCGAAAGTTCTGAAGGTGTTGTGTACTTTCCAATAAATTCGCCTTTTACAACATCTACTGCATCTGATTCAGGTTCCTCTGTATGATCTGAAATTATTATATATTTATCAAGTGAGATTCTCTCTATGTACCTATATAACATCCAAAAATAAACAAATATTCCTTATACGCACCTATATGATTTGTTTGGAAAATTCTATCACTAAAGTGGCTTAATTTTTTTTTTTAAGCCAATTAAAAGTGGCATCTGTATCACAGAAAAATAAATTCAACCTTGGGTAAAAAATTTAATTACCTTCCTCATTGTCCTCCTTTGGCTTCAGATTCAACACTTCATTTTTCTTTGTAGACTCTGTTTCTTTCACTATTAAAGTCTCAACTACTGATGTAAATAGTTTTGGTTGAAACAATCCAAGCTCTTCCAGCTTTTCTGGATTTTGTGAGAGTGTTGCAGAAAACAATAGTTTTTGGAGCTGTAAAAAAGAGGAAATAAATAAATTGACCATTAATATAGTAAAATTACATTCAGACAAGATTATGTCAATGTGAATTATAGGATTCAATTAACTGTGAGTAATGTTGGGACTCTTGCCCACTGTGAAAAATGGTACTTACTGGAACTTGAAGTTTCAGAGTGCTGAAGAAAAGAAAAAGAAAATTCAAGATTCTCGATTTATTGATATCGGAAGCAAAACCAACCAATGAAATCCCCAATCATTAAACCAATCACTGCATCATGCATTCTTTTATAAGAAAATCTTAGGAAAATTGCATTTAATTAGTTGTATGTTCAGAAGATAATATCAATCATTCACAAACCAAAATAGTAGTTAAAAGTGCAAATTACACGAAGGAAGTGTTTAAAATGGTTACTGTTCTAGGAGTGGCCTTCGACTGAAGGTTACCAGAGAAGGTCAATAACCAGAGTTCTGAAGCCTGTAGTAAAATGATATAACCTTCATTTACCTTGCAGCAGTAAGAGTCCCATATGGTTGCCTTGTATATGAACCTCCACAGACTGATTCATCTGAGGTTTGTTTATGCACAGCCTCATCCACCCTTGTTAACCAATCATGTTTGACTTCATCCATGAGTCTGTCCGCTTCATCCATCACCTGGTAGTTAATTGCATAAGACTATATTTAGTCCTAAGTTTGACCCTAACTAGTCGTTTGGGGTTTTCTTTAATCATTTTCTTATTACGTTGACAGCTGATCAATGCACGGATGCATTGCAATGCAAACTTCTCAAAATTTAATATTATCAAGGAAATAGTGATGAATTAACCGTACCAAGTATGTTAAATGTTTCAAACTGAAACCTGCAGTTTGATTAATATGATCCACTAATCGTCCAGGTGTAGCCACCAGTATGTCCACCAGACTATGATAACCTCCGGCCCTAAAGAGAGTATGAAAAGAATATATAACCATCAATACTGGTGCAGGCAATTTTCTCAACTCATAATGTACATTCTTTTAATATATGTGTATATACGAATGAAAACTCACCCTTTTCTTACTAAACTACTTTGCTCCAAGGCAAATGCCTTTTGTCCAATGGCCAGACCAACCTAACAATGAGAAAACAGGCAAAATATATTTTTTTGGAGACCACACCACGTTACCCCATGGGGTTGCGTCTTTTATTTGCCTCAGCATAGACATGGAATACTAGGCACCTCCATTTGATGCAATCGACATCTAGCTGGAATGTAGCTCATAAAACTTATCACACACCATTTAATAATTTCTCACACAACAGCATACCTTGAGATCAGTTCCCTCTGCATATGTCTGGAAGACTTTATATACCTGACTAGCCAAGTCGGTCACCGGTAGAATCACCAGGGCACGTATGTGGGTTACTGTACGAGTTCGAAGGACCTGCATTGAATGACACAAATGAAGTAATAAATAAGTATAGGGTAGCTTTCTTATTGTGCTTTCTTCGATACGCCTGAAAAACTGTAGAAAGTCCATCTAGATCAGTTTGGAAGAGAGTTCTCTTCCCCATCCCAAAAATAAGGTTCATTGACTAGATTATGAGTGTAACGATAATCAACTCTGATACATATTTTTGATTTGAATGTTAAACTATAAGCACCCCTCTTATCAAGAAAGAATTCAAGATTTAAAGTACTCACTAACATTTTAACAAGACACAATTACCTGAATAATTGGAAGGACAAACGCAAGAGTCTTGCCACTCCCAGTTGGTGCTGAGCAACAAATGTCATTTGGGATGTATCCACCTCTGCCGACTGAATGACTCGATCGTTGAAGAAGCACAGGTATCACATTTGCTTGGACTGTCAGGAAAAAAAAATTCAACCGTTAACCAATTAACCACCCATATGATAAAATCTGATTTATGATGTAATTTGTATACAAAAATTAAATACCAACAAACCTGGAAATAAATTATTAATTCCATTGTCCTGCAGTTTTTGCTTTAGATCAGCCTCCAAGTAATTAGCCTCCGAAAGCGGTACCTTGTGAATGTGGACATCATTTTGAATCACTGTAGGGTGTGAGAGCCATTCTGGTAAGACTCTATCGACCTGACGAAATGCAGAAAGATCAAATATAGTTGATACTGTGTAATATAATTAATTAATGAGTTTGAACCCAATGCAATTGTTTTCAAATTGGTGATATACGTGCTCTAAATCAGAAAATATGTATATATATATACACATCGTAGATATACAAGACAAAACATTTTAAAAGCATCAATGAAAAGTTTGTGACCTCAAGTTGTTGGCCTGTGCCCACTGCCCAGTGGATGTTGAAAATAACTTAAATAAGTAAATGATGTTAATTGTGCATCAATAATGTTTCACTGAGCAGTTCAAATCATTCTCTTTCAAGATTCAATATTCACAGTGATATATATCTTCTATAAGTATTTCGTTAATTATACAACCTATGGACTGTTCATAACTAGAGTAAGTGTACCTAATTGTGATAATTTCCAAAGGAATAGGTATTATTTAAAAGGCACGACACAGCTTGAATAAAAATACATTAGTGACACTGTACTATTCCTTTATTTACCCCTATCTTGGTTATTGTCTGGGGGTGTCTGGGGAGCAACAACAGAGAGGAATTTATCATCCTTATTTAGGGCTCAAAAGAAGATTGTCAGGGTCATCACCAGTTCTTATTTCCGTACTTATACAAGTCCTTTAATTACATTGAGAATTTTAAACATCTATAAATTGTATTTGTATAATGTTGGCCTATTTACGTTCTACCAGACAAAACTTTCATTACCATATTCCATTTTTTCTATTGATCATTTGTCAAGGCAACGTCAGATACAGGTGTTTGAAAATTTAAACATGTGTTCATATTATGCATTTAAATCAAGATTACAGACATATTTGCTTCATAACGATATACAAATGTAATCCAATATAACCATATTCTATAAAATAACCCTTAAATACCAAACAACCGCCAGTCTGTGTGGGTTAAACAAACTTATACCCAAAGTAGACCCTTTTCTATTGTTCTTTGCCGGGATATAACTGGCCAGTTTGGCATGTTATCTCCCGGCTTTGGAGCAGTAATATCATTCATGAACAAATGCTAATATAGGGATTAGCAAAAACAAACAAACACAAACAACGTGAAACAAGGTAAATTGTTCAATCACAACAAATCCCGACCTAGTACACAACAAAGAGTAAATCCTCTTTAGGATTGTTTGCCTTAGAATTTGTTGTTTCTTGTCTGCTGTTGTTGTTGCATAGTTTCAACCATATCACAATCTTCGCAAAATCAAATCATCCATGAAAATAGTCCCACAATTACAGCTAAAATATGGCATTATAAATTGCGAAAAAGCCACTATTGAATGCGCATTGGGTATAAGTCAGTTATACACCTTATACTCAGGATATAACATTCCAACGTGGGCAGTTAAATCCCTCGGCTTCCCCTCGGGATATAACTGCCCACATTGGAATGTTATATCCCTCGTAATGGTGTATAACTATTACTTATATTTTTTTAATAGTTTTTAAAGCAATGACACTGCAAGTAAATTCAAGTACCTGTGGATTAGGGTTGCAGGTTTTCACAGAATTAGTCATCACGGTATTAGGTACATTAAGTCTACACATTCATGAACAGTTTCAAATTACCTTTTCTTTCTTTTTCCTCCTGACAGCTCCAATCACTGTGAAGCCTCCTATCTCTTCATGTCGTTGTCCATAAGTCTTGGCAACCAAGTCCTCCGATTTATTTTTATCTTCTACTTCTGAGTCATCAGGCAAAGGTGCATCATCATTATCTTCATCTATTTCAGGTTTTTCTTCTGACTTCTTTTTCTTTGTTGGAACTTCTTCTGCAACTTCATCTTCACTTGATTTTTCTTGCTTTCTCTTCTTCCTTTTTGATTTTGCATCTTTAGCCGATTTGACTGTCTCTTGATCTGAATCATCTCCAATGACTTGTTTAGATTCTTCATTTTCTAAAGTTTGCTGTTCAGCCTTGATAAGTTTTTTCTTCTTTTTTGCTGATTTAAGAATCTTCTTTAAAATCTCATCAGCTTGGTTTGGTACATTCTCTTCCTGTTCATCCTCCCCAAAATATCTGTACAAGAAAAAAGAAGATTCATAATGATCAACTAACTTCAAATAAACACTATACATTTCAAGTTTGATTATAAAATTCATGCACCATTTCTTAGCTTGCTGTCTGACTACAATGGTCATTTTCATAATGCTGAGTGTATAATATAATATAACATGTACATGTAATTTACCTCCAATTATCACTTATCTGAGACACACTTAAATTAGTATCATACAGTGACACTTAAAGCTTTGCCCAGTGCTCACTCCAGGCATCGACAGTCTCCATATATTCAATATCATATGATTTATATAATTTAAAAAAAAATTTACAAGTGAGATATGGTCACATTAGATAAGATCATAATTTAATATGATAATGCCCAGAGCATACTAGTCGAGGCGATGTGGACAGGATCGCAGACCAGTGTCAAATGAAAACAAATAAGTGCCGCGTGGTTATACAGCGGGGGCGCGAACGTCTATGGCAGCATAACACAATCCCCTGGATCCACAATCATTGCATTTTGCCGCTGCCAACCTATCTGCCTTCTTATATTAGACGAATATCTCGCTTAATATTTGGGCTATTTTCAATCCGAAAACGAGTACGGAATCAAGATGATCTATACTAAACTATGAACTGCTGATCTGTTACGTAAGATCATTTTTAAAAGTTTTGCATCGGGCGAAGCTCTTCATGACATTCATTGGCCATGACGTCCAAGAAGGTGCTTCTCTGCCTTCTCCTATTCGCATCTCACTTAATACTTGGTTTATTTTCTATCTGAATACACATACTGAAAGCTTAAGAGCTACCTTATAAGAAATATAATATTTCTGTTACATAAGATTACAACAAAATTGTGAATCGATGACGCTCTTCGTGACGTGTACCTGGCCGTGCGAGAAACTCTCACGAGAAAATAATCATCAAGGGTACCCATTGCACATGCGCGAGATGAACCATTAAGCTCAAGTTAGGATCCAGTGGGATTCAATTATTCGCGGTATTTCCCGCCATTTTTGTCACTGCAC
Organism: Alitta virens; assembly: GCA_932294295.1. Classification (NCBI taxonomy): domain Eukaryota; kingdom Metazoa; phylum Annelida; class Polychaeta; order Phyllodocida; family Nereididae; genus Alitta; species Alitta virens. The sequence continues at coordinate 23,112,857 of OW028581.1, forward strand.
TTGTTGCATTGCATTTCACGTAACCACTGACCACATTGTGTAATAGACCGCCACAAATGGAGAATGCAAAAGCACAATAATCTTGGCTCAGCACAATCCATAAGCCAGCTCATTGGATAGCAGACAACAACCCCGCCTCTTTTAATAAACAAAATGAAAAGAATATTGACTCAGTTGTCATGACATTTATCAATGCAATGCTTATGGCAGGGTACTTTTCAGTATCACATGCCCTGGTGGAGGTTATGGAGTCAGTGTACCTAATCCTGTGAGGACCTAATTCCATGAACACCTACAAAACTTCAATTTTTCACTAGAGCTACACAGTTCTTAGTATGTGGAATAAATACTTTACTCGATCTTAATGACTTTAGTCTGGATTTGGGGGATCAGGGGAGCTTCCAAAAGATCAACGGTTTTGGCATTAAAAGTTTCCAAACTTGCAAAATAGGAACTTCTCATGCCCAGAAATCATTATATAAAATGTACCCAATAGGTATACACTGTGAACCAAATATAGCAGGGAGTTAAAAAGGGCCATGTGTTTACCACGTGGTTGTCAAAAACTTGTCAACAAACTCAAGGTCTGAGCGATAATATGAAATCTGCAATTTCACATGCATATACGACTCCAACATGTTGTTTCAAGCAGCAACAATACCTTTGTATAGCAAACAACGCCATGGTTGCTTAATCGTAGCACTAAAGATTTCAAACAGATCGTAAAACTGGTGTTTATCACAACACCTCCACACCACAACACCAACTGACGGTAGGTGGCGCTTCAAGCAAATTCCGGCAACGTCTACTTCCGCTGAGGTGTCGAAACGAGAAATGGCAAAATGGTCAAGTGCGGCTGGAGAGAGCTGTCAGAAAAAGCTGTTTATTCCTATCCCTGTGGTGTTTCATAGCGTCAAAATGTCACAAAGGACTACTCTTATCTTAGTGTTCCTTTCTGGAATGGTGGCAGCCTTGATCGCCACTTTGTTGCCGAATTTTAACGTATGGTTCCTTCATGAAAACAAACGTCAGATTGCTTCAAAGCCTGGCATTCAGTCTATCAGTCACATTGCTCTAACTCTTCCCTTCGCTATCAAAAGGAAAAACGACGATGGACCGAAATCAGTGTCAGGTAATAAACTGCTTAGGGAATTTATAAAACAATAACGGGTTAATTGACCATTTGCATTTTCCCAGATGAACTTGATTAACTGATGACGTAATACCCACTGGGGGGGGGGGGGGGCAAGGGGCCGCCCCCCCCCCCCCATACCAGCCTCCCCCCGTAGAGGCCGGGCTGGATCCACCAGTGGTAATGCCATGAAATATGGCAATGCTATGGTCATTTTGGAACAATATGGTTCACTGTGAAATTATATAATAAAAGTAAGACAAGATTTATATTTTATTTTTTTGGAGCCTTCTTAATACTACTGTTACAATATAATTATTAATATAGACACACTAAGAAAACTTGCGGCCAGAAAAAAGGTGGTTGCAACGCCTTCGCACCATTCAGCAAGTGCTTCTTTTGATGAATCGCCCTGTCTGATTTGCTGAACGGCTGTGAAATTTATCATTATCTTATTCCGTGCTTCAACCACTTTTATGGTTTTGTACAAGTCATTATACAAAAAAAAAAAAGAACATTTATGGTCATAGTATGAAAGTGGTCGTGTCATGGATGCGATTTCAGGTAAGTTTTCTTAGTGAGACTCGTGTCTATATTATGAGGGCAGGTAATTATATAAAAATTATGAAAAATAAATAATAAAGAAAAGTGGGTGTAATAAGTATACATAATTTAGTTAATTTAAATTTAATGAATTGCAATTGATTATTTTACAGATTTGGAAACTGAAGCACTCTCAGCTATTCATCTTGCTAAGGAGATGATAGAAAATGACAAGTTGGAGAAAGCATTGAAATTACTGAACCATGCAATAGCGCTGTGTCCAAACAATGCGGATATTTTGACAGAGTATGGTGAATTCATGGAAAGACATAGAAAAGATATTCTTGGTGCAGAACATATGTACAGTAAAGCTCTTGTGTTCAGTCCTGACCATAAAAGAGCGCTGTTAAATAAAGATCGGACGTTGCCCCTTGTGGAAGAAATTGACCAGACAACGTTTAACAGAGTAGATAAGAAAAGAGACATGCTGATGGCGATTCCTCCGAGTCATCCAGGGTTGCGGAGAATGAAGAAAGAAAGTTATTATCAGCACATTCACCACACTACAGCAATTGAGGGCAACACGTTTACCCTCTCACAGACAAGAGCAATAGTTGAAACACGACTCGCTATAGGGGGTAAAAGCATCATCGAACATAATGAGATTCTTGGACTAGATGCTGCGTTAAGTTTCTTAAACAGTACACTGGTTCAAAGGATTGGTCGCATTACCAAACAGGATATTCTGGATATCCACAAGCGTGTGCTTGGCTTTGTTGACCCAGTGGAAGCAGGACAATTTCGCAATACACAGGTTTTTGTTGGTGACTTCATTCCTCCTCCAGCCATTGATGTTCCCAGCCTCATGGATGAGTTTATCGACTGGTTGAATTCCGATGAGGCATTGGGACTTCATCCCATTGAACATGCTGCTTTAGCGCATTATCGCTTAGTCATAATCCATCCCTTTTATGATGGAAATGGACGCACTGCTAGACTTTTAATGAACCTCATCTTCATGCAGGCTGGATATCCTCCCATCACCATCCTCAAAGAAGAAAAGCACCGTTACTTCAAGTATCTGGAGCAAGGAAATGATGGGGATATCCGTCCATTTATCAGATTCATTGCAAAAGTTGCAGAACGGACATTGGATGAATATCTATGGGTGGCTAGTGACTCCCCTAATGTAACATTCCCGGGACTGTCTGAATTCAGAGATGACGGTCGGACAATTATCATGGAAGAAGATGATGAAAGATAACATAACCTCCTATAGCAAATACGATCTTGCTTATCCTGCATATTTGTTCCTGTTTTTGTTGTTGGCATTAATTTATTATATAGAAAACTGGTAGAATAAGAAATTTGCTGTGCCTGGTCAGGCATTTAAATTCTAGTCAGCTGTTGTCCCATGTGCCTAGGCTAGGCAGGGTCTCTTTTGTGCTTAGGAAATACATTATATAAAGTACCAATGTTTTTTTTTTTATGAAAAACTATTTCTGCCCATGTCCGACTGAGCCTAAGACTTACAACTCCTATTATTCCTGAACTAGATACAAAGAATTGTAAAGTTTTACTTTACTCAGATTATTATTTTACTACCACTAGCATATCGCTTTATATCTTTAGTAGACCAAGCTAAAAAAAAACATGTATTAACACTGATTAAGATGTTCAGATATCATCCAAGAACTGTTAAAAAAATTGTTTAATCACAGCTAGATGCTGATTTTATGTTTGGTGAAAGTGCTTATTCTGATGTAGATGTTCCCAGGGATAAGAACAAAACATACTGCTGTTGCTTAATTTTTATGACTTCAAATTGACTTTAAAAGATTCCTTTAAAAAAATTTATTTTCTTAGTAGTAGATGAGTAATTATTATGTTTATTGTTACTCAAAGATGATCAAAAGATGGCATTAATACATAATATGTATCTTCTTAGAAATCCTAATTTCAGTGGAATAATTCAGACTTTTTGAAACTATGTGCATCATAATCACAATATACGCTGCACTCCAAAAATATAAGTCCACTTTGACCACTGTGTACACGGTTCAAGCAAACTTATATTTTTCGAGGCGTGTCATATTTTTGCCTTTGAAAGTATGTATGTGAAACATTAAATTGCAAAAATTTTTCAGTTTAACCAATATTATTGTGTATTGAGACCAAATTGAGCATGATAAGGGACTAAGTCTCTAACTTTATGTTTGAAATCTGATGTTAGCACAAATGTACTGTTAGTGTTACTAATTTGAGTTTTTGCTCAAAACGGATTGCAGTGTGTGTATCATAATACCACTGCAATTGAATTAATTTCTTAGGCTATTAACATTTTGATTTAAATGCGTTTGCTTTCGAAAATTCAGACTGCACAAGAAAATTAAGTATGAATGGTATCTCATCACTCACAGTCCAGATCTGAACTTGCAATTAATGGTGACTATGTGTAATGCCTAATGAGGAAAAACTCAGTTTAAAAAACTGTCAGAAGAAGGTCTATTTCTTGCCTTCAATTTCTTGTTTGAACAGACCAATGATTATCTTATTTATTCAGTGTCATTAAGCACTTGTATGTGATCGCGTAACATTATACCAGTGAATGGTGGTGATGGATCTGCTGTTGGCTGCTGTGTTGAAACTATATATATTACTGGCTATCTTATGGCAGATTATTTTATTGTTGACTGTAATTTGAGTTTAACACAGTATTGTTTCACTAAAGAAGTGCTTCATCGTGACTGTTACACCGACAAGCATGCTTCATAATCATATAATATTTATGCGTCTGGAAATATTTTGTTTGTTAAAAATTTGTTGTTTTTGGCTCACTGGCTGAGCTTCACTGTTTTTAAATGTCTGTTACACTGAAGAACAAAAGATAATAAAATGAAGCTATTTTAACTAACATTTATGTGGTTCAGTTTGTACAATCTCTGAATCCGGCATGCACGCCTGAGTTGGATTCTAGCCTTGTTTGTTATTGTTAACATGCGAGGTCCTGAATAAATTACAAGATGTGCTTAACAAAACACGAAGCGGAACAAAACCTAGTGGCTAGTATAAAATTCTAATATTATTTAAGCTGTAAAAGTAAAAAATTAAACACATTTTTTTTGTCCTTAATGTTAAATTCAGTTATTTTTGTGGAGCTGAAAATCTGTTGCAATGTACTGAAGTAATTGTCGGAAAATTTGTTATCTAATCTTGAGCTTTAAAAAAACATTCTGCATTTGTACAAGGAAGCTGCAACCACCCTGCTGCATGTCTAGCCAATCATTTTGGATTTAAATTGATTTAAAAAGAAATTAACACTGAAATGACTAGTCAGGATTTTTTTTTTCATAAATTTTTTAACTTCACATCCACATAATGGCTCGAGTGTAAAACAACAAATCTGATTCAGAAATTTTATTGACTCAAGAAAAATAACCAACGCTGTTTGAATTATTACACACCAATTTGTATTTCTGTACGCTATTATCCATAGCTGACAGGCAGTCACTTTAATTTGAGAAAAGCTTCGACTTCGGATATTATCATGAAAAAGACGAAAGGACTGATGTGAAATGTGACCCATACAAATAAAGCAGGGTAACTGATGAAATTATGTTCATCACCTTGAAGCTGCAAAATCTCAAAAGCTAATTGTTCTGAATTTGTCTTAAGTAGGTGACCACAACTTGTACTAAATTATAAAAAGGTAAAAATAATATATTAAATACCTTAACCATCCCATCCCCTTCTTTTCCTCTTTCGGAAACAGACTTAGTGGTAGGTCATTGCATTAAGCAACACAGAAACATAGGTGGTTACATTAGGGAAAATAATGCAATCAAACAAAACAGTACAATGATTATCCGAGTGTATATTTAACGTGCAAGCTCAAATAAATTATGAATCAAATAAGAACTCCTAGTGCACATAGCATATATCATTGGGGGGGGGGGGGGGGGGGGAGAATCGGGCAATGAGGCTTCCATAACCTCCAGCATCTCAACTTGTGTCCATTTCATTCCTATTTATGAATCATGATTATTGAACCATTCTTCACCCAGCACACACAATTAACAGGCTTGGAAACCAGGGCTGTGTCTACCCCATGAGCCATTACAGTCTTAAGCAGAAGTTTGTGTACTAAATTATGTTTTTGCAACATGCCACTGTAGTTTATTACTTTACATCAATAGCAAATATTTGGCATTGAATATATACTCACACATTGCACTTGATGTCAGTGTAAAGAACTGATTATAACTACACATTTGAAATTTGCACACTTAGAAACAAATGCTGCCACATTAGTACATTTTCAGCCTTCCAAGCCATTCAAAGCCATAATGTGTGCATTTATGCTATTTAGGAGATCATTTCGAAATAGTATATGGAGATGTTCGTAAGAGCTCTAATATGCATTTACTGGCTTGTATGAACACACCTTCCCAAATGCGGAACAGTCTGACAGGACTGATACATAAATGTAGTCTGGCTACAGAAAATATTTACCGCTTACTTAAGGTACATAAATTAATCAATTTAGTGTATAAACAATGAAGCAGAATTCAACCTTGAAAACTGGACAAAGCATTGCAGAATCAGTGCCAAATTTCTACATATAATTCTATCATCTAAATTATTCGCTGTAAACAACAAATGCAAGAAACTAAGACTTTAAACCCAGATCATCATATTAAGTTGTTAACAAACATGACAGAATAAACAGTTTTGTAAACTAATACATTTTAAATCTGATATTAATCAATTACCAATTAACTGTAAAATATATGATGTTATGGTACCAGCTTGACAAAAATTAAATATATGTATTAGGTACAAACTTCCTTCTGTAGCCAAATGTGCAAATATTAAAACTAAACAATCAAAAATTTAAATTTACATATATCAAGGCCAGCACAATGAAGTCAAACCAAGTTCAAGATCTATGGCAACGGTTATCAAATAAATTTGTCTCGAGTCTTATCAATCTGTACAAATATGATGTTATTTAACAAGAGATACAGTGTTCAGCGATTCACTTTTTCCCCCAATATCACAATATAAAACACTATCACAAATCTTTTTTATGCCACAGATCCCTCACACTCTTTCGCTAACTTGTATATCTTCATGTTCTCATACTTTTAGCAGAAACTGTCATAACATAATATTAAACAAACAACAACTTAACTTGCTCACATATAAATTAAAAACCTATGAACATATCAACAAATATTTATATTAAAGAAAGCCACAGCTTCGAACACATAAACTTTAACGTCAAGGACATTTCAGTATCAGTATACCATTATATATGCCATACAGTCATGAAATTATATATTCAATACACTCAATACAACCTTAAATAAATGAAAATAATGTAATGTGTACATGGGCTATTGCTGAGGCGGTAAAGTCGCAGGTAATGTGTCACTCACACCACAGCCAAAAGTTTGCGATATCCAGTCACCCAACCAGAATGGAAGAAATGGGTAAAGAGTTAAGATGGTACGAGCGCCTGACCCAACTGGGTATCTCGCAACAGGGCGTTTTGATAGTAACGCACTTCTCATGGCACGGATCACAGGGGTTAAGTCAGTAGGGCACCTCCCAATTGCGGCTTCATAGTTATTCCATAGGCTGCAGTAGTAATCCCATCCATACGCTTGCTTTACATCTTCCTCTATAGCTTCCCATACTTGGTCCTTCTGCAGTTGCTTGTCTGGTGTGTTCATACCATCTAAAAAATGTCAGCAAGATTAGTCAATAACACTCTGTGTCAAAAGATTGCAATTGTAAATCAATTACACCATCAGATAAAATTAGGTCCCACAATTATAAAGTGGGCTGCAGTTCAACCCCAGAATTTAAGGCAACCCAATATTATAATACCCTGGTATTAAGACCACTCCGAAGGTCTCAAAAATGTTGCAGAATCATTTGAAATAAAGAGTATTTTAGCGATTGCTTATCTTCCTATATGTCAGACATCTAATCATAATCATAAAGTAGGCTACAGTGCAATCCCATATTAAGACCACTTTGTGTACCACTTCAGCCAATAGTAACACAAAGCAAGTGGTTAAACATGAAACCACAAATTGTACAATTTCTGGAATGTCTAAGGGTATTGTTCAAATAATTTGTACTTAAAATGTATACATTACAGTAATACTTACTGGTGTTGTACCCTGTTGCTTGAATTACAGATACTTTCACTCCCCACTTCCACATTTCTAACCTAAGGGTGTCTGAATATGCTTCTATGCCCTGTTTGGAGACTGCATATGCACCAAAAATTTCAAATGGTATTCTTCCTACGAAACAAAGATAAATTTTCATGAGTTTATTTCAAACAGAATGCACCTGACTCACATCCTAGGACTCCTTTAAGGTATGACAGAGGAATAAATGAAACTTCTAGACCTCAAAATTTTCTTCTTTTATTAGTAAATCAAAAACACAGAATTAAAAAAATTAAAAAATGTTGTCAAGTTTTAAGTTACCTGCAACTGATGACATATTTGCTATGCGTCCCTTTGCTTGACGGATTAGAGGCAGGAATTTTTTGGTCACTCTTATGACCCCCATCAAATTCACTTCCATGATGCGTCTGAACACTTTTTCTGCAGTAAGTTCCAGTTCAGCTGCTGTCCAAACCCCAGCATTATTCACTAAGCCCCAAAGGCCTGCAAAATAAGCAAGTGCACATGAAAGCTATAATTTGTGTACAGTAATATTAGGTAAAATACAAGTGAAATCCACAACAACAAACAATCACTCTTGGGTAAAATTACATAATTCTCAATTAAAGTCTCAAAAGTGCAGCTGTTCAAATACTGAAAAAGATGGGCAAATATAAAAAAAACATTGTCTCTTCAGGTAATCTGAATAATTTACACTTTGTTTGAATAGGGCTTTACCTTTGCAGATAAATCTGAACAAGCAAATCAGCATCTCTTACCTTCATCACCCACATCACTTTTGATCAGAGAAAATGCATCATCAAGATCTTTGTTGCTTGTTACGTCAAGCTGGATAATTTTCACTCTGGATAAACAAAATGTAAATGGTCATATCTACCTAAAAACTGTTACTGAAGCACATTCACTAAGCAGCGGGGGTGCTATTGAAGCAGCTGTACCTTTGAGAACAGGTGTTCTGCAAATTAATGGCTCCAGGACCATTTTTCTGTAAGCATCCAGCATACACTCGCATTCCAATACTGTCCAGCTTCTTGACAAGGGCATGACCAAACCCACTATCACACCCTGTGAAAAAAAAAGTGCACTTTTTGTAAATTGTCATGGTTTTTAACATAGTTAATCTTTTCATTAATTTGCTTGAAAGGCGAATTTATTTGTAAAAGTTAGGCATGAAATTGCGCATAGATCAGCAAAAAACTATTTAACAAGACATTCTGTTGTTGAGCGATTAATTATGAAGATACTTTTTCAGGATTGGCCACAAAGAACATGTTTAATGATTGATTAATTAAGAAGACTACTTTATGGTTTTTTATTAAAATGACATTTCTTTTGCTTTAGGCCATCATAAAAAATCCATAACAAGAGCAACATCAATCAATACTCAACAATATCTTGGAGACATTAAGCAATGGGTACATGGGTGTGGCACAAATGCATAATGCTTGTCCAGGCAACTGATGAACATGCTCACCTGTCACCAGCACAGCTTTGTTTCCCACTGGCAGGTGATTAGCAGGTAAAATGGAATATATAAGAAAACATCCAACACCAAATATTGTCAATCCTAGTGGTCCCCTTAGCATCAGATGACACAAAGGTTCTCCAATAAACAGCACAATTAAACTGAGAAATGACCTGAAGCCAAATCTGAATTCATTCTTCAAAAACTTTGACAGCACAGCAACAGCAAAAACAACAGTGATGCTGGAATAGAGGAGAGAGTAAAACAGAAAATCGTCTTCATAGACATCCAAGCTCTGTTCCTTGAGCTCCATAGTTTCCTCCTTCGTGTGCTTCTTGCAGACGCAATGTTTATTCAGTTATGACGTGCTTTAAAGTGCACTTGCACATGTTTTTTAGCTCCTTGACAGCAACACCACCTGAAGCCACACGCTTGTCACTGAAATATGGATTGACCAACGTAAATTTCCACGTATTTTCTAAGACGCTGCCTGATTGGTCACTAGTAAAACGTACTTTGTTATGTTGCTTTTCATTGGTTGTCTTGCTGTTACAGGAACAAATATGGCAGCCACCATGAAAGTTGTTATCTACTCACTGCCGCTGCTTATTTTGGCAATTTGTACAAAAGCAATAGTAAGTGTACTGTATATGTAGTTAAGATACATTCCTTTTGTGTCTACACCTCTTCTCATATAGGACTTTAGTAAAAATTGTGCATATATGACGAGATTTTTGTGTTAGAAGTTTAGTCGTGGGTGAGCTGTCAAAATAAATGTGTGGTGTTTTGACATTTGACACACATGTGACACATGTAAGACAACTCAAAACAGTCCCAGAAAGTAATAAGTTAATCAATCTATTTGTAATCAGTTGATCGCAATTAACCAAGTTGTACTGTGCCAGTTTTTTTAATTTTGCTAACTTAATCATTTAAACTATTTTTATATTGCTATGTTTTATTTTATTTTATAGGGTGATGAAGAGTTTGAGGGAATGTCAAGTCTGATCCTTGAGCACTCGTTTGATTCAGGTATTGAAAGCTGTGATTACTTCATGATGAGCTATATTGTATGTGCATACTGTTTCCAGAGATCTAATTAACTTCTGAACGATCGTTCCGGTTACATGGAGGATACCATAATTTCTTTTTCACACGAATGGACCGCCATTTTAAGAAAAAAGGCGTTAAATTATTTGGTCACAACAGTTGCCATTAGGGGCGGTTACCACATCAATATTTATGGTAACCAGAAAGCAGGTTACTATTTTTAAAATGTCTTTCTCACTTCAGGACCTGATGCAGTTTTTTCAAAGAGAGGCACACTTGTTATTCAGTCCTTAAAAGGAGGTGCTGCTCACCTGACACCAGTTGGCCCATTTTCTGCAGCAGATAGGAGCAAGTTTCAGGTAATAATTGATCTTACAAACTCAGCATAATTTTAAATGATATCCTTCAAATTTAACAGTACAATGTGTATGGAACATCGCCATTAAATATCAAAGATTATATTTTTCAGGAGCTTGTCAAAAAGGATGGCATCTACAGAGTTAGAATTCCTGTAAAGTCAGGATCTACACATTTTGTGTCATCATTTATTAAAGCGGTAAGTTAAAAGTTTCATTGGCTCACTGTTAATATTTAAATCAAGTTACATGTATTTAGTGATAAGGGTTTTATTAAAATGGTAGATAAGTCTTGTGTGCCCTTTCAACCTCGACTTATTGCTAATCATAAACATGATCCAAAGGATTATGTTTTCTGATCACAATTTTTTTTATCAAAAGTAGGTAATGGTGCATGACTTTATGTACATTGACACTTCATACATTTGTCAAAAAGCCAGAGATAAAGGTTTCCGTCTGACTTTTGGATTAGGTCTAAAAAATAGGGTGCATTACAAGTAGTACATATTAGGATTACAGACATCATTATGCATGATAAGCAGATCTAAATCTCTATTCTCCAATCCAACACCTATGGTGTCATTGTGGCTGGTAATCAGATTTTTGGTGGATTACAATCCCATGTTTCTTGGAAATGTGTGGAAACTCCCATCCATTTATACCTAAGACAATAAATATCAATTATTCTTACTTATACTTAGCTTATAGGACATGTTAATTATCAGATTAATCATTATTCAATATTATGATGTTGAATTGGCATTCGAGGAAGTATAATATTCAATCCGGGGTGCCATGTAATTTCTTTGTGAAAATGTATCTGTTGAATGTTTGTTCATGGTATAATTTTCGTGTATAGGAATTTGTACATTACTCATACACATGCGCTCTTCTTAAATGTATTCCAGAATGAGTTTGTTTTGTTTTTTTCCCTATCAAAGTACTAAACAATTGATCATAGTATCATTACTTTGCCCTGAAGTAATCCATCTCATCTATCAGTGTTGTAAAATATGTTGTAATCATCATTATGTTATGTAGTTTTTTTTTTTGTGTGTATACATGTATAATATATATATTTTTTTTATGTGTTTTTGATTCTATACATATATATGGTTTTTTATTATTGTATTATTTTCTTATAATTTTCTTCTTCTTTATTCATTTACTATACCTTAAGTTACCATACTAGGGGCATGTGTCAACAATCCCAGAAGGGATTCTTACATGTCCCGGCTGAATAATTTAGATATATTATTTTCTGATTCATGTGCTTATCATAATAAAAAAAATTGTCTTGTTCCTTGTATTAATTGTTCAGCAAATAAACTTATCTATCTATCTAATATTGATCTATTTTATTTCAGTGTCAACTTTATGAATCTGCTTTGTCTGATATTCTGACGTTGAACACCGATCAGTCTGGGAATGTCCTTGGTTTATCCTTGAGCTCATCTGTGCCCTATTGCCAAGGAATTTTGGTTGACAATGAAGCATTAGAAGAATTCAACACAACTGTGGAAGTTGTTCATACTGCTCTGGGGCCTGTGTAAGTGGCATTACCAGGTTTCTGTTTACTGAGCTTTTTTATAATGTTGTGAAAATATTGTGTGAGAATATGGTAAAATGATACAAATTAAAGCACATGTTTAGTTTGTTGTTATTAATGTTTTTTATGGTACGAATTTAAGCATACAATTTATTATGAAGCCACAATGACAAAAAGGTCATTGGTGTATGGTGCTGTAATCATTCTTCTTTTTTGAAATATGATGACATTATATGAATGATGGTTAGGTGCTTTTATTTGTTTTATGGATGTTTTTGTTCTTTTGCAGACCTGAGACCCAAACATATATTCAAAGAATTGAACTGGAAAAAGCTGAGAAGGCAAAGGGTGCCCAAGGGGACAACAGATCATTCCTGGCTAAATATGTAAGTTCATTTTAATACCACTTCCAACTACCTGACATTGCCGCAAAAACTGCTAAATATACAATTTTCTGTACTTGTAAGATGGTCATTATCGCCAACTCGTCAAAAAAGTCAACTCGCTACCACTTGGGGTAATGTCGTTAACAGTGCTAGTGAACTCATATTTTAGTTAGGTCGTCAACTAAGCTGGCAAAGTCATCATCAGAGCTAGTAAAGTCGTCAACAAAGCTGGTGAAGTCGTCATCAAACTAGGTTAATTATATGCTACACATGAGGGCGCCACTGTACACTGCAGTGCTGCCGCCACTTGGATTATTATCAACAAAGAAGTGAACTTTCAACAAAAGTTTATTAAAAATTATATCGATGCATAGCAAGTTACGTTTCAGGTGAAACCCAGTAAATTCAAAATTGTATAGACAACAATTACAGTCCAATGCGAATACTAGATTTAATTTCCCACTTTTGAAATACATAATTAAACCTCCACAAGGCACAACTACACTATGTTAGACATCTTCCACAGTGCCAAAGTAATGCCTCAATTCCCTATGATGTAGGTATTTTTCTTTCACAATGCTGATACAAATAATACAGGAATGAGGTGATCAAATATAAAGTGTCTCCACGGTGTAACTATCAAGAGGCACAACAAGGCCATTTATCATACATGGAGAAAAGGTAGGTCACTTGGAAAACCATTTTCATGGTCTGGAAAAGTAGGGAGATATAGGCCTATTCTGTAGTCTGGACAATTTTGTCTGTTTCAAAAGGACTGAAAAAAATAAGAATAATGTAAACAGAGGGTCCATGCTGGACTTCATAAGAAATGAATATTGCAGACCAATTTAGTATTTTTACTGGTGTTTCCTTAAAATCCATCTGATAAGTTATGGATGATTATGTGGCATTACCTGAAATGGAAAAACCAGTTTTTTGCCTGGAAAAAAGTCTTGGAAAATTGGGAAATTTTTATTGCAGGAAAATGTGGGCACCCTGATTATAGGGACAATTATTAGTGATGTGCTGCTCCGAAAGTGTACTGACTATATAGTGACCCGGCCTGTTTGTGCATATTATGTTGACAAATTCAGTCACAACTGGAACTGAATTATAATATATACTCTTAAGACTTCTAAAAAAAAAAGCAAATGAATAAGAAAATTTACATGTGTCATGCAAAATGATAAGAAATGTCAAAAATGATAAGAAATACAATGTCATGCTATCATGCATGAAGAGTTTACTAAGTTTACTGAGTTTTGATGCTCTGATTAATGAAACTGAGTGATTGACAAGGGCTTTAAAGGGTGTTAATCCCCTTGGTAAAATCAGGTCAGATGAGTTGTGAAGTGTCAAGTTTAATTTCAATTAACCTGTATGACTATGATGACGAGTTACCGATCTGTTTTGACGAGTTAACAAATCCGTTGACGACTTCACAGCTCTGATGACGAGTTTGCCAGCCTAGTTGTTGACGAGTTCACCAGTTGACGAGTTCACTGTAACCCGTAAGATGTCACTTTGTATATCGTCACAAATTTCAAATTATCAATATGTTCCAGATTTTTTTATTTTTTGGCCCAAACTGTATGCATTTGTAAGGAAAATATTGCTGCCAACCCAAAAGAAAAAAAATAAGAAAATTCCTTGTTGGTGTTAATATTAGGATAGATTTATGTCACTGGTACATCTGATTTTAAACTTTTAAACTTGCTATTTGAGATTCTTATATCAGCAAAACTTGATTCATGTAAACCTTCCACTTGACACATAAAGAAAGGTGCCCAATTCAAATAAATTGCAGGGATAGCTAACAATTAAGAATACACAAAGCACTACAAGTAAAAAATAAACAAATAAAATGGCATAATAATGGTAAGGTTTTTGATATAATGCAATACTGTAATGCATTACTGTAATTATTGTCAATTAAAAACAGTGAAGGTCCATACGTACAAAACAGATCTACAGTCAACTTCAAATTGAAGTGTCTACAGATACACAAGATTACTGAATTCAGTTATTATAAGGAGAGGGTGCCATCAATAAATAAATAGGAAGTTTTGCACAATATAAAATTGGTGTTAATTATGTAATATAAAGCTGTCAGCAATTGAACTTGCAAATACGGGAAATATAAATTTTATCTTTTACCAATATACAATGTAGTTGTGTTAGTTGATACAGTTGTATGCGTCCCCAAATTGAAATAACATATAAAGGTGATTTGGTTCAATAAAAAACCATTTGGTAATTAAGTTTTTTTTTTGTTAATCACGGAAAGTTTTTTTGTAACTACAAAAAGTTTTAGTAATCACAAAAAAAACTTTTGGTAATTACGGAAAAAACTTGGTAATTACGAGAAAAAAAATTCATAAGCTGGTAATTACGAAAAGTTTTTTCAAAATTATAATTACCAAAAACGTTTCGTAATTATGAAAAGACTTTTCGTAATTAAGAAATTTATTTGAGACATGACTCCAATTTAATTTATATGCAGTGGAACCTAGCTTCATATCAACTCTACTTAATGCAAACTTCCATTATTCACAGTATTCCTGTTTAGTTATGTGTAATATAATGGTTTGCCTACAATTCATGGGGAAAAATTACTTCTGCTACCACCACAGAACTAAAATGTGTCTTTTTATATTTTCTTAATATAAATCTTTTCTATTTTCAGTGGATGTATTTGGTACCACTCTTCCTGTTTTTGATGATTGTATCAAATGTTGACCCCAATCAGGGCGGTGGTGCAGGTCGATAATTGAAGAAGCGAATAAGTAATTAAGGGCAATAAATAATATTATTTAATCTGTTCGGGGTAGCACAATTAACTAAGGGGAGACTGAATTTTCACAGCTAAGAATTTTGATACATTTAAATCATGCCATTACATCACTTTGTAACTGTAGTTGTTTATGTGTGTATGTATCCAAAAAATCATTTATTTGTGCCCAAAATGTTTCCACTGTAAGTAAATTTTTTATTCTGTGTGTAAGAGTAAATTTTTCATTCTGTGTGTAAGAGTGAATGTGAAGAAGTATATTACATGATTACATGATCTGTATTTTAGTCATTTCTTGTTCATTTCATGATTGTCTAATAAACTAAAAATTAAACTCCATTGTTCTTGCTATAAATTGTTTGGGTATGTATTTTATTTTTTATTTTTTTCTGTATTCTTCAATAACTGTGTCCAATTTGAAACAAGAATAATTTGTACATAATACAAACTATAGAGTTATCTAATTATTACATTGTATAAGCTCACAGTGACCAATAAGCCCATTTGGATCTTTTTAAAATCAAGATATAGGGTAAAGTTTTGACTGGACTCCTGAGCTTAAATGGCCCCCAGGGCCATAGCCTGGGATAAAGTCTGGGGGGGGGGGGGTGGGGTCAGTTAGGCCAAAAGTCACACTTCTGATGTTCATACAGTAACCATAAATGTACTATATTTTACAAAATTATTGTACAGTTGCCCTATCCCACTGCCTGCCCCCCCCCCCCCCCTGCAAAAAATCAATGAAAAAGAAGGCTTATTTCAGAAATTACATAACAAATGAATTAGCCCCTTGTGCTGACAAAATTAGGTGAATATATATTTTGAGTCCCACTGTTATAGCACTTCCTTGGGCATGGAAATAACATCTAAGTAACGTATGGTGCCCTATTATGGTCAGTGGCCTAATATGGTGACTTAAAATTAATGCTCGCAAGTTTAATCTGCTGAGCAGTTGCACCACTGAAACAGCAGCATTTTGAAGCTTTGGGTGTGTATCAGTTGTCACTTTACAAGGTCATTAATATTCAAGGACAAATGGTTCCAATTTGTATGCAAAATAAGCAATGAAATATAGCGAATGCATGAAAACCATGTTGGTCATCAGGGTTCAAACGTGCATGTTTGTAGTTTTGATTTATTGGCCCTGCCCCAGCCAAGCATCCTGTCTATCCTCTTCTATGACTATATGGACCCTACTGATGATGCCAGCATCCCTCCAGCCAATTCTGGCCAATGGGATTCAAACCCCACCCCTATCATAGGAAATGCCCCACATTCTAGGCCAACAGCCCTGCAAAGGTTACTGGGGTCATGAGAAGGGGTTTACACAAATAACACGTTCTAGGTCATCACACTGTCCTCCAATAATGAGGCATGTCCACATGCCTCCGGAAGAATCCGAAGAAATCTTATCAATAACACGTTCTGGACAGCATCAGCAGTAGACATTTACCCAGTACCCAAAGCTGGTTAACAATGAGTAGGACGATATGGCTGGCGATCAGGGCAACATGACATAAGCACAACACTTTTGCCCAATAACAATCAGACACGAACACATTAAAATACATGGTAAAAGCAAAAGCGGCACAGTACTTTAAGGTCCAAAAGTCCACAAAAGAGTCATTAACGAGACACTTGTGCCAAAAAGACTGATTAATCAAACTCCTCCTGGGCACAGTCCACAGAGTCCAGGGATCACAATCCATGGCCACGTACTGGCCAGCAGCTGTCAAAACAGTGACCTCGCCAGCTGTCAGCTGTCGAACACCTGGTGCTTTAAAATCACCACAAAGGTTGATACTCCTGTGCGTGGAAATCACCACTCTAACACAGCAATACGGGGCATCTTTGAGTTACTCTGATTCGCCAGTAGACTAATGGGTAGTCAATTCATGAGGCCACTAGTCCTGGGGAGGATCTCGTTGAGGAGAAGATCGGCATGCCTTTACAGGCCCTGGCGCCTCTTCTTCTTAGATTGTAGTTCCCTGAGGGTCTCGTCATGCTACCGGGTGTTTGATACCACCTGGGCCCTCGTGTGGACAAGGTGCGGCAGCAGGTCGTCACACCTCTCCTGCAGGGTCATATTAGCCGGGAGGTTCTCTTTCCGCTCCTGTAGTGCCCTGGGGGGCCTGGAGGAGCGAGAGGAGAGAGAGGGAACCTAGCGGGAGGATACAAGGGTCTTGGAGGCGGCCGAGGACACTACTGCTGGCGTCCAGGTGACGGCTGACATCAGAGGGGAAATCGTGGTCCTCATGGGGGAGGGTCGGCTGGCTGGGAGAGAGGCATCAGTGTAGGACCTTAGGCTTTCAGTTTGGCACGTGGCGGCCACAACCCTTTTGGCCTCTCCCCTAGTAGCCCTGTGGGCCAGCTCCGAGTGCCTTTGGAAATTACTCTGTCGGCCACAAAGGCAGCTTGGTGGGTAGCCCATGTAGGACACATGGTGGGCATCGCCATGTGCCTGACCAAGGACTTCCTTCACGTGACAATGACCCCCTTGCCACACGATGAACACAAGAAGTTTGCTTGAGTTGACGAGCCTACTCTGTGTTCACAGGACGGGGACGGGCTGGTTGACGCCTCACTCGGGGTACCACTAGCTTCAGTTTCTGCTGGCAGGACCTAGGGCCAGGTCCTAGTGAACCTTACTCCTCCCGGGGACTCTCGTGGGTATGGCTGGGTGGAAGGGACTGATGACGCAGAGGACTGGGCAACTGGGGAGGCCACGGACAGGGCGGTATCCTAGATCTCTTCCATCTCCTGAAACGCAGCCTGGCTGTAGGAGGTCACATCCTTTCTGTTTGTCCCATCATCCATGTGGGGGCTGCCAGGTGGGATTGAGATGGGGCTGTAGGGGCCTCCTCCTTGTCCCGTCTCATGCTGGTGGTTTGCCCTGGGTCCCCAGACTGGGGTTCCACAGGGTCACTACCTTCGCTGCCCTCCCGATAATCACGGCTTAATCATTAGTTCCGGAGGACTTCCTCTGGTGTGCAGTCGGTCCCAGGTCCTCCCAGAGCCACTGGAGAAGGACTGGCATGTCTGACTCCAGAGGCCTATCCCGAACCAGTCTCCTGAAGCAGACGAGCTCTGCTCGTAAGTGGGCCCACTCATAAATGCCCACATGTGGGCCTGTGTGTCTTCCTGGACCTCCCATGTCCAACCACCGGATCCGGGGGGACCTTCATGTTCTGCTTGGCCGGGGGAGCCACAAACGGCACCCATCTCAGCCTCTGACACAGACACATTTAGATCAACCCCTGCGGCGTCCAAAGCAGCCATCACAACGACCACTTCACATGGGGGCTCCTCTTCTCCTGTTTCCATTTGGTAATGATAGTTTCCACTGCCCCATCCATGTCAATTCGATTCACAACGTTCGAAGTTCTGTAATCTTAAAGTCTGTTATAGCTCCTTCCTCGTTCGAATGCTAATTTGATTCCAAGATGTCCTTTTTGAACTCCTTAATTTCTTTATTTGTTCATTATATTATATACAAGTGTGAAAATATTTAATTAATTGCAATCCATTCTGTTCAAAGTAAAGCCAAGTGAGCATCAAAAGTATTGTATATCCTTTTCCTGCCATTTAATTTTCTGTTTCAAAGATTTTATGCACAATAAGGAGTATTCAGTATGCTGGAATTATCAACACAATAGATAGCATGTTCCCTTAACTTATCTACAACTAAGATTATCATTTCTATGTCCAAAATAGTCATTTATGGGCTATGGCAATGCTTCCTCAGGAATATATATGAAATTCAGCAACAATGTTATGCCACATAAAGATGTTGGGTATAATTTCATACAAAATAAACCTTTAAGGTTTGTATTTAAATAAAATCTAAATACAAATAAATACATTTTTCCCACGCTGATTACTTACAGCAACGGAATTTTCAGATTTATCGCATTTAAATAAGTTATATATTTGTTTTGTTTACTACCAAACACTTTACAGGTGTATAATACTGTATATTAAGAAAACAATAATAAGTATTGGAAGTAAAGTGAAAGTAATATAGATCATTATGCAGCTAATTATTATGAAATTGCTAATTATAAACAAAAACTGTTGACTGGGTTGAATATGGCAATACTATGATCATATACTTAATTAATAATTGTATGCACATGAATTCTACAAAATTTATGACTGTCATTGCTAAGTATGGGATGCTAAGGATGCAACACAATTTTAAGCATTTTTTCAAGATTTTCCATTATTATGAAAAAAAAAAAAAAAAAAGAAGGATTAAAACAAATGTCAAAATCAGGGTTAAAAGTGAAAGTACTATCTAGATACATCATTAGCAAAATTTTACTGATGTAAGGATCATAGAGTTATTGATATCAGGGGTTGAAAGAGTACAAAATGTTCATACTTTCCTTATTATATAAAATCATCTGTCATTTTTTTAATGGTCATGAAACCCGAAAAAGGTATCTCTTAACAATTTTTGACATAATCTTACAAAGTTTTGCATGCATGTTGGTGCAGTAGCTAGTGTGTGAGTTCTGCCCTGCAAACGAAAAAAAAAAGAAAGTTAATTTTTCTCTAAATATTGCAAAACACAGCTGAGGTATGTCAATGTGACTATCAAATTCACAACTAAAGATATATAAAGTAATACCATGTAAAATGCTGTAAGGGTAAGTGTGGTAATGCTAGAGTTCAACTCCAGAAACCCAATTTAACCAGGGTTGGACTTTAACCCGGGTTAAATCAATTTTGCCCAGCCCAGCGGGTGAAACCTGGCTATAACCCGGGCAAAATGGGTTTAACCAAAATGAGTTTAACCAAGGCAAAAGTGGGTTAAACCTGGCCAAAACCCTCCTACAAGCTCAACGCATGGAATTCCAAATTAGTAGAAATACATAAAACAGTGAATATAAGGAGAAATAGAAGATTAGCTTTCTTAAAATGTACTTTAATGGCTATCATTGAGCTTTATACAAATGGGCAAAATGGGTTTAATCCACCAAAAGTGGGTTAAACCTGACAAAAACCATCCTACAAGCTCACAAATGGAATTCCAAATACATATAAGGCTGGTGGGTGGATTAGGGCTTAACATCCTGTATTTCTGCACCTGATGGGCTGATTAATGCCGGCAGGGACCATGGCAGTGAGATGATGGATGAAACAGCCATCAACTTAATAAGGTTCGACTGGGAATTGAACTCAGGACCCAGTGATTGGAAGCCCAGCTGGTGCCCAACCCCTACTATGGGCCCCTAGAAATAAATATAACAGTGAATATATGGAGAAATAGAAGATTTGCATTCTTAAACTTTACTTTATTGGCTATCACACATCTTATGGGCATGAGTATCAATTGAAGAAGGCAATTCCTGAATTATAGTACAGAGACTTATCATGAACTACAGACAATCATACAGACTGACAAAAATTGACTTAGGTCTAACCCACTTTGGGCAAAATGTCTATTTATCCCAATCAGGGTTTAACCGGTGGGTGGGTTAAATTTGCCAACCCTGAATTTAACACAATTTTAAGCATTTTTTTCAGATTTTCCATTATTATGGATTATTAAAATGAAATTTGAAAAGTGAAAGTACTATAATTTAGATATGTTATAACAAAATTTCATTCATGTAGGGTAAATAGTGTCTAAGGTATGGAGGTTTGAAAAAGTACGAATTTTCCCTAATTTTGAAATCCTCTAGCATTTACGGCCTACATAGGGCTGACATTAAAACGATGTCAGATACTATCGGGGTTATGAATTTATTATACTCCAGATATTATCATCTTGGTTTGTTTCAGTTATTAATCATTCCTGATTGATTGACAGTTTCTTTATTTTACATAAATAAATTATTAGTATGTCCATGTTTTAAGCATATAGGTGCAGTAGTGTCAGAGTTCTGCTCCAGAAACGGAAAAAAAAATGTATTCTTTTCAAATTTTGTAAAACATAGCCAGCATATGTCAATGTACGTGACTATTAAAAGGCACCACTAGGCCATATAGAGTATTACTACAAAATTTTATTAGGGTAAGTGTCCTGCTCCGGAAACAAACGCCCGCCCGCCTGTCCACCTATCGGACAGACATTGATGATAACAATAACCCTCTTCAAACTTTGTTCGCTGAGGCCCTGGCACAGAGAAGTAATACCATAGGTCTTTGGTAAAACCAAAGAGACATATGGGAAGAGCGGCTAGTTCTTCATTTGCATAAGCCATTACCCGCCATTTTTTGGCGAAAATACTCTACCAAATATACCTCACTTAGCGAGGATACCCAGTGGGCAGGTGTTCAGCCCAATTAATGGGCGCTCCACTGCATAATGGGCCGGGAGCATAGTTATACACTGGGACTCCAGTGAGGAATTGAGGCTGTACCTGTGGACTTGCTTAGAGTCAATGGGAACCTTCCAACTAGGTCTTCAATGAGGAAGTGAGGCTGCCCAGTGAGGTTTCACAGGATTACTGGGACCTTCCCACTAGGACAACAGTGAGGGCGTAAGGCTAAGTGATGTGGACCGGACCGCCTCAGACCGGTCCGGTCCATGGTCCGAGCCCGGACCACTAAAAAAACCGGACCACTAAAAAAAAATACAAGAACCAGACTGGTCCAATGGGCTGTCCAAGCATTGCATGTTGAATTTATTATACACCAGATGTTATCATCTTGGTTTGTTTCAGTTATTAATCATTCCTGATTGATTGACAGTTTCTTTATTTTACATAAATAAATATTGCAGTAATGAAATTATTAATATGTTCTGCCTGTCAGTACTAAATAATTTCAAAAATACATCAGATTATGTTAAACAAGAACCAGTTTTTTTTATTTGGTGAAACAACTTATTTCGATGGACCACCTCTGGACCAGTCCGATCTCTAGTACCGGACCGGACCAGAACCGGACCACTTCTGAAAATACCGGACCACCCCTGACTAAGCGGTCGGGTCCACATCACTAGTGAGGCAGCCCCAGTGGGCTTGCACGAGATTACTGGAACCTTCCCACTAGGGAGGAAGTGAGGCAGCCCAACCGGCTTGCATAGAGTTAATAGGAGCCTTCCCACTAGGTCTTAACTGAGGAAGTGAGGCTGCCCAGTGAGCTTTCACAAGTTACTGACCAGTACATTCCCACTAGAACTTCAGTAAGGAAGGGAGGCAGCCCGACAGGCTTGTATAGAGTCAATGGGAGCCTTCCCTAGGTCCTCACTTAGATGGAGTATCTATCCTCAATATAAAATAATTACGTCACAAAGCAGCGGTACACTGACTTTCCCTGTCCACTCGGAGAAATGAAGGCAGTGATCTGACAAATGTTATGTTCCCTAAAAACTACAACAATGACGTTTTCATCAATGAAACTTATGGGAGAATAGATATATATCATATCACAACACTTGAGGTGACGTAGTGTGTTATGACGTCATTGCTAGTGCCTCGTTTTCATTTGTTTGATCTTCCCAGAATGCGCTATTTACACAAAATGGTGCCGTTGGCATGGACGGATTTCTTACTTAACAAGATTAAAATAGCCTCAGTCAACAATTTCTCATAAAAACACGATAGACAAGTGTGTCCTGTTTGGTTACAAAACGTAATTTCAACGCCTTTCAGCTGTGCTTGGGAAATAGAACTACTGCAAAAGTTTTTGAAGGCAAATCGGCTCATCTAGTGAAGACTGGATCCGATGCACCGATTTGCCTTCAAAAACTTTTGCAGTTGTTCTATTTCCCAAGCACAGCTGAAAGGTGTTTAAATTACGTTTTCTAACCAAAGCGGACACACTTGTCTATCGTTTTTTGATGAGAAATTGTTGACTAGCACAGTAGCAGTGACGTGATAATAAACTACGTCACTTCAAGTGTTGTGACGTCATCAATATCTACTCTCCCATAATTCTCAGTGCAAAATGGCGACGAAGTTTTATTGGCCAAAATCGGAGCTCTCGTAGTTTATAGAGAACAAGTAACAATCATCAGATCACTGCCTTAATTTCTCTTCAAAAATCAAACAATAAACTCCTAAAGAGTGGACAGGCAAGGTCAGTGTACCGCTGCTTTGTGACGTCATTAATTTATTTTGAGCGCGAAAGTTTTTAGTCCATCCTCTACAGTGGATAGATACGCCATCTAAGTCTTCACTGAAGCCCCCTTCACACATAGCCGGATCAGACGACGGAGTGTCCTGGAGTAAAATTTCTTTCACTCCGGGGGGTTCCGGGATCAAAGAGCTGAAAATGTCAACAAAAAATAAATGTTTGGCGGTGTATACACAAGGCAATACGGTGGCAACAAGGAGCAACACGGAGTTAACACGACTCTCCCGGAAGAGTGCGGAGTGAACCGGATTTTACACGGTGCCTTCGCGGATATAACCGGTCTTTACACCGTGTTCATTTGTGTGGAACTGTGTTGGTCCTTGTACTCTCCGGCGTTAATGGCGGCGAAATATTCATGCCTGATTGACGCCGGACGTAGCCAGAGATATGCCGGAGTCAATACGGAGATTCCCGGAGATCGGCGGAGTCTACTGGGAGTCTACACGGATCAACACGGATTAAATTATTCCGAGAACTCCGGCATGAAAAATTGAACATGTTTAATTTTTTCCCGGAGTCCCACAGTGGACCCGGATCGCCTCGGACAATGCCGGAAATAAACACGAGGTCTACATGCTATTACCCGGAGTTTGCCGGTGTTATACTCCTGGACAATCCAGCGTCTGATCTGGCTATGTGTGAAGGGGGCTTGAATGAAGTGAGGTTGCCCAGTGGCAGTGCATTGCACAGGTACCCATTGACTGTATGCAAACCCATAGAGACAGCCTTAATTCCTCACTATCACAAGATTACTGACCAGTACATTGGAGTCCTAGTGGGAATGTCCCAGTAATCTTGTGCAAGCCCACTGGGCCAGTACCATTAATGAAATCTAATGTGAGTGCCTTTACGGTAATGAAGCTCAAAGTCAATAGCAACAATCACATGATGTTCACTTACCATTGGCATTATGATTATGATATAGCAAATTACCAAGTATTAGCAAATTACCAAGTATTAGGGATCTACATAGGTAAAATCGACATTGCAACATTGCCCTTCTGAACCAGGGACAAAGTGACACTGAAGATCTTAAATAATGACGGACCACTAAGTGAGCTACCCGGTGAGGTTTCAGGATTATTGGCACCTTCTGTTATATATCTGTATATCTTCTCCTAGATCAGCAAACACATTGGACTAATCTTCTCCGTGTTAAAACTCTTGAGCTGCTGCTGTCCTCTATCGGGTGAAATCGGAAGTAGAGCACGTGCTCAAGAAAGCCACGTGCATGGAGGGAAATATCTGGAAGAGTTCTGGAATATTAGAAGTTGTTCAACAATGTTCAAGTCATATTGACCAGTAAGTATATTTACATACATTCACAAGACCGTAAACCCAGCTTACTCATAACTGAGTTTTCAGAAAACTTGGGTGACGAATTGCTGACGTCAAGATCGATATGAATATGGCGGCAAATTGTGGTGCACGTAAAACATGTAAAACTACCCATAATGGCATAATCATAAATGATAATTGTTCTGACTAGTTTAAAATCTGACTCTACTATGAGATAATATGATCATGGGCTACTATATACACTCGGCGACAGTTAAATTCGCCACGACAACGAAATTCGCCACCCTAGCTGCAACAAGTTCATGATTTATTGTACTTTACTTAAAGTGGCATATTTCGTTGTCGTGGCGAATTTCACTGTCGCCGAGTGTACTATGTTGTAGTATAGTATTACTACATAGGGAAAATATATATAAGATATATGTATAATCGTTGACACATTGTTACCAAGGGATCATACTGATACAGTGTAACTTGAATCTTGTTTTAAAAATATATTATATTTATAATCGATTAATTGTCAAACAAATTTTGTGGGCCTTAATTATACAATGAGAAATGAATGCACTCATTAACCTGTAGGATTTTGCTACATTGTACAAAATTAATAACTTGTGACGTCAACATGACGACGTCACAGGTTACGTCATCTTGTTGACATTTTATCTCATGGATTGAATATGGGTCAAAATGTATACTTTTTGCTACATTTGCTATGATTTGTAAACAAAGGATGCTGCACGTGTGGAGAGTTTAGCAGAAAAGGGAAGGCTGCCAAAGGAAGAACATCTAAGCCTAAGCCTAAGGAAAGAAAACTTTGCAGGTAAGAACTAATTTTTCATGTACTTCTATTGCCATTACATGTAATGGTACATATTGCAATTATTGGGTAAAGCCTAAAGCCTAGTAAAGGACCTGTGTCACTGATATCACTGGCTTTTCATAAAACAATGTCCTTGATATTATTCCCAACACTTTACTTAGTTTGTCTTTAGTTTTATTGTAACATTTTCTTGAAATCACCTTATTTGATCAAGGAAGACTAAATCAGCTAATTAATTTATGCATTAATTATAAAACATAAATGATAAATTGAAAGAAATCAAGGCCAAAACTTTGGAAATACAATGAAAGTGGCCCAATTACTCATTCTTGAGTATTGTGACGTCATCACTTGTTTATATATATTGGATTTTTGATGGCATGAAAATTAAATACTAGGTGAAGTTTATTTATTATATAGAGAGATGGTAAACCCAGCAAGGCTCTGGATGATAGGTAATCAGTATTAAAAAGACTGAGTGACAATCCAGCTTAAATAACAAGTGTGGCAAACAAAACTGTTGGTTTCTCACATTTATTGTTTTTGTTCTCACTATAGCCAAACTAGTATCAAAAAGTTTATACCTTATATAAGCTATAAAAGCTGCAACATTGGCCAAACGTATGCTCAAAATTGCATTTATTTTCTGGCAGTACTGGGTGTTTTTTTTTTTAAATAAGACTATAAGCATGTAAACCCTAAATATTTATAAAGGATGTGGTGACATAGATTCATTTTCATATGACATATGATAATGAATAGTAAGAAATTGGGAAAAGCAGGTATCTCAGATTTGGTCACATTGACTTATTTCCAGATCACATGAATGACTTAAATAACTAATTAGTTTCCAACAATTGTATCAATCCAACAGAGAATTTGCATTATGTTTCAAGCACTCTCCTGCCAGTATGCATCGTCCAGCAAAAGGCCGAGGCTGCAAGAAGAACCAGGAGTTTATCACGCAAGTACGGAGACGCCAGTCAGATGCGAGATGGAGAGCCAATGTGGCCAGTTGTTTTGAAACCCTCAAACAAGTCATCCCTGTAAATGTAAGAGCTTGCAAGAAGCAGATATCTAAGGTAAGGATTGACAGTCTGACAGATAAAAAGTTGGACACAGTAGTTTTAGAACGAGCATGGACAGTTTAATATGAATAGAGTCGTTTCACTGAGCGCAGCCCTGAATTCAGCAGGACATAGTAGATCATAACTATGTGTTTCCATAAATATAATTTTCTAAGGGAAAAAGCGGAAATCAATTAAATGATAAGATGTCAAATATACATTAAAATGCACTGAAAATACTGCTGCTAGGATGCACTTTGCTTCAGCCAGTCACAGTCAATAGCATTGCAGTATTCTGTCGTAGCCACCTGGTGGAAATATAGCGAACCTTCTGTGAAAATCCACTATTAGACCAATCTGAAAGACTACAATAATTGACCAACTTTTCTAGCCCATTTCTAGTGTACTTATAAATCATTCAATACTTCTTCGGTGTTGTATATGCGATAAGAAGAATACAAGGAATTGCATGCAGCAGGTGAAATCAGTTTATTGCCCAGATGTTGGGATGACTATTCCTTTCTTCTTGAATGTTTCAATCAATCTGAAACGTCCTTCTGAGAATGCAACTGCAGGTCACAAGTTTCAAACATGTGTGAAGTTATTGACTGACAACCAAATAGTGCAGGGCCTTATGTAGCATTTTGGGCTCCCGTTGACACAATATATCATTTAAAAGCTTAGAATCTGGAGATTATGAAAAAATATGGCGCCAATTTTTCAATTGCAATTAAGAGGGTTAAATCCAAGAGGACCTCCAAGATGGCCACCAGTACACTTAATGAGATATATATCCACTTCTAGAAGAGATAAAGAAAGGACCTGCACATCGATTTGTATCTTTTTGAGGTCAAGAATTCCGTTTTTGAGGGGAAAAATACTGTATTCATGAAATAATTCCAAATATGGTATTATGAGATGATTTTAAGTGGCCATCTGGACCTGGTGCACTCTTGGGGGATTGGGTTATTTGGGGTTGTGGTCAACTTGTAGAATAAACTAGTATCAAATCAAATGAGGTAAAACTGAGGCTAACAATGTTTTGATATCCCCATGAAATTAGGTCATCACAATTGGTATCTCTTTCTTCCAGGCATCCATTCTGCATGAGACTCAAAAACATATAGGCTTTCTGGAAACTACATTACGGAATTTATTGCAAGCAAAAGGTATGGGCAGAAAAAATTTATAACTTTTATGTACATTTGGAAAAATCTCTCAGTGCTTTTTTCTTTAATTTCACTTCTTATACTTCTTCTTTAACGATCCACAGCAAAATGTCTGCAGCAGAGAGATGGCGACAGTCTTACTCCCCGGGAAATGTTGATTGATATTCATCAAGAGTTCATCAGTAAACAGCAAGAAAGTGTGACTGCTTTGTAAGTTGTGAAACTTATGTTTGCTATGAGTTATGGATGAAATGTTTTCACACACATATGACCTTAGTTTCAATGTAGTTGACCATGATATTGTTACTATTAGGCCTCATTGTATTAATTGCTGGGTGAGACAATTTGCCTTGTTTAATACAGCTGTAGTTGTGATTGTGAAGGTCTCTGTTCTTTGTACTGAGAGCTGTTCCATTTAAAAAAAGAGGTGGACCAGAAAATCTTCAGACACCCACCCCCCCCCCCCCCCCCTTTTTTTTCTTCTTTTAAATGGAAGAGCCATGAGTCAGTTAATTTTTAATTTAGCCTTTTACAAAAAATGTCATTTGTTCACATTTCCTTATAAACTCATTTGGTTATATTCTTTTTTTTTTTTTTTAAAGTAAAGAAAAGAAGCAAAAATTACCTCAGAAAAAGATGGGTTTACCATACAACACGTTTTTGCGGAAGGACCATGCTGAGAATTCTCAGGTGTCTCCATCACCAGGGGGACTAAGAAACGGAGGAAGATGTCATGACCGACAAATTTCGCCGAGAACATTTACAGTAAGATTACTCCGCAGACAGGTACATATTGTATAATATCATCTGATCTCTTGCCACTTATTCTAATCCAGCTGTAAGAATCAAAATCAGAACTCAGAATCATCTATTTCATTTTACATTGTACATACATTTTATCATAACACCCCCACTAAACTATGCAGTTGTTAGTCTAATTTTGCCATAACTAAAAAATAGATTCAAAATCACAATATTTTTTTATTAATAAACTAAATCTCTACAATGTTACTGCACCATTGGCACTATTTAAGTTAATATTAGACTTGACCCAAAATAATTATATTTAATCTTAGGTCACCAAGTCAAAGCTCTAGTTTCATTGCATGGATTGTTGTTGTATTGCTGGTTTAAAAACTGAATATCATTGGTCAAATTATAATATATAATGTTAGCTTCATATTGCTATTAATTGAATGAGTTCCATTATTACTAAAAGTTCATGGCAAACAATCTATCTTTGCTCTTTATGCCTGACTTTAAGTTTTGCCTTTGGCTGTATGCAGATAATTATGCTACCAGTTATCTAAGTGCATACAGATATTTCAGACACTATAATGCCGTCAATCCTTAATGTATATTTCAATGCGTGAAAATAATCAGTGTAATATCTATATTTGTCAAAGCTTGAAAATAGTCAGTACAATGATGATGAAGACATTGAAGAAAATACAGAGACACAAGGCGAAATGTTTGCATGTGATGAATTGAAAACAGAGGGAACTGACAAAACTAATCAAGAAAGCCAAGGTATCAGGCAAACAAGGAAGTGTACTAGTGGACGCCATGTTGGGAAGAGGATTTATGAGATATCACCAGACAGAGAAGTTGAGCAAATTAACAGCGATGAACGCTTGGACCATGAACAAGCATTCGACGAAGTTGATGCTGTCAAATCAGAAGAAATCAAAGACTTAGAGAGTGTCCATGACCAACCATTATCAAACTTGTTCATTGACGAAGACAAGTCATTATCGGGGTTGACAGATTCAATCAAGGTGGAAATCAAGGAGGAGACTTCATTCAGTGCACATGATGACAAAAATGTGCATGGTGAGCAAATTGTGCTTCAAGAACCAAAAGAAGAAAACAGAAGGAGCCCGAAGAAACCGAAGTTCATCTCGTTGAAGTATGTTGGGTCCTTAGTTCCTGACCAACTTGACAGTCGATGCATACAAAAAGTTAGTTTATGTACACTTGATGACTTTAGTATTTGCCACAACGTCGAAAGTGCCACCCTAAATTAACAATGGCATTACTGCATATGTAAACTACTTTAATGCCGGTCAAGGCGTTTAGAGGATCACTAATGACATGAACAGTTGTGCAACAAATAACAACAATTCACATTGTTTCACTATGTTTTTTGGGGGTGGCAATGTTCGCTGTTGTGGCGAAAATCAATATTGTCAAGTGTAGAAAGTCTAAATGTTGTGGATTTATTTCAAGATTTTTTATTTTTACACAGTTGGATTTATAAATGTATTTAGATATATAATTTTCGCATTAGAATTGTGTTCAGGGTCGAACTAACCACATTGCAGTGCCACCACTGTGAAAAATTAGAGCTATTTCTTTTCTGACATGAAACTGACTTTCTTATTTCAAAATCAATATTACTTCTCCTAAGCTATCTGCAATAGCAAATTTGCACTTTTAAAATGTCACACTGAATGTGATATTTATTGTAATTCAGTGTGAGTCACTTAAACAATATTTTTTGAAATGTGAATCTGAATTCTACCTATAGATAAATTTGCAAAAATTCCAGTTTTTCTAAATAGACACTGTTTTGTAGACAGCAAATTTGAGAATATTTAGCATATTTAAGTACTTATAATATATTATAAAAAACTACATGACAAAATTCTGTATTATAATATAACTTCATAGCAGGAAATTTAGAAATTGAATTATAGCTTTGCTATAGAGAAAATTTATTGAGTTTGAAAATTTTACAAAAAAATGCTGCTTTTTTTGGATGCTGTTTGCTTATTTTCGCAGTTGCCTGAAATCAACTCACTTTAACTTTAAAACCAGAGCATAAAAACAAAATTTCCTGATGTAAAGTTGTACAAAAAACAGGCTACTTTTATTAACAATCATCAGAGGTAATGTTTCTAATCTCAGTTTCTCTGGAACTGCAGCACGCAAAACTGTTTTCTTAAAAATTTACGAAAAAGAAACAGGCTGATCAGTGATCACACTTATTTCAGCGTAATTATTACTGCCCCATCTTAAGCGACGCCAAACCCAGAGCTAGACAGGCGTTGTTATGACTTCTATTAAATATCTTGTCTGTTTAACTGCATTTCTTCAAAAGTATTTATTAGATATAAGCAGTAGAATCATCCTTATTTACCAACGCATTTAAGAGCTATTTATTCGCGATTATATATCATAATTAAGGGCTGTCATTTGGCTGAAAGTATTGTGACGTCACAAAGCTTTTAGTTAACTATAATATTTGCAGAGGGCGCGGCAATGCAATGGTTGTCTCGACCCTTAAGTGTGTGTGGTATTTGGTCAGCTATTTATCATACCCATTACACAGGTGACCAGCTGTCCTGTTCTGGGGAGAGTCATCGTCATTGCGCCTGGATCAAGTGATAGTTTTTCCATTCATGACGAACAGAAAAATTTAGACATCCTGTCCTCTTTCAAAATACAATCTAATCAGCATGATGCCTTTGAAATTCAAAAGGTTTGGAAATTAGAAAGTGATGCCAATCTGTTTTTCAACGGTAAAAGTGTGTTGGAGGTAACCGTTCGAACATCAGAACCTAAAACTTCGGCAAGCCAGTTTGATGTCATCAGCAGCAGTACTCCAAGTGCGTCAAAGTTGTTTGATCTTAGCAAGGCCCCTGGAAAAGGTAATTCAAATTTCTGCCGTCCTACGGTACTGAAGGAGGTCAGTATGCCAGTGATGCCCAAATCAGATGATAATACAGCAGAAAACAGCAACAAGGGTAAGAGTCAAACCCCTTATTTGTCAGAAATCAAAATGCAACCAAAAACAGAGCAAGAAGAGACTGACAAAGATTTAAATGCTTCCACACTCAACATCGATTCAAACGCCACGTGGTGGAACAGTTTGGAAGATCCACTAACTCTACCAGAGAATCCCCCAACTGGGTATGACCTTGCTTTTGCTCCTTGTGGAACACCGTGTTTATCTATAAGTCCTGGTGAGTTGTTCGCACCTTCAGCTGACTCTGAAATGGGCAGCACTGAGATGGTTTACAAGCGAAACCTTAAAGATGAGGTACCTGTGGTCACTCTTCATATTGAGCCAAAGTATGATGATGATGAACTGACTCAAATTGTCCCAGAAAGACCTGACTCGAAGTTAGCGCAACTTCATGGACACAAAAATTCAGACCATCAGTCAGACTCCGAAGTGCCGAAGTCAGTTTATAGCAGCAGTGAATGCCTGAATAGCACAGAAGCTACTCCACACAAGACACCGAACAAACCACGAGTTATGATCACTCCCCAGTCGACTCGAAAGCGGTACACAACTCCAAACAAAGAACGCACTTCTTCGATCAGCCCTGCTAGGATGCCCTTCGCAGAGTTTAGCACGCCTGCTAAAAGGCTTCACAGCCCTGAAAGGTAATGTTCTGAAATTAGTTTATATTTTAATTAGTAACACGAGGGCCTGAGAAAGGAAAGGGGAAAAGTCTTGAGAGAGAGAGAGAAAGGAGAGTAGAAGCCTGGGCAAATGGCCAGGTGATCAGGTAGTCAGGCTGATTTCTTTTGTAGGCTGTTGTACAATACGTCCATAGGGGGCACTCCCGCACACAAGAGAGACCGACGACTTGTGATGGACACCAGCAGCGGCAATAACATGACTCCCTGTAAAGTTCCGTCGCTGATTACTCCCACTAGGCGGCCATTAATGACCTATGACTCCACTCCTAACAAATCTAGTCAGGTCAGTGTATGACAATTGACATTCTCAAAGAACTCAAATAGCACTACAGTTGATTTAAATTAAGATAATATCATGACAACCAATAAGGATATATGGTGTATTTTTCAGAGCCCATCAGGCAGCAGCCTGGGTTTTACTCCTGTACGACTGCCGTACGACCACGCACCAACATCACCCTTCAGCCCGTTCAACTACAATCGTCAAAGAAAAGAAGTAAGTGAAAAGATATTGTTCTGTTAATTATATATTTCGCTGTATGATATGGCAAAGAAAATAGCACTTGCCATTGCACAGCTGGAAAAGATCTTTATTAAGTATAATTTACTAGAAGTAGCATTGAAGAGGAATCATGGATCACCTGATTATTCAGTGGTGAAACTGATTGTTTTTGTCAAGAAGTGACTGATTAGTATTTGGAGGTCCATTCATAACAATGATTTATTTCGGAAATTGCAGTCACAAAGCGATTGGGAGACTGAGAGCCTGAGATGTGATGAAGATGATATTTGTTCTGATGAAGAGGATGAGGATACTGAAAAATTAACTCCAGGATCCAGAGACCGGCAGAAATTGAACAGGTAAATAACAAACCAGCATTCACATAGATCTGTGGGTGGTTAAAAAAATTCTGATACTTACTGAATTATTTTGCCTGTTGTTCAGTTTGTTGATTTCAATTGAGGCCAATAATGGCGGACTTTCAAAAGAGGGAGCTGTTTGCTGGTCCTCACAAGTTTGTGACATCATCAATGACCTGAATGTTGGCTCAAAAGTCAGTGGGATACATCTCAACTGCCAGAGAACTGACTGCATATGTTGTAATCGTCACTCAAACTACATTTTTACAAGCATCTGTGGCTCCACTTTTTAACTTCTTACAGAAAACAAAATGTGAAGGCTAAATGCAGAACTGTGCCTCACAAAGGCCGAAGGAACAGAGCACCTCGAGGACGACCAAGATGTGACTCAGAGTCGAGCATCAGGACCCTGAATTCTGCTAGGTAAGTGTAACAAACAATGCAAATGTATATGCATGCAAGTTATGGTGGGATATAATGGTGTGGAAAATGAATTGTCGAAAAGAAGATGAACGGGGTGTAAGACAATGTCACTATGTATGTCACTAATACACAGTGTTCGAAATAAGGGCCGGTCCGTTGGTCCTGACCAGCAAGGCAGGACCGAAAGGTTTGATAATTCCCGGTCGTGAGGACCAACAGGTCTGAATGAAAGGCTTATGTTATGGCCTGGTAGGGTCCAGCAGGTTTGCTCAAGGACCGGCAGCTTTCCCACACAGCTGGTCCTTGGGACCGGCAGCTATTTTGGGCTTAGTTACCATGAACACTGCTAGTAATACAACGTCCATTCCATTACACAAATCCTATAGGTGTGGCCTTTTCCAATTTTTGTCTGAATTGTTTGGGGGGGGGGGGGGGCGGGGGACATTCGGTAAAGCAATTGAATAGTATTTAAACCTGTCATATCCATGGTATCAGTCATGTGTATTTCGTAGATTTTAAAGGTTTTGTTTTATGATTTAAAGAAAGTATTACAAGGGGGGGGGGGATCAACCCAAGGACCTTCTAATTTCAGGCAAATGTTTGATCGGCAGTCATGGCTTCTTCTACTGTTTCAGGGCATCGTCTGAAAAGCATAAGCCTCGCCTGCAAGGCAACAAAAAATCAAATGCTGGGACAACTCCCAAGTGTTGCAGATTTTTGGATTTGTAAGTAATAATTTGTCTTTTATTGAATCATATCAATTTGCCTATTCTTTCTACCTAACACTGTAATATGCATTTTCATACACATGAATAAACTGCCTTTTGCTGTATCGTCAAAGGTTTAGTTGGGTATAGTGCAGTCCATGAAATATTAAAAGATATCATTATTTTTAGCCAAAATTTGTTCTAGCAAAGGAGAGGAATAATATTTGCGTAGCACAGCGGGGGTTTGGGGGCTGCAGCCCCCGATAAAAGAAAAAATATATACAATGTCTTGTCTTGTTAAATAAAAAAAAGCTGTCATTTTTTGTGACGTCATTCATTGAATTCGGAGATATGATGTCATAGGCATGACAAAAAGGCTTGCTAAATAAGGTAATAAATTTGGGTCCGCTATACTGTACTTTTTCTTATAGTTTATATTGTTAAAATTTTTTTCAGAACTCACATTGATGATAATCTGGAGAAAAGCCAGCATGACTACAAACCCTTCCATGTCTCAGAATATTATGATTTGCATGACCAGCCTGATGACTTTGACAGGTTTGTTATTGTAAATGGGGGTTTGTTCGTGTCATAAATGATTTCAAATCTCTTGTAATCCAGGTGAAACTACCCTACTTTGAACCACTCTTGGCGTAGTTTAAAAAAAAAGGGTGCAGGTCAGAAGTTCTAATGATTATGCTGCAGTGCCACATCAGAAACTTTCCGCTCAACATCATTCATTTGCATACATTTTTATCTAGGTACCTAGAGGAATACCAGACTGCTATTGACAAGAGTATTCGATCCAGTCCTGGTGAATCTGATACCACTTGGAGTGCAGATGAAGGGGAACCAATTCCAAGTCACATTAATCTTATTTGGCAGGTAGGTAACAAGTACTTCTACCTGATAGTGTACTTGTCATGCATTTTTGTTTTTATACAGTCGAACGTGTCTTAAGCAACTCATAATGAAAGCAGTCTTTCAAGCAAAACTGCAAAATTGGCTGCCTAGGACAGGTGTCTGTAGTAGTAAATGGAAATTGGCCAAAGTGCCCTTGTGGTGCCCTTTTCCGGAAGTTCTGGAGAATGCCTAGTGGTGCCCTAGCTCTACCATAAGGTCAGGCTGGTAAACTGACATCAACGCACAGCACTTACTACTGGCCGTTTAATTAGCTACCATTTACTAACAGGGTTTTTGACCATTGAAGAAAGTAGGCCTGTGTCGAGCGAGAAAATACTCGATAAGATTATCGCCAGGCAGCACTGCTGCTCGAAAATTATCGACCAGCTCCAATAAATATTGAGTTTTTTAAAAAAGTAACAACTTCGATGATGTGCCCAAAACTTTATCTGCTTTTTTCTGTCAAGTATTGGTTTTCCTACTGTTGTAATATGTGAACTGGGTGTATAGTATGACGACGTTCATGACATGTTGATGTGTGACTTGTTTCACGAAATTGGCATCAGTACTAATAACAGAGAAAACTTGAAAATACTCGAGTATATAGATTAGGAGGCCTCGAGTATCGATTTTAGGCATAACCCTCGATAAACAGCCCTAATTGTTAGGTCCCTCTATTGGTACAATACTTCCCCGTTGAGATGTGGCTGCCAGTGTTGGCTGGGGGCGGGTTTGGCTGTATCCAACCAGCATGAACTGCAGAGTATTGATGAGATATATCTACACTTCTAGGAACTGATGTCTAGCCATTCTCCAGACACTCCAAGGCTGCAATTCTTCAATGAAGGTGACAAGGATAGTATTACCCCAAATGCTAAGGATCTCCGAGACCATGATGTGCCTCAATCAATGCCTAATGGGGTAAGTAATTAATTAATTATTTTATAGCCGTAATCCTTAATTACATAATGAACTCTCCTCTGGTCACTGATCATGTCATATGTACTAAAACTAGACAATCGCCAATCCTTTGTGCAACTATATATACAACCTCTAACCAAATTGCTAGCATAGATAAAAGAAATTTTCCTTTGGCTCAATTGGTTAAGGCATTGGCTGCCCAATCGCTATTACCCACAAAAATGTATGGTATTTCTGATACTTGTACTCCTATTATGTTTTGCAGCTTCTTTGCAAAATTTATAAATATTTTGGTAATTGGTATATTGTTTAATTTGGTCTTTGCAGGATGAAAATGAAAATTCAGAAGCAGCACCTTCGCAAGTCATACCAGTTTTACCAGACATCTCTGAACCATACAGCATTCTCAGTATTTCTCTAACAGCTGATAGTTCTCTGGCATCATCTGGAGATCTCAGTGATGACCTCAAGGACATCGATATTCAACCCATGTTTTCAGGTAATCAAATTGCAAATGTTTCTTTGGTTTAAGGCAGAATTGTGTTTATATTAATTGTTCACCAGTTCTAGGTTTTTCATTAGTGCAAGTTCGAAATAAAAATGATTGACAATCTACTCCAATTTAATGTCTCCAGCGATCGACATCCCAGCTGGGATATAGCTCATGAAGAGTGTCCAGGCTATTACGAGAATGAATTGCCCATTGTTCCATTTTATTTTACAGATGTGGCAGCAGAAGCTGATTTGGAGAGGATTTGCAAACAAGAGTTAAATACCTCCCAAGATCATGAAGACAGTCAGCCGTGCAGCGCTGACAGTTCCCAGGCTGTTGAATGAAGTATAAGACTTAAACTTGTAGTTAATTACAGCTGACGATTTATGCTACTGAATGAAGTAAAGACTTAAAATGTAGTTGATACTCACTGTCATTGATGAGTTATCCTTGTTATAATCAGTCACTCGTGTGATTTGAATGATAATTCAATAATAAATGTTAGTCAAAAGTTATAAATGAACGATAAATCATCTCAATTCTATGACATCTTGGTCATCTCAAATGAAAGAAAATGAGGTGTATGTATATAAAGAGTGATCTGTTATCGGTTCTTAAAACATAGTTCTGATCAATGTATTTATTGGCATCAACAATTTATGGTAATCAGCCCTCGAGCAACTGAATATGTATAGTTTTAATTCCTGGTATTGTCACTATTGTTTACATGTCCATCTATCTCTGCTTCAAGACGATATTTTCTTGACATTTTCTTGTTATTGCCTTTACATTAGAGTGACCAACAGGCAAGGTGCCTAGCATTTACGTAGCTTTGGTTTTGTTGTTTTTTATATGGGTTTTACATTGATGCGAATTGCTGATGTTATGCAATAAATTTTTACACTCCAACTTTTGTTAAATGCTTTGGAATACATTGTTATTGTTGATTTGTTAAACTTTTCACTTTATTATTTTTTTTATATAAAAAACCAAAAAAAAAAAATTACTGTAATTTCTGGTTTTTATACCAAACTTCTTGCCACCAAAATTTTATATATGTGTGTACACTTTCGATGTTCTTGAACATTTTGATCATTGTATTTATGAGGCTTGAAATTAACAATAAACCTTTTACATCTGAAGTTGTTCAGCTTATATCTGCAGTTCTTTAATGTTACAAAATACAATATTTAAGTACTATAGGACCAGCACTTATAGGGCCTAATTGTATTTTGGGCCTGATATACTAAGCCACACAACCTTGCAGTGTACCAGTGGGACTTGAACCGAACGTATCTGCTGCATATGGCTTACTAGTTAGGGTGTCTGTCAGAAGATGGCACTGGGTGGCACCAGAAGCAGGCAACTGGTAGACTTGGCTTTAGCTTTGTTGGCATCCAACTTTTTTTTGGTAAAATAAAAATAAACATATTTGTGTTGAGACTTGCTGTAATCTGCTAAAAAGGCACTTGAAGCCAAGCGCGGTCCAGTATTAAGAACCTGGTCAGTTCTTCGATGCATCAGAGTTCAATTCCTGGGTCATTCAAATTTTACAAACTAGTACTCAGAAGGGATATTGAGTGCCTCGACCTCTCACAAATGAAATTTGTTCTATGAACTCCCATGAACAAACTTTCTGTCTGGTGCTAAGTTTAATCCCAGCACCTCCATCAGAATGGCCAAAGGGATTACTCAAGCCACATGTTCACGGTTGAATTCAGATATCCAAATTGTCAGATTATGTTCGGCTGTAGGCTAATGAACCTTGCAGTGTACCAGTGGGACTTGAACCGAACGTATCTAAACTGGGCGTCATGCTGTAGTGTGGCATAGCAGTCTGCTGTATTGTAAGCCGCACAAGCTGTACACATACATATTAAAGCTGAGATAGTGCAGACCTCTGCATCATGCTCTTTCCACATATCAGGATTGAAGTTCAATTCTCTGCATAAATTCACTACATATTCTCATAAGGTGTGTAATCCTTCCAAGATAATGATTATAGTGATGTCAATATTACCATTTTTCACATTGTACTAATGAGTATGCGAAAAAATAATATAAGTGGCTGCCATTTGAATTGGTATGTTGGGAGGCATTAAATGACGATGCCATTATCATTCAACACAACGGAGTTACTTGTCAGGCTTAAATAGGCAAGAAATGCCTGATCATCATTCACATCTCACAAGAGATTTTCCTTCAATACACTTCAGTGTTAAGAAACTAAGCTCGTATTGCTTTAGTATAACAACAAGTGCAATATTATTATATAAGTATCCATTTATTTTCCACGGAATTTCCAGCTGATCATAATTTACAATGAAGCCAAAAAGGACAATTTCATAAAAATGACACGTTCATCTTCATCACATGAACGAACTTACACAAGGTGATTTTATACCGCCATTACTTAACAGCCATACACCAATTAACTTACCGTTAAAATCCAGGATGTACAGAATGATTCAAAAATCCTTTAACAATTTACACATAACAAAAAATTCTGGAGGAAACCTATGTCCCGTCATCTGCAAGATCACTATTAAGTCTTTGAAAACCAAGTTTGAAATTTCAAAGTTATATAGTGAATATCATAATAATTTGCGAGATACATTAGTGTAATCCTTCCAATATAATGATGGTTATATGATTATAGTGATGTCAATATTACCATGCAGAGGAATGTCTTGGGGGTACATGTAAGATGTGATTTTACCTTCGTTAAAGCTTGACAGATCTCTATTATTAAAGGTGATGTCCATTCACTATGGGTTGTTCAGAACATGCAGGTATGAGTTCATGATGATTCGATCAATTAGATCAATTAAAGTTATTGGGCATAACCCTGCGTGTCTTCATATTCACTGTCACCGTTTTTCGCGTAACCACCAAAATCACCGTAAGGGTTAGTTTGGCTAGTTTGTTCGCCCTCCCCTTGCGCAGCAGCAAATTCTTCTTTGAATGTATCGTCTTCTTCTGGAGGGACAACACCGGAATATTGACCATACGCATCATCATCCCCATTCTCTTCTTGCTTGATGACCATATTTGGATCAAACCCATCTTCACTTCCGTAACCCATCTGTTGTTGCCCACGCGCATCGTCACCCATACCTCGGTCACGATCCCTAGACCGCCTTTTGTCCCTAGACCTACTCCTCCTCCTTTTGCGGTCCCTAGATCGACTACGTTTGGGGCGCTCTTTGTCTCGAGAGCGACTTCTCCTTCGCTTTCTTTCTCTGTCTTTGTCAACCTCAACTGAAAAACAAATCCAATTCATCGTTAAACTCTTTTGTATGTTCTCCAGGGAGCTGAGAAGGACTCATGCTCGAACAGGCCTGCCAAGGGTGTAATTTTAATAGTTGGTTGAGCTCGTCCACGCGGATAATAGACTCAAAACCATTTACTTTTGTGGCTTATTCACCTTTAGATCTAAGTATGTTAACTGGAAATATTTTGTCCTGATGAAAAATTACATGTGTGGTGCTTGTTAACCAAATAAATTGCCTTTACGGCTTTTACTATAAAGAAACCACTGGTTCGTTTAGAATTACTAGATTATTTTACTCTAATATCTCAGTTACATATCTCAAATCTTTCTATATGCAAAAGCAGATTTTAGAAGATC
Source organism: Alitta virens (assembly GCA_932294295.1). Classification (NCBI taxonomy): domain Eukaryota; kingdom Metazoa; phylum Annelida; class Polychaeta; order Phyllodocida; family Nereididae; genus Alitta; species Alitta virens. The sequence continues at coordinate 23,153,160 of OW028581.1, forward strand.
GGATCAGATCTCTGACAATTTCATACATACGGACGAAACAGATTGTGCATCTCAACTTTCAGCGATTTCAATTTGAATTTCTATTTTGCATCTAATGAACTGACTGTCAACACCTACTAAGGCTGATGTATAGATAACACCACTTTCCCTTGTAACTACATTCATAATTGATAGGAACACACAAATAACATACCAGCTTCCTCCACACCAGGTTCGCGACTGGCCCTTCGGCTTCTTTCTCTGCTCCTGGTCCTCCTCCTCCTTTCTCTGGGACTTCTGCTTCTCCTCCGTCTGTCTTTGCTTCTGCTCCGTCTTCTTCTAGTATCTCTTTCCTTTTCTCCTCTGTCTCTGTCCCTTTCTCCTCTTTCTCTTTCTCCTCCTCCTCCTCTTTCCCTTTCTCCTCCTCTTTCCCTTTCCACTCCTCTTTCCCTTTCTCCTCCTCTTTCCCTTTCTCCTCCTCCTCGTTCTCTGCTTCTAGATCGGTCGTCTCGGCTAAAACAAAATTGCAATTTATAGTTAATGTAATGATGGTAAATTTATCTACAAAACTTCACGATCAGAAAAACTTTACAGATAAAAATTCTATGAAGTCTCAATTTAATACTTTTTTTTTTCGTTCTTGAAAACATTTTTTGTTCAGACTTAATACATACTTGATCTGGCTGTTTTCTTCTCTTCCAGAATATTTGGTGTTCACATCAGGTCCTCCTTTGCGTGTGCCACCCAGTCCTCCACCTGTCCAATTACATAAGATAATTAATTATGTACATTTCAATGGTCGAATTAAGTTTTAATTCCAGATTGATAGTTCCAACATGCCATTGGCCAAACCCAAATTTTCGACATAACCCAAAGTCTCACCTAATCTTCTTGGTCTCCATCCTTTGATAGTTCTCCCTCTTTCGATGTCCACCAGCACACGACGTCCATCGATCTTCTTCCCATCAGCATGTTTGTAGGCAGCTGAAACACACACAGCAAATTGTAAGATACCGGTTTCCATGAACTTATATTACCTCATACCCCTTACCCTGGGTATATATATGACAAAATGCAGCCACAGCAACAATGCAATTAGACAATTCACATCCAACTTCCAGACACTAGAGGTCAGTAGCATCTGGTTGTTGGCAGAACCACCAGGTGGCAGTTGGCAACTTCTGGAACATAACTGCCACCTGGGAGGTTATGAACACACCATGACAAGTAACTCTGAAATGGCAAACTTGTGTAAATGTGCAAACTATAATTCTTTGCCAAATGTAAACTTTAGAATGTTTTTTCCCAGAGTTGTCTTTTAGCTTCCTCCCTTATCATAACGGCCGACTTACTAAGTGAAAATTTCCTCTGCAAGATAAATTCCTTTTAACATTTCACTAGAAACCCTGAACTTGCAAATTTTTCATTTTTATTGTCTCATAAAATAGGTAATCGCCTTATATCCAAAAGCAGAAAGAAACAAATGTCAAGAGACCATTCTATTTATAGAGCAGCGAGGGAATGGGCAAAAAGCCAAACATGAAACCACATGAGACCCTTTGCCTTGGGCGGTTTTGAAGGGGGAAGAGCCACGTGGGTATCAATGTAATACCCCAGAGTACCCAAATCCCATTTCCACTTTTTTTCGCCTCTTGTTGTTTTGTTAGAGAAGAAAAGTTTCAGAAAAAAGTTGCTTGTTTTCTCCCTCAAGCCAGCAACTGCTTCTAAGTGTTATGAGTTATAAGAATGCCTTTTGGCTGCGTCCTGCACAAATACACAAGATTGCTCTGCTAAACAAAACATGTAACAATTGAACATCCACTTGGTTAATTAGGAGATTAACCTTGTTGTCTCAGCTTCTGGCTCCAAACCTACCTGGATGCCTCAGAAAAAAAGAGGCAAAAACACAATCAATAACAAGAAAAGAAATAAAACAATAGTTCCTGTTGTCCGAGTGTTGGTTCTCTGTTCTTCAGCACGACACGTCAACCTACCTGGAGGCATGGGCAACAGCCACAGCCTAAGAAATCGATTTTTTAATACAAATAAATAACTATTAGACAATATATATGGTATAAAAACGGCACCTTGACTTACACTCCTCCATTATACTAAACCTGATATCTGAGAAATTGGGGATCGGCAGACTCAGCCGAACTGCTGATGGGGATAAATGTTGCCATGGTGAGCTGTTTGTTGTTGATAGTTGCCATGGTAGCATCAGTTGCCAAGGTAACAGCAGTCTTCACTACTTACCAGGCTTACCTGACTTTCGTATAGTTTTTTTAATGAGGACACGGCACACATCAGACCTGAGCCAGGCTTTAAAGGCAATCAACATATTTTGCTGACTTGACCAAAGCTTCAGATGTGGTGCTGTGCCTGTGCCTCTATCTAGCTTTACTTTGTTGTATATTAGTTATAATTTACTGATCAAGTTTCTTTAAGTCTACTTCAGGTCAGATTAGTTAATTTATAGATACTAAAACATAAACTGAACCATGCATGACAAATCTACTTCTTAGGGAGTTTCCTAGATCGAATTTTTTGAGTAATTTTGATACTGCAAAGGCAGTAAATTTAACTCTATTCAATAAATTGCTTATTTATCACTGATGTCCATATCAATCATTGAATCGACAGCCAAAAAGAAGCCTGGATGATAACCTATCTCTGAATTTCACAACTTTGCACTCGGGTAAAATGGATAATACAGTGACACTGGTATTGTCTTTTGGGAAAGGCGAATACTCAACCGAGTTTGTCAAGAAGGGCCTTACCATTTATACAAACCTATGCCACCATAAGACCAGTCATAGTTTCATTGATAGACATTGTTTCAATGGGTCCCCATCAAACGGGAAGAGCTGCAGCACAAAAATATAACAATTTCTTAATCTTGTCTGACCAATTTTCACTTTGCTGACTCTACCATTAATTTCTTTAATTTAAATCCTGCTTTACTGGAGCTCTTTAAGCTCTAAGATTTACAAGGAATAAATCTGTAATTTTGTTATTAAGGACCAAATAATATTTGTAAATGAAGTAACAGCATGCACGAAAGATTCAGATTATGGGATGCATACGTCATATGAGGTTATATCATCAAATCTACTTTATAAATACAAGATTATATAAGTCTAATGTGGCAGATGATTTGATAATTGATATATAAACGTAATGAAACCACAAATAAAGACATCTTTCCAGCCATCTTCAAAATACAAAACCAGATCATTTTTACCTGCAACCTTTTTTTTTCAAATTTCAAAATTGTGCATGACCTTGACCTTTTACCTGAGTGACCCACTTCAGATTGTCATCTTGACCTAATTGACCTTGAACACAACTCACCAATGGATGAAGTCTGATATGTTACCTTATGATAAATTAATATCTAGTGCTAACATTTTAACTATAATTATAATATCCCTGACTATCTTTTCATGACATGAAGACACAACTAATTTATCTCATATATTTTACATCTAATACAAAGTGTTATTGCCTGTTGTACATCAATACAATAACTTGGGACCATAACAACGCTGTCAGTATAAAACCTAAAGTTCCACTTACAGACACAATCATGTCATCAATGACACTCAATTGTGTTTCATTGCAAATTTTTCACTCCACGAAGATCAATGTGTAGCATTCCCGCACTATCACTTTCTCCTGCATAATTGTTTAATGTGTTGCACCAACTTGCTTGGTCACCAGCTATGCTAACCTAACAGCATTGGGTACAGAGAGGCTGCTCCGTTTATGTACTGTTCATCCGCAACTTGACAAGAAAGTGCAACACAGTTTAGCAAACATACCTAACTGGGATGCCTGGCTACAATACCTAACTACAATAATCACCGCAAATATCAGGAACGACCACCAAGAAATAATAGTGCCACATACAATCAAAGACAATTAAGACATACGTGATCAATTCAATACTTACAGTGCATGTCTCTCTCGTGTTCAAATTCAATGAATGCATAGCCTCTTGGTTTAGCATTTCCACTGTTGTAAGCCACTCGGATCTGGAAAATGTGAGAATTTCTATTAATTACCATATATTTTACATTAACAATACAATTAAACATATGACAGAAAGGAAAATAAAAGTACAATTGGATGTATGGAAAACGAGGAGTGACAATTAATTATCTTTGATGGATCTTTCAATTATATAAAGACTTACACATTACCAATATATTTCCTTATCCTACAATACGGTAAAAACTGTGTTGAACAGTCACCCAAGGAAATTCATGAAAGTGGCATTTTTCGGCAGGTGACTGTTCTGGACAGGTTTATGCATGATAATAATTCCAATAATTCAATGTTAATTACCTGTTTCACTGGGCCATACGCTTCAAATTCTCTCCGAAGTTTGGATTCACTGGTATCATAATTCTGAGAAGAAAAAAATTATGATCAGTATCATAGAATCACAACATAACTAATGACAAATTCTCCGATACTTCAATACCTATTTAATTTATGAATTTTCAGTAAACACAACATCTGTAGTAATACGCTGTTGCTTAAAGTGTTTAGTTGTCACATCTACACAATATAATCATACTTACAACTCTAGCAACAAACAATGACTTGTATGGATCTCCTGTGATGGTTTGATCATTAATGGGATCCCCTGAAATCAAAGAAAATTGCATGCAATATAAATCTGGTGAGCAATTGGGTATGTACGGATATGTATTATATTCAAACCAACATATGGCATAATGTGGCAACTGCACAAACAAATTGTTAATTACAAAATACAGGCTGCTAAATTGGGACAATATATGTAATTTATATGCCTAAAATGTAGCAGTCAGAATCAGGATCAGCGAAGCTTAATTCTCACTTAAAGGATATGACATAATTACTAGGTGTCAGATTAGCTACTTTTATTCAGTTAGGGCGTACCAAACCTAAGAAACACACTGAGAAGAATTATGAAAAGCTGTTAAAAGAAATGAAGCATGACAAGGCCTGTTTCATATTCAGGTTGTGTCACGCCTTAATGACTGCAATGACTCTAATGACGCATGACAGTATTTGAATATCTAATGCAAGTTTCTTGTGCACCACCACAACTACCTGAATGAGCAGATCCTCTGAACTGCCACCATGTCATAAATATCTAGCTTGTGCATTCAGTATGTACGAAACGTTAATGGACTCAAAGGGCGGGTGTTTTTTGTTCAGTGGTTCTCAAACGTTGGCGTCAATGAAGTTGAAAGAGGGGGCCAAGATGACAACATGAAGGTAGGTTCACATAACGTTGTTCATCTTTTCAATATTAAGCATTACATATTGCTTTTATATTTTCACAACATTCATAGATTGTCTTTCCTTATCATGAACAATTTTACATATTTAAAGTTTCACTATACTTGTAACTGACGGAATGGGAAAGTTCAGTTTGGTCTCCTTTATCTATCTCTTCAGCAACATAGTAACAAATTAATATAGAGGCCAATAAACATACTCCTCTCCTGTAGTTTTATTTCGTTAAAAAAAACACCTTACACAGAGGTAATGAGATTTTTCATGATAATTTCAGCTATTCAACTTTAACAATGTTAACTTTTAACTTGGTAAGAAGTTTAAATGACCTAGTAACAGCGCATAGTAAGCTAAATACCAGCTTTCTAACTTGAAGTGTAAAAGCCGTGTTCACCATGTTAACAGCTTACACATGCAAAGTGACAAGTTCAATCTTTACCAAATGAGTAATGGGCTTACAACTCTAATAAATAGGCATGTAATTCAACAAATTGCCATTTAAGGACCAATAGCTCCAACTGACTTATCTTATCCACCATTACAGGCCAGTACAAGGTAGTTAAGAGCACTTATTGAGAGGGAAGTATGACCAGAATTAACATTAATGGCGCAAATCATTGATTAATACCACACACTGAATTGCAAGGATTAGGAAAATGACTGGTACTACAACTGCAATAGAAATAGCTGACAACTTAAGATAATCTGGCAACCGCATAAGAGCAAGCTATAAGTCACTATAGCGTTGTTAATATGATCCTCCATGCTCATTCCAAGACATGGTTGCCACAATTTGCCAAGTCAAATTACCATGAACTTAATATATAAGCAAAGAAGACACTTTACAATGTGTTTATTTCAATTAACAGAGTATGATGTAATTCCTTGTGAGTGCAACATTTGTCTTATTGCTAAATAGAGCAATAACATCAACTGTGTTGCATAGCAGTTGATAATGATGCACTTCACTGAAGATACTGATATCTCTATTGGAGCTTCAGCACAAGAAAGAACAGGCAGATATGCCAGTCAGCCAGCGCATACTGGCATACTGGAAATCAGATACAATACTAAGATAGTGGTTTAAACCTACATATTGGTGCCACATACGTAGCAAAGTTAGACCATACCTCCATGGTTAGACTGAGAATGTGTCATTATCATGGTCTGGACTAACGATCTATATGTGTGGCGCGCCACGGGAAAAGGGGGCTTACGGGTGGTGACGTCATAACTGCAAAACTGGCGGGAAAATGCAAGCAAGCCACGTGTGCGTAGATGTTTATTTTATTTGTTCACAGTATGTAGTATTTCAATATGTTTAGTACATTACATAAACAATAAATGACATTAGCATACTGTAGGGTATGTGCACTAGCTTACTAAGCTGTAAAATTGTGCACACCCCTTACATTATAAATAAAAAGAAAAAGACGCTTATTGAATTAAATTAAAATTAAATTCATATAGTGACACACAATTTAAAAAAATTATAAATAAACAAAAATAATAAAAATAAAAATGAATTGACATATATTGCATAATTCCACACTAATACTAATTACAAAGTTGCTTTTTTAATGCTTTATTAAAGGCATTGACACTAGTTTTGCTTTTGAATGTTATATTCGCATGTAACCATAGACTTGGTGCTTGTCCCAGATAACTTTTATTGTATACCTTTGTTGTATGATGTGGTGTCCTTAAATTGTTTCTGTTTCTTGTGTTGTAGTTATGGTTTGTTAGGCTAAACAAGTTCGTAATTTGTAATGGTAATATTTCACTTTTATACTTATAGGATATATTCAACAGTGAGCTTTTAACTAGATTATCAAATTTTAATATTTTACCCTTTTTATAGTATGGTTCTAGTCTGGTCCTTCTTTTGACATTATATATTAACCTGATTGATTTATTTTGTTGTTTCCTTATACTTCGTAAATCCTTGCTTTTCAACATAGGTCCCCAGGCACTTATGGCATACACCAGATGACTTTGTACATTACAATAATATACTTCTAATTTCGATCTAGTAGGTATAATGTTTTTTATCATATTTAAACTATAATTTCCTGCAATAACTTTAGTTAACATATGTTTTACTTGTAGTGTCCATTCTAAAATTCGTCTAACATGATACCTAAAAATTTAATACTTTTGACTTGGGGTATTTTGCGCCCATTTAGATCTAGTTTTCCATTGTAATTAACTTGGTTCCTTTTTGATCGAAAAATGATATATCTTGACTTTTCTATATTCAATGTAAGTGAATTACCATTAAACGAACTACTTAATGATCTTAAATCTTCATTAACCTTTCTGTACAAAAATTTTAAATTATTTCCAGAAGCATATATTGTTGTGTCCTCTGCAAAAGTTACACCACTGCAAAATTTCAAAATTTTTGTCAAATCATTCGCTAAAATTATATACATCAAAGGACCTATTACTGAGCCTTATGGGGTTCCATACTTAATTAGATATTTATCAGACAGTTTATCCTTATATAATTGACTTGATATGTGAGGCAAATTGAAGGACAAGGTTAATTGTCTCCTACACATTAACTGCAGAACAGGGGCGGATCAGTTTTGTCCCAGAAGTTAATTTATCTATTAATCATACTGCTCTCTCCCTCCAACATTAAATGGACTCACCCATGTTAGTCCCATTTCTGGGAAATGGGCTAGTTCATTTCAGTTTTAGGGATGAAAGCCTATATGCCTTGTAGTCAATGCTAGGAATATATAGGTCAATGGGACAATTTTTACATTACACATTAAATATTCATCTGAAAAAAACTTGTGTGATGAATGCATGTGTCTTTTATGTCATGGGCAGAATTATACAACACAAGTTCAGCAATTTTTGCATAATTGCCACAATTATAAAAAAGAAAGGGAAATATATGTCAAAATGAAGCTTTGAAAGTATTACGATATAGACATTTTAAAGAACAAATAACATGTGTTTAGGTACACTAGTAGGTGAGACCCAGTTGATACAGGTTTTAGAAAACATGAATTTTTCACAATATTCTATAGTATTTATGGCCATAAGGACACCAAAAGGCACAAATAAAATATTTTAGACATATAATAACAAAGCATGGTGCAGTAGTATCCGAGTACTGCTTAGAAAAAGCAAAATAATTTGAAAAAAAAATTTTTCCCAAATCCTTAAAACAAAGTTGAGACATGTCAATAAGACTATCAAAAGTCACAACTTGGCCATACAGACTAATAAGATACCAAATTATATCAATGTATACAATAGTGTTGGAGTTCTGCTTCGGAAGTTAAAGCCTAGGTCTCACATACCCGGTTTTGCCGTAGTGAACCCGTAATATTACATAACGGTTATGCAAGAGGCTTTTTCTCCAGGTTGGCGACGAATTCTGGTGGCAAAGCGGGGCGGGCTTCATCCGACGGGTGACTCGACGGGTTTGACAGGTGACTCAACGAGTTCTAAGGGTGACTCGGCGGGTATGGCCTATTAGTGGACGAATTGCACGAGAGACTATCTATCTACATATCTATCTATCTTACTATCTACATAAAAAAACAGCGATTAATGTTGGGGGCGTTTTTGACAAGAATATTCTTGTTTTTGCCCAGTATATCTTATTAATTTTCCTCACCTTATCTATTATATAAATTCTACACATTTTCTTGGACAATTCAGTCTTTATTTGACGAAAATCGGACTAATATTAGGGGAGCAGCAGCCTTTTTAAGTATATACAGCCTGCCTGCCTTGGCCTATACCTTTGGTCTTGGCCTTAATTTAAGAAACTGCTCTAATTTTGCCTTGGCCTTCTCACCTGACTTTCTTTAACTAAAGACGTTGATCTTTAACTGACCTGAAGATGTTTGACAGTGCAAAACTTCAACTTGCAATTACTTGGCTTCTATGCATGATAGAACAATGCGGTTTTTTTCTAATTAGTTCATTTGCAACATTCTTATCATCTATATACTAAAGAGAACAATAATTTAAGGGGATCCGAAGAAAAAGCAAGCCAATTCAAAAAGTCCAATTTTTTTTAAAGGGAACTTTTTTACAAATCTTGCAATTAAAAAATGTCCATATGAATTTAATATAACACGGTAACCGACTGTAACTTATTATAATAATCTATATGAGACAATAAAAAAGGGGGGTCACCACGCTTGTTTTCTAGGAAAACCGACCTTTTTATGATGTCCCTCAATTTGTCCGAAATAATACTAAGAGCATCATTTGCTCATAAAAGATATTGACCAGCAAAGCCATGTACTTGAAATAGAGCCTTTGGGCTATCATTTGGTATATTTGGCATAATTTTAGCATTAGATCTGAATTAGTGCTGTCCCTTTTTAGTTCTATGTTCTTACTCTCATATACGGAAGCCTTTTAGTGCCACATACAACTTTTTTTGGCGTTTCTGGCCACTTTATTTTTTTTTGTTTTCGCTCAATTGGTTCAAGAAGGAGTTAAATAATGTTGCATTTATTTGCAAATATTTGCATTTATTCGCAAATATTTGAATTTTTTGCCACATAATCTTTCCGAATTTGTGTTTTTTTTGCTACATAATTTTTTGTTCTGCTCAATTGGTTCTAGAAGGAGTTAAATATTTTTGCGTTAATTCGCAAATGTTTGTGAATAATAGCAAAAAGATTCAACTATAATGTAAAAAAATATATTTAAAAAAAATTTTGTAATGAAAAACACACACTCAAAAACATTGCGTAGCAAAAAATGCACACTGAAAAAAATTATGTTGGATAAAACAAAGTGAAAAAACGTTATGTAGCAAAAAACACAAATGACGAAAAGTCATGTAGCAAAGAAAACACATTGTAACGAATTATGTATTTTTATTTTTTTTAGCAAAAAATTATGTAGCTAAAAACACGCATGAAAAAAATATGTTGCAAAAAACGCAAATGAAAAAACAATTGTATAATAAAAGCACAATAAAAAAAAGTTAGTGTCAAAAAACGCAAATTAAAAAAATGATGCAGCAAAAAAATGTAAAAAAAAAAATTCTGTATCAAAAATCACAAATCCAAAAAAAATATGTATAAAAAAGTTAAAAATTATGAGGCAAAAAACCTTAAATTTAAAAAAAAATTTATCAAAAAACACAACTCTAAAAACAATTATGTGGAAAAAAAAGCGCAAAAAAAAAAAAGAAGTTGTTTGTGGCACTAGTAGGCTTCCGTAGTAAGAATATTAACCTCAGCTGGTAGCCCATGTTTGATGCTCAATTGTGTTTAAAATGTTGCACATATAATTATGAAATTTCAGAATAATTTAGAAAATGTCATGACAAACACAATGCCAGATATTGGTAATTGTTGGTGAATGACCAATCGAGATAAAAAGCCAAATACAAAGGTTGTTTTTACGTCGGAAACCAGGTTTTTAACACGCCAATTTTAATGTTGAATTTTACAAAAAGTAATTATTGTAGCATCTCTTAATTTTAGTTCAGTTACCTCACGATCACATATCCAAAACTCGTAGATTTTGAACAACGGATAACGAAGATATGTCATGAAATGTAATGCATAGTTTCACAAGCGCCTGTGTTGCTCCTCATTACGTCTGCAGTGGTTAAATGCGCGAAAACATTACATTTTTAAATACCACATATGACCACTAAATATTGAGATATCTGGAATTATTTTACATTTCCATAAACTACACATGTTAGACAATTACTTGCCATCAGAAACAAATTTTTGAAAAATCCACCCATTAGCCCCCATTTTACACGGTGCGTCACATGTATTGTATTCTGTTGAAACGCCACCATTAAGATTGTGGAATACATAGTAACACCAGATTATACAGTGTAAACTTCCATAAGGAACACCTTATACAAAGCTCCCATTGATCATTCCCAAAGGTGATCTTAATTGTTGGGTTTTGCAGTACTTCATAGAGGTATAACATTTTAAAGCAAAAAGTTGGTACTTACACATTGCAAGATCCTGCTCAAGTTTGTAAGCAACTTGTTCAGCTCTCTCTCGCCTCTGAAACAAAAATAAAATAACATGTTAAGGATGAGCAAAAACAACCAAGTACCCTTAAGTGACAAGTTCTCGTCTCTACCAAGGAAATGAGATAGATACCAGTATTATCAAGCAACTTTAACTGAACACATGAATAACTCTTCACAGAATATTTTGCCTTAGCAACTGTCTTTTTGTCCTTAACATAAATAATCACATTCGACAAAATATGGCACAACCACTGGATTCAAGATGTGTCATCCCACACTCATTTCTTTCAAGCTTATGAAAAGTAAGACTTATGACAACTAAATTACCAGGTAATCCAATAAGGCATTTCAGTATTGGACAATTTGGTACTGAAACGGGCCAAAAACATATGTATTACGGCTAATTATAGATAATGTAATTGCATCGAGACAAATTTGCATGTAGGTCATGACTTGGACCTACAAAATGACCTTACATGACCGTTGTCTTCAAGACATTAGACCTAATCTTATGTCATAAGTAAATATTTTGTGCATCATATTATTGAAATGCATTAAAATTGCAAAGCGAGCTTGCCATATGTACATTAATGATAACTAATAGCATCCGATAACTTTTTCACTAACATTAATGCGTTAACTGAATCCACAAAAAGTTGCAATTCAGCGACCTATTTCATACTTTGCAAAATTAGTTGTAGGGGATTTAGCTGGCTAATCTCTATCACTGTGGAGAGCATTTGCTGGTCTCATCAATTCATCAATACCAGAGACTATTGAGCTAGGCTGCTAGGTTAGGTAATGGGGGCCGACAGCCTCAGTAATGCCGAATACGCGTGTATGATGATGAATAGGGATGCGTTATGCAAATTTTAACCTAACTAAATACTCAGTGGCATTGCAATTTCTTATTATCAATGACAATTTCATAATATTAATGACAAAGTAGTTAAGCTAGTTCACATTAGGTAATTTGATGTCAATTTCCAAAGAGGTCAACCAGCGGGATTTTCAAGACAAATCAGAATGATTTGAAAACATATCAAAACGAGCTTTGGCAAAAGTATTTATCAACATGGACATAGCCTACCAGCATATCCATATTACCATTACACATTGTGTTGAGTAGCTCTCTTACAGTGAAGTAAACCCAGTTTATAAAAAGCCTACAACAATATACAATAGGCAGGTGTAGTAGTATAAAATACACATAAATCCATATATATTATACAATGTATTACAAATGCAATCAATTTTGATACAATGTAATATTTGCACATAAAACCCAGGTTTCTGATGTTCGTGAATACAACTAAATACGGGCTAGGACAAAAAGTTCTTTGCATGTGATCTCCTGCATAGGCGATTGATCAAGTATGCTGGGTATAATATCATGGGAAGTATTAAAACATGTACATGTGTAAAGGCCTATTACTATGAGATATGTATTGATTGGTATGTTACACCTTCTCTATACTTATATACATATATATATGATGTGCAATTTTGTGAAAGTGATGACAACTCAATACCATATGGCTCACAATGTGAACTTAACTGTAAGTTATATTGACTTGTTGATAACCATGTATCAAACGGGGCTCGCCAGTGTTTCAAACAGCATTGCTCCGGCAATATGAATTGAAGCTGAACCCTAAAAAACACACATACACTTGAGGATATACCGTAGCAAGATGTGAAGTTTTTTGACATGAACCCATAACCTTGTTATTTCAACAAGACTTGTTAATTCATGGATAGATTACATTTGAAAAGTGCCTCGAATATGACATGATCAACACCACTTCACAAGCCATCAGCCAACCCAACGCTCAAGCTGATCGCAGTAAGCTTAGCTACATATTTCTTTGTTATATAATATATCAAAATATTTGTGATTGAATAACTTCATCATCACATGAAAATGACAACTTCCATCCATTTCACAGCAACAAGGTATGTAAACACACAATGACTACAGTGTCATTCGGATTGTGAACTCTTTAATATGAATCGGCCAAATGGCCCTGGATGATTTCTTAGTTACTAATACATTACACAGCCTTGGTGATGTCTGCTGACATCATTTTTTGTTTCAATTTTTTTAGGAGGGTTTAAATCAATTATATATGGCTAGGATTACAAATTGCACATATATGGAATTATCTTAATTCCATATGATGATAGCAGGGCATCCTATTTTGTGTATTTACTCAGTAGGTCAACATGGTGTTCAATCATCAAAGCAATAAAGCTAAGTGAAGATATGTATTGCAAATCTATTAGGTACTATATAATATATCAGTTATAACTAATACAACAGCCAATATATTGGGTACCAATTATTCTTAATGGGCCTGTAAATCAGATATTTACCCTGATGATAGATTTGCGACTGGCGAGGGCATTTCAGCTAATCTCTCAGGAGTTACCCATCCCAAATGGGGCGAAACCCACACCCAATCTGGGCACTAAACCCCCATTACCCTTATTAACACAGTGCTGAGGCAGTCATTGCCAGTATAGGAGGCCATCACAATGGATATCATGGTAACACAATGGATAGTTGTACTGCATAGTCGGTTAGAGATCTACCGAACCAGGATTGCTATATTCTTTTTACATTGCAATTAACGTACCTGAACCGGTGGATTACAATTTATTGCAATGGATAAATTAAGATATATATTATCATGCATGTATCCAATACATAGCAATATATCAAACAGAACATGATTTCTTAGTTACTAATACATTACACAGCCTTGGTGATATCTGATATCTTGATTATACCAATCTAGAGATTACAACAAGATACTGTTAAATTGGTTATTTTATACTACACAAAAAATTTCAATGTTATGAAGCTAATGAGACAAGTTAATCTTATTACAGCTTAGTCTCAACCCTAGTATTTTGGGATTTTAGTTGAAGTACACCATACTATGACATTATGGTTTGTATAATATTGTACTATACATCATCTCTCACATTCAACAAATTTTACAAACCAATGCTCTCTTCTTGTCTCTTGATATTTTTCTCCATTACAGGCCTGTTTGTGCACAAAAATGTACTATTAAGTTACAATAAATAATATAGTTTTTCATGCCATCAAAAACAAAGCAAGTGATGACGTCACAATACTGAACAATAGATGATGATCCCAAATCCATTGTGTTTCCAATGTTTTGGTCTGGATTTTCTCTCAATGTATGATTTATTTTTTGTAATTAATGCCTGATAGAATCATTAGCTTACACAAATTTAGTTTTCCTTGACTGAATAAGGTGATTTTAAACTATTTGATGAACTTTCAGAAAATTTAATCTGACAGACAATGCAACTTAAACTACTTGCAGCTACTGAACATACTTCCAGACCGTTCTTTCATGACATTTATAATGACATTTCCAGAAAATATATAAATGTTCTAGCTAGGATATTTGAGCGTAGCGCTGCGCCAAGCTCGACCCCTCTAGCACCATGCCCGTTTTTGTCAGCGCTATGGCCAAATTTAAGTTTTTTTTTGCTTTTCAATTTACTATATGCCGATATATCATTTTTCTTGTTCTAACCCACATAGCTGTGCCATATAAAGACAACATACAGGTCCGGTATATAATGGCAGTGCAACTACGCATCATTTAGTTGTTTCCAGTTTTACAAAATTGTCTTTCCTTTATTACAGCTGCATTAGCCAGACGAGGTTCTAGCAACGAGATGTCACGGAAATTCGTTGACCTCGTTCAGTTCTTCAAGGTTTCAAGACCTCTGAGAGGAAATTCAAAAAGACGAGACAAAGGGCAGTAAGTATCTCCTTTTTTCAGAACATCTGTTGACTGTCGCTAAATTTTTCACAATTCACTCTGTTTATATGTATATTAATGCTATTGCTAGTACTGACGGTAGGGTCTTCTGGATGATATATATTTAATTAAACGCAAGATAACTAATTTACTAATTAGCGCAACGAGGAAAAAGAAAAGAAAGGAAGCAGTAAAGAACTTATGCGCATTGTGGTGAGTGCTAATAATAATAATCAGTGTACATTTCATTTGCTTTTACATCAAGGCAAAGTTTGGATATGTTATTGCAAGGAAATGTCGGAATCAAATTATGACATTTCTTATGCACCTAACGCTAATTTTGGACATCATCTCATGTTTCACATTACTTTCTTTAGATTTTAGTGATTTTACAATTTAATTACAGACAGGCACATCTAAGTTACCCACACATTTTTCTAGTTCTGAAGGGGCGTTCACACTATCATGTATAAGACCTACGCAAAAATTGGCTATACGTGCTCACTTGTGGCTCTGTTAATCGTGGATAACTTCTTTCTACGAGCGTACGTGGGGCAATCATAGATCGCAAATTAGTGCGAGTATATGTAGAACACTCGCGAGTGAATCATGTATGGACAAGGATGAGCTAGAGTAAAAAAAATAATTCATCCATCGTCATACGTAGGTCTTATACTTGATAGTTTGAACGTCCCTTAACCCACATAGATATGCCATATATAGATAACATACATGTCCTGGATATAATGGCAGTGCAACTATGATCACATAGTTGTTACCAGTTTCCTTTATACAGCTGACACCAAGTTACCCACACATTTTTAATTACACATTTTTAATTACACTCTTACCTAATCAAGCACAAATAACAGCCTAGTTTCAAAATTGACAAACATAAACTAAGTCGAAAGTATTGAGTACCACCCGCACAATAACCTGTACTGTTGTTGTGAGTCACAATTTATTCAATTGTGAATTTGTTTAATATGTTGTAAAATTGTCGAATGTTCACATCTGATTTCAATACTCTGTACTAACCAATATCGCTCCAATGCAACATTTAACATACGTAGGTCATATCAGCAAGTAGACTTAAAAACCATGGCGAGCTTTGGAGATATTGTCTGATTTGATGGCTTCAATAGACAGAAATGAGCACATTCATTCAAGCGGAAGACGCCTGATCCGTTAATCCATATATCTTGGTCTCTCCTAAAATTGGGGGGAAAGGGGATGGGGGGGGGGGGGGGGGGAGGACAGACATATGATCTCTAACTCAGATAAAACATAATCACAACTGCAGTTGTAGACAGCAGAGTATGTGATATACTATATCAATATGGAGTTCATGATCGCAGGCACCAGTAATTGCACTCTTGGTCGTCGAAAAAGCAATGGAGGATTCATGGCTTTGCACAACCATGACCACATATTTAACCAATACAGGGAAAGTGCAAGGTAGGCAATATGACCAAATTTTTTAATGAATTTGATATATTTATGTTCATCAAACTACACATACTTATACATCATGTACTAACACAGTATTGCCACTGATCTTCATTGTACAGACGAAGAAGGTCAATGGCCACCTAACCAGTTAATATCTAAACACAACTATGCACAGTCAGCAAATCTATAACTTTATGCCGACAAATTTGTTAATTTAGTAATTCACATAGGTGTAATAAAACTATTTAAATTTTGTCGATGCATAAATTAATTAACATATAAACCTAAAACATATTCTAGCGACATGCATATTAAAAGCCTAGACGAGCCATTCATAACCTATTAATACTTATTCAGCATACAAATCAGTTCCAAAATATCAATTTTATATCTACACGATCTAGATTGTCCAAAAAATTCAACCAGGCAGCACGCTGAACATAGCATTCATAAATCATTCAGAAGTGGTGCCAAACGCAAGAGCTCATATATAAAAAGAGAACGGGCCGGACATGTCTAAATGTTCCTACTTGAAAACATGATGGTATAGCAAATACTACCCACCAGTAAGTTTGGTGCAAGATATAAATAACTGATCAATATGAAAGTGATCAATCATATTACGCAAAATTATTCTGTTATAAATATTCAAACAAATATTTTTTATATAATTTTACAATAAAATATACCAGACAGAAATAAGTTAATAGGCATAATACATATAACAAATATCAAAATTTAAATTATCATGAAAGACACTTTAATTTATACAAAGTAATATAGTTACAAATCATGCATTTTTTACAATTCAGCATTAGCGAATGATAGCTTGATCTCACCTTTCTCTCTTTTCGTTCATCCTTTGTTTCGACTCGGGTTGGTGGAGGGGTGTCTTTTGGATCCTGAAAAGATATATCAAGGCATTCAAAATAGACAAAGACCAACGACAGTGAAGAGGAGCAGAACAGGAAGAATCCATGCACATAAAAAAGCAGGAGAACAAAACATAAACTTACATCCTATGGCAGGTATACTAGACCCTCTTCTGTCTAGCAAGATAAATAGGGCAGTTGTTAGAGACAAGCCTAAGAAACCTAATCACTTAAAAGCAGTTTGGTATGCAGCACAGAGCACAGGAGACTGGTGGAAGTAAACATCCGTCAAGAGGTCATTTCAACCAAGCTGCACTGCCTCATTCTTTGAAATACAGTCCCAACCTGTTTTATGGATACGGCAACATAGTGACCAAGGACCATGTACATTAGGACAATGGGAATATATAATTTTTTTCATCATCTAGTATTTTGAAATTTTGGACAAAAGGAACATCTCACATGTTGCACTGATTCATGACAATTATTCAAATGAACATGCATTCTTAGTAACCAAAAGAGAATTCCTAATTAGAAAAGACTTGGCAATTCATCCTTTTCAGCACCAACCGATGATCTACACATCAGCCCTGCTCTCAACAGTCGACTAGGGACAGACAAGCACCATTCTGAGCCTGTGCAGATTTACGATGGAAATTAATTACCTCCACATAACGAGGTTGCTACGAAAGATAGACATGAGAGCCTATTCAACACAACAGAACTACTCTACCATACATTCTGGGTATAGAATGTGTTGCCTGTGACTCAATGACACATTTTATCAGCTAGGATCAGAGTCCACGTAGTCAGCTGTCAGCAGCCAATATTGACAATATTGCCGGTGTGTGCTGTCGGTCAATAATGAACCATAAATGGATTATGATAGTTCTCATGTCTATTTAGAACTAAGTTGGGTAATATTATCTGCCTCCTTAAGATTTACTAGCATTACCATAACCATCAGTAATAAAGGAAGAACGGCTGCTAAATAATATATGTTACGATACTAACTGAGCAGCGTTTCAGGTCTCTGTTGCACTAAGCCCTCTACTCTGTGCAAGTCCTGTTGCAATGCGCAAGATGTTGAGTGGAGCAGTAAGCACTGCAGTAGCCAATGAGGATGGCAGAATGTACACCATGGCTGCGCTGGCTCCTGCCTTGATTATACTGTTACAAGAACTACCTGAGGCTTCGGCATCTTGGTAGACCCACACAGGACCAATGCGTGACGCACACAAGCACACATCCAACACAGAAACTCTATATGGGAGCTTTACTTTATATATTACTCAGACGTCTTGGCTGGTACAGTGTGTGTTCAACATCTTTAACTAATCTCTAGTGGACACAGTGAAAGATTATGGACATTCACATGCCACATTAATGCCCTACATGGAAATATCTAAATGGAAAGGACTACCAATCAGGCCTGAGACTACAGGGATATATTGCCACCCCAGTCATTATCTTCTTGCATAATCACGACTAGAGAGGAACATCACATGATGATCGTGAATCACACAAAAGAAAGTAAGGTTGATGATATGAAAGGCCAAAGACATGGAGCAATCGCAGTTGAGACATTAGACTGATGAACTCCTAAGTCCAGAACAACCATTATACAGGTTGAAGGTCGGCAGCTGCCAGAGCCTAAGTATGTTTAAGAGTAACAGAGACGGAGTGAGATGACTGCAGACAAGAGAAGGTGGGCAGCCGACTACAGCATAAACACTTAGTGGGACCAGCCCAGAACCGCCTCATCAACTGACTTTGATAAGACCAGCAAACAAGCGCCTGGCCGTGTGTTACACGTTCATAACAGCCCAAGGGAGGGCCAGCCTTTTAAACAAGCCAGTCACTCGGTTTGACTTTGTCTTACAGAGCAACACATTAACACAAATTCCAGTGGATTTATGAAAACAGCTAGTCGACTAAGGCTATCTACAGATTCGCCACTTATTCAGTTGTGCTTTATTACTTCACTATTGAAAACATTGCTGCAAATATGCAAGGATGTTTAGCTTATGTTGTCAGCCTCACAACAAAGAACTGGAGTAAGCTGCCAAGAATTGGAATAAGGGTAAATTTAGAATAATCTCACTGTGCATACGCCATACAATCACTAACAAGCGATTACAGACTACATATTCCATCCCAAACAGTGAGAAATCATGCACAATATGATGCAATGAAACATTCATGAACTCAACATGAAGTGGAGGATTAAATGAGTGCACCAGCATCAGCAATGGGTGATGGACTGCAGAGCAACCATACAATAACAATACAATGTGTGCATGTCTGACTAGCTCACTGCTGCAGACTCTGCAAGTTAGTTCTGTGGCCTGGCAATGGCATGTGTATGCATCTATGTTGCATGATGGCCATACGCCAAAGGATCTCAGGATGCTAATCTCTAAGGAACTGTTGCTTGCACTCCAGATGATGCAGTTCGATGGCAAATGTAGCAGCAGCAGCAGCTAGTGGAGGTTACTATCTGAGCTGCAGATCATGGAAATACCAAAATGTTTGACTGTGTCTTTACTACATGTTGCCATGTTGCTAGCCAACACTTGAAAAATGTCTAGAGGATATAACTTTCAACATTGCCAAGTATACAATGTAACTGATGCCACCTGGTGTATATTACCAATCCACATGGACCTATGTTTCAGTTATGGCGATTTTAAAATGCATTGCACCCAAGGAACACAAGCACTCAGCCAGATGAAGAGAGTGTGAAGTGCTCTCCCCACACATTTGGCAACGAGTAAATGACGTGAGCCAATATATTATGTTGGTCTATCCCCATGCCGGCCTACGACCGTCAAGCTAGGGAGCAATTCAGGCGGGCCAGTAGGCCAAGCCTCCGACGAGCAAGCCTCGATCCTAGCCAACTCTCCCTCTCATCTAAAAATACAGGCAAGACCAGAGTGCAGGATAGCTCCACAAGCAGAAGAGCCTCTCTGTCTCCTACAAAATGGCTCAATTTCCCTTCACAGCACAACCAGGAGAAAATGTACGAAAAACTTCATGATAAAGCTGCTCGTGCTGAAGTTAGGAAAGATTCAGGTTCTAGCAACACTTCCCAGCCATTCATACAGGATGTTAACCACACTGAGCCGAATGTATATCCAAGGAGCACTTCTATGCCCAACATGGGGAGCCAGCCAGGAGCAACTGCTAAGCTGAGTGTCCCATGGAGGATAAATAGCAGTGAAATAACTCCAGTACCTGAAAATGAGGAGTTGGATATTCTGGCTTCCCAGGCACCAAGCCAGGTGACCTCTGATATTGAGTTGCAGTTGCAAGGAAGGTGAGGTTATGCAAATAAACTACTTCCAAATCCACTGAATACATCCTATGTAACATTCAAACTTCTTTACCAAACTAAAAATTGTCAAAGATGCGACAAAGATAATTTAGGAGTGGCATACTAAAAAGCACATGGAAAATTTTTTTTACTGTTGCACAAAACCCACAATTTAAATATCAGATTTATTAATTTCTTAAACTTTATTCATAACATGAGAGAAAGATAAACTGTGCTCATGTAACAATAGTCATGAACTGTGATGGAATATTCAGATGAAGTAAGAACATAAATCTTCAGGGACTGATTGTAAGAAATGTTGTAATATATATTCTAAGTATATTTAACTCTGTAAGCTTCATAATTACTGACAGTTATCCATCTAAAATTTAAGATTACATTTAATATTATAAGTTGAACTGGGAAATTTATAAAGCATATGTATGAACACAAGATCTTGATTGGGGGAAAAAAATGCTTCACTGAATCTTATACACACACACACACACACACACACACACACACGACTTATACGTTATTCCATCAACTTTAATACTACAAATATTCCCTGCTGTTGAACTTAATAAATCAATGAAGCAGAACTAAGTTTAAAGGGTTCACATCTTTGGTTATTAAGTCTACACCAGCCTTAAAATTCTATAATGGGACAGATTAAGAACTTAATGCCACACACCAGTCACATTTCATTCGGGTGGTAATGTAGCTTCATTTCATGAGAGGAAATTATAGAGTGAAACCTTCACGGCTACACTGCTTTAGTTTTCAATAGTGAATTTTGGATACTTTTACTGACAAGGTTGAAGACAAGAAAGTTCTTAGATTTTACTGAGGATTGTAACCGGTTAAAATTCAACACGAGTATTGTGCCTGGCGTGGCGGCCATGATGTTAAACAATACATCAACACACCACCATGCGAACAGTTTCATTATGTAAGTAAACCACGCATGTTACGGTTAGTATATCTCATTTAGTCGTAGAAATTACCTCAAACTCTTGTAGGAAAGCAGAAACTCCTCGGTAGGGTGTCAATTTCTTCTCATGGGGCAGTTTGTCCAGAGGAGTCATGTACGGAATGGGGTCTCTGGGAGCGAACAACGCCAGCAAGTTTGGGGGCAAATATTGCGTCATTTTGCTGGTTGTTCGTCTTCACCTTCGGCCAAAACGTTTCCTAGAGCTTCACAGCTCTTCTAATCCTGGAGCCGGGGCCAAACTGACCCAGAACCGATGTAATTTTTAGATTAAAATGCCGGTCAATTCACAACGTGCTTCGACGCCACAGTGCGTTTCACATCCGCTCGCCCCGTTCCCTGGTGTTCGAGGCGCGTGATATTTTTGAACCCGAACTGCATCGAATGGGGTAAGCCACAGCTGATTGTGTCCCTCCGCCGACTGTACGGGGGGAGGCACTATCCCTTGAATTTAATAATAAAATTAATTGTATTAGCTCCATGGCGCCCAGTTTGAAACTTTATGTTGTAAATAACGAACATGATGATTTATTTTTTTAATCATTTACTTATTGACTAAAGAACAAATTTATGTAGGTCAAGTCTAATATTAACTAAAATAGTGCCAATGGTGTAGTATTAGTAAGCCGTCACTACTAACATTGTAGTTATTCGGTCTATTATTAAAATATATCGTGATTTTGACATATTTTAGTTCTGGCACAATTAGTGTAACATTTGTGTAGTTAGTGGGGGTTTAGCGACAGGCCCCGAGAAAAGAATAAAAACTTAAGTAGTACTACGTAAATTGTTTGTGACGTCATCAGTTGCATCAAAGCATACGACTTCAAGGGTTTATATTGGACTACTAGTTCACGACTCACTTGAGCCATTTATGTCCCATAAATAATGTAGACTTCAATAGTGACGAACATTCTAACAGAGAGAGGTATTAGAGTATATAGGGATATTTATCACCCTTCATTCAGAATGTTTGGATCCGCCCCTGGACGTTAGAATTAAAGACCACAAATCTGGTGTACGCGCCTGGCCGAAAAAGTTTTAATTACAAAATTGATCCTAGTAATTATGTAATACAAAATTGTGTTAACAGGAAGATATCAAACAAGCAATTATTCTCATGAGATGCCAATTAACAATATCATTTTATCATCAAGTTAATTGCTTTATTATGGGAATCAAAATGCATCACCCAGGAAAGGAGTGCAATCTAACTACTAACAATAAGTTGTCTAATAAGGGAGGTTTCACTTCAGGAGAATTTTTTATAAATGATATATAGTCAGGTAGAAAGAAAAAAATTTCATTTAAGATCCAAACTACAATAATGTAGTGTAATTTATTTGAAATAGAACATCTTACGGTTTACAAGGGCCATGGAAAGGGCTTTTCCCATGCTGTTAGTTTTTATTTTATTTTTTCAAAATTGCCTGATATTTTGTGAGAAACACACCGCGGTCTCCCAGCTTCAGGGAAAATTTTAGCAACTCTCTATTTCCCCAAAAATTAAAGATCAACTGAAAATTAACTGCATGATCTGCTACATTGTAGTGGTTTTATGGCCACCCGACACAAGTGAAAGTGATAAAAACAAAACAAAAGAAAAAAGAGGGCAGTTCCGCGAAATTCTATATACGGGTGTGTGCCCCCCCCCCCCCCTCCAGTCCAGGTGTGTGAACTGGCTCACTGCAAATGTCTTCCTTTCGCAAGAGACTGGCTGGCGATTTCTCGACAAAGAGCGCCCAGACTGGAACCCTATCACTTTTGTTGCTTGAATTTCATTTCTACTTGACTTCGACGTGACTGATCGTTTGTTTAAGCCCCAACGGTGTCCGAAGCAGCTTGTCGTACCGCGGGCTTCGATCTCCGTTGAGCCGAATCACTGGCCTTATCTAAAAGCGGATAGCAATGACAGACTGAACTATGTAAGGCGCTCTCTCATTGGCGGATCCCAGTAACAGGATCGCCTAAGATCCTCCCCTTTTAAATGGCCTGGAGCGTCCACTAGACGTCGGATGTGTGTAAATCAACGCACTGAGATGCGAAGCACGAATTTCTGACTTCTGTTTTCTTCTCAGAGTGACGGAGAGATGCCATGTATGTTCTAAATGGCATTTGTTTACATTTTACTGGGAACGGCCAGGAGCCAATAGGATCGAGTTTAACATATCACTGACTAAGATCATTTCTAGGAATATCCTTGCGCGTGATCAGCTACTCCAAACATATTTATTTGCCTTGATGTAAATATAATTTGCGCTGTTTGCTGTGCATGCCTCTGCTAACTGATGTGTTATCTTTTGATGAGGATGCACCTGCTCGAGGAACAAAATTATGTAAGAGAAGAACTCTTTTCCATGAAAATATAGTCCATAACACTGTCCCAGGCACAAGGTTCGTGACGTCACGAGTAATTTTCATCCGGGCATTGGATCCATTCTCTTACCGCCATATTGTTGTTCAAATATCACTCAAAATTTCGAGATTAGAGTTCCTCGAGAGGTGGGGGCTTACCCCCGTGCTGCGCCCTCATCTAAAGATCGGCACGATGGACGAGGTGACGAGGCCAGAACTGGAAGGCAACGGGGGTCCAGTTCTGCCGTACACCAATCCTCAGCAGCAGCAACAACAGCAGCAGCAGCCCGTGTCACAGCCTACTGTTCTCACTTCCAGGTCCCTTCCCAAGCTGACAGAGGAGGATCACAATGGAAATCCAGGCGATGACAACCAAGGCGGGGCAAGTGGGGACTTCGAGTGCAGTGAAAGGGTGGTCATCAATGTCAGTGGTCTTCGCTTCGAGACCCAGCTGAAGACCCTGCAGCAATTCCCGGACACCTTGCTCGGAGACCCCCAGAAGAGAAATAGGTATTATGACCCACTCAGGAATGAGTACTTCTTTGATCGAAATAGGCCCAGTTTCGATGCTATACTCTACTACTATCAGAGTGGAGGACGGTTACGGAGGCCTGTCAACGTTCCTTTGGACGTTTTCTCAGAAGAGATCAAATTCTATGAGCTTGGAGAGGAGGCGATTGAAAAATATCGAGAAGATGAGGGCTTTATTAAAGAAGAAGAAAAACCGCTTCCAGAAAATGAATTCCAGCGGAGAATGTGGTTGCTTTTTGAGTATCCAGAGAGCTCAATGGCAGCACGTCTCATAGCCATATTTTCGGTGTCTGTTATTTTATTATCCATTGTCATATTTTGCCTGGAAACATTACCACAGTTCAAACATTATAGGATTACAAATGGTACTGGAGGAAATGGGACGGAAGAATCAGTAGAAGAAGACGATATACCAAAATTCAACGAACCTTTCTTTATAATAGAGACAGCGTGTATTATTTGGTTCACTTCAGAATTGCTTGTTCGGTTTGCCTCATGTCCGGAGAAATTCGGCTTCTTCAAAAACATCATGAATGTCATTGACATTGTTGCTATCATTCCTTATTTCATCACCCTTGGAACCGTTATTGCCGATGAAAGCAAATCCAACAACCAGGCAATGTCCCTTGCTATTTTGAGGGTGATCAGACTTGTACGAGTATTCAGAATATTTAAACTGTCCAGACATTCAAAAGGATTACAAATCCTGGGACAAACTCTCAAGGCTAGTATGCGAGAACTGGGACTGCTCATTTTCTTCCTGTTCATTGGAGTGATACTGTTCTCCAGTGCTGTGTACTTTGCAGAGGCTGATTCGGCAGCCTCTCACTTCAAAAGTATTCCAGATGCATTCTGGTGGGCCGTAGTGACAATGACTACAGTAGGATATGGTGACATGCGGCCTATTGGAGTGTGGGGCAAGTTGGTCGGATCACTATGTGCCATCGCTGGTGTGCTTACCATTGCCCTCCCTGTTCCTGTCATAGTGTCCAACTTCAACTATTTCTACCATCGTGAAACAGACAATGAGGATAAACAGAATTTTGTGCACGTGCAAAGTTGCCCCAACTTCCCGCGAGGAGGAAAGAAAAGTTCTGTGACATCCTATAGTGGCTCAGACATTATGGAAATGGAAGAGGGAGTGTGTTTGAATCCAGGTAGCGACCAAAGTACCAAACAAAACCACACCAAATCCAACAATCCAATTAACGTCAACAATGTGAGCATAGAAACAGATGTATGAAGTACATAGGGTGCCTGCCCGGGGTTTTATCATAGCTCATACAGTCATACTCTTGTTTTTATCAAGAGATTCTTGTAGACACAACCGATAGTGGATTTTTCCTTGTCACAGAAGGGAGCTTAGAACTTTTGTGATCCTGTCTTATACAGTTGTATGGAGAAGTCAGTCAGTTCAAAATGTTAAATTAGCACAGAGTCCCCAGAACAGAGCTAGGGTTGTGTGAAAAAGTCCTAGTTTCAATATATGCGATATTGCACTAACGCTACGTAAACTGAGATCTTGACTCAAACGTATTTGATCTTATTGTGTGATTCTGAGTGTGAAGATGTTGCTGCGCCTGTTATATTGTCACAGTGTATGGTTGCATGAAGTTATCCAATTGGAAATTATCATCAAATTATCAAGAGTTTATTGTTAATAATGTTATGGAGTTCCTTTTTAGTACCTTTCAAGTTGGCTGGATTTGATAAATCTAGGCTGTCATTTGACCATCATATTATCAATTCATGGTGTAATTTGCGAGTTGACGTATGATAGATTTAATGAATGTGTGCGTGAAGTTTTGCTGGGTAAAGTAACACAATATTGTTAAATTTATTGCTCTTCTAAATATCCTGAGGTTACAGAATAGAAGAGGCTTTTGCAACCCTGTATACAGCATTGATGATTCACCCTTGTCCTCTTGCAAGTTGAACATTTTATCTTTGTATGTTAACATTATACCTGCAGATCACAGGATTTTAGTTGGCAAGGCTCATGAATAGAGTCTTAGGTTTTAGATTGACACCATTATTTCAATGATTCATTTGTGATTTCCATGGACTTCACTGAAATCGGCTCACATTGTTGTCAAGCGAACTGGTGGTACAAAGGATATATGGCCAGTTGTTATAAACTTGACACAATATAACTGTATATTACAATTGCAAGGATGATCCTTGTAGTGAAGTGTATATGATATAATATACTGACAATGTAATTATGTATAATTATGTACATGTAAGTTTGTGAATATATGGAATTATGTATATAGGACTGACCTAATTAATTCTGAAGGAGTGGGTTATGAAAGTGCTTGCATATGCATTCTCTCCAGTTATCTTGTGATTTCATGTTACTTCATCTGAATGTTTGAAAGACTGTCAGAGACCCTGTATGTCGGCACACTGCAGTAAGACTGGATTTCCCTTCTCGTGTATTTAACTGCATGGTTCAGCGTCATTTTGCATTAATATCTTGCTCCATTTCTACCATTGTTTGTCAGATCTAAGGCGGGTTGTAGAGGAATGTAGTTATAAATGTTGATTCTTACCTCTGGGTCAATATTTACAAAATCTTGTTGCCATTTATAGTCAGCACAGTGTGCTTCATTCACCTGTTAGCATTATTACTTTACGACTGAAAAGTTTATTGCTTGTAGCTGGATCTGTTGTACATTAGGAACTTGTAGTTGTTGAGGATACTATTTTTGTAGATGTTACAAAATAATAGCAAATATTGACTAGGATTCTAATTTTAGCTGACTATTTTGGCCCTAAACAAAAATCATGCTAATTGTGATCAAATTTGTTTCGTTTGGGAAGTTGGTCATATGGGTTTACTGTCACCTCCCGGTCAAAGAATTTAACAAAAGGCAAACTGAATTTGTTGATTCTGGAAGCAAGGCACAGCCAAAGCAAATATAAATGGTTTTCACGAGTCATGCAATTGTCACATCCGAAGTGAAGGTGTTGGTAATAAAACCTGATGTGGCGCAAGCGACAAAATGAAGAGCAAGATCTGAGTCACTGAGACAAGTTGGTGAAAGGGCAAAGGACTGTATGGAAATTTTAAGAAGAATGAACACGAGAGAAACCAACAAATTGTCTTCGAAGGTGTTTCACAGGTGCATCAAGGAAAGGTGTTTCACACTTGTGGAATTCAATGGAACACTAAAAAAATTGCACAAAATTTGGAAGGACTAATTGGGAGTGGCATCTATAGATGGACTTGGTGGCAATAATTAACTGCAGTGTACAGACACCAAGAGAACTTCCTAAAGGGCGATGCAAGTAAGTCATGTTAATCAGTGAGTTAAATAGCAATTGACTTCAAATCACTTCTTATCTGTATTATCCATTTAGATGCGTGATTCTGTTGTTATCAAGTTGGTAATTGTATTTTCAGATGTTGATTGCGAAAACTGGAAATTTTCCATGAAATGAACACCACACTTTGACTACTGGTTTATCATTGTCGGCACAGTGAGTACATGTTTTGGTTATTCATATCATGACTATTATATACCTGTCTACATGGTTATCAGATATCTGTACTAAGGTACGCTGAATCTATCCATAACTCTGCATCACCTGTATGTTTGATTGAGGTTGTGTAGGGGATATTATGTAGGGAAGAAGGGTTCATTGTGTTGATTTGGGATGTCACGTTTACAACATGTAGTGTTTAGAATGAGTGCATGTTTCTATTTATGCAATGTAGTGCTGAGTGCAGACAGCCGTGTCTACTATGAGGCTACTGAGGGAGGGCTAGGGGCCAAAGAAACACTATGAAATTAAGCAAGAATTTAGGTAGAAACTGAGCTACAAGCAGCATGCTGGTGTATGGATCTTCTAATACTTATTTTACATTTTTCTTGTAGGCAGATAATATTTTAGTTTTTTGTTGGTAGATGGTCTTATAATATTGGTTAACACTTATTTTTGCTGTTGTACAAATTACAGTACAATTTTGATGGTGATACAAACAACTCTTGAATTACTAAAGGATATATAAATGTGTCCTCGTCTGAATTTTCCAGATCCCAATATTAAGTTTTCTAAGTATAACAAGACCACAAGGGCAAAGTTTCGACAATGCTATCAGAGCATGTTAATGTTATATCTGCAAGAGCAGTCTGTTATTGCGGTATCAATATGGAAACATTAATGCCTTAAGCAGCCATGTTAATGACTTGCTTAAAAATTCATTAAGTGTAGGCAGCAGTGCTCTTGTACACTGCAGTAAACCGAAGTGATGAAATATTGATAAGGCAATTTTTATGCAGTTTGGCTACTCAAAAATAAAAATAGAACTAGTTCGTTGATTAGCAGCTTATGTTTGCCATTACATTAATAACCAATTGATTATTATATGATATATTGAAGTATGATTGATTTGTGGAACCAATGAAAGTTATTTTAATTGATACAATGATTAATCGAGACCTGCGTCATGAACAGTTTTGTGGTCATATTTAGAGGTCATTGGCATTGCAAGGTCATTTGCAGTTGTCATTAACTTAATGTTAATTGATTATTTGGACAGTTTTTGGTTATTTTTAATGCACTTGATAATAGCAACAACTTGAAGCAGGAAGTTGTGTACATACTAATGTGAAAAGCTAGTATCTAGATAGCTGGCTGCAAGGGAGAGATGCTAGAAATACCCTCCCAGAAATAAAATAGTGGGACAGAAATACTTGAAGGAGCAATCTGCCTGCTTGGGCCGCTACCCCACTGCACTGCTCTGGCCACATGTTGGATAATCCTCAGATAAACTCCATTATCCTGGCAAAATAACGCAAAAATAACTGCTTTTTGTGCAGCTGATACTGCTGAGCTGGCTCCTGGACTATTGTCCTATATGCGTAGAAGTGTGTAAACCAATTATAGTATTTTTTGCTTGTTCATCATACAATATTTGTGCGGTTGATGAAGTATTGCGTCCACACTTGTCATGGTAATGATTGTGTTGTTAAATAATAATTTATTCTACAGTTTGGCTTGCAGTAATAGAAAATGACCTTAGAGTATAGAAAATGACCTTACGAAGCAGTATCAAAGTCTATTTCTCTTGCCAGATGTAACTGATGAAGAATGAAAGTAGAGGTGCCATCAGTGCGTTATGTTAGGAGCAGGTTGTTTGGGTTTTATTATGCAATATTATTGCATTAAATTGGTCTTTATCCCTGTTAATTGAGTGTTAAATATGATATATATCACCAATCTTCAATAGTGGCTCATACTGTGTTCATACTTCAACAGTTAGGATTCTCATTTATCTCGCCAGATTTTTGTACTGTAGTACTCTCCTAACCTAATATAATTGTACCCAGTTATTATATTTTGCAAAGTATCCGCATCCCAATCCAAGCTATATTGTGTTGTGCAGCAATTTGATTATGAAACGTGAAAGATAAGCTTTTTTGTTGTTGCAATTTTGGCCATCCCTTGTTAGATTAATATTCATGCCCTCGTTTTGGTAGAAACACTGCTAAGCAGAATTGATGGGCCATCTGTCTTTTGCAAGAATCAAGAAAACAGCTTTTCATCATCAAAATGCTGAGATCCACGTGGGTGGACAGTTGCGTAATATTGCTTAAGCCAAGAATAAAATGTACACGAGTTTAACTTCACAGATGAATTGCTCTCTTAGAGATGTTATTTTGAAGTGCTGTTTACTAAGGTAATGCATACTGCAGAAAAGCTATTAGAAGGTCTTTTGAAAGGTTAAATGAGCAACATCAACATGTTTCGAGGTTTGACAGCTATAAACCTTAGGGCTTTTTCTATTCCTGAGTGATGCAACTTTTGTTCAGTGGATCAGTGTCAGACTGACAGAGGGTACTTATAATTTTCACATGGATCTAATGAATTAAACTGCGTATTATGTAGTATAACCCCAAGAAAGATTTAATGATATTTTCATCAGAAGACTTCAGTGGTCAAATACCATATGGACATGGGTTCAAACTTCAAACACCAATTTAGAAATGAATGATATGGTGCCACACTCTATATAGCACTGACGTGGTCTGACAAATACCATATGAGTGGAGAGCTGTAAATGGATATACCTATTTCAGAAGCAATCCACAGAAAATAAATAAGTTTATATTCTGTCACTGACGTTGGCATGAGTGTCATTCATAAGCTGTTTGTGAGATTCAGGGAGTGGTCGGGTACATGGAAGAAGTTAAATCTTAATTCAGACATAAGATCAATCTGTATCTTACATGGTTTATTACTGATATCTCAATCTGGGTGATGTTATGTCTTACAAATATTCACAGTTTATCCTCTTGTGGAAGATGTCAGTATGATGTCAGTATGATGTCAGTATGATGTGTACAAGTCCATATGACAATGGTGCAAGATGCAGCAAAGATGCAATAGGTATATCTATAGGGGAGTGGTGGAGTAGGATCATGTGTCCCTGTTTCTCAGAGCATGATGCGGAGATGCTACTGCTGCTGCTGCTGCTGCTGCTGTCGTCCATTTATTGTTACTATGGATACTGATGTATATATTCATGTGTTTTTGTTGTCTCAGTAAGACTGTATTGACTCTCTGGTGACAGTATGTTATATGGCACTATGCATTACTTATACCTTTCACCGGTGACGTCAATAATATGAGCTTCTTATAAACAGTCTGTGTATACAGGGGAACCTGACAATTGGGACCAACTCATTCTCACCTGAATTTTAGGACCTCCTTGCTTGATGCCATAACTGTGATTTCAATGTTATTTTAAGCGTTCCAAAAATAATGCCATCTCATTATTAAAACCACTTCTGTGATTCCCAAAGAAGGTCTTTATGATGGGGGTCAACTAATTGTGTGCATCTAAGATCACTCAATTTAAATTGACTTTACTGCTTGTACTACACTACAAGGCATAGTATAAGGTGTTCTAAAAGGTATTATATCAACATGATAAAATACACATATTTTAGCCAGTGTGATATTATGGGCTTCTTTTATATTGCTTGTGAATATTTGTTCAGATGATGTGAGATGTAGAAAAGCCAGAATTTGAGTTGATTCTCCCTGTACATTACAATGTGCATGATGTATAAAATGAAGAGATGAAGGTGGTTGCTTTGGCTGCTGCAGCTGCAGAGCCAGTGGCTGCTATGGTGCTATGCTATGCTAGCAAAATGGCTGCAGCAAGCCTCCCAGCAAGCAAGCAAGCAGCATCCCCATCCCTTCACACAATGGATGCACACAGCCTCCCTCCTCAGCAGCATAAGAGCATTGTGTTTCCTTTCCATAGGACACCATGATAGTTGGCCTCTTGCTCAGCTTGCCAGCCTCCCAATGATGCCTAACCTCATCGTTGAATCTATAAGGATGATGCTGGTTGTAGTGTTAGGCCCATCTTAATCAAGATTCCCAATGAAAATGTCAAAATTTGATGTTTGTTAAAGGTTTATTTATCAATTAGAAGTTTTCCACCAATTAAGTTGTTCTTGAAAATTGGATGTGTATCAAATCAAAATTACTAGATAATTTTGAGTTATATTCGAAAATTGTAATTGGGCAAGGCTTCTGAAGTTAATTCGAATTTATTTATTGTGTATTCCAAGGAAGCATATTGTAGAGCGGGACAAAGCTATTCAATTGTCGAAGAAATGTGTAATATGATTTCAAGACTTGACTATTCCCAAATGTATGGCCACAATAATTGTTTTCCAAGCTGTTGGAAGTCGCCAACCTTTAGTTAGTAGAACTGATTCAGCTATGTATGTATTTTGACTTGAACCCCATTCCCACCTTCCCGAACTGCTTGCCGAACTCCCACGAACTAGGAGTTTGTCAAAAAGTTTGTCATAAATTGTAAATGGTTGTAGCTAATTGTCGAAGTTTGTCAGAGTTTAAAAAATTTTGGACATGTTCAAAATTCATCGTTGCCTTCTGGTGGGGACCAAGCTCAGTGGTAGCGCACTGGGCTTCCAACCACTGGGTCCCAGGTTCAATACTCGGTCGAGCCTAAGTTGTATGGCTGTTTCATCCATCATCTCATTGCCATGGTCCCTGCCTGTCCTAATTAGCCCATCGGGTGCAGAAATACAGGGCGTAAAGTCCTATTCCACCCACCCACGTTGTAGCATTTCTTCGAACATTGTAGGAGTTTGTCTGCACCTCGTAGAAAGTTGTAGAAGTGCGTAGGCACGTTGTAAGAGTTCGTAATGAGATAGTAGATGTTCCTAGCAGGTGGCCACACCTCAAGAAAAAGATCGTGGAATTGCGAAAATATGCTATTTAAAGATTAGACCTATTGTCAGGTGACATTGAGCATAGACACCGAGTACAAGGGACTGCTGATTTAACATCTGGTCCAAATGACAGGTGTGATGTTGCTCTGGAAGGGTGGCTGGGCTGAGAATTGAACCTGGGTCCTCAGTCTAGAAACGACTACGCCCCAATTTATCAAGAATTACTGTTTTACTTGTTTGGAAATCAAACCTTGGATCAACATTGAAGGTGTCTTGAGTGTTACCCTTAGGCTGACATTGCCCAGCTATCTAATTTAAACAACTCTGATGGTTTTCATGTGAAAAGTAAAGGATTGTTGTGTTATGCTTTCGTGGATGTTAATTTCCAACAACTTTCACTTGGATGGATTAGCTTTGGATTACCAAATATTTTAAAATCGTGTTATTTGATGTTGGGTACACACCTGTGGTGTCTGTTGCCAAAATGGAATGTCAAATCTATAAGTATTGAGTGGAAGCCAAGTGCAGGGTATGCCAATATTTCTTACCTTATTGAGTATGTGTGCAGTTCCTCGTGATCGTGATCGATCTGGCTATTTTTAATCATTCTGAACTTATTCATGAAAGTTTTTTTGTTCTTTGTGCAATGAACGGTAAAAAGATATCATTGGTAGGAGATTAATTTACTCAGATACTGAAGTGTCACATTTTGGCATTTCCTTGGAAACAGTTTGGCTTGCTATTTCATATGGGCATTTGATTATATTAGATATACAGTGAATTTTTTTTTTATATACAGTATTGTTTGCTATAAATGGCCAAATGGTTAAGGCCCCTGAGCAGCCCATGGAGCTGTGTTAGGTTTAATAAGTAGTCAAGCAATGTATGGATAAGATTTCATCTGTGATTCAGTTTATTGAAGTGTCATGAGGGTCTTCAATGGATATTCTCACTATATTTGAATTTGCCTAGACCGAGGTTGGAGAGTCTTCATCCATAAGGCAGAAATAAAAAGACAATACGAGCCTATTTCATCATCACGTTGCCATTACTTTTGCCCCAGGCATGTGATGGTACCAGGCAATGAACCAGAGTTCTGATTCTGACCAATATATCTGATATCACATAGTGACACATATAGTCATTATGGACGACTAATGAGGTGTTTGTTTTTACCCTTGAGGACTTGCTTCTGTACAAGGCTTCTTCAGATTGACATAAGACTCCTTGCCTCTGCTATTTATGTCATTGTCAGTCAATTATTAACATGATTAAGATGTGTCCTGTGCCTAATGTATGTTAATAAATCGACTACACTACATGTTTTGGCTGTAGTACACTAATGAGTTTGTAATAGCACCTCGTCAGACATTGTTATGAGGGTCAATATTTAGTGCTAGGTGTTTATGTGTATAATAACCTCATCAGCATGATTAGCATCATGACTGAGTGGACTCGTATACAGCAAACATGCATGGCACATGGGACTTGTATGTATATTGGGTTTTAAAATGATGGTGCTTGTGCTGCTGCTGCTGCTGAGGAGAGGGGGGGGGGGCTGCTCCTCCTATGCTGTGGCACTGTGTGCTGTGCTGTCTCTTGCTGCTGGCTGCTTGCTGCACATATTGATCTGGGCAGTAGCTTCTGCAGTTGCAAAAGCAGTAGCAGGCTGCAGGGCTGCTGCTGGCCATCTACCTATGGCCTCTGCCTCTCTTCATATAATATCATAACTCCATGAATATTTCAAAGTGCTGCTTCACTATTTTGGTAGTGTTGCTCACTGCTCACCGACAATGCTTTTTGGCCACTCCCCGCCAGCTAACAAAACTTTCAGAAATATCCTGCTTCCATGTATGGCTGTATATACAAACTATTAAAAATCAATTTATATAACTTTAATTGAAGTAGAAATATAATTTTTTACCACATTCTTGAGATATTATAATGTCTTCTTCGGAAATTGTCTTCCACATTTGGATTTGAACAGTCAGTAGAATATAACACTTACACACAATTTATGAAACACAGAGTATAAAAGTTTAAAATTATTTTGACTTTAGTTGTTGGTAGTTCCCTATAAATGGCTTTTAGTTTATGATGCTGGCCATTTAGTCCTCACAAGAAATGTTATAGTGTTTGAATGACGTTTGTGGTGTTCTCAATTTACAGTTTTCATGTTAATGGCTATGTTTGGTAGATTGTCATGTTGATAAGGTATTCCTAGTGTTTTAACCAGGCAAAAAAAGATTTCAGATGTAATTAATTCAATGCTCGTAAATTTTGGATCTTGTCAATACCACGAAGACTTCTTAATAAACACTCCAGTGGCCATCACTGGTTGCTACAGTCAAAATACGTTGCCATAGCAACCATAAGATTACAGCGAGATAAAGGGCTAATTAATAGTCATGATCATGCCATGTAGGTCTAATATTAGAGCAGAATAGTCCAACTGGAGATGCAGTTATTAATAGATAATCAAAGTAGTTATGCCATATTTTGTGTATCAGCCGTATCTACGCAGTAATAAATTGGACGTTTTATAATGGAATTGTCTGCATAAATAACGATGTGACTGGTTTACACGTTGATTAGATGACTTCCGTAAAATTTGAACACATCAATTGTTTGTGATAGTAACTGATATGTATTTAGAAATATTTTTAAGTGAAGCTGATAACTTGGCTCCATGCTGATTAGGACTAACTTTAATATATTCGCTAATTAGTGACCGAAACAAATTTAGTTTAAAATTTGGTGGACGGAGAAGTGGGAAGGTGTATCTGAAAAATGATCATACTGTTTACCCACCATTATATGTTCATCATTTAATTAATGGATATGTAATTTATGATGTGAGTATCTTTAAATTGAAAGTCTTTTACCATGTATCTTGCCTGTTGTGTTATCTATTGTCGCTATAGACACCTTTGCTTCACTATGGTTGAGAGCATCAACTGTCTTAGCAGTGGGCTTAGAGATGTATGAGCCGATTTATGTGTGCATAGATAGTGTGTGGCTCCATACTGTCTATGGTTTTAGTGACAGGGAACTGTCTACTGCATCTGTACAGGTAGCATATTGTACATGAGCCAAGAAAACTGATGAAGCTGCTACTGCTTCCTGCTTTATCGCCATGTTTTTCACCGATTTCGAGTACAAATGTCGAAAGCTGAATTTGTCCCTTCAATCAATCTTTTTGTGTTTTCCGCAGCGAATTCGTGTCCTAATGCATTTATGTACCTTGTTTTAGCGTATTCCTGTTTGGTTATCATCATTTAAGATGAAGTCCTATAGTATTGATAAATGATAGTATTGGTTGTTAACACGACAATATTTACCTTTCTTGAAATGTTCTTGAAAAAAATGCTACCTTGTAGGCTAGGTGGCACTTCTATAAACGCACTGCTGTTCCATTAGAATGACGTCATAATTGCAAGAATGTGTCCCCTTTGTCTATAGTAGTTTTATTCACCACCTCATCCACTTTTGGTGTAATTTGTATTAAATAGACTAATTTTATTTCTAGTAATTTCAAAAGTCTGTTCAGTATATTTAACTTGCTGAAGACGTAACATTCTTTGTCTAACAGTGAAATATTTTGCATAGTTCAACATAGCGAATCTCCCCGTACCACCAGAACTCGAGGTAGCCACTAAAATGACCTTGTTTGCATAGGTGAGGATCTTCCAGTATGTTCAAATAACTAGTATTGTGTTATTCTGCTATGCCAGTATAAAATATTCATAATGACTTTTTGCAAAAACTTAATTTGGTATCATAATTTGCTTAGTATGCTTAGCATAAATTGTAAAACAAGTGCGACTATATAACGTCATAGCTGATGTGTCTTTCAGTCAGATCTACAATGGGCCTATATATAATAGTAAGTTTCAGTACTATTTAGTTAATCTCTGAAGTCCTAGCTGGATTTGTCAGCAAATGGCTACACATGATGGATATCAAATTGTTTGTGTGTGTGTGTGGTATTTATAGCAAAACTGAATGCAATCAATATGTAACATAAACTTCAGTATGAATAGAAAGTCAGAGTATCAGGTTTCTGTGAAGTTATCAAGATGTTGCAAGTTAATTTAGCTGCAGCCACCGGCCTGGTGTATCAAATACAGGTGGTAAAAAGATTTATTGTAATTGTTCATGGTTATGAGTAACATTAGCAGATGCAACTTGCTGAACTATGACTCAATGGCTCAGGTGTTTGCTTGCTGATTGAAAGGTTTTGGGTTCAAATCCCCATGTCCACATGTGGTAGCATTGGCTCAGTTATACTGACCTACTGCACTTCAGGTTGTTCTGCTAATGGCTGTCAAGGCCAATTAGCAGGAAAGTAAATTGGCCAACTTATACTAAGAGTAGAAATGCTAATTTTCTAACCCTTGTTGCAATTGCTGATTATGTGGACTTTAAAGAAATTGGAGAAGACATGCTTGCATCTTGAGATGCCTTGGTAACTTCGAATCAAACCCAGGACCTCGAACACAGGGAGCAATATCTTTAGCTGTTGCACCAAAGTGGTATTCTTTGGTATGAAGAAAAGACCTCACTGACCCGATTATTTTAAGAGCATTTAATGCTGTTTAAGTTCAGAAATACTAAGTACTACAAGTTGAAAGCGTTGGATCGGTGGTATTGGATGGTAATAGAAGCTCTGCTGTTAAATCTTTAAAGCTTTTATTTTAAGCTGCCAGGTCATGAAGGGTTAGGGTGCAGTTGAGACTTCAGAAGTTTTAAAATATCATTGAATGTTATATAAGCAGTGGTTAATGGTTATAGTTGGTGTATATGTGGTAGATGGTTGTAGGGAGGGAAACAATCATACTGTGTGGTCACCGGGAGGAACGATTACTCTACAAGCTTCTACATAACGAATGACTGTTGGAAGGGAATGTCTTGCTGCATTAATTATTTACGGCTAATTAGTGTTTGAGTGGGTAGGTTTGGATAGCTTGGGAATCGTTTAGTTTAGGGAGCATTTCCCAATCTATGGTTGTTCGTCTTGTTCTTCTCCCACAGGTTATTGCTTTTCTCTTTGAAGCCGGTGTAGGTTTTTGAGAATGCCCCTGGGTCAGAAGCCATAGACCCAAGGCTGCCCACTGCCTTAGACATTACTCTTTGGAGTCAGGTGGCTTCAGCTGTTGTGAAAACCTCTCCAAGAATATCCCTTAATTTATGGGTCTGAGCTCTCTCTTGTCTGCTCCTCATTATGGCAAAATCTTACATTCAGGCATCAAATTTCTTAAAATAACTGCTACTACTAATAGAGGATACTATTTGTGTGCAATAATTGAGCTCCTGTGGATAAAAGTCTCTGGGAACCATTTGAACTCAGAGTATTTCTGGCTTCTTAATCTGCTGTGTATTTTGGCCTTTTTTAATGGTGCTTGTTATGGGCCATGTGGAATTGTAATAAACTATTTATAATCACTGATTTATAAATAATCATTGTGATATAGATGATATGCGTGTTAGTGCAGCCAATTCGTGATGTTACATGGGACTTACAGCCAATTACATACACTTTGAATCAATCTCATAGACTTGGAAGCTAAAACATGTGAACCCAGGAAGCCCATAGTCATGGTCTCAAGTGATGTCATCTGTCGTTTAGTTTCGAAGTCTGTCAGATTGGTTTCCAAGTCTATGAAATTGGCTGTAATGCAGCCTTTTTCATTTTGGGAGCTGCCATATTATGGCAATCTCATTCCTTCTAGTACAGAATTGTACAAAATTCGATTTTGCTATTGTAATGGATATATCTAATTATAATTGATTGTTGCGAAAATTTACATCAGTCATACATATATATATATAGTCCTGTGAGTAATGCCAGGAGGTAATATAATCAAAGCCTTCAAAGGTACCAGTTTATGGACAAATTATGGACATACCATGTCATAAACAAGAAATTGTTGTTTTTACCTAATGTCACACCATATTCCGAGTCAGCGCTGCTTTCCCTTAAGTGAATATATTACATGTACCTTACATAAGGGGCAATCTGCAGTCGTAGATTGGAATTAATTGCATTTTTGCTGATGAACCTCATATGGAGACGAGCAGGCTGATGGTAAATGAGACTGCACCGAGTTGGAGGCTTGCAAAGCACTGTATGAACCCCTCTGCAAAGTGGGTTAACATTGATTTCTGATTGTTTCTTTGCCTGCTGCCTCCTTGCCACTTCATGTTGCCTGCTCTTTCAACAGCCCCTAGTTTGCTTTTCCCTTATACCAAGCAATTGGCAAGCACAGGTCTTTAGATTGTCCTGGGGTAGAGATGTTTTTTCCTTGGGGGTGATGGTTGGTTGGGAATATTGGGGTTGACACAATGAATGCCATTACCCAGCATGCATTGCAGCCAGGCTGAGCCACCATGATGACCTAGTTTTCAGCCATGCTCACAAGATCATATTGGTGACACTGCGTGCAATTGCTTAACTCAAGCCACATCTTTTTCATTGAATGATATCAAGGATTGTCTACAGTGAGTCATCGACTGTTAAAGCAAGTGTATTGCCTGATAGGTTGGTCTTCTATTTGCCTCAGCATAGAAACCTGATGTCTTGTACAGCTTAGCATTTGCAAACTATGTTTAGTGCTGAGTAATAGCCCATTACAGTAATTTATACATAAGCATGATAAAGACAATGGTTGCACAGAAATTGAACCTGGCACAACAAAAGAAACTGGCCAGAACCTTGAGCTGCTGGGCCGGCTTTTGTAACAATGATTTATAGCAGCTGAGTGGTCTGGTTAAGACCTAACTAGCTCCGCTGAAGGTCTTTGGTTTGAATCCCGGTCTGTGTTTCTCCATGAGCCATATCTCAGAGCCCTGGATGTTTGTCGCATGAGATGTCTAATTGGTACTGCCTTATAGTGGGTGTCAATGATGGAGAAAGTTAAAGACCCCACCCACTCCTAAGGTAAATGTGTAACATGGTGTTTTCATGAGCTACATCCCAGCTGGACGTCGATCGCCTGAGACTTTAAATTGGAGGTGCCTTGTACTCGGTGTGTAATCTGAGGCAAATAAAATACCCCACCCATGAGGTAAATGTGTAACATGATGTGGACGCCAATCCGTATCATCTCATCATTACGTCTGCCTCTGACAGCTGGTCATATAAGCTGACTAAGCTTCAGACCCAGTAGCATTGAGATATTGAAACATTGACTACCAACCTTATCATCTCATTATTACGTCTGCCTCTGGCAGATGGTCATATGAGCAGACTAAGCTTCACACAATATAAAGGACAACATGCAACATCAGAATTCAAGAATAAAGTGGTCTGGTAATCGTTTATCATACAATTCTTTTCTTTCTCATGAAACGGACTTAATCAATGGCAGAAATTAGTTCCTTATTATGGAACATATACCCAGTACTAAGAGACATTCGTCTCAAGTCTGAGACAGTGGGTAAATATTGGCAGTGACTTGTGAGAAATGATCAAAAACCCCAGGTTGCCTTTGGGCCATTGTTTTGAGTTTTCAATAAATCCTGGTGGTTGTGTGCTAGTGGGGAAAAAAGAGTTTTGCGTTCTTGTTTTCATGTCATGTTGATAATGACTTCCTTGGTTTCTTGGACTTTCCCATTGGATAATACAAACACAACTTCCTTGTTTGTCTTAAGATAAGCCATGAAGGCTGCAACACCCTCCTGCTGATTGCTTGGTGAAAAAAAAAAGAAATCATTTAGTTTGGTAAGCCTGTGAACTGGAATAATGTAATTGAAGTGTTGGTCCGCTTCGTATGCAACTGGGTGTGAAATTGCTGCACATTGTAGCTGAAAATGACAGAATTTTGAATTTGCTGGTTTTGAAGTACCGTATGTTCTCTTTTAAAAGCCGGGCCTGTAACGTCTGCGTTACAATATTAGATATTGGTGCCTGGTCACCCTATAATTTCGAACTGTCTCTTCCGACTGGTATTACATGCCCTGTAATAGAGTCTTTTCACTGAGCTGCTCTGAATTTAGCAAGACATAAGCTTTCTACTCCTATTATTCAGTTTTGCTTTTCAGACATATAGATCATAACTAACCTATTCAATAGCTATTATTTTTATCAGGGAAATTACAAAAATCGATTGAATGATAGGATGTCAAATAAACATTAAAATGCACTAAAAAATACTGCTGCTAGGATGCACTTCGCTTCAGTCAATCATAGTCAACGGCGGGAACTTTTTCAGCCAATAGAATTGCAGTGTTCTGTTGTAGCCACCTAGTGGAAATATTGAAAAATTTCTGTGAAAATCCACTATTGATAAGCCAGTACATCAGCTGGGTTTCTTATTTAGTTGTTAAAAAACTATCCCGATACTAGTAAGAGATCCCTCATTGGACTTGGGTGACATTTGCCATGGATTTTTGTAGCATTAAAACTCATCCCTAGTTCTTGTGATGGTCAGACCTAACCTAGAGAAGAAAATTTTGTGAAAGAAATATATCTATGAATCCGTTGTGGCATGGACTCATTGCTTCAATTTGCCAAACAAATGTTAAAGATGCAGAATGAAGATTAAAGCAGCTGCCAGGTGCTTCAAGCTTTGCTACCAAAATTTGCAGAGTGAAAAACAATACAACCAAGTTGAAACAGCTCATTTGGCAAGTAGCTGCTGTTAATTGTAAAAACAAATGAGGCTATAATAACATGTTTCTGTTTTCCCAATTGCTATTTTCGACAGCGCACTTTAATTTGTTGATTTGCCTTGACAGATGGCACGACTGCGTTTCATTGATTTCATGACACCGACTCGATCGCTTGTTCGACAAATCCAAACCTTTCGTGACAACGAGATTGACGGCATGCTGTGACATGTTTTTCTGTTGATGGTAAACTTAAGAAGAAAAAACAAAAGAGGAGAACTGGGTCATATTTAGTTTGCTCACTGGCTTTGAAATGCTGCCATTGACATTGTCAATACCAGGAGTACTCTGGGATTCCATTGTAAGCGTGTTGCTGTATTTCTTAAAGTCATTGTAGAATGGTCTTTTT
This sequence comes from Alitta virens, assembly GCA_932294295.1. Taxonomy (NCBI): domain Eukaryota; kingdom Metazoa; phylum Annelida; class Polychaeta; order Phyllodocida; family Nereididae; genus Alitta; species Alitta virens. Next base: position 23,194,999 of record OW028581.1, read on the forward strand.
CAATATACTTTGGACTTTCAGTTCTTAATATTTGCTCTTCATGGTCTAATTTGTGAGTTGGTCGCATTGATCAGGCATGAGGGGGTACCCAATTCTCTTTCAATAGAATCTGATAGAAGTATGACGTCACTAAAGTTCGACCAAAACGTCATACAGCCGTGGCCAAAAGTTTTCGGACACTTTTAAAAATAAAACGCCCGAATTTTGGTCTGGTTTCTTGCTTTAAGGCACTTTTCTTGAGTTATTTACTTCAGGGATCATGTTTACTGTCTTGAAAATACATTTGGACATGCTGATATATAAATTAAGTTATCGTTGGTTGGTTTGATGGAAGAGCCCAATTTTTACATGTTTTGCTGGGGGCCTTAAGGTTCTGGATGAATTTTACCCTTGTGACCTAAAAAGCGTCCAAGTCGTCAAATTTTTTAAAGGTCTTTCTCTAAGGTATATATATTACCTGTAATTCCATGAGCTTAGCATCAATAGACCTGAACTTATGTCTTATAATGTGTGGTTGACAGACAGGCAGAGAGACAATTAAGAGGGACAAGCTGACCAACATGCAGGCCATCGCAAAACCCTATGTCATGTACATAGCTGTGATGCTAGATCAAAAAAGCGCCATAGTCACCATCTTTGGCAAGTATCTGACAACTTATGACCACGGCTGTATTTGTATCTTCATCATTCAGTCAACCAGCACCTCATCACGAATGCTTTAAGAACCCCTATTAATTAGGTTATCCTTAGATCTTCAGGACTAACACATTCATGGTTGAGACATAATTGAAGTCTCAAAGATATCTTTAATCATCGAAAACACTGGTGGTTCGCAGAAATTTTAAGGATATATTATCATGCAGACATGCTCTTATTTGATAGCTTATATGGTTTGTCTGTTTTTTTTTTTTTTGCAGTTAAATAAGTCAGTGAGACCACTCTGGCTTTACAATGTTAATGCTTACTGAGCCTTACTCGGTTGGTGGAGCAGTCTATGGAACACAGTCTATGGCAGTGGCACAGAGTCTATGCTATTCTGTGCACTGCTGCTATAATGGGGCTGCTGATGCATTAACCACTGTTCTTTGAAGCAGCAGCAGCAGCAGCAGGCTTGCACAGAGATGCTCTCTGCAGAGATGCTGACCAGAGGCTGCTGCTGCTGATGCTGCTGGGTGGCTGCTTGATGCTGAGGCTGGTGAGAGACAAGTGTAGATAGCAGCATGGCTACAGTACCATCGATCAGTCCCTCCATGCATACAGCAGCATGCTACCTCTTGTTCTCCCAGAACAGCCCCTCCTGTCTCGTAGTCTTTCCCTGCAACACTCTCTTCTTGAGATTTATCTGCAGAGAGGCTTTGCCAATGCAAAAGTGCACATTGATTGTAAGGAAGGCATTTTGGCATCATTGCATGGTTAGCAGGGTTAGGCGATGGCAGGGGGTTGAAAGGTTGCAAAAATTAGCCTTAGTAAGGGTAGTGTGTAGTGTATGGTGCATACAGATGTATTATGGTCCAGGGTAACATGAAGTCTAGATTTTCGCAAAATTGGAGCCCTGAGTAATATACAGATGCAATGATGATTTTAATTAGATTGCGTGTGCATTCCAATGGTAGTTTTTAAGAATATATTTTGTATCATACAGAATCGGGTAAGAGACAAGGACCTGTATATTCATCATATTCAAATCCTGAGGAAGGGCCTTTGGATACATATACTGCTATAAATAGCAATTATTATAAATCATTGATAACATATTTTGTAAATATGTGGAGTCATCTCTGACAGGCATGTGCTTGTTTCGGGCTTTATGTTGCTTTTGTGATAAGGCTACGTATGATTCGCTTTCGAAAAAGGTCGCTGAAGTCATTCCAGATAACAAGGGAATCTGCGCTATGAACCTTTATGTGCTTCCCTTTTCAACTCTTTTTCATTTTGATGTTGACCATTGTCGATGAAATATGGTAGTATTCAAGTGTTGCCCATTTCCGTGGATAATATAGTCCCTCTTCGTTGCTAAATCTGCTCACGTTTTTAGGGCTTTTTGCTGGACATGCTCCTGTGGCTAAGCTGAGTAATGAAGTGTGACTGAAAATCAATTCATGCTTTGATTTCATAAGTTTCAGTTGTTGACGTGATTGTCCTGACCTACTTTCGCACGAGGTCAATCGTGTTTTCGAATGAACATTTACCAGGTGGAGTTGTACAATGATGGATTCTTAACATTGTCATCGCATCATTATGTCTGCCGCTTCAGATGTGCACTTGAAAAGTTTAAATAGCTCCAGATCAGTGCTACGCAGATAGAAGTGATATATTATTTGCGCAAAACTTTCATGTTAATATGCATTATAAGTATGAAACGTTTTTTGGCAGGAGACAGTGGTCTAACTTGAAGATAATTGTTGCATTATGGAAGATCTCAGTATTTCTCTTTGGATGGTAGTTGAAGGCAAAGAACAGGTTTCTTCTGGATAAGAGTAAAGTAAACTCAGAACTGTGTTGCCATCGGTTGTCTAGGAAGCCTTGGGGCTTTAATCAAACTCTGCAGTAGACAGAACTGAAATGGAAAAAAAAATAAAATAGAAGTCCAGATCATTAGCTGGAAATTGGTCTTCATCGGGCAAGTTTAAAGGTCCGATTGATTCATCCACCAGGTCCAGTCTTCGCTCAATGAAAATACCAATGGATGTCTTTGTGGGATTGATGCCTATAACCTCAAAAAGAGTTGGAAATATTCTGCTTATCTGTTAAGTGCAGCTTAATGTCTTGGTTCGACTCATTACAGCTTTGACAAATTCGTTCTCGAAGAGAAAATGTCTGTGGTTAGGCTACCTCACTATTAAGGCTCCCCTCTTAAGCAAGTTGAGAAATTTTAGACAATGTCAAGATATCATCGGTGATGTTATATGACTTAGTAGTGTAACCATCACCTCATATAATTATTACAAACTATCATACAATAATTATGTGATTAACTTTATCATATTTCATCTGTTTATAATTTCAACCTATTGATCTTAATGCTATGTGCCAAACTGGTGTAGCTTGATCTACTAATTTATTGTTATCCCTGACTGTAAATCTAATCTTTTTTTTTTTCACTTCATCAATATTGGTAGCACTCTGGTATTAGACTAGATGTGGTGCCTGAAATATGGCTGAGAGTACATTTATATTTGATTCAGAAAGCCAAATGTATCCACTGCAAAAGGCTATTATGAACTGCTGGCAGTGTATAATGTAGATATCTATGTGCATCATGCATGCAACATCCCAACTGACATAACGCACCACATAACATCTATCACTCAGCATTACACGAACTGATGCAGAAATTACATATAGACTATATTACCAGCCAAAATTAGAACTGACAGTTGTCACACACCTGACAATAGTCAGGTAGATTTTGCACTGTAATATGATGATACTAGATACTGCTGTAGCTCTCTACTGCAGCTAATTATGACTTCTGCCAGCACAATAGTATTATGGTTCATTGTAATGAGTTTTTGCAAGACTTTTTTGGTTGGCGGAATGGGGCTTTACGTCCTGTATTTCTGCACCTGATGGGCTAATTAGGACAGGCAGGGACCATGGCAATGAGATGAAGGATGAAACAACCATCCAACTTAGGCTCGAGCGGGAATTGAACCCGAGACCCAGTGTTTGGAAGCCCAGCGTGCTACCACTTAGCTAGCCCCTCCCCCCCCCCCCCCCTGGTTTTTGCAAGACTGAGAAATGTACATCCAACTCATCCAATTGTGTAGTATTTTTGTTGTATGATGAAAGCGTCTCGGTGTCTGATATATATATATATATATATATATATATATATATATATCTTAGACATTTAGACATTTTATTATTCTCGGACACTCAAGTACATTAATTTACAAGTATATGTGACAAAAAGCATGAATAAAAATAACATATAATGTGTATGCAGGTAGACACAAATTAGTTTAGAATTTATTATTAATAAAGTAACAAAAATAGAGAAAAAAAAAACAAAACAAAAAACAGTACAACACGAGTATGTGTCATAACATGCTGTAATGCAATGTTCTTGTTAGTGGATATGGTATATATTATACATATTCATGTTTGATAATCATATTAATGACCAAACCATAGGTAATAGTTGTATCCTGAGTAGGAGGGAGTTGACTCCTTTTTGTTGGTTAAATCCTAACTTGTACTCCATGAGGCCAATTTAGTAATTTGATTTATGTTACTGCTTTTATTACTCAAGAAAAGAACAGGTAGGAGGAGATAACTAAGTAGGCCTATAATACAAAAAGCCTTAAAATGTGTCATGGTGGAGTATAACTAAGTTATAGCATTGGTCTAAGCTAAATCAAGTTTTCATTGCACAATGCTAATTATGTCAATGATTAAGATACTTAAGAATTCTCCTAATGCTAATTGGGCAGTTACGATAATTGGGACACTTTATCATGAATATCTTTGGTAATGGTGGCTGTCTGCAGCATTTAGTTGTAGCAAAGCATGATTGATTTTATTACTGCAGGCTATATCTAGATGAGACTGCCGTATGCGATATTTAACATGGCAGAAGTAATTTCATCCGTGAGACATGAGAATGACCAGTGGTCAGTGTGGGTAAATAGGAGGGTAATTAATGGCTGCCAGGGGGTCAGGCTGGGTGTCCAGGGTCAGGGGTCAGTCCGATGATGATTCCAGGGGATCCCAGAGTGACCGCAGTGACCAGTGATTCCGACCGGTCGATTCTCATATTGGCAAAGCTAAACAAATTGACGAGAATTCCCTGTTGTATTATTATGGTGCGTGAAGTCTTCATTTCAACTGAAAGAGAAGGAAAATGTAGACAGACTGTTAGACAGACCGCGAGACAAACAGACAGACTGCTAACTGCTAAGATGGAGACATATATAGAAGCACATACTTAGATATAAGACAGAGCACTTAAGCACAGATTTGATTTAGTCTAAGAGAGTTATGTTACATATCCAGTTTTTATGATGAGTATCCCACTGTTTAATAGACGCTATTGCATCTGAATATTATGCAAAAATGAAGCTTTTCGCATTGGGATAACGCAGACATTTTGCCGATATTAGTTATTGAGTCTAGATGGAATTATCCAAATTCTGACACAGCAGAAAGATTTTTAGTGCTTTACTTGTGCTTCGTCTGACTGGGCAGCAAATCTCAGATGGAGTCAGTATGTGGCATATGGATTCATGTATATTTGAGGACAAACAGAGTTCATAAAAGGCAGCACATCTAAAGGACATTGTGAGAAGACAGAGAGACTAAAGATGTAGAAAGAGAAAGAGTGTGTATCAGTGTATTGATCTTTTGCCTGCCTTGCAGTTGGGGGTGTGTACAACCGCAGCTGCTACTGATGCTGGTGCCCTGTCCACTGATGCTGAATCTACTGATGTTGAATCCACTGATGCTATAGCACAATGGCAGCACACTATACTGTAGAGTCACTGAATGATTTCACCTTTAAATTTGTCTTCATATAACAAATTTCTAATTTCAAGGTTAATTTTATTAGCAATATCATTGGTTAATATTGCAATAACAGCCCTGCTATAAATTGTCTAGAAAGCATGTCATTCTCAAGGGTATTATGAATCTGTGATGATACTCACTGAATTTAACAGTAGTCAACCATACAGTATATATCAGACAAATTATAATTCAGTTTATGCATTATGGTTTTATATCACAGTATGTGTCTGTAATTCAGCACTCTGAACAAGATTATGTGTAGAAAATGACTAGGATTGATATGCTATATACTCCTTTTGCTATGAGAATAACCTCGTCAATATCATTTGACCTTGAACAGGCGGCCAACCTACTACTGGTTATTGACAGCCTCTAGTATTGATTTGGGGCTTGCATTGAGCAATTATGTAGCATAGACAGTAATTTTGCCTCTAAGCATAATATTACATCCTTAGTGCTCATAACATAATGTATTTCCTAGTGCATTTGTACCCCAGACTCATCTCTTGACGCATTATATGCAACCATTTTGACCTCTGTGTTCTGTGGTTGGCAGTTTGATGGGCCACCCTAACCTAAGCCTCAGTATTGAATTATGGTACCCCAAGAGAATCATTGTCTTATTGCTCAGCCACTTAACATGATAGGATGATTAATAAATCACTGATAAATAGGAAAGCTGTTAAGTGATGCACTACAAGAATGCATTGTTGGAGGGTGGTATTTTGCAGTGATGATCTCTGATATGTGTACCGTTTAGTAACTAAAGGGGAATACTGTCTGAAGAATTAATGATTATCTTGTACATGTATATTTGCCATCTTGCAAAATTTGATATCACTGTATAAACATCAAATTTCTCTGAAGCAATGTGGCTGTATATCTCTGAATCTATAAGTTTACCTGGAATCTATAGAAGGTAAAATGCTGCTGTTTCAACAATGGCTGTCTGTAGCCTCTATTTGTATGTACTACTGTAGTACTTATAGTATGGATGTTGTACTTTAGTGAGGCACTTATTTAGCAAATGTGTATGCTACAATATTTAGTTGTTATGGCAATAAACATTGCATGCATTGATTCATAGATTTTGAGATAAGCTCTGTTTGTGTTCATTAGTGTTTGTGCAACTGGATTAATAAGTCATCAAATATATTCAGTAGCATTTAGTCAATGTTATCTATGCCTGCATACTGTATTAAATCGTATAAATGTCCCACTCAAATAGAAGCCCACCTCGAACAGAGGCCCAGGACAGGACAACTGCCTTCACAAAATAATAAAGGCCTCCCTCATATAGAAGTGCCCCCCCCCCCCCTTCCCGCATCAGGCAGTTAAATCTAAAGAAATTGAGGTTTTTCCGAGCGTTTGTGCATTTCTTGATGTCCTTCATTGCCCCTAAAATATTAGAAGCCCACCTCGAATAGAAGCCCACCTCAAATAGAGGCCCTGTATAAAGGGAGGGCTTCTATTCGAGTAAAAACGGTATGTGAAAATTAGGTGAATATGTTATGCTATTGAATATGTGGAAATCAAGTTTATGAGTTGCTTTATTAGTAGTTTCATCCGCAGTCAGATAAATATGGTTGAAAAAAAAACTGAAAGTCATGAAGGTATCTGGTAATTGATGGATACAAATTTAAACAGGATAAAGTACTATAGCTAGCTACATTTATGGTGTCCAATAAATCCGGTTAATTGATCAGTATTTACAGCCAATTTGAGATCTTGCGAAGGTCAGGAATGTATTAACATCTGATCAAGGAAGCTTGTAGGATTAATGGGAAGGTCTTTGATGAATTTTGCCTTATTAGGTCCTACAGCTCTTATTCTGGTATCCTTGCTTGCCAATGCTTGGTGGTGGTGATGTTTTGTCATGGTGAGTTATAGTAGCAATCTTTCTTTGTCAATGCCTAGCAATTTGTGACCAGCAGTGAAGAATTAAGTGGTTGGTAGGGTGGGACAATATTGGGCAGTAGCGGCAATAGTAGAAGCAGAAGATTGAGCTTGACAAATCTCGGGCCTTCTAGTGATGGCCTCCATGGCCAGTTCTTGCCACTCACAATTGTAGAAAAGATTGATTATAGGAGAGACATAGGAAATCCACATTATATTACTCATTACCTAGGCGAGTAATTATCCTTGCCTCAGCATAGACACCAAGTACAAGGAACCCCCAGATAACATCCATGACATAAATGTATGAAGAGTTCCCTTGTTTGGGATATGAAGCTGGGACCTTCAGAGGAGTCAATGTGTTAACCACTGGTCAGCCTCGCAAGCCGAACAACCATGGATATAAATATGCAAACCTGGGACCTTCAGAGGATTTGGCCAATGTATCAAACACAAGACAGCCCAGCAGGCAGAGAAGCCATGTTTGAACTTGGGACCTTCAGAGGACTTGGTTAGTGTGTTAACCTCTAGTTGGCCCAGCTCAGCATTCTGAGTGTGATCATGCTTCAAGATGCTCGAACCTGGGACCTTCAGAGAAGTTGGTCAATGCAAAATACTATGTCAATGCATTTACCATTAGGGCTGATTAGACCACCTTACAGTGTGTGGCAGGCTCTGAGAGCAACCATGTTTGCCAAGAGACCAAGATGTGGCGACCACCAAGTTCAGGCGACCGAGATCTGGAGACCCGCAGGATCAAGGACATGTTGATGATGAGGGAGGAGGGAGGATGGGGGCATTAGTGGGAAGCAACGGAGCGAAAGAAACGCTTGCGTCATCATGACCCAGATCCTGTGACCAGCGGGAGATGGATGGCTGCTGCAGTGATGGGTGCAGTGGTTTAGTGGTTGCGGGTTGGTCAGGGTGGGTCCGCCACCTCCATGTTATGTCCCAAGGGAATGTCCCTACACGCTCTACCCCCCCCCCCCCCCTTTGATGGATTAGCCCTATCAAGGTAAATGAGTTAGGATGAGCTAAATATAGCCAGCCGCCTTGCTGCAGCTAGCCGGATTCATAGAGCAGGCAGCAAGAATGCGGTGACAGCAGTAGCACCAACAAGGTTATCAGCCATGCCACAGTATTACTTGCATGCCCTGGGCCGGCACTGGACCGCGATAACACTAATAACTCAGCATGAATGACATGGCTGCATGCCACTGGCAACTAGTCAGCAATAGTGCCACCAACCCATTGCCTCTGGTGCTTCTCAGTGCCTCTCAGTGCCTCCTGTATTGCCTCCCAGGCCCTTGACAAATCTCGGGCCTTCTTGCATCAATGCTAGGCACCGCTGGGCTCCATCGGCCCACTGCTTTTGATGGATGAACCTCCCATAGTTTATGACACACTGAGCGAATTGTTTCATAGTCGCACCTTGACTCGGCTTAGTAGTCCATCAACATGCAATGCAGTAATATCCTTTTGGTTCCTATTGCCTTGCCTGTCTGTAGCTAAGTGTTCCAATTCACAATCCAGTGATAAGAAATTTTTGTGGTATTTTGAATAAATCCGCTCTTTATCAGCTTCGAATTGTGCCTAGAGAATATACAAAACATTTTCTTTCTTATGCAACCGTTGCTATAGTTATTGTACATACTCGTGAAATGTAATGACCTGGATACAATACTATACATATATACTAGTTAACGATGAACTGAATAGGTAGACAGACCTCTAGGCTCTAGGATATCATATGGATGTTGGGTTTATTGGTAATACTTGATATTAGCTGATTCTGCTGCTAGGAGAACAATATGGTGGCCATCCCCAATGGAAACAGCCGAAAGAGCTTGGTTTAACCTCGACTGTCTTATTGGTTGCAGTGTCAATAACTGCAGAGTATGAGGCAGTGGTAATAAAAAGTGGTGAGCTGGGGGAGTCCTCGGATCTGGCCTTGTGTGTCAGTGTTCAGGCATGGTTCAGGCACCATTAGACTAGCCCCTTGCGGCTTGTGCAGAAACCTCGCCTGCTCCTGGATTTGACAGTATAAGGAGAAATTGATTGAGGCTATTTTTAGCTGCACCTCGGCCTCAGGCTTTGTGATGAGTGTGATTGGAGGAATGTAAAAACAGCAGAAATAGACACTGGCCTTGATAATGGTTTCAAGCTGCCCGCAGTGCCAGCCATGACCGAATTTTGCACACACATACTCTGCTTCTTTCCTGCTAATAAGGTAGTTTAATCAGCCTGATTTTGTGGCTTCATTAATGCTGCAAGGATGCTGTGGGGTGCGTGGGATGGTAGATTCACTATTCTGTCCTTTCGTCTGGCTTTTTTCTTAGACTGGTAACGTCTTTCTTGGCCATTGCATGAGCAATATGGTCTGACCCTTTTCTATATGGCCATTTGCCCTAGGCAGACATAATGAAACAATAAGAATCCGCACCATATTATGCTATTCTGCAGACGTTATTTTATTCGCCGCCGTGAATTGCCATCTTAGTGTAACATACATGTAATACCTAGTGCTTTGCGGAAGACCCTGCTTTGTGCAATGTGTGTTAGGGCGGTTTTGTGCAATGTGTGTTAGGATGGATTTCGTCATGATTTATAAAATTGTTTGAAATTGTGATTGCGTATGAGTTCATTTAAGGTGTTTCATTTCATCATATGATCTTGGTAATATTCAGATATTGTGAACATTTGTCAAAATTTGAAATGATACAAAATTTCTGCAACTGTTTGCTATCTTTTCAGATGTCGAAAGTAAATGAAGACATATCCCTCAGCCACAGATCATCCTGAATATTGGAATAGCTGTTCGATCACAGTGGATTTACCGATGTTTTAACGAGGAACAATGGATTAAATTCGTGCTGTTAGAAACTGCCAATGATGGTCTGCGCTGAGCAATGAGAGCTGTTAGCGATCAACATGAGGAGGTAAGTAGTATAGTAATTATTATGGATAACAGATTATGAAATTTGAAGGTCTATATCATCAAGATCATGTCATCAATTTCAAGTATAATTGGTGATTGATGTAATTGCATCAGTGGCTGATATTCTCATAGGTAATAATACCCACCCAATGATGTATGAATTGCTTTGAAGTATTGGTTTCCTTCGACATGATTTGCTTCGTCCTTAAGAAATTCTCTCAAGGTCTTAGAGCCAAAAATAGCTGGCCCTCAATTTAGACTGGTAATAAGCTAATTTCTTGATTCAAGTTGATTAAGTAGTTTTAAGATAATGCAAGTGACCTTACTCAGCATGAAATGTAATTGCTTCCTTAATTGAGCTGAAATTGAGTGGGCACATCAAAAGTTCTCTATGCATCGTACAAGGTACTATTTTGCTGGGCTACTGGATGTGAAGACTTTCAAGTATTCTAGTTCTAAGCTCGTTGAAATGTAGGAAGGTCTTGATCATTGTAGGTGAATTATGTTAGGGATTCCTGTTTTCTGGGAAGTTTTGTACTTATCTGCTTATTTGCATTCACTTTTTGTCTTGGAATCATTTTGAATGTGTATAGAACAAATTTGTCAATTTTAATGATTACTGTCATTAACCGACTCTTGTTGCCATTTCATTTACCACGTATACACAGAGCTTTCTTTGTTTAAACTTATATTCAGATTTTTACTAGTGATGGCTTGGATCTCAAAACTGACATCGATTAATCGGTAAGCTGCTCAATGCGATAATCGATTTTTTAATCGATTTAATTTTTCCTTGGACTGAGAACAAATGTAAAGAAGAACAATAACTCCTCAAGGTTCAAACTTGAATGACACCTTAATTGAGTATATACTAAGTCCCACAAACGGAAAAATCGATTTTTCAGCACGAGCATTGATTATCGGTTATTACTTTGTTTTGCCGACAATAATCGATTAAAATCAGTGAATCGTGACATCACTAGTTTTTACGTAGATTAACAGCCTGGTGTAATAGGTGAAGGTCACTTGAGTATGTCAGTCAAGTAGACTTGCATAATATTCAATCTGCATAATATGTGCATATGACTGTTTGATACAGGATGATCAACAGTAAACATCTCACTGAAGTAGAACCAGACATCTAATCTGTTACATTTATGTCCAGTTACGTGGGAGGGTGAAACAGGTTTTACATCCCATATTTTTGCACCAGATAGGGGCTGTTCAGGACAGGCAGGTGCCAAGGCAATGAGGCGAATGATGAAGCAACCTTCGAACATGGCTGGATTTGAACCCAGGACCCAGTGGTTGGCAGCCCAGTGCGCTACCCCTGAGCTAAGCTCCGCTGTCACGTCCAGTTAAGGAAGAGCATGACGATTTATCTGCTGATAGCCAATAGAATTAAGTTAAAACATGACGTTCCAAGCCAGTTAGACTGAAATTAAATCCATCTCTTTCCTCGGTCCATGGGTAGTTCCTACGAGATGGCGCGAGCATCGAGTCACAATTAAATTAACCTGTGTGTACGTGGTTTGTGAAATGGCAGTAAAGTGACCGAGTTATTCTGAAAATGACTTAGAAGTGGATCCATACATCAACTAATAGAAATTCTGGATATCAAAATTTAGCAATGTAGTCTTGACAGATTTTCTTGATTGTAGTTTTGGATATTTGGTTATCATATGCGCAGGATAAATATTCAGTTTAGATGAACAACTGTTGGTGTAACTTTGGTCTGGGGAAATAAGTATACAGCACATGTATGTTACTGTGAATAATGTGAAGAAATGGCTAATACTGAAACCTTGTTTGACGTAAAACTTGCCTGTCCAGATCTGTGAGTGGCTAAACTTGGCAGACAGCTGACTAGAAGTGTTTATCTCTTAACATTTGCCCAGTGGAAGGCTTTCTAACGTGTGTCTGGTCACTGATATTAAGGAACAGCGCAGTAGTGTCAAGAGTTACCACCTAACGAGTTCTTATCATGTTAAGGTTTCCAATCTTTTTCTTTCGGTTGATTTAACTGAAGCAGTCGGTTGTTCGAATGAATTTGGTGTTAATTTTTGGAGTTAGTTAATGGTTGGAAATGACTTGAAAGTTTTAGAGGTGATGAAGTGTGATATGTGTATCACTTTCCGTGTCATGAATCAAAATTGATAATTGGATGTTTGCACTACTTCTTGGTGGCGGCATTAAATGATCATGCAACTGTCTTGCATGTTTCGTGTGTAGTCGGGAGCTTCTCTGGTTTTGAGATGTAACTGTCAGCTCCTGCTGTAATTGAACTGTCAGCAGCTCTTGCTGATGATTCCTGATGCTGGTTTTTAACTACTTATATATCTAGGAAGAACTGCTGTGCATAAAGATTATATATCATTTCAAACCTAGCTGCTGCTAAATCAGTCATGTTAATCTGTTTAGTTGTTGTTTTGTGCATGAAGGTGTGTACTATCTAGATCACACAACACTCACGAAACACTTCTTGGCTGAAAATAGCTGTAGTACTTGCAACAGAATATAACCTGAAGTGTGTTGTTGTGGACAGCATGTTATACATACATTTGGCAAAGAGCTCTGACACAGTACTGTACATTCACTACTGCATTGTACCCATGCTTTGTCTGGACATAACCTGAAAAATGTATCACTGAGTATACATTGTATACTGCAAACATATGGATGTACTGTTCATACAAGAATCTGCATCTAACGTTGAGCTATTGGCCACAAATGTATGGCATTGTATGCATGGAGAGCAGGAATTTGTACTTTTGTGGTTCCTCTTTCATGCACATTTGTTTTTAATTTGTGTAAAATCGTAGAAGGCAATGGCTCTTTAATGAGAAGTACAGTCAAGTAGCGTATTTTCAGATCTTTGAATTTTGCACTGTCCAGCTATGGGGTCAGTTGCATATTGTGTGTTTAAAATGATGTATAAAAGATGAATGAGTGGATCACTTAGTTAAATGAGCATTATGTGGTGGTGGATGTTTACTTTCTTAAATTGCTATGTTTTTCTTGTACTTATATTAAATAATACACAAACCGTGTATAGATATAAAAGTGTACATTATATATTGAAATATCATTGCTGAAATTCAATTTCAGAGGTTGGATGACAAAATCGTATAATATTATGGCTCAGTAGATCGCATGGACTGAATTCTCACATGACAACACACTTGAGTTAGTCCTGGTCAAGTTATAGATATCCTAATTAGTTACATGGCAATGTTTTAGTAAAGAAGTCTAAAGGTTTTAAACTGTAATTGTAATGAAGGGAGCTTAATGAGTGGGGCTGTTCATCCTTCGCATGATTACATTGGGGGCTGGGCAGGAGAGAGGTGAGGTGGGGGTCACAGAGGAATATTTCTTAGACTGACATGCCAGGGTGTCTCCCCAGGAGGAAGACGTGTCCATTATTGATGTCATGGAAGCTCAGGGTGGCTCCTGTGCTGTTCTAAGATGGCGTGCGAAGCTCACCCAAGGAGCGTTGGACACGCCAACAATGCCTGCCCTCCGCAGCTTACTCTTTGATTGCCTTTGGATGCTTTCGGAGCAGCCCGACTGTCTTTAAGGCTGCTGCATGACATGGCCAGATTGCCTTTCTCGCTTGCTTTTTGGACGCGGCACCTGCAGATGTTGGCTTTCCTGATTGTGCTCTTTACTCCGTTGTTTCACTGCCAACCGTAGCCACATTTCCAATCAGCGGATTAGTTATTCTGTTCCCGCTTAATTAACTTGTTGTTGGAACAACATAAAATTAGTCTAATGTGGTTGTCAGTGTAGTTTGGGTTTGGTTAGGATCAATATTTCATGTGAGGGTCAGGGCAGCCTGATCATCCTTTGATGATGGTTGATCTCATTGAATTCATTGCTCTGTTTATGAACTTTTTGTGAGTTTAATCTCTTCTTTTTCTTTGTGTAACAAGGCGCAGCTTTTGGAATTAACTCATGGTGTTTGGTTGTCGTGTCTGTGCTCACTGCTCAGGCATGCTTTGAAACCCAACATCAGCATGATCAGTTATCTTACGTTGACAGCACAATGTGATCATCTTGTGGAGACTTGACCATGATTTAGACTTGTCCTTTAGACTTGTCCTTTCTCACCATGCGCTAGACTTGTCCATAATGCATTACTTCTAAATCATCATCATTGGAAATTTGTCCTATGCTTGACTAGTTCAGTTGCTGCCAGATCATCATGTGACATGATGTCAGCACATTTTAAAGACATACCATTGCTGATCTCGACATCCATATTATTTTACCTTTATTTAAGTAAGGGGTGGGGGCCTAGCTCAGTGGTAGCGCGCTGGGTCCCGGGTTCAATTCCCGGTCGAGCTTATGTTGGATGGCTGTTTCATCCTTGGTCTCACTGCCATGGTCCCTACCTGTCCTAATTAGCCCGTCGGGTGCAGAAATACAGGACATAAAGCCCTAATCCACCACCACACCTTTATTTAAGCTGCTGGACATTGCATTTGATACTTTTAGTCCATTTGATGAACACGGTATTTACATTATTTGAGTCTTGTCCATACCCAATCAAACATAAATCATTGATCTTTATTTTGTTCTTGATCTTTACAACTTCTACCTTGAATCTTTGAAGGTTGATTCAAATGAAAAATCCTTGAATGTTTGAGATAAAAGCTGACGAATAGCTATTGTTAGGGTGTTTCACTGAATAGTGGATTTTCATGGAAGGTTCTCTGTATTTCCAGCAGGTGGCTAAAACAGAATACTGCAATTCAATTGGCTGAAAAAGTTCCCGCCCTTAACTGTGATTGGCTGAAGCAAAGTGCATCCTAGCATCAGTATTTTTAATGCATTTTAATGTATAATTGACACTTTATCATTAAGTTGATTTTTGCTATTTTTCTGAGAAAGTTATATTTAGGGAATCGTTATTACCTACCTTGTCTGAAAAGCAAAATGAGTAATAAGAGGAGAGGAAAGACTTATGTCTTGTGGAATTCGGGGCTGTTCAGTCAAAATAATCTATTGGGTGCACTTAACAATGCTTAATGTTGTAACATCAACACTGTACAAACAATATTATACTGATCATCAAATGAGTCCATGTTTGTATTTGATCAGTGTACAATTCGATTATTTCACTTTAAAAACCATCATGTTAGATAGGTTGAAATTATTATTAAAACTTGTGAAATACAGTTATTTCATTGAGAATAATTATCCTTTGCTGATTATTGAATTGCTTGTTTGTCCTGCTAGATAGCTATTGCTGCTGTTGCTACTGCTGCTACTGCTGCTGAAGGTGGCCATAACTAATTCATAAAAACTATAAACAATAAAAACGTTGATTGTAATACTATATTTTATGGCCGATAACTCATGTTTCAGATATTATGATTACTAAAATTCTCTTAGTGCTAATCCATGCATCAAGTTTTAGAGTTGTTTTGAGTTTTTCCTTTAATATCGAGTCTCTCTCAGTTTTTACATCATGTCAAAGCGGATTTGTGTGCACTACAGACTAGACAAATAAGCTACAAGTTAATATACAGCTTTTGCCACCAGATTAGCAGCCTGCCTAGGTTTTAACATGCTGAAGGGAAAAACTGTGACAGGTGTTTATTGTACAGCAATAAATATCAGAAACGTGCACCCATATTATATTATGGATCAGAACAGCTGAAAATATGTGTATTGTTGATGTTTGTTGCAGGTATTATGTTTCAACCTATGGATGTTGTTGAATAATTATATGGTGGTCGATTGTGAGTAATGGACATTCATGGAGCCTTTTGTAGGACATACAAAGAATGTATTTTTGCCAATCGTAGAATACTTGTTGATGTGGCTGATAGTCGGATAGGTCTGTACATTTCAAAAATGTTAAGGAAGTTTTAAAACTAAATTCATGGAGAAGTGACACTTAAATGGGTTGATTAATTGTTTATACAAAAATTGATTCACATCCTTTAATATCTTAATCTTAGTCCACAATCAATGATCATGACATCACTGATGTGATAATGAGACTGGGTCTGGTTCATGTGCAACAGACTAATCCCAATTTTTTAACAAAGTGATCCAATTTATAACTAGTGCTTCAACCAAGTGATCTTATGAATAGCTAGTGCCTTAACCAAGTTATCCGATGTATAACTAATGCTTTAACCAAGTGATCTTATGAATAACTAATGCCTTAACCAAGTGATCCGATGTATAACTAGTGCTCTAACCAAGTGATCTTATGAATAGCTAGTGCCTCCTTAACCAAGTGATCCGATGTATAACTAGTGCTTTAACCAAGTGATCTTATGAATAGCTAGTGCCTTAACCAAGTGATCCGATGTATAACTAGTGCTTTAACCAAGTGAGCTTATGAATAGCTAGTGCCTTAACCAAGTGATCCGATGTATAACTAGTGCTTTAACCAAGTGATCTTGTGAATAACTAGTGCCTTAACCAAGTGAGTCGATGAATAACTAGTGCTTTAACCAAGTGATCTTGTGAATAACTAGTGCCTTAACCAAGCATGCCAATTGATCCTATGTATAACTAGTGCTTTAACCAAGTGAGCTTATGAATAGCTAGTGCCTTAACCAAGTGACTAACTATTGCCTTGATGTTACGTCAGAAAATTCCAAAGACCTGACATTTTTATTGAACTGCATTCTTTCCATAAAAATATATCTGCAATTAAGACCACTTCCCTATCTAAGAATTTTAAAATTTGGAGTAAAATGTTAATTGTCAACCTACGTGAATGTGTATGTATAAGAGATGGCAGTCGCACACGTAACATAGTGTGTGTACTTTCAAAGATGTGTGGTTCAACCATGAAGTTCAATAGTGACAAGGCGTATTAGATATTGACAGCTGCTTATCAAGTCTTGCCTCTTGCTTCTGCTTAGTTGCAATGGGAAACCCAGATTGCTGCCTTGGCCACCATCTGCAGGATCTGCAAGGTCTGTGCTGCCTGCCTGCTTGCCTGGGAGTGTAGTGGGAATGCTTGAGGGCATGGGCTGAATGACCAGGCCCTATTGGACAGGACAAACATGCTCAGCACCCTAGCAGCTCTCTTAAGACCTCATCCTGCCTGGAGGGCCTACATGGTGAGGAGGGCCTCCTAAAAACCCCGGGGATGACCTCAACCAATAGGGCATTGGGGTATCATTGCTTCTTAGCGGTCCTCTTAAGGGCTTCCTGGGTGTTATGGAACGTATTGGATTCTCTCTGGACTCCATGTGTTTGGACGGAGTTCCGCAGACTGATAGATGGGTCTGGATCGGTCAATACCCTCGTTACGGAGTGATGGAATGCACCACTTGATTAAATCAGGTACTAAATGAGCTACACGTGCCTTCAAGTACTATCTGAAGTCTGGTGCACTTTAATAGTGTGCCAAAAGTTTTAAAATAAACTCAGTGTTTGGTCATATTAGTAGCGCGTTAAATTGCCTTGGTTGTGTGGCTGAAGTTATTCTTGGTATACCAAATGAAGACGCTTTGCCAACAAGTATTAGCGGTGCAGTCAAGGTCACAGAAGATGCCAAAAACCGTTTCCATTGTCATGCAATGAATGGTGCCGGCAAGACAAGATACTGCGCAGTGCTCAAATCCTTCATCTTGTTCAAATTAAGTTAACTTGATAAACTCATTGACATTTGTGAATTGCTTTAACATGGACGACCTTGGAAACTTCAGAGAAAATGTGAAAAACAAGGTTAATACTTCAATGGCGATTTTGCCTTTTATCTTGGGAAGTTTTATGGCAAGCGTCGTTGATGTCACTACGGAGTTTTGTATTGAAAATATTACTTTTTTATTTTTTGTTTGTGATTTGTAGTTATTATTTTGCCTTGGTTTGCTTTAACAATACACTAGTCCTCTATTTGGACAGTGTAAGGGACTATATAGTATTTGAAATGACTGAGAATTCAGTGCTCAAGGCGAGTTTGCCTTTTTATCTTATGAAGTTTCTGGCAAGCTTCATTGATGTCATTTCAGAGTTTTGTTCTAAAAATCTAGTTTGGTGTTTGCTGTGGAAAACGTATCTAATCTTAGTGATTTGCAGTCATTAAAATTCCCTGGTTCGCTTTCACTATACACAAGTGCTCTATTTGGACAGTGTAAGTGACTATATAGTATTTGAAAAGACTGGAAATTCAGTGTCCAAGGTGTTCTCTTGCAAAACAGCCCTGGCCTGCACCAAGTAACCCATTGTGGCCTTGTTAGTTCCTGCCTGAGCAAGATAAGCCATTTTACAGTCCATTGCAAAGAGTTATTGGCATTAGCTTTACCGGGCTCTATTGTTTGAAATATTAAGCAGCTTCATTTGTATGGGCGGATTTCGCCATTATGTTTATGGATAACTTGTTGACTGCCTTAACAAGAGTATCAGGAGGTAATAAGACTGTTTAACAGTGTTTAATAAAGGTAATTTACTCCCTTTAGCTCGTTTAACCGTGTTTAGTACACATCTAAATCTGTATAATTAAGTACCATTTGATTGGTCATGTATTAATTTTTATGTCCACATTAGTGTATCTGGTACAAGAAAAATATTGATTGTCAACGGATTAATTTGTAGGGTCATTGACAATTTGTAGGCCTATTAAAAGTCAGATCAGCCTCATAACTCTGTATTGTATCCAGATTATCATGTCTTTTTTTATCTTAAATGTTGGATATTTTCCATGCCTTAACATATACATTGATTAGACAAACAGACAATAAATTTGTTTGACTAGAAGTTAGTTATAAAAACCTTTTATTTGGCAGACAACAATTTGATATTATGTAGTGCATTTTTTTTAATAATTATAAATGGTATCATTTTGAAGTCTGTTTGAACACCACCCAAGTGCCATCCTACAGAAATTGGTTTGAATCAGCTGTTAACGAGTGCCTAGACCAGGATCGAACTCTACACTCCCAATAGATCTGGCTAGCACCTTAACCATCAACATGATTAGACCATCTTTATCATATTTTGTTTATACCACATACAATTTCTCATAAATCCAATGTAGCAGCAGCCAGCAGAACATTGCATAGTGTCAAGCATGTAATGGTGCTCTTCAGGTGATATTTACAGAAGTGGCGGCTTATGGCCACTTACTGCTGCCAATATCCGCGTAATATTATTGGTCTTATCATGAGGAAAATACTCTTATCATACTGATTACAGCTCTGTGGGCGGTCTATACTTAATTGTTAGGTCCAAGGTTAAGATTCCTCCCTTCAGGATGTTTTTCAGGAGAAGTGCTGCAGTTTCTCATGAGGCGTGTTCAATTAATATGTTTATAGGAGAATACAGTACACCCGCTTCGTTAAAATGGTTAAGGCTACCTCAGCTCTTGGCCCGAGTGCTCCTTGTAGTCTGGAAAATTAGTTATAAAGATTTATCCGTACAGGGAAGAATCCCAGGAAGTTCAGAAATACTGAGGGTTAACTCTGTTATGACATAGATTGTGTAACTTAGTGTCGTCTATTTATCATGTATATTCTATGCTAATGCATGGAATAAGTCATCAAAAGCTCATAAATGTATTGTAGGAAAAGGTAGTGTTTTAAACTAAGTGTTAGTTCCAACCTATTCATTTCTGGTGCATCTTGTTTTAGCTCATCAAAGTATACCGGCATAGCATAAGAAGATAAATAAGGCTGTCTTTTATCACTAAGAAGGGCGGGGGCCTAGCTCAGAGGTAGCGCTCTGGGCTTCCAAACGCTGGGTCCCGGGTTCGATTCCCAGTCGAGGCTCGGAGGCCGCCGCGCCTAAGTTGGATGGCTGTTTCATCCTTCGTCTCATTGCCATGGTCTCTGCCTGTCCTAATTAGCCCAACTGGTGCAGAATTACAGGACGTAAAGCCCTAATCACCCACCCTTATCACTAAGATATTTGCAGGATACCATGGAGCATGTGGGCTTGTGCCATCTCTTCAGGAGCAATTGACAGACCTGAGTATTATAAGAGGTATAATTTCAGGTTCATTGAACTGTTGAGCAGTATGGAACATAACGGTGATTAAGGGCAACATAACAGTGATTAAACTATCTCTTGACTGACTGATCAATTGAGAAATGTGAGATTGCTGTGTGAGGATCAATATAAGCCTATCATTTGGGAAAGCCTCCTTGTCGCACTCCTTACATTGATCAAGCCACTGCCTAGTGATATTGAATATCAATGCCGATCCATATCTCTTGCTAATCGTATCTCCAAATCTTTGTGTGTCAGGAACCAACTTCAATAACTCGCTAGTATGTTGGACCGTCATGTGTCTGTGGGGTTCACTTCTGTCAGATATCGAATCGTAAGAAACTTTGTTGTTTTTATCGGTCGAAGACTCATAACTCCATCAGATTTATCTCAGATTTATCCGAATTCAGGTGCGTTTTGCCCACCTTTGCCCAAATAGACGAAACTGGAGACCTGAAAGAAAAATATTTGCTATAATAACCCAAATATTCGAGAAATGTTGGATCATGAGATTTGTGTTGCTGGTGTCAATATTTAGCCTCACAAGTCTGTTATTGGTCTGCCAAGAATCAGAAGTCGGTCAGAGTCTCAGAGATTGTCTCCTGCAGAACTGAACATTTCATGTCTCCAGCTGTGTATCTTGAAGCCAAGTTGATGGGCTATGTCTGAAATCAGGGATTATGTTTATTAAAAGAGAAGTTCAAACTTTTAACAAAGACAATTCCTCTTTCTTTGTTTATCGATAATGGGACCAATTCCTAGACAGAAACGAACTGATCTATTTAGTTGTTAATTAGTTAATTAATCAAGCAAGCAGCCTTTATATACATATTTTACAGGTTTGTTATGTTTAGACAGTAGTTCTCATTATTTATCGTTTATTTATGGATGACTTGTCAATATGGCATCTTCATGATCTTTATTATACATGTAGTATTCTAGGCCTACGAATCTTAGAACAATGTAGAACCCAAAAATGTAAAGATGTTTTTTTTCCATTCTTGCATATACTGCAGTATTCTAGTCTCATGCAACATTGAAAGCCACGTTGCAGCAGCAGCAGCAGCAGCAGCAGCAACAGCATTGCCCATGATTGGCTTGCTAGACTAGCTAGGCTGGCTGAAGCTGCCTCTGAAACAAACACATTAGCTGTGTATAAAGTGCAATTGTCAGATGGTGGCCAGGGATATGGTTTGCTATGAAATGCTATCATCCCTGTGGAAGTGGCCTTGGTGCTTTGCAAACACTCTGCTTGCAGTCTATTGATCCCTGTCCTCATTTCAGGACACGTTTTGCAGCAGCTATGACCCTTTCTGGACGTCCGTGGATGTCCAGTGGCTGATTGCATATGGCAAGTTGTTGGTGGTCATTTCTTATGTCCAGTCTCTGAAATTGTAAAAGGTCAATCCTCGTACGTGGCAAGTACTTGCTACTAAGGGCTGCATTGACCTTTGGCAAATCTTATGTAGATTTCATAGACTTGGAAGCAAAATTCTAGAGGACGTCATGTGAATCCAAGATTCTCATTGGTTAAGGCAGTACAGCTCTTCGGCGAATGGGAATCCTCGATTCACGTGACGTACTCTGCAGTCTTGTTTCTTGTGTACATTCAAAAGTGTGCTTCTTGTGTACATTCAAAAGTGTGCTTCTTGTGTACATTCAAAAGTGTGCAAGGCTCATGTTGGGATGTTTAAAAATAAAAGTTAATGAAACTACTGATCAGGTTTAATATGAAATACAGCCTTGGACAGATTTATGTAATTATTGTCACGTGAAAATCCATCAGCTAATCTGGTGGTCTCAAAATAACAGAAGTTCTTGTTCTAAGGCAACCATCACCATTTTTTTTTTTCCTATAAACAAAGTATCTGTCATTACACTACCGAAGGTACCTACAATTATGCCAATTTTACCATCTAAACCATTTGTGAATTGTATGCAAAATGATGAGTCAAACCAGATAAAGTGTACATATCGTACAGAGTTGAGATAAGTACTGAAAGCAAGAGCTGAAACTTAAATAATGAATGTAGTACTTTCTTCTTGTTTGCTATTGTCATTAATCATGTTAATATAGCAAAAGCGAAGACAGCTATAATGGCAACACCCACCGGTTATCATGAATGATGTCAGCGTCCTTTAAGTGTGCTAATACTCCGTAATCACCGCAAATTGCATTCTATATTTGGAATGGATGGGAATTCTTGTGTTTTAAATGGGTTAGCTTTGATGTTGAGACTTCTGAGAAGCAAAAGACAGGCTGCTTTGTCACAGATGTGCACAGACAGGGAAAGGATGATGCTAAATATAGCTCTTGGGAAATCCCACTCAGAACCGGAAGTGCAAAACTGGAGTGGCAACTGGGTGCACCAAACGAGCTAATGAGATTAGATCATAAAACATTAGCTGAATCATAACAGGGATCTGGTGATTATGGTATTTGTCTGAGCCTTTCCATGATGATAAATTGGCATCACGGCAATGTATCATTATATTTATGCGTTGAATGTATTGAGAATATAGGTTGAGATTGTGTATTATTATATTTAGACAGAAGACTCGTTTTCATTTAATTCTCTGAAAAATATTGAGAGAAACAAACCAAGGGAAATAAGCTCTTTCGCTTAAAAATCCTGGCATTTAGATAAGGTAGAATTTTAAGGACAGTTTAAAAATTTAGGAATGAAAAGACATTTGAAAACAATGAATGGGCTGCAAAAAAAAAACAATAAGACAAAAGGGACGGTGAGAATTGTACCTACTCCGCGGAATGCTCTTCTGAGAAATTTGAAAACTTTAGGAATGCTCTTCTGAGAAATTTGCAAACTTTACGCCAGACGTAATGCTGAAAATAATTTTTTACGTCAAACGGAGTGTCCTGTGTTATGCAAAGGTACATAGGTGTGTGGTTAGGTGTGGTGAGGTGTTGTTTTTGTGTGGAGGCAATGAGCCATAGAGATAGCTAGGTGTATATACAAGGAGAGCAGTTGCGGTTGCTGACTTGCTGGCATCACCATCTGCATCCCAAGTGCAGCTGCAGCTGCAGCAGCAGCAGCTGTGCACTAAGAGTATTTTCTAAGACATGTAGAAGCCTAAATGCTGGATTGTAGTAACATGTCATCATTTACTTATATCTGCCTAGGCTGCATTTGAGTTTAGTGTAAATTTTGAGAATTGATGGAGGTCTCCCCTTGAAGGTTATTGGGTGGAAGTATGTGAATGCATGTTGATTGGCAGCCTTAAAATTTCAACATTGAATTTGGTCTGCTACATGATCAAACAACCTGAAGTGTTTAAGATGAGATAAATCATTATTATCCAATGGAAATTTTGTTTGCTGCATATACAGGCCAATATGTTTAAAAATGAAGAAAATAGACATAAAGAAAATGTAATCACAGAGTCATTCTTATCACTGGAAGAGAGAATGATTATTGATGCTTTTGCTTAGGTATTGGCGGACCAACAAGTTGTAATACCGATGCTAATGTACTTGATAGACCCGCACAGCGAAGACTCGGAGTGCAAGGCTCATGTACTGCGTATGTAGAGAAGACCCAAGGCATTCTCAGCAGCGGCAGCCAAAGACCTAAAGAATAGGTAGCATCAATTGACCAGGTGCAGGAACAATGATGCAGCAGAGCTCTACACTATACTATGCTATGCTATGCTGTGTGCTGGCAATGTCGTCTTCTTGTTGCAGCAGCAGCGAGAAGCGTCCTGACGTGACGACGCGACGTTATTACGTCGGGTCATGCCGTAGCTGCTGCACTCTTTCCTCTAAACGACACCACCGCCGCACACGCTGCGATGTTCCTAGTTAACCCTTAGGCTGGAGACCTTTTTGAACAACCAAATAGTAGAAAATCAAGGATATAATTTCAAATACATGTATCTAAGATAGACATGCAAATGAAAGTAGACCGGCACTGAGTGAAGACTCAAATTCGTGCAGCGAAAGACACATGCTGAATGAATTATGCATGGAAAACCGTAAAGAAAGATTTTGAAAGCCTTAGGTAGAGATAGGCAGAGATCATATGATAAGATGGAAGACAAAAAAATAAAAAATGGGATGAAATATAATTCATAGCCAAATATATGTAGGTGCTCAGACAGAAACTTCTTCGTTTTAATTTTGACAACTTTAATGTGATTCACTTTTTAAAATGAGTGAAATAAAGGTTTTGTTAATAAAGAGATGTGCAGGGAGGAAGCAAGACAGTGCAACTGCAATGGGTGGCCTAGTGGTTAAGGTGCTGGCCAGTTAAACACATTGACCAGCTACACTGAAGGTCTCAGGTTCAGTTCCTGGCCAGGGAACTCTTCATGAGCTACATCTTAGCTGGATTTCGTTTACATCAGACCTCAAGTTGGTGGTGTCTTGTACTTAAGTGTCTATGCTGAGGCATGTGAAAAACCCCACCCATGGGGTAAATGATTTAGAATCACCCCTTCCTCTCTCATCTCACCAATGAACCCTCACTAGTGGCAAGTACTTGCCTCGAAGTTAGAGGGCTGCACTATCACAATCTGCATTCGATAGACCAGAAGGTATCCATATAACTGAATAAGAGACTGGTGTTTTTTACTGACTCGCTTTCTGTCACTTACCACATTCATCCTAATTAAATGAAAAGGTGTGTCTAATTAGTATAACTTTGCTGTAACAACAGTGCTAGCTTTTCTGTGCAGATCTGCAGCCCATGGGAGAGCTGTGCAGACTGAGCACAAGGAGAGCAGCTTGTGTTGTTACTGGTAGTGCAGTACGCAGGTGTATGCTGACAATGACAGCAATTATCATGGTCTGTTATTAATAGCAGCAGCCACAGCAGCCACAGCAGCAGCAGCAAATATCTGGTAATAGTAGATGGTAGTGGTTTAGTTGTAAGCAGGTCAGCTGGTTAAATAATTCATGAGTGAACATTGACTAGCAAATGCAAGACTCCACACTGTGTTCTGCAGGTCATCAGTATTGGGCTTGCAATACATCATTGAGATCATTCCTAGTGCAGCTCTGGCCCTAGGCTGCTGCTGCTGCTGCTGCTGCTGCACAAAAGACCTATGGACTTATGAGCCACTGCAGGAATGCAGTCGGCCCCAATGTGTGAAATAAACAAAATAGACCAATGGCAGTATACTGGAAATCAATGCGAAAGTCAATAATGGTCTGTTAGTTAGCACAAATGTCCCAACGCTCTAAGTGCCACTAAGTAGGGTGGGACTGTGACGGAGTTTCCATTGAGCACTGCCAAACTAAATTGTTGCTGATTTGGATTGAACTTCGAATCGTAGAAACCCAATATGGTGGACCCAGTTTTTTCTCTCTTTTTAGGAGATAGGGTATTACTGTCGATATCGGCGTTCGATTATTCACTCCCTTTTTATTTTATTTTTTTAACTCGGGTTTAAGTAAAACCTATCGGGTATTCAACTTAAGGCATAATAATGTATTGTTGCTCATATGGTTGTTGGCTGATATAAAAATTAACCTCATTCCGATGATGCACTTTACAAAATACTGATGTGTACATGGCCAATTGTGCCACGTGCGTTTTCCATGCGTTTGGATAAAAGCATGGAAAACGCATGGTTTTTGCCTCATTATAATTAACTAAAAACTGCGTTTTCCATGCGTTTATCCTTCTCATGGGAAACGCACATGGCACATTTGGCTACATATTGACCATTACGTCCACTAGTTCATCAACCCAATACAGCACAACTGCGAAACTGCCAAAAAATGAAGTACGCCTTTGGGTAAAATTCTGTAAACTTCATGCTACTATCTGGAGGTCAAATTCTGTACCATTGTTTGAAGACTTCTTGGCATTCATGCAGTTCTATGAAGTGGTCACTTGTCTTTAAAAATGGCTAAATATTTTTTAATCACTTAACACAGGCTTGACTGTATGGAGTTTTCATATTATATATTACTGCCATGCTGTGAATTTATAAGATGTGGCAATGTCTGTGCCATTTTGTAGAGCAGTCTAGCATGAATTAGGGCTTATTGGGCTTATAATTGGGATTTCCCATTATTTTGCCTATTATATTTTGCCTATTATCGTATGATTATGACCTCAGTCTGCAGACAAAGTATAGATGATGAATCCATGAATCATTAAGAGATGAATTATCTTGGAGCAGAAAAGGTAGGCCCATCAATCATTGATAAAATGGGAGATCTATAATATGAGTGTGTGGTTCTCTTATGAATTGGCCTAATGAATGTTGCAAGAAAAACTCCCAGAGCTGTTATGGATTATTGATAATGTGCTGCCAACAAGTTATGAATACATAAAGAGGAAAAAAAAAAAAGTAGTCGATGTTAGTATAGTGTTGTGTTCTTCGCTAGACGATCTTTTTATTTTTATTTTCTAAAATAGTTATGATGATGATGTTGTTATTGCAATATTACTAGACCGGTATTCCTAACATTTCTGAAGTAATGTAAGTTATAGAGTTTCCTCTATTATTCATGTGGAATTTTTACATGATGAACATAATGTTTGTTGGGAATTTCCTCGTAAGTCATGCAAGCTCTATATATATTGTCTGAATGTGGTTTCTTCTAGTTTCGTATAAACGCATATGTATATGCATTATGAGCTTATGTATAGGCAGATGTAATGATGAGTTTGTAGGATTGTAGTCAACATCATGCAGCACATTTAACCCATTGTGGGGTCTTTCACTTGCCCCAGTGTTAAAAAAGAAAGTGTGTCTGTAAGTTGATTTTTTGCAAGTTTCAAGTAACTTCAAACAACGTTAAACTTGTACAGTCGTTTTAGACTTTTAGTGCCCTGTGAAATATTTGAATTGGTCTTAAGTAAGCAATAATGAATATTGATGGGTAACTTCAAAAATTACTGAAGCTTTATGGTCATTTCATGACATTGAAACTTATAAATAAGAGTAGCAAGTGGTGTACCATTAATTTTATGAAGGCAATTCACCTATACAGTCTGAGGCCAGGTAATTTGGCCAATCAATTTGAGTCTCCAGTAGCCCGCGCAGTTTCTAACTTGTTTGTCACACAGCTGATGATGCTGCTGCTGCTGCTGATGATGCTGCTGCTAATGTAGAATATGATGGTGATACTTTCAGTGGCTGGCTAATTGGTTGTGTTTGCAGTGAAATTAACCTACAAATGATTTTATTAGAACGTAGAGGAATGCAACAGTTGCTGCAGTTGCTGGTCAGCTGCTGATGTGCATCAGTTCATATATGATGACCAAGCATGGTACTACTTCCCAAAAATAATACCCTTAATCGATTCCCTGGTGGGATACTCTCCTCAGAAAGACACAACAATTTGACTGGAACTCAGTCAAAGCAGCAGCCTGTGCCATGATTAATGTAGTGAAGAATATCTCCACTTTAGAACAGAGTCTTTATACATTGTATACAGCCTATTACAGGATCTATAATTTAGTGATTTGTCATAATGAAAATCTTCTCAACTTCTCAGCCAATATTAATGGTCTCATTTGGGCGAATGAATATGTTAATGGCCTCATTTCTAGTCATCTGTTTGAATAGTCTTATCTGCTGTGCTCAGTAGAGTATGCAGACATGAAAGTGAACAATAACTATCTCCTCATTAAGAGCTTCAAAGGATTCAATGAGCAGTATGGAAGAAGCTTGATTGAGTCTCTTGATTGATTCTTTGATCTTGATTAATCTTGATTGATCCAAGAGAATCCGATTGAGTCATGAGAGGCAGACAGGCAACCGGATCCATATCCAAGTGGACTGTCCTTCTTTGAGAGAATGTCAAATGTATCTCAGTCTCAGAGCTCTTCATTTTAGCATTGTTTAGGGTGGCCAGATTGCTCGAGAATAGTACATGGCGAAATGTGCCACGTGCGTTTTCCATGAGAAGGATAAACGCATGGAAAACGCATGGTTTTTAGCTAATTATAATGAGGCAAAAACCATGCGTTTCCATGGGTTTATCCAAATGCATGAAAAACGCATGTGGCACAATTGGCCATGTAAGCATGGTAAGGCAGATTAACTGAAATTGGGATATTTCTTTCACACCATGACCTTTGTGACCTTTTGATGTCATGGGGTAGAAGCTATTACTCTTGCTTAGCCTGCTGAAGGAAGAGGTCCTGGGTTCGATTCCCTTTGAGAGACAACAATATACTTGTTGTTAAAAATAACTGTTTAGTTATGATCTAGTAGTGGTGTAGTTATAAGTGAGCTGTCTGCACAGAATGAAGCTCTTTTAACAGCAGATTTCTGAGACTTGACAAACATCAGAGGGCATCATGTGAACCCAGAACTCCCATTGGCTAAGGCAGTCCTTCAGTCAATGGAAGTCCTAGATTCAAATATGTCCTCTGGAGTCCAGTTTCCCAGTCTGTGGAAATTCAAGCATTGGACAGTGTATCGCTGGAGTTAAGTTTCCAATTGATATGAAATCTGCTAAAGAGAGAGCTTAATCTTCTTTATTAAAGTGACTTTTTGTTTTGTTCCCAAAACATTGGTATGGACTCCCAAGTCTCATCCTTGAATTGACCTCTTATTCTGTGTTTCAAAGCCGTTGGTCGTAATATTTACAATGGAAGCTAAAAAGGTTCACAAAATTACCCTTTGATGTATTTATTGTGGACTTCTGAAGGTTTAATGTCGTGTAGATATATACAGTTACAATGATGCTTGTATTTTTAAGGACTGTAAATGCAGAAATACATTTCATTGACTTGTTAATGTTCTTTTAAGTGCGTTGGAATATTTTTCCTTTGATCTAAAATTACCTGGCTTCTAGGTCACTTGCCTTTGATTTTTAACAGGGCTTTTATTGCATCATCTTAAAAGGCATTATGTTCAATATCAATTTAATGTGGTTCAGTGGGTTCTTGCAGGAATATAGTAGTGATGCTGTGATCTGTGCTGCTGTGCAGTCTGTAATATAATTTATAAAGGATGGCCATGCTACCTGTGTCCTCCTCCTCATTGACTTGGAAATTTTGCTGCCCAGTACTTGCTAGTCAATGCCTGCTGGTCAATGCTTCAGGCCTATTGAGCAGCCACTGACCTCTGCTGACCGATGACCAAAGTTGTCAAAGCGAAGTGAAAAGCAGGGCCACCGACACAGGAGGACCTCTTTTCTGATTTCGCTTCACCTGTAATCAATGGCCTTTGATGTGTTTGATAAACACACCTGAGGACTGGTCGGCCGGTCATCACCGACTTCAGTTGGCATCACCATGTAGTAATCGGACCGGTGCCAAGATTTGCTTTTGCTACTGCTGCTACTGCTGCTGGTATATTACCATGACAACGCTTCTGATGCTGCTTGCTGTGATGCTGAAGCTGGTTCAGATTCAGATACCATGGCAACTTCAACTCTGCTGCTGTTGTTGATGATGTTGCAACTGCTGCTGCAACTGGACAGCTGCTGTATGCATTCTCATCTCATGTGTACATCCAGTCCTCAATCTAAATGTCATTGCAATTTGCCTCCAAGCTAGAAAAAGAGACAATGACACTCTGCGTGTTACTTTCTCGTGACACACACGGTGTCTTCTGTGATTTTCTTGCCTCCAAGAACTGTGTTGGGCAGTCTGGACCTTTCAAAAATGACAACCTCGAAGTGGCTGTGACATACTGTCAATTACTTAATTGCTGAATGCATATTTTATAGGTTTATTGTTATGGGTATAAAGCTGTCTTAGTTGCTTAAGATGAAATAAAACATGCACATTGCTCATTGTGACCATGGCTTTGTATTGCATTGTTGTGTTTAGGAAGACACTTTACTTTTTAAAGTTTTGCTAATTGACTGAATCAGCTATTCATGTAAATTTCAATAGATTTTATTCTCGCGTTTTGTATGTACAGCTGTATTTACAGTATTGTATTATTACATTTATTAGTTATTAGGCTATGAAATACGATGTAATACGGCAAATAAATTAGAAGATTTCATTGGCCTAATGATATATATGCAATGATACAGTTTGATGTATGACTAAATGCATCTTACTCCTGTGGTGAGCAGATATCCTGTGTTGTTTGTGTATGTGCGAATATTTAAGAATTACTTGATATATAAACTGTCTAGTTTCGTAATTAAATCAAGATGGGTTACTCAAATGCTACAGGGATAAGGAAACACATAAATTAATAAGTTGAAGGGGTGAAACTGCCAGATGTGTGCAGTGCTGTGCACCATGGGTGTCCTAACTTATTTGAGGGGTAAGTTGCAGTAAATCCAGGTTATCATCTTCAGAAATGTCACTGGCCGAGTTTTGAGATTTTAGGGTACTGACCTGGTCACATTGGGTTTTGGAGTAGGAAATCCCACTTTGGACTTTTTTCCGTTTTATTCTCTTGGAAGTTTGTAAGTTCGATATTCGATGTTACCGTAGTGGTCAGACCGATTAGTTTGCGTCAGCTTTTTTGGTTATGTTTCAGATTTAATACTAGTTAACATTTTAATTAGTAATCTACATTCTGCAATTAGACTTTTCCATTGATGGAAATGATGTTCTTGAATTCATCCACAATGACCGAAGTTTCCTGAGGAGAATTTCCTGGATATTTTGTTGTTTTCTAGATTCATGCAAGTCAAGATTTGCTTTGTGTGATTTCCAAGTTGGCCAGATCAGAAGAAAAAAGATATCATAGTTGAGATCTTCATAATATAATAGTATAGGTTATTTCTGAATGCAGGTTAATTCAGAATCTTGTAAGTTCAAATTGCACACATTTTTGGAAGTGCCGAAATGTGTTACCAGTTGGCAGAGTAGTGGTCTGGTGTCCAGAAGAAATAAAAATGGTTTCTTAGTAACAGGTGAAAATAGAGTAAATTCTAATTGTCAGGGCAGGTGGCACCTTAACAGAAGTAAACGTCTTGATGGTCAAATCGTGTTCTCAGGCAATGGTCCACTTGTGCTGACCAATGGCCAGTGTCTTGACAAATTGCAAATAAGATCACCCAGGTTCAAATCAACCATTCTGGCAGTTGGTTAGCAGTATGTTTTTGGAATGGCTTTATTGTGTAGGTGTAATTAGATTGTCCTTTAGATATGATGCAATATCCGTGCTATGTTCTAAGATAATATATATATATATATATATATATTTATTTATTTATTTATTTTAGTACTCATGTACACACAGAACATAATAAAATTATATTAAAAAACAATAAAATCATATTAAAACGTATAAAAATTTTAATAATTTTGAGTAGAAAATATCAGATTTATTTATGTTGTGGTTGTATCATTTGTAGGTTTAACCTGGACCATTTGATTAGCACAAAAATGTGGGTCCTATAGAATTTGTCATCATTATGTGTTACCTGTTCATGATTACACGTCAAGTTCCATGTTAAATGCTGAGAATCTCAATTCAATATTTGTGTTGTTTTTCAAGTCAGCCAGGTGGCATGGTCAGCTTTGAGTAGTGCACCACCTGGTGAATTTTACATTAACTTCAATGTTGAGTCGATTGATTATATCATGCAAGCTTTTCACCAGATCTTTTACAATATGTTCTTATAGTTTTCTAATTGTCTTTTCAGGAGCCGCCAATAGGACTGTCCAGATGTATTTGGTTGACCATTCAACAGCAGCGCGAGGAATATCAACCAGTTGTCGCCAAAATCGTGAAGGTCTTCGTAAACCGTAAATGCATGACATCAAATCACCAATTTATCACAAAAGCAGGAGTAATAGAACATAGAAGAGGAAGGGTAAAAGTTCTCTTACGCTCAGGAGCCAATCGCCAACTCTTGCCTTTGTATCATCATCTAGTGCATCAGCATCTAGCATCATCGTAATTATTGCTCCTGGCTCTCTTTGCTTGCTGTTGCTGCTGCAGCAGAGGAATTCATAATAATAGATGGATCATTCGCAAGATGCATCAGAGGATCTACATCATATTGGTGTCTGATTGTGCTCTACAAAATCTTGAATCTCATACCAAATCTATGAAATAAATATCTGCGGAAAATAGCACCAAGGACTCGAAAAGATCTGCGCCGCCATCAACAGAATTAGGATGATAACACGCACTTGTTACTTATGATATGTGTGTGTGTATTCGAAGTTTTGATTTAATATCCATTCTTTCTTGTGATCCTCGTTGCCAGACCATGACACGCCTTGCTCAAGATGACAGCGACGTGTTATTACACTTCACATATGAGCTATATTAAGATATAATATAGCGTCAAAAGTGGAATATCAAGATCTTTATCTACAATTACATGACCTCAACGGGAGAATGATGACCTTCAGTTCAAAGGTCAAGGTCATCGAATATGTTACCCACAATGGTGTAGTGCTATAAAGTGCCAAAAACATAAGGATCAGTTTCTAGACATTAGATTTCATCTATAAACATAGATCTCTGAGGTGTTACTAAGAAGTTTGTTAGTCTCAATAAATTTTGTTATGGTTATGATGAATTTCAAGGTCACACGCAAAACAAAATTTTGCTAGAAGTGAAGTTGATAGAAGTTATCTATTATGGGATGTTAATGCTGTAGAAATATGATGCGATAAAGTTAATATTTAGAATTTCGTTTTTGTCAATAGTGGCTTGCAATGTTGCCTAATCATACTAATATTGTTAGAGATAATTTTTGTTAAACTTGTTGATAACCCTGACCAATAATATGCCCTTGTGTTGACAGAATCTCTGGCATATGCTGGGTTTATTCTTTGTTTAATTGTTTAATCTAGTCCCTTGTCTCAACAACGTATTTAGTTTTTGTTATGTGTCTTTGTTGTGTGTGTTAGGCTCTCATTTTCTTTTGGAAAAAATGCCATTTTCGAATTATTTGTTAAGTATTTTGCTTTTGGAAAGCATTTGGAAATAGTAGTTATTACTTCAACCAGTATTTCGCACTGTTTAATTCTTTAGGCACCATTTTTAATCTCGCAATTTTGTCAAGCAAGCTATATTTTAATTGCTCTTCCCAAAACTATATTTGGTTTGAGATTACCTCACGGAATGTGCTTTCTCATTGAAGTATTCTTAGCATTGCATATTACTTAAATCACACGAAGATAGTTGTTTAATTAAATTTAATAAATTGAAATAAATTAAACTCGTAAATTGACATAGCTCCACTAGGATTGTCCCTATTGACCTTCTGGTGTTGCCAAAGATATCTCTGTTGTTGAAATTAAAGAAAGAATATTATAAAGTAATATTAATGTTAGTTGTTGACCACTGGGCTGTTATGTAGGATGTTAAAGTGTTGAAGAAGTTAGTCTTTGTCCTCTAGATAGTCATTATTAGATGATAGCTTAACACCCAAGAGTAGTAGTACAGCTGTAGCTTAGTTACCGTTGTTCCAAAGCTGGTTAGCCTGTGATTCTATCGTATTTTCCAAGACCAGAGGTTTAGTTCTGTAGTACCAATACAACCCAATGAGTTGATTCTTGCGTTTGCTGGTGTAACAGCAAGGTCTGTTGTTGATTTTGTGATATATATCTTTTATTGTGAGTTGTTTTTAGTCCCGTTTTACTCTTGTGAATCGTTGTTATTGACGACTGTTCTTTACCACTGTTCTTTACCACTGTTCTTACTTTAAGAATGTTCTTTTGCTCCCTGCGTTTCTCTTGTCAGTCATTGCTTCATAGAGGAACGCTTCTAGTGATCTGTGTCTGCAGTATGGCGATATAAATCAGCGTAGAAGTGTCTCAGCAGCTCTCTGCACAGTCTGATATAAGCGGTTTTATAACAATATGAATAGTGATTATGTGATTTATGATTTTAAGAGCTCTTAATATGTCTCATCATGTAACAATTGATATTCGTAGTTTAGCAGCGATAGATAAATGCTGCGGTGATGATATCGGCTCAAGTGTGGTTGATTTAGTGCACACAAAATGTCTCAGTTTCTTTAAAAAAAAATTGTATTATAAGTAATATTTTATTTAAGCATTCTCTCAACAATATATTGTATAGAAGCCTTTCTAAATGAGGTATGAGGCTTGTCAATGATAATTGAAAGAATGACGTCAATTTGTAATCAATTTCAATACTTTATATTATGAAAGAAAATTGAAAGCAGAAATTATGTTTAGTTATAAATAGGCAATTAAGATGGAAGGTCTGTATTCAATCTTCAAAATAGTCCATAAATCTAATGAAAAAGCACCAAAAAATAAATAAAAAATAGATAAAATTCTGAAAGAAATTATGGAATTATAGAAAATGATAAAATTAAGAAGTGGATGATTAATTTTTATGCCAGGCAGTTGTGAATGAGGTTTGTCCATTGCTTGAAGGCATTGTAGATAAACTTTCTTCGCTCAATGTATCTAATTAAGATCAGTTTGAATATCCCACTTCAACAAACAGCAGCTTTCATAACTGTACCTTTCTACCTCAGCTATTTATTGGCATTTTTGCTTCATGACATAAGAATTCAAAGATGAGCATATAGTATTCAATGTAAATTTCATTTGTCTCCCATAGCGTAATATTGTGCAGCTAAACCGATTATATACTACCTACAAGTCAATTTGAATCTGTTATAGATGATTTTCTTGGTTTTTACTTTACTTTAATGTATTTATTTATTATTCCCTTTATTTCTATTCCTTAAATAATTAACATCAACTCTCATATTTTCTAGTCTAATGTTCAGTCCAATGCCTGTCTCATTAGTGACTGATATATAATGTAGGGTTTAATGACATGTTGCAGTGTTAGCGAGCAGTCTAGAACTTGAACGAAGTAATACCTTAGGGAAGTATACATTTATGCCTTGAATAATTTCAAATCAATGCATCTTTAAAAAAAAAGATGATCAGTTTTTGATAATGTGGTTAGCCTTTTTGTAGGTTGAGTTTTAAGCTGGAGAAGGCTCTGTACTTGTAATAACAATTCATGTTTTATTAGACGTGTGATGAGAGTGCGAGTGTAGCTGTGCCCCCCGGGTCTCTGACATGAGTTTCTGGTCGTCTCTCTAAACAGAAATATGATTTGTGTGTGTTACTGTCATTGTCGTCTACAGAGAGAAAGGTTGATTTGTTTCACAAACAATCACGTGTGCCTGCAAGCGTGCAAATATTAAACCAGTTCGATGCCGAGATGGAAAACTCGCTCACTCTATTTATCTTGTTGTTAGGTTATTATTATTAAGATAGCGCAGTCAGGACTGTAGTGTTTAAAGGGGGTTTAGAGATACCTCATATTGTAGAACTGTTGTATAGCAAGTCTAATTTTCCCAGCTAGCATCTTATTAATATCATGTATATCTAATATTATACATTTTAGCTTTTTTTTTTCTTTTTTTTTTAATAACATTAATACAAAAAACTGAGCAGTTACTGTTTGTTCCGATTGCAGACTTAGTGGCTCTGAACATTAGGAATAATAGGTGTGCTTTCCAAAGTGTGTCTCGTTCGATCATTGCCTCTACCATATCTCATCAAAATGTCTACATTTAAAGAGAATAAAACTGAATAATAAACAGTAGGAGTGTTGGATGTTTCAAGGTTGCCTAGTTTTGAACAGCAGCTGCTTCATGTATCGTCATTGTAAGTTCAGGATAAGTCAATAATCAGACTTCGGGTGCTGTGTTCTGGTCGTTAAACATTAAATGTTATATCATATTATCATGTAAGAAGGTATTTTTGTGAGACTTTGTTGCACGAAGTCCTGTGCTAGGATCCAAGCGCGTGGAGTTGTGGCCT
Source organism: Alitta virens (assembly GCA_932294295.1). NCBI lineage: Eukaryota > Metazoa > Annelida > Polychaeta > Phyllodocida > Nereididae > Alitta > Alitta virens. Next base: position 23,230,984 of record OW028581.1, read on the forward strand.
CAGTCTGCACCTGAAAAACCTTCCATTAGTTAACCAGGATTAAACACCAGAGGACAGCACCTGCTAGTCGGTTATTATTTCATGATGAGTTCCACAAACTGTTTAATGTTTCATCATTGATTATACTTGTAACTGTTTGTCATGCCAAAAATCTGTATTACTAACCACAGTGTAAATAAATTGTTTTGTACATAATACATGATAGAGTTATAACCGTAATACATCAAAGGATGGTAGATTAAGTATGGATACAAAAACAATATGATATATAAATCTAGACCTTATACTTGAGCTAGGTGAATCCCGTTTAATTTACGTGCTTATGAAAGGAGTTAAATTCTTAATACTGGCTGTCGGGGAAGCAGTGGCTTGCAATGCTAACTGGAGAAATGTATCGGTGCTATTATTAAAGGCATTACTTTCACGAAAAGTTTGCTCTGTTCTGCAGATAATTCTGTAAATAAATCAAAGAAGACGTTATCACAGAGGGCTTGTTAAGTGACAGCCACGTTAAGTACTTTGTTAAATGTACAGCTGTAAGTGCCTCTATCAGTCAGTTATGTGTTTGCTTTAAGGGTTTATCTGAGAAAGAATTATCTGAAAATCCATTGACTCTACACCTTGCGCAGCATTGAATGAATAGTAACCAAAATTAAAATGAAAGAATGACACTCAAATGATAAACTGTGGCTTGCAATTGATATTGAAATCTCTTCATTTACCTTTATCTTTTCTTTAATATTTGGTGATAAATTAAATGCATGGGAATCATTTAATGCTATGTGCTGTATGAATCTAGCAAGAACTCGTTCTTATGTAAAGTTACTTCGGTTAAGTCATAAAAAATGCCGCTGCCTCCCCGACTGACATGCTGTGTTTTTGAAGTTACCTGTGGCTGGTCTCCTCAACAAACTTGCATACCTCTCATTTCATTGTGTATTATATAATCATACTCTATAGTTGTCTATATATACCACCTGTATAACCCATAAGCATAGTGTACTGGCAGTTTCTTGCTGTAAAAAATTGTCAGAAAGTTAAAAAAAAAAAGGTGGACCACTCCAGTACCAAACTAGAGATATGAAAGATGTCTATACTGTTGCACTGTTATGCACACATTTAACGGCATTATTTTGTGAAAGTATTCTCTCTCCTATATTCTTTACCTCCTGATCTTGTTATTAGATTAGGTAATTGATTGCAATTAGCACATTCACCAAAACAAAATCAGCCATGAAGCTGGTTGGGTGTTTTCTAAGCAATCTGTATATCTCTCACGCACATCTCATTTTTGTTTGTACAATTTGATTTTTTACTTGATCATAATCTTGTAATTTAATCCCACCTTTACGTACGAGTCGAATAATAGTCTTCGAGGACACTGTGTGATTGTACTTCTCATGCACATACTGGAGTGGTTACTCATGAGATTTTGCATACAAAAAAAAATTCTCAGTTGAACCTTCTTATTGCAGTTTACAATGCATTTGCGCACTCGGAAATTACCCCCACATAGTCATGATATATTTGATGTATTGCTAACCCAGAGTGAGGAGAAGAGGAGCTGAACAGCCATTTTCATGTGTTAGTGTATACTGATTCTTTGTTAGTTTGAATGGAATGCCCTTTGCTGCCCTACTAGAGTATTTCATTAACTTGCAGGACATGATAAAATTGCTCAGATAATGTTAATATACTTGTATATTTGGCGAGTTTCTTTATTGTATGACATATACTTTCTAGTAAGTCGGTCAGAAGCAGCCTAATGCAGGCTCTCTGATCCACTAATTATACTGCGGCCCAAGTGTGAGCTGCAGTGCGTCATATTACACATGCACGAGAGCGAGATGGTCAGAGTCAGTCGCGATTGGTGTCCCCCGGCCGTGTTCAATGCCCCGCAACTTGTGAAAGAAGTTGCAGAAGTGATGTTGTTGTGGTCCCTGATATGACCCGAGTACAATTACATTTGGGTATAGACCAGGATCACTGTACAGTGAGACTACCTGCTCTTTCAACTTGAAGATGAAGTAACTGCGATGAAATGAATTGATGACCTCCCCAAGGTGTGACTACAGGATGGGTAGTGACCGCTTGATTCCCGTTAAGTGACCACTGCCAGTCTGTAGAGTGTATATTTCCCCTCACTAAACATTCCATTGTAAATTAATGATGTTACACGCTGTGTGGTTCACCGTGGGCTAGGGGGACCGCACTGACTCTGACTTTCTTGGAGCGAAACATTCTCGACAATCAGCAGCAGAAGTGGGGTCCCTAAAAGCTAACAACCATGTATCCCACTTGGATCTAATCTTGTGATTGACATAATAACTTGCCAGGAGGATTTACATGCAAAAAAATCTAGACATAAATAGCACAACTTTCAGTGTACAAGTTGTGCTCGCTTTGCATTTAATCGTTAAAACAAACATGGGGTATCGGATCAATGTGAATGAATTACCCCACGTCTCTAGCATATATGATGATTATGATGATGATGATAGTACAGTACTAGTTGAATACGTTTAATACCTGTTTATAGTGATGTTTTACGACAAATGTTAAGTAGTCAATAGTCTTTGCAGAACATAGATTGTATTCAGACGATGGTTTGCAAAGTTGAAGTTGATTCATATTAATTTGCATTGTGGTTTTACAAGTTTTAGTATAATTTTGAACATGGTGCTGGCAGTCAATTAAGAAGCACTTGTTGTATCAGACCATGGCCCTAGACTGTAGGGCCAACACATATATAATATATACATATATATTCATATATATTGCCCTCTTGTACATTAATGTAGATTATGACTGTAAAGCTGTTTAAAGTTGTTACATTGTAATTACTGTACTATATAGTTGCTGTTGTTATAGTACACATACTATTGTTTTGTAGTTTCATCTCATTTTAATTGGGTATGAGAATTCCTTGCCAGTATGAACAAAAAACCTCTGTGTTGAACATTGTAAGTGATATACTGAGTTGTGGAGTACGGGAAAATGATAAACTAATGCGTGTAAGGAGTTGTGAAGACGAGAAGAAATCGTCTTTGCTCATTGTAAGTCATCCACCCCATGTTTGTTCATTTCTGTGTCAACCTGTGGAGCAGTGCTAATATTACCTCAAATAATATTTATATAATTACTTGTCCTTTTACCCTTTTAAAACTGTGAATTGTGTAACTCTCAGTTTTATGTTGCAATTGTCAAATTGTGTTCATGATTTAATTTACATCATCTCAAAACAGATTCTGTTGACAGAATACTTCCATTAGACACAATGTCTTCTTTTGGTTAAGATTAAATCTCCTATTAAGTCAAAAACACCAAATGTCATGCTCGCCTGGCTCCGCAGGTTGGCACAGGACTGCTGCTATGTAGTCTAGATGAAACTTAACACTGAAATTATTTGTTACGAAAACAGTAGGTGACGGCAATTACGTGAAATAATAGGGACCCTCTCTTTCTGCCTGTTTTCCATTCTCCAACTGTTGTGCTGGACTGATGCTGTACTGACAGCCTCTGTTATCTTTGGGCTACATATAGCCGAGGTATAAGAACTGCAGACTCTTGGTCTCAGTATTTTACCAAGTTGCTGTGTGTATTTTAGCTTCATGATTCAATAAACCCATTTTATATTTTTGAGAATAGACATGAAAGTGTTTTGTTGTCATTGAACTTTTTTTTGTGTGGAAGACTCCTGACAGAGGTGCCATTATGATATCTAATTGCTGCTGACAAGCAGGTGACCTTGACTTAGATTTAAGGTCATGAATTTGGCCATTAATTTGCAACATGACTTATGTATAAATTATTGCCAGTGTAAGGATACTCTTAACAAAAAATGTTAAACGTAATTAAGTGAAATTGGATGTTTATCTGAGGGAATCCCTTTCTGGTATTAAATTGATATTAAATGGAGGGTCATACAGTGTCCTAAAATAACTGAAGACAAACTGTTTTAACTGAAGTGTCACATTGTCCATGATTGGTGGAATTTGTTTTCTGACTTGCTCACTTAAACTTGTAAATTATATATCATGGGTGTAATGTCTAGTGATGGAATTTGTGGGGCATCACCAACTTGTGGCAAGTCAGCCTATTTTGTTGACTGGCTTCCTGGAAAAAAACAGGCCTTCCAATACCGGTGCCAGGAGCATGTTGTCTATTTAATTGCCCGAGTAATTTAAACATTGAACACAGTCGTAGCAAAACTCTGCATGGTACCCTCAGAAGGCAGTGAGTCGCATCATCTAAAAGCTTATTTAATTTGAAGCTATTTGAGTGAGTTAAACAATTTAGCACTAAAGATAATAAGCAACTCTTTTGAAAAAAGTTTTTATTTCTTAGTTGCTATTTACAGGTACATGCACAATTCATGAAATTTTTTACATGAAAATCAAAAGGCACAAATCAGAATGAAGCTTGATTCTGTCATGTTAAATGTCCCTGTGCTCTCATAATGGAAACATCTCAGATTACGAAGCTATAAAATGAAAGACTAAATTATGACAATTTTGGGCAATCGGCACTGAGGAAATTTCGCGGTTGGATGAATCCCTCTTGTTTGTCTCTGAAAATGTATAATTAAAAAACTATTTAAAGGGTACTATCGGAAGGGATGGGATTATAATAATAAATGCATTGATAAATTCAAAGCATGTCTGTGAAGGTATAGAAGCATAGATTTCTGTTATACTTACACATGATGTTGAAGGTAACGAATTGCATTATCAATAAGTTCTTCTGATATATCTCCATCAACCTGAGCCAAATAGCGATAAAGATCTTGGAATAAAGGAAAGGCAATTCGAGCTGGTCCTCCATCTGGGTCTGCTGTGAGGATTTCACATATCATTTTCATGGCGTCTGTTAAATTCTGAGAAAAGAAAATTATTTTTACATCATAAAATGAAACATGTGAACTAGGCATAAGAAAACGATAAGAAAGATTATCTTACTTCTCCCAAGTCTGAACAAGCCAAAGAAAAGAATTTCAGCCATTCTACATCTCCTGCGAAGCCTCCAATTTGTACTAGTTCATCAAATTTTTCTTTGGGCAAACTCAGATCTTTCCATTTCTCTTCGATGACTGATATGTCAACCACTTTTTTGGGACCAAGCTGAAAAACAAGATAGGACAAGACAATATTATGAGAACTACTGGAGAAATATATTGCTGTCATTTTTAGTTTGAATATTACCCTTTACAACAAAGCCATACCTGTTTGTGAAGGATCTTCAACATGCCAACAGTTAGATCCGTATCTGTTTTCTGTGTGGCAGTTGCCATTTCCAGTCTTAGCTTCACTGGTGGAGTTTCTCCATTTGCCATTGCCCTAAAATAGCTGAAATAACCAAGTTAATATCATTGTCCTTAGTTAACCCATCATACAAACAACTCTCACGGCTTCAATTAATTTACTGATACTTACGCAGCTGACCAAGCTAATACATCTTTAGGTTGTGTCCGTATTGCAGCCTTGGTGAACTGCAGATTCTGTTGACAGAATACTTCCATTAGACACAATGTCTCTTTTGGTTAAGATTAAATCTCCTATTAAGTCAAAAACACTAAATGTCATGCTCGCCTGGCTCCGCAGGTTGGCACAGGACTGCTGCTATGTAGTCTAGATGAAACTTAACACTGAAATTATTTGTTACGAAAACAGTAGGCGACGGCAATTACGTGAAATAATAGGGACCCTCTCTTTCTGCCTGTTTTCCATTCTCCAACTGTTGTGCTGGACTGATGCTGTACTGACAGCCTCTGTTATCTTTGGGCTACATATAGCCGAGGTATAAGAACTGCAGACTCTTGGTCTCAGTATTTTACCAAGTTGCTGTGTGTATTTTAGCTTCAATAAACCCATTTTATATTTTTGAGAATAGAAATGAAAGTGTTTTGTTGTCATTGAACTTTTTTTTGTGCAGAAGACTCCTGACAGAGATGCCATTATGATATCTAATTGCTGCTGACAAGCAGGTGACCTTGACTAAAGCCCAATGCACACGGGACTTTTCCTGCGATCTCATCACATGAGACTTTGTTGCAACCCCAACTTATGACTGCATCGCATCGTGTGCATTGACTTACGACTTTGTGGTAGAAAGGGGTTGAAACAAACTCGCATATGATGCTGTCGTATGTGACTCTCGTGTGCATTGGGCTTTAGATTTAAGGTCATGAATTTGGCCATTAATTTGCAACATGGCTTATGTATAAATTATTGCCAGTGTAAGGATGCTATTAACAAAAACTTTTTAAACGTAATTAAGTGAAATTGGATGTTTATCTAAGGGAATCCCTTTCTGGTATTAAATGGAGGGTCATACAGTGTCCTGAAATAACTGAAGACAAACTGATTTAACCGAAGTGTCACAAAGTCCATGATTGGTGGAATTTATTTTCTGACTTGCTCACTTAAACCTGTAAATTATATATCATGGGTGTAATGTCTAGTGATGGAATTAATTTGTGGGGCATCACCAACTTGTGGCAAGTCAGCCTATTGTGTTGACTGGCTTCCTGAAAAAAAACAGGCTTTCCAATACCGGTGCCAGGAGCATGTCTATTTAATTGCCTGAATAATTAATACCAACAAAAGACTTGGCTGCATTAAACATTGAACACAGTCGAAGTAAAACTCTGCATGGTACCCTCAGAAGGCAGTAAGTCGCATCATCTAAAAAGCTTTTTTAATTTGAGTGAGTTAAACAATTTAGCACTAAAGATAAGAAGCAACTCTTTTGAAAAAAGTTTTTATTTCTTAGTTGCTATTTACATGTACATGCACAATTCATGAAATTTTTTACATGAAAATCAGAAGGCACAAATCAGAATGAAGCTTGATTCTGTCATGTTAAATCTCAGATTACGAAGCAATAAAATGAAAGACTAAATTATGACAATTTTGGGCAATCGGCACTGAGGAAATTTCGCGGTTGGATGAATCCCTCTTGTTTGTCTCTGAAAATGTATAATTAAAAAACTATTTAAAGGGTACTATCGGAAGGGATGGGATTATAATAATAAATGCATTGATAAATTCAAAGCATGTCTGTGAAGGTATAGAAGCATAGATTTCTGTTATACTTACACATGATGTTGAAGGTAACGAATTGCATTATCAATAAGTTCTTCTGATATATCTCCATCAACCTGAGCCAAATAGCGATAAAGATCTTGGAATAAAGGAAAGGCAATTCGAGCTGGTCCTCCATCTGGGTCTGCTGTGAGGATTTCACATATCATTTTCATGGCGTCTGTTAAATTCTGAGAAAAGAAAATTATTTTTACATCATAAAATGAAACATGTGAACTAGGCATAAGAAAACGATAAGAAAGATTATCTTACTTCTCCCAAGTCTGAACAAGCCAAAGAAAAGAATTTCAGCCATTCTACATCTCCTGCGAAGCCTCCAATTTGTACTAGTTCATCAAATTTTTCTTTGGGCAAACTCAGATCTTTCCATTTCTCTTCGATGACTGATATGTCAACCACTTTTTTGGGACCAAGCTGAAAAACAAGATAGGACAAGACAATATTATGAGAACTACTGGAGAAAAATATTGCTGTCATTTTTAGTTTGAATATTACCCTTTACAACAAAGCCATACCTGTTTGTGAAGGATCTTCAACATGCCAACAGTTAGACCCGTATCTGTTTTCTGTGTGGCGGTTGCCATTTCCAGTCTTAGCTTCACTGGTGGAGTTTCTCCATTTGCCATTGCCCTAAAATAGCTGAAAGAACCAAGTTAATTTCATTGTCCTTAGTTAACCCACATACAAACAACTCTTACGGCTTCAATTAATTTACTGATACTTACGCAGCTGACCAAGCTAATACATCTTTAGGTTGTGTCCGTATTGCAGCCTTGGTGAACTGCTTCAAAATGTCTGGCAGCTCCGGAGGAATGTTGATTTGCTCTGAGCAGTAATAAGGTTCATCAGGCTGTGGCATCTGGTATAAAAATAAAGCCATAGAATAGCAACGCGTCAACTAAATTTGAAAATCGTATAGAATGTCAATGGGGAGAAAAAGTACCACAAGAGGTGACATAGCAGATAAGTATTATTATTATGTTTATTCGTACCTACATAGTACAAAATTATGGAAAAATTAAATCGAACAGTTTATGGAAGCATCAATATAAAGAAAATCAACAAAAAAAAAAGAAAAGTTGTACATAAAAAATGTAAAGTTGTAAAGCATCTTGTCTGTCCATAATTGAAAACAACTGCCCTTGTGAGACAAGAACTAAGTCTCTAATAGCTGTTCCTGTGACAGTATCTTCTTGTGTGTAGCAATTGGCTTCACAGTCTCGGTTCACTATATGAGATAATTCCGCTACAGCCAAATTCACCAGATTAGCAGTGTTGAGACCACGTAAGTTACTAGCATAGTGAAGATTACGAGTGAACACAGAGTTGCTATGGCTGAGGGCCACCTTAAATATATATCTGACAACTGGGAATTCATGTCGCAGTACACTATTTGCAAATTTGATGAACCGTTTAATGCACATGTGCACTACGCAATTGCTTTTGGTAACACAAGGTAGTAGACTGCAGTGGGTTCTGTAAGGAAGACCCCACAATGTTCTGATGCTCTTCCTGTATGCCACATGTAGTTTGTGACCCTTCTGAAGGTCATACAGTTGTATTCCATACAATGTTGTGCAATACGCCACAAACAAAGTATTTTTCACTTGTGCTGGAATGCATTGAAATTTGGCCCTGAACATGTTAAATTGTGTTGAAATTTCTCACTATGCTCTCCAGGTCATCTTGATGTGGATTTGAGAAAAGTTTGTGACCTAGGTGCACCACAGAGTCTGTGCAATTCACTTGGCAACCTTTCACGTAAATGTGCTTTGTCGTCCACCAGAGAATTTAATCAACTGGCTCTTGTCACCATTAAAGGATACATTGAATTGTTCAGAGAACTTTTCACAAACATTAGTCATGAGTTTCAGACCATCTATTGAGGGAGAGATAAAATAAATGTCATCGGCATAGGACAGTGCACCGCAGAAATATGGTCCGATGTTGCAGCCACTTCCGCATGATTGTAACTCAGATAGCAGATCATCCATATATGTTCCAAAGAGCAATGGGGAGAGAATTCCCCCCTGCTTCACCCCATCTTTAGCAGTAAAAAGGGGTGATTTGTAACCATTCCATTTGACACATAGTTTTTGATTGGTATAGAGATTCACCAGACATCTAAGGTATACACTGTTCATATTTCTTCTCAGCAGTCCTTGAAATAACTTAACATACTCCACTCGGTTGAATGCCTTGCTGGCATCAAGACATAGAACGATAAATGTTGCTACCATCATCTATAAAGTGAGAGATAATCTCCTTCAGAAGGCCTGTACAAAGTGTTGTCGAGCACTTCTTTTTGAAACCTAGTTGCAGATTATCTGTCTTAAGGATTTGCCACCTTCTCTTTCTAAAATTAATAAATCCAGCAATCGTCCAATACAGCTACTAAGTGTTATGGCTCTGTATTTGTCAGAACAGCTCACACCAGATCTAGACTTGGGTATGGGAGACATAGTTCCAATAAGGACCTCAGATGGGATCAGGCCATGTAGTAGGATACAGCTATAGAGCATAGCTAAGTACACATATTGTTGGATGATGTCAATAACAGTCATATATTAAGTAGTGAAGTCATCTTATTGTCTTGTAATATGCTAAGGTCATAGTGCCCCCTGTAGGGTAGACCTTGTTACTTTTTCTCCCTATTGGCATTGATCTCCCCCACATTGGCACATCATAACTTAATTATCATATACTTTAACTTGAATGCGACTGTCTCCAGAAAATTTAATTATGATATATCATGTTTTTGTAAATTTCCAGTCATATGGAATGTGTTTGTGTAAATGTGTTGGAACTATAAATCAGTTCAGTTCAGATAACAGAACGTTACACATAGATGGAGTATCTATACTCTGTATACATATACCTACAATGCTACATTGGCTACAACTGCAATTTATGAAAATTAGGATGTTAGAACAATCTATGTTTACATGGTACAACATTCCTGTAATTACTTACTGATCATCTTGGCAACTTCTTTCACAGTACTAGTGTAGTAGTGTGTAGTAGTGAAATGGTTTTAAAATTTTAAGTTAACATAGGCCTACATGACAGCAGTCAGCTCAGCTTCAGTTGGTTTATCAGCTATATTGTGTGGAGTTTGATCTACCAATATGCTGATCCTTAATTCTTTGCATTGACTATTAGCTTACCTTGGGCTGTCAGCCACTTTCTTGGAAAAACAAGGATAACTGCTGGATTCTTCAAACTATTGACAGCCACTGACGGTTGCTATAAACAATGTTGACCAAAACACAATCCGGTAGGTGGCAGTGGACGCGACACTGACTTATGGCGCCAGCTATTATTAAAGGCCTGAACTAATAAATCAATTACATTACACATTTTTACATTGCCTTAATCAACGCAAGGAATGTAACAAAATTTATTTCACTCTAACACAAAAGTATTAACTACAGTTATCCAAACTTGACCAAAGATATTTCAAGGTAATACGGCGTTGCAGGATTTTCATTTTCACAAATCGGAGAGAAGACTTTTTTTTATAAAAAAAAAATATAACATCAGATCTAAAATGCACAAAATATTAATGAAAGAAACAATACTTCACATTTTAAATGCTTTATTAACAGCATTTCATGACATTTTCTTTGTAATACATATATTTATATATTACCTAAACAATCAGACAAAATATCTTATAAAATATATAATATTTACATCACATTTGGTGTAAATAAAATACATTACTATAAGTGTATTTACACAACAATTTACAGAAATCAGTAGTAAACAGGAACTCATTGAAGAACAGAACAGAAGAGAGATCTCTGTGTGATTCTTATCATAAATTGAATATATGACATTTAACGGCTTTAATAATTGCACATGCGCAAGATAGAACAATGCATTTACTTGGATAATTTTCTTGGAAAATCATTCATGCTAATTTGAAAAATTAATATTCTGATTTGAGGGGGACAATAATTCTTACTTTGCCTCTAAGTACAAAATCAGGTAAATTTTGTGCAGTCTTCAATGTGAAATAATTTTATTGCAGCCAATAACTAAATAAATAAATTTAATTATTTATCTCATGAATACACTAACCAAGCTCAGCTTAAATACAAGTTACAACCGATGACAAAAAATAGCACGGTCTATGCACGAGTAATCCTATTTAGACGCCTAAAAAGCCAACCATTTACAGCACTAGACAACACTTCGCACATAATTGCATTTTCCATTTATATTTACCAAAAAATTAAATTATCACAATAGTTAAATTGCCTAAGGCAGCAAAACAGGTGAAAGAATAAATAAAAGAAACTGAAAAATCAGGCATGTCCTCCACGGCACCAAATAAGTACTACACATAAATTTACATATGGAACACAATACTATGTAGCAGTCAGAATTCATTGGGTGCTGCAATGTTAAAGCTTCTCAAAGTAAATTGTGGATATGTATTTGATGTCTGTGTAATGTAGAACATCTAGAATTCATCTTATTCTACATTGATCAACACATACATTTGCTACGAAGGATTCAAATGCAAAAATGGACAATAACTAGGCCTATGCAAGTCCAATAACACGCCTACTCTTTCATGAACTTGCATTCTTTCACATCCCTCATACATATGTATTTGCAGTCTCACTCACTATGTCGTAAATAGTTGCTAATTAATTGAACACAGAAATTATAATATTGAATTTGGATATCAATTCAAATCAGTTGCTTAGCAGCCTCATCTCTATGCCAGCGTTCATGTAGCATACTGAAATTTGTCATTAAAATAAGTATGAATTAATTCTTGTTATTATATCTTAAACTTTAAAGCGAGTAAGAAGTAAACCCTTGGATACATTACAAGAGATATATTCAACAGCTGTGTTAATCCTTGTAATAATGCCAACACCATCCTAATCATTTTAATTATGTCCCTTTAATTGTGGAATGATGGATTGTCGCTTAACATTAATTTTCAGAGCTCAACCTGTGCCTTCCTGTCATTTTCTTGGCAAAATGTACAACCATTGAGTTAAACAATTACTATACAGATTCATCCATAGTGTTGGAATCATCAGTGTCCACAAATATTTTAGGGTTTCCAAAGTCTCTACGATACTGGTAGTCCTTTAAATAACGGTTCTTCATTTCTCTGAAGCTCTTTTCGACTGGCTCCACACACCGTCCAACGTCAGAGTCGGGCTGAAAACGAAATTCAAACAATCAGTACTAACATCATATATGTCGTTTCAGCTAAAATAAATTGTGAAATGCTGCAAAATGACAGAAAAAATTACTATTAAAGTATTTAAACGCACCTTGTTGTACAATTCTGCATTGTCAAACATCAGGGCAACATCGAAAAGAAAATCTTGAGCAGAGTTATACATCTTCTCTTGAATTTTCTGACGCATGGTTTGGAGATCCATCGGAGTTTTGACGATCTCATAATAATCTGGCACCTGCAAGTAGGAACAAATTGTAAAGTTGATTGTAATATTACATTATTTTATTCACCAGTGACTTAAAAAAATTCCATTTAAAAGTGTTAAGTAGGGCGGACTGGATGATTTTTGAAAAAGCGGGGGTAGTGGTCTGTTCACCCCCACCCCACACTTTTAAAATGGAATAGCCCTTCTGTCATAATTTCATGAAAACCACAAAAAGCACTCCAACGGGTGATAGATCAGTTACAGCAACTTACCTCATCAGCATCAACAGGTTCATGGAAAGGCCAACTGTTACGATGCCTCATGAGTCTGAGGATCACGTCCTCCACAACCTGCAGCAGAGAAAAACATTTATCATGCAGCTTTTTTGGATGTGTCTGTGAGTGATGTATCTGATACTTGTGTGATGTAATGTACTTTTGTGTGATAGTTGTTTTGCCTGTTATTTGTTACTCTTTTGTGCTGAGGTGTTCAGAAAATGCGGAAAAAATTCGCTTCTTTAAAATTTACGCGTTATTCCATGCAGCAAATAAACATCACTTTGATACATAAATATGAACACTCTCGAATCTGGCTGATCTCATCCATTAGGATACAAAGCATCAGCCCAGTTCCTTTTTTATCTAAATTAACTAGGAAAACCACCTAATATAAACAATTTTGGCTAGGTAATATGTCCTAGAATTGTTGCCGAACTAGACGCACTCCATATGACAGATCTAAGATACTTGTCATTAATCAAGATTTCATCTTTTCTATATATTGATCAGCACATAAATTTGGTACTCAGGAATTCAAATGCAATAATAATGTGACAATAAGTCAATAACTAGGCCTCTGAAGTTTTGACAACATGCCAAAATATTAATATCAACCAATAAAAAATTAAAGCGCTAAATAAATTTGAACCAAAATAAACTTAATCTTACCTTCATTTCTTTCTGAAACCTCTCATTTTCATCCTCCTCCTCCTCAGTCTCATCATCATCTTCTTCCTCTTGCTCATGATCTTGTTCATGATCTACCTCTTGTTCTTCTTCTTCACTTTCATCTTCATCTTCCGAAACATTAGCGCTCACATCAGCGCTCACATCAGCGCTACGACCTCCCGACCTTCTATTTGACGTTGACCTCCGATTACTTGACCTTCTAGATTTAGAAGGTCGTGACTTGCGTTCTTCTTCCTCCTCTGTGTCCTCCTCGTCACTGCTTTGCACATAACGCTTTCTGTTCACAGCTAAGAGGGGTAAAATGATGTTCTATTATAGAATAAGATCATCTAGTTGCACTCTTCTACCCAACAGTAGTATGACAATACATGGCGATTACAGAAACATTACACCCTAAATAACCCCAATAATATATTTGTTATTTCATAAATTTGGTTCAAATTCATATTTTCAAGTATATCCAGGCATTTACAGATACGTTTGGTTACATGTTCCCAACATTATTAATTAAATTCTCATGAGACTCAATCAATATATCAATTAAAAAAATTTTAAAAAAGTTCCACAGGATAACATACCAGCTCTTCTCTGATTTTGTGGTCTTTTTAGCCTTACTCCACTCACACACTGCATACATTTCCAACAGCTCCTGCAATAAATATTTACAATTTACAACATATTATATCATTGTCAATCTATATTTTAATAGGGGAATTACTGCGAAGAAACCTATGATCCTTAATTGCATATCACAATGAAGTTTCACCATAATATTTCAAAGTAAGTGTGATGGCATGATAAAATTGGGTAATATTTCAAAAAAATATTTGGCGTTCCTTTCCTCCATTTATTACGTTAGAACTATCAGCGGCTACTTTGGATTTTAAAATACAATACGAAATGAAGTAAATTACATCCCAAGTTGTAAGTACAAATATTAACTAGAGCACATAGAAATGTGCAAATTGGCACGCAGTTATACATTAAATAAAAGGCAGAACGTCATAGAAGTCATTTCTGAAGAGAAACAGTATCCATTTGCTCTCGAAACTGCAAAACTTGCCGTAAGTACCATTTGACAGTTGACCTTATCAAGGCGAACGTTCGGACGATAGGCGCTTGTTGGTTTAAGCGTGGTCCGCATGATCCGCCTGGTCCGCATTATACACTCACCCCGTTCGCTGACCACGACAAACGGTGCGCATAACTTCATGAAAAGTTGATCAAATTTCTCAAAGTATACATTAGATAAAAGCTGTTTACATTATGACACATATGTCATGAATGACATGAAGCTGTCGAATAAAAGATATATATGATATCCAGTATGTTTTTGATACTGCTCCAAGCAAGCTTATCACTGATTGGCTGTTATATTTTGAGACTACCCATTTCGACCAATGACAGCGCATAACACAAAGTAATCAAAATGGCGGTTGTCACTGATAATAACGACGGTCTTAGCTACGTTTTGAAGGCAAATTTTGCCGTTTTCAGAGTAAGTGGATACCGTATTTGTTCAGAAAGGTATTCTATGACTTTCTAGCTTTTATTTAATGTTTACTTTGAGAAATTTGATCAACTTTTGACGAAGTTATGCGCTCCGGTTCGCTTTGATAATGTCACTGTCAGCCTCTCGCCCGAACATGCACGAAGCTGTACAAACGCACTTCGGTCATTTCCGTCGGAGTTCGCCATCTTGTCGCCAGAAACAGCCGAGGTACTCGCGGAGGCAACAAGCAATGATTTCAAGAAATGTATGGAACACATAAAACAAAACATGAGTGGAAAACACTCAAAAGGCAGTACACTATAGACGGACAAGGTGGCAGGGCGCTACGACGTGTAGAAGTATGCTATATACACGCTTGAACGTATACCCGAACTGGCCTCATTGGATTAACATGTAAGTTTGAATTTGCCGCTCGGAAAATGGCAAACCGGAAGCATTACGCGGAAACGTCTCCTCCAAGCAACGTAAGAATTGGCACTTCATGCCAATAATTACATTCAGGAGTTTAAGAAGTACATCTATCTACAAAGTTACCCACCTTGGTTCTCTGCGCAGAGGTGGGTCATGACAATCCATATGGAATGACGATGGACACGTTGAGCAGTTTATCAATCCTTCATCTCCTCCACAAACTGCACACTCTTCTTCGTTATTTACCTCGTCATCTTCAATTTCTTCCTCACTCTGAATAATAAAATAATTAATGTAATATAATGACAACTACTGATGATGTCATTCCATCACCAGCTCTTTTAAGAAGGCGTACACCTGTTGCACTATGATCTTTGTTACGATTCTTTTCATATTTTCCATATATTTGCTGAATAAGATATGATACCTGTGGAAAATACCTTTTGTTATCATTTCTTAAATGTAAATGTGTATTATGACCAAACATGGACAGCAAGACATAAGCTAATATATTTCCAACATTCCATGCTCTATACAATGTACTTCTCCATGGTATAGTTTCTATCTCAAACGTTAAAATTGACTGCAGGGGCATCAATTTATCTAGATGCAGGCCTACTTTGTCCCACCATGACTTTCCCTCGCGCATACAAGAGGCGGCAGTTAATGTGCGAACACTTGTCAAGAAGTTAAGTAATAGTAAATCTTAGATGCTAAACATATTTTTACAGATAAACTTGTTCTGATATGCCATATGAATTGTAAAACTGTTTAACAAAGCACAAATGTAACAAAACAAAAGTGTGTAAAAAAAGGTAATTTTCATTTGTGAATTTCAGGGGGGAGGGTGATTGCATTGATCATTCCTCCTTCCTAAAAAGTTGGGGGTATATATTACTCGCATCCCCCCCCCCCCCCTGTATCGACGCCCCTGACTGACTGATCCAACAGAGACCAAATAAATTATGTATACTAAAAGATTTACATCATTGACTAGCACTTACATCAGAAGAGCCACCACCCTGATCCAACTTCCTATAATCCAATTCTCGCCTTGTGCTTCGTCTTGTACGAGGTTGACAGGAAGGACAGTACCAGTCTCCTTCTGGTATATTGTACAGCGCAGGACGCATACAATAAAGATGGAATGCCTGGTTGCAATCGTCACATAGGATAAGCTCATCATCCTCGTACTTCTTGCGGCAAATCTTGCATTTCTGGAGAGACAAAACAATCTTAAACGTGTCGTATTTACTAAAATATGAGACTGAAAATTGAACATGAGAGTGCTCCATTGCATTAAAGTGACGTTGTATTACAGTGTGCACCTTCCAATCATGAGCATTCCTAATTAAACAGGCCGGCAAATATGGTTTGTAATGATTGTAATGTGAAACAAGTTAATGCAAACTATAACAGGTGGCAGCAGCTGTCTATTTTAACTCTTGTCAGTGTGCCATCTAGTGGTAAGACATCACGGTAATACAACATCAAGGTAACACAAGAGCACTGCACTTCAATGAGAGCACTACAAGATTTTAAAGCTTTTATTTATAGTCTTACCGCATTTTCTGCTGATCTTTCCCACCTAATACACGTCTCAAACATTCCCATGAGCACATGCAGTCGACCAGCTGTAGGACAGTTCTCCACTGCTTCTTGCCACACTAACACCCTCTTTCTGTGAGCTGGTAAATCTGAAACAAAAGGAATTTTCTCAAAGCTGAATTGACTTTGATCATTGAGATACAATCTACAATATCACTAACAAAGCATAGAGTATGATCATTGTTCGACTTGCGTGGTAGAAATTTTGGGGTCACTCACCTTCTTTGACCTCTGGTTTGACCTCAGCCTCTTCTCCATTCTCCTTGATTTCTTCTTTCACCTCAGTTTTCACTTTGTCTTCAGATTTTGGCACTTTTGGGGCAAAAGCACCTTTCAAGAATTTCTCCATCACAAATTTCTGAGTTTCGACTAAACATTCACCCTGTAAAAAGCAGCAATAAATCAGCATAAGACATATCCACAAAACTCATTGCTAAATCTCAGAATCAGAAGCTCGGCGTGAATTTAAAATTTCACATTCGGACTTACCAATTCTTTAATACTGTTTGTTGTTTTTAATTTCTTCTCCCAATCAATGAAGTTATCGACCCCACCAAGACCGCCATTACGCAGCCTCATTTCCATGTCACGAAGTTCTACACGGAATCCTTCGACGGTGTCTGTTACCATGCCTTCAATGCCTTCCTCGTGCGTTGCCCATCTGTTGCAGAAAGAATTTCATTTGGTTTAAAAGATTTTAGGATGCCTAATGAGACTCCTCCTAATTCATCAAATATAGTATATGTCCTCTATCCAATATCATTACCCTTTCATTCATCAAACCTCAAGGTAAATGAACTTGCCAATGGGGAGAAAAAGTACCACAAGAGGTCACTGACACTTTAGCAGATAAGTATTGTTTGATGACGTCATCGATTCTGTGACGTCATCCATGTAACAATTATCATATTGTCTTTTTATGTGCTACGGTTGTAGTGCCACCTGTGGGCTCGGTTACCTTTTCTCCCCATTGTAGCTTTACTTGGGTTCATCATTTTCACACAATACTTTGATTGCAACACTCACTGCACCAAATAGCTTCCATTGAAAAGAACAGAAACCTCCATAAGTGAATTACACTAAGTACTACTCACTTGTGTTGAAGATCTTTGGCTAGATCATCCACATATTTCTGCAGTTCTGTCTTCAAGCCAGATTCTCGAATGCCCTGGGGGTGCAGACAATTCAACAACTGAAGCAAAGGCTCCTCCTCATCGATCATAAACCACAAGTTTTGTCCTATATGAGGGAATCTGTAAACATGAAGAGTAACATGAAGTCACCACTATTTCATCATAAATCTGCCCGGTCAACTGGTCAAACAAGACAACATTTTATAGAGTGCTACTACCATGACGTTGTATTTCTGCGAGCCTTCTAATTATCTGCTATTGATTTGCATATCCATGAAATATGCTGGCAAATTTGGTATATGATGAGAAACGAGTTTATGCAAACTATAACAGGTGGCAGCAGTAGTCGATTGTAAATACTGTCAGTGTACCATTTAGCGAAAATACCTCACAGTAATACTAGAAGTCTACTTATTGTAACATTTCAACAACACAATAAAATACAATAAATGAATAATCTTACGTTTTTTCCTCAGATGTGAGTTGGTCCCTCTTGGGTCTGCCTCGTTTTGAAGGGCTAGAATTCTTTTTCGGTGACTGTAATTTTGCTAACTCGATGTCATCGTCGGAACTGTCAATGTTGTCTCTTAAACTGTACTTAATTTCAGTTGGAGCCCATCCTGGAAACGAAATATACATCTTGTTTTGGACCAACGACGGGCACAAATTCCCAGAAACTAGAGGCATTATACACATCATAATGGCAACTTATGGAAATCGAGATTTCAATACCAACCTTTTTCTACATATAATGCAGGCTTGGCATTCTTGAATATCCAGTATCGACTATGGTCTCTATCTGTACCGATGGGCGAATGTCTGAACACAGCTTTAGCACATGCAATTCCATCCTACAAAATTCAATAGTCAATATTTTGGACATTGTAATATCTAAAACAACTACACCTCCAGGCGTCAGCCAGCAATTTAACATTAAATAACAGAATACAATAATAAGAGGAGCTTGCGCACTCCACTGAGGCTGGGATTTCAGGTCAACTGCCCAGGATGACCTCTGACCTCATTTGCATTGAAATGGAGAAATCTCTGCTAAGAGTGTCTCCTTTCAAATCTGCAACTATTTTTAATCAGAGGCCTTCACCTCGACAGCTGAGAGCTCCCAGTATTTGTGAAGTTTACAACCCACTTAATGTCACTATACTATGTATTGCAATGATTAAAATCACTGGCTAACGTCTGTGCTACACCCTAGTGTCTATACACTATCAAAGCTTGAATAATCTAACACTAATGAATGTCTGATTACTTACTGAGAATATCTTCTCAAAGTTTTCCTTTTCTTTTAGCACCTTCTGTTCCTCCGCTTCTCTCTCCCGTCTTGATTTATCTTCCTCTTCTCGTTTTTGCTTCTCCACTTGCGCACGCGCGGCCATTACTCTTCTGGATTTTACAGTTGAGATCAAATCACGTCCCTCTGTTCCTGAATCCTCAGTCCCCGTTCCTTCTTTCTTGCCATAAAAACTTGAGATTGTCATGCCTGATAAAAAAAGGGGACATAATTAATAATTAAATATCAATGATAATTTTAACGCCATTAAAATGCTCTTATCGCAAACAATGTGACAAAATTATGTTACATACCAGATATGACACTAGCATGCTATTGTTCACAGTTTACATAATGGCAAGTTCTGAGACATAAGCTAACAGCTTATTACATGTATTAAAGTCTCCGAAGATTATAACTACATCGAATAAACACAGAGAAACAAATGCTGAACAGAAATTAAATGATTGTGGCACCACTTGTAAAGTATGTCCCTCAAGCTGAACAACCACACTTGACTCACTACACCTGACCTGTTCAAGCACAAGTCTTTCTGGTGGGTATAGAGAGTATTACATTATAAACATTACATACTCTTCTCTTTCTCATCAGGTTCCTCGGGGAGGCTCTTTTTAGGTCGCCCAGGTCTTTTATATCCTCCATTTTTCTTACGCTCGGCCTTCTCTTCCTTTATTCGATCATTCTTCTGCTTGAGCTGGGCAACGTTCCTTTTCCTACAAACGATATTGTGGACATTTTTATTACCTGAGCACACTTTATCAATTTCATTGGAGGCTTTCGTACATATTGATGAGATGAAACAAGTACAATTAAGTGGCCAATACCATGACTTGATATACCTTTAATAATATGGAATTTTTTTTTTTATTAATATGGGGTAAAATATCAAAATGTAATACAAACCAGGGAAATTATCCTAATATATATATATACTGATTAACTGTCATAATTTGCTTACCACAAGTCAGTAGCAGCTCTTTGTTTTTCTATCATATAATCCTGTACCGAATAAGTTCCCATCAAACGAAGACAGAGTCCAACTAGAATCTGCAGTTTTTCCTCCATTGTGAGTTCCACAAAATCAGTAGTTTCCAGTTGATTAATTAATTGTTCGGGCTGAAAAATGCAGAACATCTATATATAGCACTTGTTGAACAAAACTTTGGCTGAGGAAGTGACATCCTCAAAGTTAGCTTCCAAATCTATAAGATCTGCTGTAAAATGTGCATGAATTTTGATCACGACTCATCATAATTCTAACTTCTTACCACTTCATCCTCTCGATTTTCGAAGCTTTCATCACTCTCCACGCTCTGTCCATCATCCTGGTCTCCTGTGTGGTCCAATTTACGAAGCACCAGACGCACCAGTTCACCGACCATGTACCCCGTGACAGGTAGACTGGATAGGTTGAACCCTGTTTCTTTGTACTCCTGTAAGATTAAACAAAGGACATCACTTCTTTTTCTATGACAAAAACTTGTAAAATGGGGAGAAAAAGTACCACAAGAGGTCACTGACACCATAGCTGATAAGTGTTTGATGACGTCATTTATTCTGTGACGTCATGCATGTTACAATAATAAGTGATGTCATCTTATTGTCTTTTTTATGTGCTACGGTTGTAGTGCCACCCGTAGGCTGTTACTTTTTCTCCACATTGCTCAAGAACAAGATTACTTTTTAACAATTCCAGCGTTGTGACATCCATTCAAATGCAATCAACACTATCATAGTCAAACTCATTTATAGCTTAGAATTTTGAAGAAAATATATATTCATACAGGATTTGTTGTATGCCAGTACAATGGGTAATACAAGAAAGACCAGATAATTGTTTTGGGTTGACTGCTTTTGTAAGATCCAACTTTGGAGTTGAATAATTTTGATAAGTCGCTTCAACTACAAGAAAAAATAGTCTCCTTACCTCGGCAATTCCATCTTGCAGTAAAGTCTGGAGAAGGATGCTAAGTACTCTAGCCAGATATGGCATACCTTCCTTTCCTGATACAAGGGCATTTAACAAGGCATCTGAAATGTAAATAAATACATGCAATTCAATGAATACTTATTTAGCTATTCGACTGCTATCCAAATAATACTTTTCAATGCTTTTCTTATGTCTAAGGATTCTTAGTAACAAAGAGCTTAACGAATTATTAATTCAAACACATATCCAAAATTATCCAGTGGCTTCCTATTCCATTATCTGTATTAAAGTGAAACTGGAGGAAACTGCACAAACCTGTGGTCACAGGAGCCTGTTCGCTGGTCAGCAGTAATCCAGAATATGATGAAATAAACTCGGAAACCATGGCAACGTCACCAAATAATTCATTAGGAACACCTTCGGGGGTAGGAACAATCTTGAATTCCGGCAGAGGGTTGAGATCCAAATCGCTGTCTTCGTAACGCTACATTTGAAACAAAATCGCAGAATAAAGAAAAAGTGATTCAGTGTGATCACAACACAAATTTATCTGCACTAGGATTGATCTTTTTTTGAAATATTTGTAATTCAGAGTGTGTCATCAGTTTATAATGATGCACAGTTTAGTGTTATTTTAGTGTCGCCAATACAGCATGTCTGTATGCTGCTGACACCTGTGTCATTCTAGTAAAACATCTCACCGTTTCTCGTGGCTTATCAACATAACACGCAGACACAATAGCTGATCATGGTGCACAGTGGATCAAGATTCATGTTAATTTATTTCCACAGAAGAACAACTATTATAAAAGGATATAGGATATATCATAGAAATTTACCATGGAGGGAGCTCCCCAAAGACAATTAGTTGTTGCTAACTGGGGAGCTCCCTATGTGGTAAGTGGGAAACTGACGATGCAATCTATTAAAGACAAACAATATTTCTCACCATATTTTTCTCAAGTCTCATTTTTCTGATCTTTTCTTTAACTTTTTCCCTCTTTTCTTTGTTGTACTCCTCTCGTTCTGCATCTGTCATGTTGGCTCTGTAAATTATACATATTTTTGTTGACATTTTCATAAAAATAAAGTCAAGAATGATGACAAAAATTTATTTCTGAAACTTTATCACAAATTTATGATAGTGATTTAAGTTTTCATGTCTTCTTGTACACAAAGAGAGAACATTTTCAAAAGGTAATAAAATATCGATTGAATCAATGGGCGACTATTAATGTTAGAAAGACAATATATTTGCATGTCAATTTAGGGTAGGGGCAAGGTACAGTCTATGGTCTCATAAGTATTGTTGATCTAGCTTTCTTTTATCTTATTGTATTTTGTATGCTATTTGCATGTTTGACAAATGTATCAATGATGATAATAGCTTGTCAATAAAATCATATATACATATATTTCCACAATTTTATCACAAATTTATGATAGTACCTAAACAAACCTAAACAACTAGTTATTAAAGTTTTCAGTTCTCCTTGCACACACGGAGAGAACATTTTCACAAGGTAACATTGTGACTAATCATGTTAGAATTTTCGGATTCGAAAACCGTCATATTATCCTGGTGGGACTGTTAATGCCAATATCAATCACTCATAATCTACAATATCCATATTAACAAGTCCATATAAAGAACTAAATATTTCAATTTCTGTTTAATCATAAACGCAACTCACATTCTCTTCTTCTCCTCCAAGGATTCCCATTTATTCTGTACAAGTTCTTTCAACTCGGGGGGTAATTTCACTCTCTGTTTCTCGGAGAGTTCTCTTGCGCATTTTGCCAACAATTGGTAAAACGCTAGCTTGTTGGTATTCTTCATGGATTTCTGCAGTCTGAAAGGAGACGTGATTGTTTAGATCTACAGACATTGATGGAGATTCTTCATGGTAAAGTAATGTTCAATGAACAATCAACACTCTAGTAGGCATTTACATATATTTCATTCAAATGCAATAGCAAACATATAATATAGGTACAAAACTAACGGAATGATAAAATGAATTAACTCCAAATGTTCAAAATATTAAACTGTACACACCGAAAATTCAGATATTTGCTAGATTTATTTAACCACAAGTTTTCTTGCAGAAATATTGTCCAGAATTATCTAAATGATAACCTAAAAGATAATTATGCAACACATAGCATTTCAGAACACACACTTCATGCACACATAATATTATGCACATAAAACTTACTTAGCAGCAAGCGGAGGCAACTTGTAAGGACTAGGTTGTTTTCGAGGACTTTTGGGTGTTTTCCGAGGAGTCTTCTGTGGGGACTTCACTTTAGCACCCTTCATGTCGAACAGAGTCATTTGCTTCATCTGCAAAATTTAGATAAAATTTCTATCAACACAATATGGACAGCTGGATCGTTTCTTCAAATATATAGAACAATTATAATTAAAGTTTCAAGATTAGAACTACCAAAGGAATTCTGCAACACAGATGCATGGAATCCTAGAATATCTACACCAAAACAGAATGCACTCGTTATTCTATCAAAAATAACACATTGGTAAACATAAATACAATTTGACTGCCAATCCAAAAGAAAGCAGAAGGAATACACAATGATAAATAAGTCATAAAACGTGGTAAATCTTACGACCACTAGTCACATTTAGATGTCGCCATTCCCACCAAGACTAGGATACAAAAGACGGTTTAAGACAGCAATCAAATGAGGTTAAGCCAATGCAATAGTGACTTATATAAAAGCCAGCATCCAAATGCATGCACAGAGGCAAGGACCGACATATTCAGACACAGCAGGGACTACAATTATTAAGGGCAGCAGCACATCAGAAGAGCTACCTTATCAGTAGATTTCCTCTGCTGTCGTTTCCTTTCTTTCTTAGAAGTTTCTTCCAGTAAGTCAGGAACAGAAACACTTCTTTTTCGACTTTTTCCAGACGGTCCTTGCTCTGTGTTTTTTCGTTTTCTTACCTTTTTAGAATCTTTTTCTTTTTTCTGTTTGTTTCTTGCCCGTTTCTTTTCCTCCTTTTTCAGTTCTCTTTTGAGATCTGCTAAAGTCTTTTTGGGGCTAACCGGTTTCTTCTCATTTCCTGAGTTACCACCATCTTTGAGATTAGACAACGGAATATCCTCTTCTTCTGAACTAGATTCACTACTACTCTCCGTCTTCCGTGGGGACTTTGCATCTTTCCTCGGCGTCTTACGAGGGCTTGTTCCTGGGGTGCGCGGTTTCTTTACTGGCGTCGAACGAGGCGTACCCGGCAATGACCCATCTTTCCTAGGGCGCCCTCTAGGGCGTTTTGGAGAATTAGGATCCTTCATGGGATGGATACGTGGACGACCTGGGCCTCTTTTGGCTGGTGATGACAGTGAAGGGGACCCAGATGCGGGTGAAGTCACTGATGTGGGACTTGATGGGCTTCCACTCGCTGCAGCAGCAACTGGAGGAGATGCCACTGTGGGTGATTTCTTGATTGAACTATTTTGCGATTCAGACTTCTGTTTCTTGGGTGCTGGGCCGCCATTCAATAAGGACTTTCGCTTCTTGGGCTCTACTGTCTTCGTAGTGACATTATTCTGCAAGTCAAACATTATTATAATACTGTGAATGAAGACATATCTATGCATAACATATTTCTGTTCAATTACAAAGCATTTCATTGCTCTGAAAGCCAATTACCTATGAATTACTTTAAACTCTAAACAACTCTAAGCAATCTACCAAACTACATTAGCTTTGCAAATTGCAATTACAGTAAATTGTACCTTGGGTGATGTCATAGCAACAAATATATCCGCAAGTTTATTGGGAATTTTGTACTTCTGCACCAAATCAGCATTCACAACCCATGGACTGGTCTGAGTAGGTCCAGGACGCAATGCAAAAGATCGGATGAAGAGTTTCACCAAGTCTTTTGTTGGAGTGCGATTTTGTCGTCTGAAAAATCATGTCAAACTTGCAATAAAACCTGCAATAGTTCTGTCAAGCTCAACGAATGGGCAGAACCAGCAAAAAGTTAATGCATGTAATTAAGGATTATATATCCTTACTGTAAGTCCTGAGCAGGAATGCCATTGATGATCTTATCCTCATCCTGTATTTTCATACTATATTTGAACGGCATCAACTGCAAACAAAATGAATGTCATTTTAACCTAGCTGACATGCCAGTAATAATGCCATCATTCCAGCGACATGACAGAGATAAAAAAAAAATTGATGTCATTCCAACTTAGCAGACATGCCATTTACAGGGTTCCCACAGAAATCATGAAATTTAATTCCATGACTTTTCCATGACCATTCACAGAATTTCCCTGACTTTCTTTCGATAAAATCTGCACAACAAAGTCAACAAATGCATATTCTAACAGCCTCCACACATCCCTTACAAGTTACAGCTGTCCTCACCACCTTTTTTTTTATTGCAGACAATGATTTTTTGTCTTTCTAAAATTCCATG
Source organism: Alitta virens (assembly GCA_932294295.1). Taxonomy (NCBI): domain Eukaryota; kingdom Metazoa; phylum Annelida; class Polychaeta; order Phyllodocida; family Nereididae; genus Alitta; species Alitta virens. The sequence continues at coordinate 23,256,844 of OW028581.1, forward strand.
ACTTTTCCATGACCTTTTTAAATTTCTATAATTCCATGACTTTTCCATGACAACCAATTTTTCAAAGATTTTCCAGGATTGTGGGAACCCTGAATTTATATTGGTATCAGACATAATTCCTGTTACATAAAAGTAATAGACAAATCATGAAAATAGCAATGCCTTGTATGCTGAGGTAACTGAAAGGTCCCACACATGGGGTAAATGTGTAATATGGCATGGTATGGCAATGATTCCACTCTTTTTCTCTGTTCAGAGTTCACCTCTAGAGGGCTACACTATCAGTAATAACTAGAAGCACTTAATATCATGTCTTCCTAAATGATAAATATGTTTAGTGTACTTTGGATCCAGTGAATTTCTTTGGACTGTCCCCATCAGATCCGATGGCGCCACTTGTACCGTTCACTTTAGTGGAATGGTTTTCTTTATCACTTGACGGTGATGAACAATTTGTGGTGGTGGTGGTGGTGCTCTCCCCGTTCACCATTGGTTTCTATTAAATACACAAAGAATCTAATTAATTGTTCTTTAATTAAGAAATATTCAGAGTAGCTCAAATATATCACAATATTTTTACCAATAAATCATTATAGTTGGAACAAAGTAATATTTTAAAGATTTTCCATTGCAGAAAAAATAAATTTTTTGGTGAAACAATTATTTCATAACACTGACCTTATGTAACTTTAAATCTATTAATTAAGGAATTGATCATTTATAAAATCAACAAATAACAAATCAAAATGGATCTTACCTGTTCATCTACAGCTGAGGTATCAACCTTAGTTATGGTGCCTTCAATCCTGCATAAATTAACATATAATTTAGAATCATGACTCACAACATGTCATTGCTGTATTTCATCTTATTGCTACAGAATAAATTAAGCATCTGAATTGCAAGATCTGAATTGACTTACGTCTTTCCTTGTGCCTTAATCTTAAGAGCAACAGGTTCTCCGACAGCAAACCCTTGTTGCAGTTTGGTCCATGAGTGGTCTACCAAGTTGTCCAATATATCAGTACCTAAAGTGAGAACCGCTATTAAGCTTCTATGCACAAAATGTTATTAAATAAGTATTATAACATCTGCCACAATTATTGGCAATCCTTGCTTGGAATCACAATATAGTAAAATGAAATTTAAAAAAATAAAGAAACACTCTGATATACATCATTAAAACGATGATTTTAATATTGTCAAACTTGTCGTCTAGCCCACTAAAGCTTGCCTCATCAAATTTCAAAGTGACTCACAAATCCAAATTCTTTGAGGCTAGATATTCAAAATAATTGCAAATATTGCTCCATATTAACGCTATGTTACCACTGATCATCTATTATTCCACATAATAACTCCATAGAACTGACAAAAACCATTGGACTCACTGGACTGTGCAACTATATTTTTTATAATCAACAGCACTTACTATGATGGACCAAATCCAGCACTGGTTTTTCAAAGTAGGAAGGGAACTTGCGCTTGAGCAGGTCATAATTTTCCTTCTCAGACCTGGTGGCTTCTTCATGGGTCATGTTGATGTGTCCTGTGCACTGACAAGTCCACACTGGGTCCGTGTACAAGATCACACGCTTCTCATACTCACTGTTATTTGGTTAAGGAATTTTTCACGTATTTAAAATATTCATTTGTAAAAAAACTTAACAGGCTCTTTTGCAAATTACATGATGAATAGGCATTGAATCATAAACTTCAAAATCCTAACGCAGGACTTTACCACACCCCTCGGCCCTGGTCTAACAGAGCCTTTTCGAATAGTCAGATTCTTGGCATTAAATTTAATAAATTTCAAAAGATATTGTGCATTGCCATTTTCCCACTTCTGATGAATTTCTTGAAGTAGATTATTTACTAAGTTTGTTCTTCCAGTTGACTACGAGAAATAGAAGAAATCTTCACAATTTCCTTGGCCAATCTTGACATCTACAGCACTATTTCTTTGAACCCTGATGTATCCAGACAGTTCAGAACATACAATCTACAGAATACAAAAACATGCTCATAGTCTGGTACACAAATGTCTGTCAAGTACAAGCATGAGCTGATGCCATATGAAGTGCAATTAACATGAAGCAATTGTTGCACAGAGAACTTAAGCACACTAGGTCTAGTTGGAATCACTCAATTCAAGATTTAAATATCCCACTGACAATTATCAAAACAATCACTCAATTCAAGAGCATTAAAATATCCCATTGAATATGATTGACAAAATGTTTATAAAAACAATGACATGAAATAGCAGTGAAGCGCAAAAGGCTGTATTTAAACTTAAATCACGCAGTGCATGGCTGATGGCACAAAACATGAAATTCTAGGCATTTACTAAAAGATGCTCTGAAACATTTCATAGCAGGCTGTCAAGTGTTAAATCATGACACATCAAGACTGTCACTTAAAACAGCTACTTGTTTTGATCAGCAGTTCTCAAACCTCTCGCCAGATGTCGGGCCGTTCGCCGTCACGGAGCGGCACGGGCCATTTTCTAGAATTAATTCGCACTTTCACAAGACGTTTATGCATTAACTAACTCATGAATTAACAAATATTACCTCAGAATGTACAGTCCAAGACCATTTCTCGAGCATGAGTGTACAAAATAAGCGACAGAGTCATCCACTATTGCACAACGAGGCTGCAAAATCGGCCCAAATCTCAACACACGCGTAAAAATCATCAAAAATGTCAATCGTCAAGCGAAACTAACGTTATCCTAAAACGCCCAAAACATGGTAAAAAATACAATAATTGGTCACAAATGGACAGTTCCTAAACAGTACGAGACATTAAGAGTATAAAGGAAGGTGTCAAAATGTTACATGATACGTAGAGATACCAATAAAATGAAGCTAAAATTTGACAGCTGAGACTCTTAGCCAGAGAACCTATGCAAATAGCCACAAAAGCTGCAGCAAGATGGCTGCCAGCGCTCTATCTCATCCGTGATGCCAAGATACCAGAACATCTAAGAAACAATAAATTAATAAGTACAGCCCTCAAAATGCACAATATCTCGTCATTAGCCCTCTGTCAGACCACGTGGTTGTCAAAAAGATGTAAACAAAGTCTAAACCCGGCAACAATTTGTGTATTCATGATTGTCATTTTTTATAATATATAAAACCCCCTTCACATATGGCCTAGAATTGGTCCTCATAAAGTCTAGGTTCATATTCCAAGCGAAAATACTTACCTTTTCATTGTAAATTACGAGAAAATTGAGATTTTACAAAGAGGGAAATTCTCATTCATGCCGCCATGTTGACAATAAAGCCAAGTCAAAGCAAGGATACTCTTTCGATCTGAACTGCTCCTGCGTGTGTGGTATGGTGTATATCGTCTCTCCTGCAGATATATCCGATAATGGTTTAACTAATGGCACAACCTTTCGCCCTAAAAGAGGCATATTCAAGGGCTTAAAGGCATAAAATCACCTCAGTCGTGTTGTTCAAAATCTGGCGGGAATGGCCGGCTTTCGGCCACCTGATTGGTCCATTCCACGTCACGTGGGCTAACAAAACCAATTTTTCCATCGCATTTTCTCCTTCAGAGCAATTATAGGGGACAGTTCTTTGTTTTTTGCTCTTAAATAAGCCATTTCACGTGTGGACAATAGTTGCAATGACCACAATTGCCTAATAGAGCCGCAATGCACATTTTCTTGGAGGTGAATCAGGTTCATTCACCTTCCCAAAGGAACTGACCTGAAGGTCAAGGACGTTTGGTGCATTAGGAGCGAGTTTTGAAAGGACCATCTGAAGTACTCTTGTTTAATCAATTTTGTATGGTTTATAAGTTATTTTACTGATTCATTTTGCTGGTTATAAGAAAGTACAACTCGTCAAGCTGATTGCCATCAGCTGGTCGGTCCTGTAGAGAGTGCAATTAAAAGGTCTGTGTGGGTCCAGACAGGCTTTATCTCTGCAGACTCTGGTCCAGACAAGTCTTATTAGAGTTGCAAGCTCCTGACTCCGTGTAGGGGCTTGTGCCTTGTGGCATACCAACATTTAGGACCAACAATGGTTAACTGGTTGTCTAATGAAGCCACTTATTAACTTCACACTGTCGGTGTGACTGCACAATACAGTCTAGACTTCTGGCTGTATAAAAGCCTAGTGCAAGTATATTGTATATGTTACTGAAGTGAAAAGTGCATGTACATGTAAAGAAATACCAAATTTATATATATGTTTAATTTACAATATACCAAAATTAACAACCGATAGCTTCTACTGCACATATCCCAATGTCAAGTATGATACTACATAATTACCCATTTTAGCACTAAGATTATACAATTTTAAGCATTTTTTTGTTGTGATTCAGGCCATATACTCTGTCTGCCGTTTTTCGCTATGTTCAAAAATGGAAATATCTTGTTGCAGATGGGGGTCAAGGATCTTTGGGGGATCCTCAGTCCTGTTCAGCGTCATGTGCGTCTGGAGGATTTGAGAGGAAAAACACTTGCAGTGGACCTGAGCATTTGGGTAGTGGAAGTCCAAGGAATGAAACAACTTATGGCCGTTCAAAATTCTCACTTGAGGTAACTATTTCATTACATTGATGGTGTGATTCGTTGAAGACATGGTATGAATTGTTTTAGGAAAAAAAAAAAAGAACTTATTTATTTGAAAACTTTGTAAACTCTGTGAATTGATATTTTTTAGTGTACTGTATTGTCATTATTGGGGTTTGGCAGTGGCCCCACTATTCGTTTCCACAGTTCCCCTGAGAATGTGCTGTGTTGTTCAGTGAAGTTGTGTGTACACACACATACCTCTTTTTTGGAATGTCGTCACTGCTGTCAGAGTCAGACAGGTGATTTTGTGAAATTGTTAGGTCACTTGTCTAATGTCCATGGAAACCATTATAGTATCTTTGGTAAGTAGATGAATCAATTATGAAAACTACGGTCTTAATTTGTATTTATTTTGCAGGAATGTGTTTTTCCGAGCTCATAAACTTCTCCAGCTGGGTATTATTCCTGTGTTTGTCCTGGAGGGAGATCCCCCTCCTCTGAAGTTTGAAACGATGATGAAACGCGCTTATGGATTAGCCCACAAATCTGGAACAGCTGCTCCAAAGAAGATGGGACGGTCACATTTTAAAAGCAAGCTCAGGGAGGTGGGTTGGGGATATGAAACTATCTGAAGATTTGTTTTATTTTATTAACTGTGTAAAGTGCTAAAGATATATATGAATTTGTTGTTTTGTTGAGTCATACTTAAATGCTAAGGATATGTTGTTAACAAATGATGAAATGTTGCATTGTACCAAGATATAGTTTGGAGGACACCTTAATGTAAAATGTACACACCCAATTCAGTGTGCTTCCATTTACTGAATGTTTGATTTTCTCTCTGCAGTGTGCCGAGATGTTGCGTTACATGGGAGTGCCTTGTGTCCAAAGTGTAGGGGAGGCGGAGGCATTTTGTGCGCTCCTCAACAAACATGGGGTGAGTCTTTTATTTGTTTAAAGAAGATTGAAAGCAAGTCATTGTGTGATGTTAATGTATAGATTACATTATTCGTAAAATGTGTGTACAATTTTGATAATTTGTTGTGATGTCTTTCAGCTTGTGGATGCCTGCATTACAGAGGATGGTGATGCATTCTTATATGGAGCTAGAACAGTTTACAGAAATTTTACTATCAATGATAAGGTACCTTATAAATTTATGCTATTGCCAATTCAATGTTATTTTCAGTGTTGCTATTGAACTACCAATGTATAATTCATCCAAGCTTTTGGTAATTAGTGTAGCCATTGGTAACAATAATAATAGTTTGCATTGGTAAAGCTATAGCTTTTAAGAGGAGGTGGCAAACTGGTCAGATAAGCTGCAGCTTAAATTAACTGCAATCACTTAAAAAAAGTCTCTATCAATTGGTCATATTTGTTTCCAGTTTTTGGAGGTATTAAAATATATATTGCTAAATAGTTTTTGACGGAGGAACTGCTTCAGCAGTCTCCTGTCTATATCACCACTTGGTTCAGAACTTCGCGAGTGATAATGGGTTGAGCAGAACAGTTGTAGTGGATGAACTGGTTCAGAAATGCAATGTAGAGGTCCCAGAACTGTATAACATGATCTTGTATTGTGTCCTATAGGTTGGTTATTGGGTGGATATTGCCAGAAAGTGTCCATTCTTAAGAAAATTGCAGAAATACGTCTGTTGAAGCGCTATATGTATTACTCCTAAAATCGGCCGCTATGATAGACTGAATAAGTAGTTGCCTTAGAGGTGTTCATTGCAATGGGATACTTTAGAGTGACTAGCTGAATAGGCCAGTCCTCGGAGGTGTCATTTTTAAAGTGAGAATTGTTATTAACAGTCACAGAACTCTGAAAACAAACTGTAGAGAATTGGATTAATGAAAAATCTTTTAATATAAAAAAAAAAATCCAATTTTGATCCAGGATCCATCCGTTGAGATTTACGAAATGGATGACATTGAGTTGACGTTGGGATTGACCCAAGAGAATCTGGTTGCCATGGCACTGCTTCTTGGCTGCGACTTCCTTCCAAAAGGGGTGCCTGGGGTCGGCCGAGAAATGTGTTTGAAACTCCTGAACAGTCTTCCCTCTGTGAATATCCTTGAAAGGTTGGTGAGAAATTAACTGCAAATTAAAATTATAATGTTGGGCTAGTATTGCCAGAAAGTGTTAGAGAAAAACTCGTTTTAGGTGTCAGACATCTGGCGCATTCTTTGTATGCTTACCTTGTCAGATGACTATGGTAATGAATAAGTTTCAACATATATTTTAAGATGACAGACATATATATTTTATTCCATTCATTTTTAAAAATTGTAAAAAGATATGGTGGTTGGTAAAAAAATTGCAATGCCTGGGTAATGCATAGATTAAAACATAAACAACAAATTATAATCCTTTAAATCGGCTGTCGTGTGTCAAAATCGGTTGTGGTGATATTACGTCTTGGTTTATGTCAGAATTGTCTGCCCTTATGCATCGGACTAGTTTTTTCTTAGGATGAAACAATGGAGGTCTTTGTCAAAGGCTGACATCATGAACACGAGACTTCAAGTTAAGCAAGTTACTCATTGCGACAATTGTCATCACCCAGGTGAGCATATTTGTATTTATGTGGATACTAGCCTTGATTTTAGGTGTAAACATTCAGAGTTGGTGCTCCATATCATCAGACTCCAATGGATAAAATTCCTTTCGCAAATACAGTAAAGCGATATGCGATGCATATCATCGATACAAACTATCGCAAAAAAGATTTTAGATTGTTATTAAACTTATTAACTTAAAATGTTTTAAAAAATTTGTTTTGCTATTATGGCATTTGTTTACAAGGTATATATTTATAGTGTCAGCTTTTATACTCATTTAATTATCAGTTAGATTCACAATAACGGCTTACTTAACTGGCATGTTAAGTAATAATAATACACTGTTGGAATTGGAAAATGCCAAAAATTATTATTCTATCTTTATTATAGGAAATGTCATGGACCATACTAAAACTGGTTGTCCACTGTGTGGAACAAGTGAAGACTGTACATTCAACAAGTCTGAAGACTCTTGTGCATGTCATTGGCATTCTGCGAAATTGGCCGTGAATAACAGATCAGCAGAATTATCTGTTTATAGGAAGGCAATGCTTGATCCTCAGTTCCCACACCCTCAGGTAATACAATTTGTATTAATTTAACAAGATTGTATCATGATTATGCAATGACTAAGTCCAATTTCGAAAATATCGTATTGCATTTGTAATGGGATTATTGCAGTTTGTGAATTAAAATGGTGTGGGTTTTTTTCATATGGATTATAGCTGAATGGGGGGAAAATACCAAACATTATTGTTTTTATCTTTATCAAGGTGATCAAAGAGTTTCTATTGCCAAAGGACAAACTTCCCCCTGGTGGCTGGAGTTGGAAGCAGCCAGTGATATTTCAAATGCAGGTCTGAAATCATTATACAAAACTTAATAATTTTTTTTTATAAAATTGATAATAAATTTTTAATGCGAAATTATACTTTTCAGAAATATGCAGCAGGTAAGCTAGACTGGGAAGAGAAATACACTCAAGAGAAAATGTTGCCATTGCTGACATTATGGACGCAGAGACAAATCCTGGAGAAGGGGAGAAATGCACACCAGGCTTTGAAGCCTAAAAGGTATTATTTAATAAACACTGATTTTTTTATTTCTGGTGTTGATTACTGTTGTTCAGTATTACCTCGGTTTTGCTTGTGTCGAGTCATTTAAGGAAATATTTTTGAATTCTGTTACACTTATAACACTTCATAAAAAAAAACAAGTGTTTTGTAGTTTATCGCTAATCCATGTAATGTTTTAACAATACACTTCAATGTATACCCATGTTTTATTGGACAAACATTTTTTTTAATACGGTATTATACCAGATTTAGACTAGAGTGAGATTTCAATAAAGTTTCTCATTTGTTTTCTCAGGATTGTCAAGTGCAGAGTTCAAAAGCGTGTACCAGTTTACGAAGTGGAGTGGTATAAATGTGGTAAGGAAAGTTTACACTGTATAATAAGTTAAAAAAAAAAAAGGTCTATTAGGTGGACATTGCGGTAAATTCATCACTATACAAGTAGACTTATCATTACTGTTTAGACTTTAGATATTCTGAAGCCAGTGACCTAACTCACTGTTAATTTATCCTGAATAGATGGCGATGAAACTACAGAGGACCTGTATTATACAACTATAGAAGATCAAGAATTATTCAACGCATGCTTCTGCTACTTAAAAGAAGAATTTACAGATCGTTGTGAACAGGAAGCTGCCACAAAAGGTATGCTTTATTATTTTATGTTGTCACAATATGTTTTTACTGAAGCGTTTGTATTCTTTAATATTTTCCTATTTTGTGTACCTAAAAACTTCTTTTATTGATACCAGAATTTCAGCATGGGTGTCATTGCTTTTTAGGATTTTTACCGGAAAATTTATTTTTGAAAACATTTTTTAATATATTTTATTGTTAAAAAAAAGTTTATCCTGTGATTAATACAAAATTTGTATTTTCATTTATTTTTTACTAATTAACATATTTCTATTTTCTTTTCTTCTCTTTTTTACAATTGTCAATCACATCCCTAAACACGAGTGCTTGAATTCATTTGTCAATGTCATTTACTTTTTTATATATATATATATATATATATATACATAAGAGGACTGATGCCTCCAAGGCCATTCTTAAAAATATTCCTGTTTCTGGTTACGTGACCATATTGAAAATATCAGTGTGTATGACAACTTTTTTCCCTTGTTTTTTGTCTTTCTTTGGTTTTTTTAAAATAATTTTTGTTTAGTCCTCAAATCGTTTCCGGGTCTATTTTTGCAGTAGCGCGTGCCCTGCTGGTTAGTTGAATATTAGTAAAAAATTGTTCTGAGGTAAAAAAACAAAAACCTACCTACCTGATGGGTTGTTCAAGTGTCATGTAACCCGCAACAGAAATATTTTTAAGGTTGGCCCAATAAATTCAAACACTTGTGTCCCTAAATGAACGTGTTATTTCAGGAAAAGGAAGAAAGAAGAAACCATCAGTGCAAGAAAACAAAACGACTGCAAACAAAGAAAATGAAGTGCCAAAAAAGACAGTTGACAACTTCGCTGAAGAGCTTGATGATTACATTCCTATATCTCAGCTGAATGTGAAGGATACATTAGCCGAACTGGGCATGAACCACAGAGAAATTTCAAATAGCGAGAAAATGTGCTTGAATTTGAAGAAAACCGCTTCAGATGTTGATGAAATATGCCATGCTATGTCGTCCAAAATGGATATTACTGTTAAGAAATATATGGCAAAAACTAATGCTAGGATTACTGCCAGTTCCCAAGTCGTCGATATATCATCTGATGAAGATGAATTCCTACCAGTCTCTCAACTGACAACGAAGAAGACAGATGTTAGAAAACAAGATGATGATCGTTGTAAATTTATGAAGAGGCACAGCGAGGTTAAAGTCAATGAGATGCTAAAGAAGACTACTAATACTACTTTGTCGGAAAGTGAATCTGATGATGATAATTTGGATTTTCTTCCACTGAGTCAAAGAGTCCAATTGAACTTGAAAAAAGAGTCTGGAAAACATAAGAATAAACAGCAAGAAGAAGCCACAGAAATTGCGCATGTTAAATCAGATCATTGCGAAAGTGTTGCATCTAAAGCAAAAATAACCTCAGTTGTAGACATGGACAGGGAGAGTGGTAAATTGCAATTAAATCATATACCTGCTTCCAATTTTGAGAATGGACTGGAAGTCGGTAAAACTAGGATCAACACAGTAAAAGACTCCAACACATCTCCATATATGGACAGAATCAAATGTAATGAAGTATTAGAAGCTCAGGGTGGTACTGGTGCTGACAAGGACACTCGCATTCAATCCAAATCAACATATTCTAAGCAAGTTGTTAAGTCAGAAAATTTTGGTATGGATCTGCCGCCACCATCTCAAGCCAATGAAGGTTCCAAAGCTGTAAAGAAACTTCACAAGAAAAAGAAATTGGTTTCTAATGGAAAGAAAAAGAAGAAAAGTGTAAATTTTGATGCCTTACATGGAGATTTAGAAATGCTTTGTATGGATTCAATTCTTGGAGATATAACGACAAGAAACTTAGAGCATTCTGATGCCATCAAGGAAATGGTAAATGTACAGCATATTAACAAATGCACAGGATTAAATCCAGATAAACCTATTAAGCAAGCACAGCCCAAGAAGTCTTGCATACTGAACCGCAGCACTAGGCCTCGGGTGTCCTCTAAATTGCATGAGCTGACATTCAGTGACATTGAAGATGAAATCATCAGTGGTGCAGCAGAAATTTTTGATGAAGATGAAGTGAGCATTTTACCAAGTTCTTCTGCAGATCCTACACAAGTAGAGATCCCAAATGACATTAAAACGAAGACTGATACAATAACATGTTCCGCTGCTCCAAGAGTCATTCCGCATGATCTTACAGTTTGGGGTCATGGTCAAATAGGTAACTTTGACCTTGGGCTCACCTTGGATTCTACTGTGTCAATGGCAAACTCAATGATAATGACGGACTCGGTAGCTAATGCTGCTGTGATGCAACAGCCAAGAAATGCCCATTGCACCATCTACACAGACTCTTGCCTTTCGAAAAGTTATGATTCATTGACGCTTATGGAGACAGCTGTAAATGATAACACCACCATGTACGCAGGTGCACCCTCACTTGTAGATGTGGAAAGTACTACTCGTTCAAATGACACAGAATCTTATTGTTCTTATTATGAAACAGCTTCAGAAACAGTGCTAGAAAAGGACACTCTGCAATGTGAAACTGTATCTGTATTTCAGGATACTACTGTTAGTTATGACAGAAATCAATCAAGGAATGCTCTCAAAAGTAATTTGTATGAAGAGACTTCTAGCCATGTTGTTGGATTTGATGAATTTTCATCTGCTCCAGATATGTGCACAATTAATACACCAAACGTCACTTGCATTGAAGTCGCCCAAAACGACTCTTCTTTTGTGACGCATGTGTCTTCTTCAATGCAGTGTCATACTACTGAACAATCGGTTATTGCAAAAGATGTCGAGACAGTTTTAACAGCCATGGAGGGTCTGCATTTGGAAGATGGGAGCACTTCAAACTCAACATTTGCTTCATTCAGTACCGTCTTCGAAGTGAATCATGGTGCTAAAACTGCAAAGCCACTGTTGGAAAATGTTGCAAGTGATGAATCTGCTTGGGAGAATGATACTCTTTGCAAAAGTTTGATGTCCAAAAACAATAATTTGTACCATGTTGAAGACACTCTGCTATTAAATGGAGACTGTGCAACAGACAGATCATTGGTAGCATGTAATGACACTGTTGTTGAACTTGAGGATTCCATACAAAATGACTCTGAACTTATTCCTCCAAGTCCTGTTATGCTCTCGCAGAGATTAGGTGCCAAGTTACACGGATTTCAGTTGCGTACTCTAAGCATATTTTCTCAGTCTTCGCAAGTCAGCAAATCAGTCTCATCTCAAGATCCTATAGACACTCAGTTCGGCACATCTGGTGATCATTCTGATGTTGTTTTTGTGGATTAATTAAAGAAATTAAGTTGTGATTAGGAGAATAAATAATGAGTTTGTTGACTGTCATGTGTAATTCTGTATCCATACTGCTGTCAGATATGAATGTGACAATTATTGTTATGTCATTTTAAAAAATTGCATGGAGTTCATTGATGAGAAGCATTGCCCAGTTAAAACATGGAAGTTATAATTAATTGCTAATTAGCCCTTAAGAAAAATTACTTGATTTTAAAACTGCATTAATTATGACTGAGATTTCATATGTTTATAACTTATTTTGATTTTGTTTATTGGTGCATACAGTACACTTTTAAGCCTCAAAATGGGCTATTGTGTTATGAGACATTTTGTAACAGTATTAATACATGTTCACAAAGGATTTGAAGCATATTGAATATTCTAGACTGGATGTTAACAAATTTTTGTCAAGCGATAATCATGCAATAGTGAATTGGACATGTTTGCGTGGTACTAATTAAATTGTAAAAAAAAATATGCAAAAGTGATTGTAATTGTGATGTGGAAAGCTAGAATATCTTGGATGTATCAAAATGAGTAGCAATGGTAAGTTCAATTTCATACATGTATTCTGAATATGAAAGTATATTGGGATTTTAGTGTGCTGTTAAAGTATCTTAATTACTGTCTGGTTATGTTACAGAACTGTTATGACAAAAGAAAAAAGGTCTGACCACAAATTTTACAGATTTTGGTGGCAGCACTGCATTTGGTATACTCACGCCCCCTCTAGTGTTGATTGGAAATTTACGCAGGGTGGCGCTGAAGTCGCCTGAAGCCATGTAAAAGTGATTTTGTGACAGCTGCAATGTTAAACACGGAAACAATAGAGAAATGCCGGCAGAATTGTTCGACCCAGCAGTGCGGAGTGAGTGATTTTCTTTTGTTCTTTGAGTCTACCTACTTCTGTGTATCGAATCAGAACCTGTTGCAGTGGGAGACATGCGATTTTGAACTTTCTTCTCGAGTAGTTTCCGCCCGTCATTGTCATGATTGTCCCAGAAATGTGTCACGTCAAGTATTTAGTGTTAGGTCAACAATGACTGAGCCCAATGAGTCAGTGATGTCACAAATTCCATTGGGTGGTGTTAATCTAATGTAGTGTTCAACAGTCAGTTTGTTTTCTTTGTATAGATTCTATATATACATGTGTGCACCTGGTACACTGTATAACCAAAAATAGATGCATTGAGTAGCTAATGCCAAGAATCGAGGTGTGCAGTGTTATATAACTTGCACAACTTATCATTTGGCTAATTATTCAGTGTCTATGGTAAGCAACTTGTTTTATTCTTTACGCATTAATTAATCAGAAAGTGAATTGTAAAACCTATTTCCTTTCAGTGTTCACATCTTAGGCATTTGATCCCATCATATCCTATCAACTCCTATCTTATTCTCTCTTTCTCATCAGACACCATGCAGTTGTGGGCTGTATCATCATTGATCTGAGCATCTCAATCAAATGGTGTCTCTTAAAAGATTCAAAAGTAAAGTTATGGTTGCAGCATGCTGCATCCCCACTCCTGCAAGAATTTGATGAGTCAGTTTGGGGGGACTCCCTGGATCACTCAGTCAATGTAATAATGTCCATGACTATGTCTTGAATAGACCATTCCTTCTGACTGGATATTGGATAAGTCGGCTTTCTTATATATTTATATATATAATATGTATTCAAACACATGCATGTGGAAATGTAGTATTGACCATTGTGTATTCTATATACATGTAAGATACAGCTTGTATGGTGCAACACTCTACAGGCTCTACTGTAATAATGCACTAATCAACACCCAGTTGACATCTAATTAACACTCACACTAATTAACACCAAAAAGCTCTGGGAAAAGTTGCCTTCTGGCTTCTCCTGATCAAATTAATCTAAAGTCGTTGCATGACACATGTTGTGGTTAAGTCTGTGAAATTGTTGGGGCATTTTGCATGGTTAGTAGGTTTCGAGTGCAGATTATCATGGGGGTATCCTGTATCATGGGGTTTTTTAATCACTACAATATAGTATGCAACATGCTAATGCCAGTTTGTTTCTTTTGCTGAAGGCAACAGTTATTTAAATTACATTACAGACTGCGGCTTGTATGCTGGGTCTAGTTTGTTGTGTTTGATTAAATGCTATTACAATTTGGTCAAGGCTGCACAAGGGTGATTGTTAAGAGTTATTATTAATTAGCTGTTACAATTCTATCTATTAAGACTCAAGACAGTTTATTCGTCTGTTATGTGACATATATACATATAAAAATAACCTATATAAATGTAAATAACCCATTAATAAAAACATGATCACAACAGACCAGGAGGATAGCCCTAAGACCCTACCTGGGTTGCTAGCGAGCCATCCCTCTGTGTTTCAGAATGAGCAGTGCAACATCAACTGTCCATACACGTATATAGTAATGTAGACAATGAAATCATGAAAACTGAAAGCATTTGGATGAGATTCACAAGCTATTGTATCGTAAATTTTTCATTCTGATTCATCCAGTAATAAGAGAATTCCTGAGTGCAACCACTGCATAACAACCACACAGATTACCAATAATTTAGATAAAATTCACAAACTGTAGTATTGCAGCTTTTTCATCTATATGCACAATTTGAGTGTAATATATTTTGACAGCCAGACCTATACATGAAGTTTCTTTTACTGTTATTTTATAAATGTAGTCATGTATTAAATAGAAACCAGAAGCCAGAAATTAAATTAATATAGCAGCATTAAGGGATAATCCAAACTAGTCTTATATATAAAATAGTTAGCAGTTAATTTATATCTCTGGAGTAGTAATCTCTGACTGCCCAGGTGCAATGTTTAGCTATTTATATCTGCCATGTAGTGGTTTTACATTTGGTCTGATCTTGTGGTTGTCTTGTGATTCATCGCCATCCTGGGGTTGTACCCTGATCCTGTATAAACTATGAAAACATATGCAAGCCATCACCCCTACATGTGAATTCCTAGCTACTGAGTGATGCCTTGATCATGCACCAAATGTACACCCCATGTAACTAGCTAGCTGCAGTCTCATGCTATCATGCTATGACTGGCATTAGCTGCTGATTGGGTGGAGTTGTAGGGGTGCTGCAGGGGGTTGCCCTTCACCCCTTGCTTTTCTCTCTTGCTGCTCTCCTGGTTATTTATAAATGCTAGCCTCTAGGTAGGATGCTATGCTCTTTTGTCAACCTCTGCAGCAGCATTAGAACAGCAGCCATGAACACAGGTAGTCTTTGACAGGCAGGATTTTGGAGTTATTTACTAAGCTTCAATTTCTATTATTTTGCTACACACTTCCATGCTGCCGTGTTACCCGATTAAGCCATGGCATCTTCACTTGTTAGAACGTACCTATGGGTAAGTTATGTGTATTTTAAGTCTAGTTATCCACCTGTGAGCCTTGAAGGTCATCAGGGACATCCATGATCCATGGCTCATTTTGTTTTGCTTTCTTACTTAAGGCTTAAGTTTAGCCCAACATTTTAAAGCCTCAATATCCAGAACTCGTCATCTTGTAATGGTGTTTCTGGTATTTTGAAGAATGTGTTTTCATATCATTAGTTTAGTTTGATTAAGTAAACAGGCAACTATTATGGCAACTTGCCAGTTTTGTGCTTGCTTAGTGCAGAGCAGCGTATTAGTGTCTTATTCTGTGTTCATAAAATGTACTTACAGTTTCTATAAAAAAAATTTTTTTTACATTTTTTATTACAGTAGACTTTATCTTTAGATTTGGTAGCTAATTTAGAGGACCTCATGTGAATCCAGGACTCCTATTAGTTAAGGCTATCCCACAGGGAGTCTCATGGTTTCCAAAATCTATGAGTTTTGCTGTAAAACGAATTTTTGCATATCCATGTAGCAATATGAATACAAATATACCAGTTGTTAGGAGGTGCATGATTTGTCTTTTCCTTATTTGCTACTAATGTTTAAGCTAGGGGTGCATCAAATTTCAAAACAGAGAATTGTGAATGTAGAAACTCCTTTAAACCAAGTGCTTTCCCAATTGGGAAAGCACTGACCTGCCCCTTTGGCATTCCAGAAGTTTTTACCAAATACCTCAGCTGGCATGTGTATGTCCAAATGATTGCTTTTAAACTGATGGATCCTCAGAGAAGTTAAGACATCTGTAAGACACTAATCTGTAAGAACCTGATTCACACCTGGTTTGCATCTGGATGCAGATGTTGTAAAAAGAGAGAATTATTCTTCTAATACTTTTATCTCGGTGTCGGTTCAACATGTGTTCAGGCCAATTAAAAGATGTTATGTTAGGCATAATTGTGTGACGTGGCATACACTCTCTATATTAGACTGCCTTGCTACATCTCTTTTCATTTCTGTCTGATCTGATCTCATTCAGTCTCATTTGATATTTTGCTATTCTCGTCTCATCTTGTCTCATAGATCTCATCTCATAGATCTCATCTGAATACTGTATGTATGCTAATCTGTTATTCAAACAACACCACAGGTAATGAATACATCTTGACAGCGTGAATCTGATTGATATAAGATGAAAGTTACCCTTAACTGCCTGGACAATACTGTTTGTCTAATTTTGTAACCACAGATGCCTTTCTTTTTTCAGATAATGTCAAATGATGACCAGGTTCAAGATCAAGAGAGGCATGACCATTGTGATTCTTGTGTTCGGATCAAGTGCCATGTCAGACCTCGACCTCCATTCAGCTGTAAAGTGATATCTTGTACCTTAGGGTGTGGTCACCGTTTCCACGGCTGCAAATTAGCAGAACACCTTCAGCTATGCCCAAATCGGAAGGTAGCATGCATAAATCAAGAATTTGGGTGTCCCTTATTTATGGCAAGAAGAGATTGTGGTGCCCACCTTGAAACATGTCCTGCGAGTGTCATTCACTGTCCAATGGAGTGGAATCGATGGCCAGTGTATTCCCGCGAAAGACAGATGAGAGTGCCTTTTGTTCAAGAGAAACTGCATGCAAAATTTGGTCAGTTAGATGTAGCATTAGCCTTGCGAGATCAACGAATCCTCAACGAAGGATTCAAAGCACCACGATCAACAAGAAGAGTTTTACGCAACAATCTCACTTTAAGATTTCCTGCAGTGCCTTTAAAAAGCCCTCGCTCAACTAATGGTTCGAAGGATGGGATGTTCACAGAGTCTACATTATCTGATGATGATGGTGATACTCCATGGGGTGTGGCCAAAAATCCTCCTGGCTTGCAGCGTAGTGTTTGTAATGAACTGTTCAAAGCTACCCAGACAATGGCGGAGTCTTTGACATCTGTTTTGAGTATGACTACTGGTGCCGCTCAAACTACAATGGAGGGTGCTGATGATGGATTGAATAACCATGGTGCTGATGGATGCGAGTCTCCGGTAAATGGTATTGTTACTTGGGCTGGTGCAAGTGATAACTGTGCCGCAGGTGCTAGCTGTAGTGAAGAACTAAACGGTCATTTTGAATCTGAAGGAGCATCTTGTGATGTTCATTCTGAGATTAGTTGTCTAGAAGCAGGAGCTACGAATGGAGTGACAGGTGAGGACTATGAAGATATCCTACAGGGGGAGCCACCAGTACCGCCAATTTTGCCACCCACTTTGAAAGAAATCCTTGCCCTTGATTTAACGATTGAGCGGATCTCTAGATACCAAGCCAAACCTAAATCAATGTACACATTCCTATGTGCCTCAGAGTTCCGTCGAGACGAGTACCCCTGGCACTTCCTTAATGTCCATAACGACATCCATTCCGGGCTCAACGGTTGGCTGGAACACCGCTGCCCTCTAGCTAACAACGGGTGCACTTTTTCTTTGCGCCGTCTTTATCCTAACTCTAAAGGTGGCACTGTTGTGTACAGTACTGCAGTGGAGGGCTTCGGAGTTCGGCCACACATACCTGAGTATCACTTGCAGTTAAGAAACACTGATCCCTTGGACACTCAGTTAAATAAGTCAAATGACATTAGTGATGTTCCTATGGATGACAGTGTGCGAGAGTCTACACCAGAAATTTACACATCTCAAGATTATGACTCGTATGTCAAAGTCAATGGTGATGTTAAATCTCTAAACAAAGTCAATGGGGTAACCAAGTTTCCATCAGACTCTGGGGACCAAGCTCAATCAATGGACTCCTTGTGTATCAATGGTGAAACTGTGAATGAAAGCTGTGATGAAGGACTCGAAAACAACATGCCAGATACATTCTCTATACTGCCATTTGAAGTTTTGCAACACATAGCAAGGTTTTTGGATGGTTTCAGTCTTTGCAACTTAGCCTTGACATCAAAGCTTCTAAGAGATGTGGCCTGCTCCCTGCTGGAAGAAAAAGGAATCGTTACTCAAGAGTGGCAGAGGAAGAAAGTGGGTGACAGAAACCATTGGTATATTGGTTATAAGGTTAGTAGATTCTGCATCTATGGAAAGCATTGCCACATATATACTTTACAATACAAGGAGTATCTCATTAAGTCTTTTGCTCTTTGATATATCTGCCTCCTACAATTGTGAATTGTACTGCTCTTAATGACTACATACCTGAGGCCTTCATACACATAAATATTTGAAACTTATTTACTGGTGACCATTCTATGCAAGTGGTCATTCGAGAAGGTCAGACTGTATCAGTATATGAGAAATTTATCATTTCAGAGATGGACATACAGCCTAGCTTTTGATCCTGTGAAAAAGTGGGGATTCGAAGATAACATCCACATGTCGGAGCATCTTAAGACTTGCCCATTCTTTCATCGAGAGCAGAAGACCCAGCCTTTCTTCTTTCCTGAGTTAGGATCCAAGGGAGCTTTGCTTCGACGGGTATTTCCAAATTCTGAATATGACAGCTCCTTTAAGACTTATTTAAGTTCAAGCCTTGGCTCATGTAAAGGAAGTATTTAAATGTTGTGGCAGAAGTAATTATAGTTCAAACATGTAGTACACCAGTTTATTAAATCAGTATTAAAGGATAATGCAAACCTTAGTTATTAAGTAATAATATGTCATAGTTAGCGATTCCTTGCTCGGATGAACTAGTGAATGCAAACATCTTACCAAGTTCTTATCATTGCCAAAGTTGCAGTTCATTGTGTACAAGCAATCTTTAACATTTGAGGTTGAAGCCAAGCTGATGTGTACTGGTCAGGTTTCCATGGTTTCCACCTAGAACTCAAATGATTCCTTCCAGAATGTTTTGTTTGAATGATGGTAACGAGGAATAAAGTCTATATAATGGATGATTTGGATCTTTAATCACCTGTGTGTAAAAACCCAGATTGTTTAAAAGCTGATTTGAATATAGTGTGAAGTGCTACAAAGTTAAAGAATATAATCTTTTAAACGTCCACAACTTCACAGTTGAGTTTGCATTACAAATGCTTAAATTGGATTGGAATGTTTTTCCTACAATTAATATTTTTGATTATATGGACTATAAATGTATAGTCTTTCATATATTTGTGTAGACAGACAGGCAATAAAGTTATTTGACATTGTACTTGGCAGTTTATGCCACTGATAACATTACTCATTGTAGCTCATAACACATTTGCAACTTTAATATAATTAAAGTATATTATAAGCTGTCTCTCTAGTAGTGGCAAATGATACACAGATAATACACAAATATTGTATTTATTTGATAAGAAAGCTCATGTTTATGTTGTAAAAAGATGCAAATTCAGCACCCTGTGATAGTAAAATTATCATGTAAGCAAGAATCTCACTCAGAGATGGTGATCATTCAAGGTTCTTGGTGATTGTTGGGCATATATTTATTGTAGTGCATTGATTATACCCACAGCTTTTGTATATTTCAATGTAATAATAAGTGCCTTAAGAAACTAATATATATTGTACATTACTAAGAATGATTGCATTCAAGTTTCAGATACATGTATGGTACCGTATGCCTAAAATGTCATCCGTTTTGTATGCATAATATTGGTCTTTATCTACATTATTCATGCTGACGGGTCTTTATATTTATTATCATTAATATATTTTACATCGAACTCAAGTCTGGCTAAATTCATAGCCCTAACAAAATTGTTGTAGGAACAGTTACATTTTATGCAGTGGAGTTCTGGAGGGCCCTGGGATGTTTTGAACAAATCAATAGATTTTAGAACTACAAGGGGTAAACCAACCATTGTATTTGTATGCCCTCTGGAGTTTATTCGCAAAAATAATTGCCGCATTTTAACCTTATGTGTTGCTGGTATGCAATGGTTGGTTTAATCTACCTTTTACATACAGGTATTAAGTGTAAGTTTTGAGTCATCTTTTGTAAATGAAAAAAATTTAAAACGATACACATAACGTTTTATAAAATCATGTCAAAATATTAATGCTTGGTGGGAGAAATGTAATCTGGCATTAATATATTCTTGAGGCTTATGACATTATTTGTCTAATGTGAAAATATAATCACACTATCATTGCATATATGTGCAAGTTTATCTGCAGTTTTATACATTGTCTAGATGTATTTGTATCTTCCACTTCAAAATTCCATGCTTTTGCATCATAACTTGATTACATGGTATATCGTCCAAGTTTATTACTGGAGTACAGTGTGACAAACAATGTGTATTGATTGTGCATGGAGAGTATTTTGATGAATGTTCAGTATGAAAAAAAAAAAAATTTATAACTTATGAGTAGGAATACATGAATAATGATTATCATATTTGGGTGTTCTGTATTTTTACTGTTTTAGATGAATTTTATTTGTGTATGCCATATTACTTTCGCAAACTCCAAGCCTGAAATGATATTGAATGGAACCTTTTTATATTGCTTGCAAAGGCAGATGACATCTCAAATAATGATGTAAGGATGATAATGGCAACAACTTGATAATATAGTTGAGTTTATTTTAATGGTTGGATGAAGTCTTTGCAAGTAACACGTAAACGAGCCATTTATGGAAATTTCAGGGCTGGATGTGAGTCTCATCAGATTGTTCATGAGTGTCCTGTTTTGCCCGTGACACCACTTTTAAAACTGACCAGGTTTACTGACCACTGTAAGTGACTAGTGAGCACCCAATGTTCTTCATGGCAACCTTTTGTTGTCAGTATGTAAAGATCCCGCCATGATGGCCTGTGAATTTCATTTAGCAATGAGAGTGGCCCATTGGATGACAAGGGGTTTGTTTATGGTTCAGTGGATTAGTGCTGAGACCAACCAACCCTGACAGGGTGGGGATGATAAATTTTTTGTCAGATCAATAGGAGGTGCTTGTCACAGTCCATCCCTACCTTTTGACTGACCATTATTTTAATGAAATCTATCAACAGCTTAAAGCATTGAAATCTACCTTAGTTCATTAAGAAAAGGTCCAAGTATGCATGGCCTGTGAATTTCATGTAAATTGACTTTGCTTAAAGCATTTAGGTCTCATCTTTATTCATAAAGAAAAGGTCCAGTCTTAAATGTCCTGTGAATTTCATAGTTTGACTTGGTTACTGCTTTTCCAGGCTTAATGGCCAGTGAATTTCATGTATTTACTTGCTTACAGCACTGAGGTCTACCTTTGTTCATTAAGAAAAGGTCCAGGTATGCATGGCCTGTGAATTTCATGTAGATTGACTTTCTTACATCATTGAAGTAGTTTGACTGGATAACGGCATTGAACACTACCTTTCCTGATTTAATGGCGTGTGAATTTCATGTAATTTGACAAGCTCACAACATTGATGTCTACCTCTTCATAAAGAAAAGGTCCAGTCATACATGGCCTGTGAATTTCATGAAGATAGTGTAGGGTCCCTCTGGGATTGACTCAGACCAAGGATTCAAGTTCACATATTTATTGCCCCAGCCCCACGTCCTATCTGAAACACTGCTAAGACCTTACTGAATGCGCTACTGCGCTATGCCTTGCAAGACGCCAGTGACCCCCGTCACGTGGGGTCCACGCTGTGGCAGTTACATGCACCACATTCCAGGTCAACGGTCTATATACGAATTTAAAAATCTAACGGAATGCAGGTCATCACATCACATCCTCCCGATGAGAAGGCATGTCCTCATGCCTTCGGACGAGTGATGGAGACCTGTAGTGCACCCAAAACATGGAGTTTACACAATGTCAATTTAAACAATACAATTTTAAAAGATTAAACTCCCATACTTACGTATCTAACAATACTGAGGACGTGTGGCTGGCGATCAGGGAAACATAATCAATTGACAATCAAAGCATAAATGACCGGAGAAAAAGACAACACATGTACCTTAACAACCCAATGTCACAATCCCCATTACATTCTCCCAACATTATTGGGATCAGACAGACACATTTATCAAATAAACGGATATCAACTCATTTTCATGAATGTCAAAATAAAGTCACTTTGTAGTCTTCTTGCCCAAGGAAAGCACAATGTTCTCACTGAACAAAATAAAGTTCCATTTTTTAAAATAAGAATTCACAAGTCTCTGCCACATTAACCCCGTGACCTGGGCCAGCTGTCAAACCGACAGCAACACGTCACAAATGTCAGTTCGAATCAAATCTTTTCGCACACATATGAACTTTATATAATTCTTTCCAGGAGCGTATCCCAGGGGGTTAGTCCATTACGTCCGTTTAATCCAAAGTCATGTTGGGGGGCTTGCATGGTCGGCATCATGGTGTCCGGGGCTGTGACTGGGGAGGTCCCCGGTCAGATCTCGCAGCTGACCTAACTCGGGGGGGGGGGGCCTCTCCCCTTCCTCAGCTGCTCCCAGAACCTCACTTGATCGGAGGTAAGCCGTTGGACCTCGGCCTGGAGAGCGCCCACCTGACCCTCTGCCCCGGCCCGTTTTTTTTTCTCTGCCTGGAGGTTCGCGTTGAGGGCACTGTCCTTAGACTCGGCCTTGGCCCGCCTCTCCTTTTCGGCTCTGAGCTCCCTCCTGGCGGCCTCTAGCTCGCGGAAGTTGTCTGCCGTCTGTCGCCGTACTTGGCCTCCCAGTCGACTGGGGTCTTTCTGGAGGTCGTGAGGGACCGCATTGGCCCCACTGTCGGACTCAGCCTGGATCCTGGGCGTTCTGGCGTCACCGTTGTTATTTTCAGGGCCTTGCCCCTACCCAGGGGGAGGGAGCCTCTACATAGCCCACTCAGGTGCTGATGAGGCGTTAAACAATAACTCACACACACCCAGGGGGAGGACAGGGCTGGCGGTTGAGGCACCGTTTGGGTTGCAGGAGCCCCTCGGGCCGTTGCCTGGGCCCAAGTAAGAGGGAGCTTCATCAAGGAAGGCACCTGTGTCCTTGGGACGGCCAGCACTGTTGGTGTGGAGAGGGTCCTTCTGGGGGTGTCCTGGGCAGCAGTATCCGGGCGGCCTGGCTGCAGGGGACTGGGTGGCAGGGTCCCATCCGAGTTTACGTCACTCACAACTCAGACAGGAGTGGTGGCCGCAATCCCTTCAGACTCTCCCCGTCTCATCCCATGGGTGAGCCGAAGGTGACATTCAAAGTTACCTTTCCTAACATATAGGAAGGTGGCTCTGCATTTCGGGCACTGGAACCCCATGAAACTTTTGGAATGAAGCACCGCCTGGTGCCTCATTAGAGCCTTCTTGGTAGTCACGGTCTTCTCACACTTGTCGCATTTAAAGGCATCAGTAGTAGGGAAAGTGGTCGCGAGTGTCTTAATGTTTTATTGTAGTTTAATTTCAGTCGGTTTTTTGGCTACTACGGGTTCCGACCGCGTTCGGTCATTAACATGCTCGGTAATGGGGCCCCCCTCGTGCGTTTGGAGCTGTTTTACCCGTCCCTGTTTTTTCCTCGTGGAGAAGTATAGGTCGCAAGTGCGCTCTTATTTTTAACTAATCTATTTCTCTTCGGTTTTTTTGAAAGCTAACATATCCACACACACTCAATGCATTAATGCAGACATTACATGATGTTTATAATACTAATTTCATACTGTTCAGTGCTATGACATATTGTTACACCACGGTGGTTTGCATCTCGCACATTTCCACATCGTTAGAGCGTTGTTTGTGGGTAACTGGAGCTGTCCCTTAGGGTATTGGTCTGGCTACAGCTTCTGCTCCTCTTCTTGCACGCACAGCATATCTGTAACGATGAAGTTATGACCTTTTAAAAAAAGGTTCTCGTGCTGTTTATTTAGATATATATATGTATTTGTTAAGATACACTTATACTTACTAACACAACCAGCACTACTAGCGAGATGATACCAACCAAAATAAGGTATATCATAATTGGTCTTGCAGTGTTACCAGCAGCACTGGTTTCGGTGGTGGTGGTGGGGACCATGATCGTGTTGACGTTCCCAGAAGCACTGACCTTGGTGGTGGTGGTAAGATCCATGGTGTTGGGGTGGATTGTGTCACTCGCTTCCGTTCGGTTTCTGGTCAGGTATTGGTCACCTGAAAAATCTTCTAGATCTGAGGGAAAAAATTAAAGTAGGTAAAATAATATGGTTGTGAAGTATACAAGACATAGACTTTTTATGACCTCTAAGATTTCAATAATGGCAGCACTTACCAAAATAACACAGAAAGTAGCCTGGTCCTGCAAAAAGGAGTTCCGGTCATGTCGATCTGCTCGATTTTACCGAGGGATTGAAAGTTCGGAGGTAGACTCAGATCCGTGTACGAGCAGTCTATTTGCACTTTACCCTGTTCATCCTTTTCACACATGCACCCTTTACAGGTGTACACATCGTTGCACCTGCCGAGTGCGTGCATTGATAAGGTAATGAACAGGGGCAAATACATCTTCACGTTCATTTTTGCTCTACAGTTTTACTCTAATCACTCCAATTTTATCCAATATTTTGCTCAACTATCACTGTAATCCTTGCTTCACAATTTAAATTCAAACCAATATTTTGCTCAACTATCACTGCAATCCTTGCTTAACCTTTTAAATTCATCCAATATTTTGCTCAACTATCACTGTAATCCTTGCTCAACAGTTTAAATTCAAACCAATATTTTGTTCAACTATTACTGCAAACCAATATTTTGATCAACTATCAATCTCAATCTTTGTTCAACAAATTTAAATCAATCCACTTTTAAATCAATCCAATTCACTGCTTAGTAACATTTCACCCAATTCACTGCTTAATCAACTGAGAAGCACGTGATTCTTCCGCATATTAGTGCCAAGAAAACGCAGATTTTGGCAGAGACGTGCGATGGTGATAACAGTTGATATTGTGTTTTATTTTAATGCTAATGCTAATGCATACGCAAGTGACTGCGTTGTTGATGAGTAATGGTAGTTGGATTTAACTATTGTAGGGAATATGTTCCTTGTGTTAAGTGAAAATGAAATACGTATGATTGTTTGATTTTTCTTTATTGATCCAATCATAGACAGATACAAAGAAAATATATATATAGCTTTGCACACATCCGTCTTATGTAGCAGTAGTAGTAGTAATAGTAGTAGTAAAGTAGTAGCGGCAGTAGTAGTAACAGTAGTAGTAAGTGCGCGGTTTTGTCAATATGGTGTATTATCACAAAACAATCAAAGCAAGTAGTAAATATGACTGTATAGAGTTCATTGTGTCAAATTTAAAAACAATCCGTTTTGTCCAGGCAGGGTTTTTATATCATTACTGCTGTTCACGGGAGGAGTTTGTATATCAATGCTGTTGACTAAAGTCATGCGTTTGTGACGTTCTCGCCTTTTCATAGCTTTCCGGATCCACTTCTTTCCATCTCAGCTTGGGTCTGTGAAAGGTACAGGGTGGGTCGTATTGTTTGCCAGGTGGAAACTAACGATCTTTAATTTTCTACCGCAGGCTTTTTCTCCAGTGTCTCCCATGTTTCCAATACCATTGGCATTAGGGCATCTGTATATGCTCTGTATAGCGTAATTCTGTTCTTATGATCTCTAACAAATTTTGGTTCGTATTTGGTCAGATCAGCGGTGTTGTACTGCCCTTGGTTGAACTGCAAGTTGCGGCTAAACCGGTCTACCGCCGTTTCTATGATATCCTTATCTTTGATTTTCCCCTCTTTGTTTAGCTTTTCATATTCTGGATGATGTGGTTCCGCTCGGTAGTGTTCTTCTACCAGTTTGTCAATTGTTGCTGTGGGCACTTTGCATCTGTCATCCGTGATATTGTAGGCGCATGTTGTGATTAGGAAGTATAGTTCGTCTTTGGAGTGATCGTGTTGATTGGGCACCTTATCAGGTAGTAATTTATTCATACACGTCCTTACGTGTGTCACATGGAAATCCTCCTTTTGCCTATAGTTCTCGTATTCTCCCAAGAACCATGAAGGTAGTAGCTGTTCTCTGTTTCCCCCTTTTAATAGAATGTTGGCTTGTTGTCTGGGGACTTTGGTGGTTAGGTAGTCCACCATGGTGTTGAGGTTGGTGAACTTGGGTGGTATTCCTAACTTTTTTGAGCTGGGTTCCGCTCTGCGTACGCTCCCAAGGTTGCTCCGTCCGCTAAAGCGTCTTGTAAGATCACCGCGAGGTGTTGCAGGCATTTCCGTGTGGTTCTACTAATTTTTTCCGTTTTGCGCTTAGGCATATTGTTGTTTCGCTTATGTTTTTTTCGTGGTTCTCCCAAGGGACCGTGTCAATGTGTCCGTACGGTAATGTCTCAATCCCACCTTCGCACAAATACCTCTTGTTGTCAAAAGGGCTAAGCGCTTTCTTCTCCTGTTGTATACTATACATATGGTGTTTGAAACTGCGCAAGTGATTACTAACTACTTGTGTTTGAGTGTTTTCCTGTAACACAGGTAATAAGTCCTCATGTTTGATATTCTCCAGTTTGTTCCTCGGTATACCTTTACCTACCACTTTGTGGTTGTTTTGGTACTCGATGCTGTAGCTTTTTGCCCTGAGACCAACGAACGAGCTGATGGGTTGACCCCTGCCTTCGTCTTTTAGGTAAAAGAGTTTACTTAATTAATGATTACATTACGTGAGGATTCAATTTCCATTACAGCAGGGAATTCCGCATAAACTACAGGCGTAACAGCTTTTGGCAGGGCAGTATTAAATGTCCCGTGAATTCTTACATTAGCGCTTTTCTTAATTTGCATAAAATTATTGTCCATGGCACCCCCTCCATAAACAGAAAATCTGCAATGTCAAGATCATTTCCACAAGTTGTAGAAGCTCCAATACAATCAATCTGTCTGTCCTAATTAGCCCAACTGGTGCAGAAATACAGGACGTAAAGCCATAATCCACCCACCCACCCAATACAATCAAACAAAGCTGAATACGCCCCTGCCATTTCTCTTCCAGTTTTATTGTCAGGCAAGCCTATGCGTAAAAATTCAAAGGATTTTTTTGCATGTCTCCTGAAAGATTATAACTCCTACATCACCTTAGAAGAACTTCAGAAGGCCATCTCAAAAGCGACTGACTCTGCAACAGGCCCTGATAATATACATTATCAAATCTTAAAACACCTACCTCATTCATTGTGGTCTTTAACTTCAGGATCTCTTTCTCTAGCTGCCATTTGGGACAGCCACGGTGATAGGCTGGCCCATCACCTCCACAATTAACACAATACGATGTATTCGTACATGGTGAGTCACGGGAATGGGTGTGTTCCCGTGATCCACAATTGGCACAGGTTGGTTTGGCACGGCAGGAGCCGCTGAAATGGCCAAATCTTTGGCAGTTGTAACATCGTTTTGGGTTCGGGATGTAGGGACGTACCCTACACCACTCAAACCCAATGCTGACCTTGTCAGGCAACACTGTGCCATCAAAGGTTAGAGTGAGTAGCTGTCGTGAATATCTTGGGGGCTGGCGATGAATGTGGATGACATTGTAGTCATCCAGCCAGTCCCTCAGTTCGTCATCGGAGCAGAGACTGCTCTCATGCGATGTTACAACTCCCTTGCAGGAGTTGAAAAACCGATGGGGCTCCACCTTAACAGGGGCACCCGCAAAGGCCTCCAACCCCAGCAATCTCAGGGACTGGTCCCTGTGGGCAACCTGCACCAGCAAGGACGTATTGCTTAAACGTCTTGTATTTTCAACAAAACCAATGTTTTCCTTAATTGTTCTGCATATTGTTATGGCTGAAAGTCGGGAAAACCCAGCATCACTGCCAGTAACAACAAGAAACTTGGGCCAAGGCTTAGATATATCTGCATTATTTGAACTTTGATTTGCGTCATCTAATGATTGACGCAAACGTTTACCAAGTCTGGAACCAGTAGCCAATTTTTCGACCTCAGCCTGGTTTACCGCTGAGGGACGCGCACCTTGTTCACCCGGGGGACGTGCGAGCCGGTCTGAAATTGTCGATTCGGACATGTATAATACATATGGCAATATTGCCCACGATAGAGCCACTGGTGGCTCATCAATTTTAGTTAAAAATGGCATCATTCATACCCATATTGCTCTTAACACTAACCTTCAGGCTACAGCATTTCGTCTGAACCTGAATAAAACATTCACCATATGTTCCTTATATATTCCTCCACCCTTTCATCCACAAGTTGCATTCAATCTTACCTTGCATTCAAAATAAAATACCTAGTAGGTTCAATACTCGCAAAGATCAAGGAATATATCACAGATGCCTCATAGGACATTCAAGACTTACACATTTACACCTTTTAGTCAATGAACCGGCACCGGTATGCCAGAGTTGTCGGTGCTCCCTAACAATCAAACATATTTTATTAGATTGCAGACCACTTACAACGCTTTAGAAGACCTTTGTTTCAAGCTAATACCTTACAACATCTCTTTACCAGATATCCAACCCAGACAATTATAGATTTTTTATATGCTTCTGGTTTCTACTACCAAATATAGTTAATCAATCTTAACCTAGAGAGCCTCTACATAGCCCACTCAGGTGCTGATGAGGCGTTAAACAATAACTCACACACACACACACCACCCTTTCACCCGCGGGCGGAGGCCTAGCTTAGAGGTAGCGCTCTGGGCTTCCAACCGCTGGGTCCCGGGTTCGATTCCCGGTCAAGCCTAAGTTGGATGGCTGTTTCATCCTTGGTCTCATTGCCATGGTCTCTGCCTGTCCTAATTAGCCCAACTGGTGCAGAAATACAGGATGTAAAGCCCTAATCACCCACCCCACCCACCTTACAGCCAGTGATTTGCATAACCTTTACAATCAACTTCCTGAACCGCGTCTTATCCTAGGAGATTTTAACAGCCATAACCATTTGTGGGGAAGCACTTCCCACAACAACAAAAGAAAAACCATTGAAGATTTTCTCAATGACCACACCCTTTGCTTGTTCAATGATGGTTCACCTACATATCTTCACCCAGGTCATGGAACATTTTCAGCAATAGACCTTAGTATATGTGATCCAGCATTATTTCTGGAATTTGAATGGAGAGTATTAGAGGACATTCACGGCAGTGATCACTTTCCTATTGTCCTACAAAACGTAGAAGGTACTAGAGAAGTGGGCCAACCCCGATGGAAGTTGCATAAAGCAGATTGGACCTCCTTCGAAAAGCACTGCTTAGAAACAATTACCATGTCGCATTATAGAAATTGTAATAGTCTTATTGAAGATTTTACTGATGATATTACTGATATAGCCAATAGAACAATACCGATGACAAAAAATAATTCTAAACGTAGTGCAAGACCTTGGTTTGATGACGAAGTAAGAGAAGCTATTAAAAACCGTAAGAGAGCCCTCAGAGTTTTTTTAACCCCCGCCGACCATCAGCAATCTGAATAATTTTAAGTGCCTGAAAGCCAAAGCGCGTAGAATTGTAAGGCAAAAAAAACGTAGTTGCTGGAAAGACTATGTCTCCAGACTCACTGAAAGAACTCCCAGCAATAAAGTCTGGAAAATGATTAAGAAGATTGAAGGAAAGAACCTATCTTCACATGTAAGCATTCTAGAAGTGAATGGAGAACATCTCTCCTCACCAGAACAAATATCAAACGGGTTAGGAGAACAGTTTGCGTACAACTCCTCGTCAGAGAACTATACAAGAGAATTCCAATGTTATAAGGCTCAAGCTGAGAGATTAACCCTAAATATATATAACAGCGAAGATTATAACTCCTACTTCACCTTAGAAGAACTTCAGAAGGCCATCTCAAAAGCGACTGACTCTGCAACAGGTCCTGATAATATACATTATCAAATCTTAAAACACCTACCTCAATCCTCTTTAAAAACATTACTGTATATCTTTAATCAAATTTGGGAGAATGGATGTCTTCCATCCCTGTGGAAACAAGCCACGGTCATCCCAATTCCCAAGCCGGGGAAGGATCATAGTGATCCTACGAATTATCGACCAATAGCTTTAACCAGTTGTCTATGTAAGACAATGGAACGAATTGTTACTGATAGACTGGTTTGGTTCCTGGAGTCGAACCAGCTTATTACAGAGTTCCAATCTGGATTTCGCCGTCACAGGAGCACATAAGATCATTTAGTCAGACTGGAAACTTATGTTAGAGATGCTTTCATTAACAGAGAACACGTAGTAGCCATATTCTTTGACCTAGAAAAAGCTTATGACACTACATGGAAATATGGAATAATGAAAGATCTCCACGACTTAGGGCTTCGAGGTCCCCTTCCAGTTTTCATCGGATCCTTCCTACAGGATCGCTTCTTTAAGGTCTGAGTGGGATCAACGATGTCAAGCCCTTACTCTCAGGAGAATGGAGTCCCTCAGGGTAGTATTCTCTCGCCTACCCTCTTTAACATCAAAATCAACAGTATAGTAAATTCCATCTCAGAAAATCTCATGTTGTCCCTATATGTTGACGATTTCCTCATTGCATACCGTTCCAGATATATGCCAACCATAGAACGACAACTGCAATTAAATTTGAATAGGATTCACAAATGGTCACTTGAAAATGGTTTCAAGTTCTCTAAACAGAAGACAGTTTGTCTGCCTTTCTATTATTTACGATCAAACCATCCAGATCCATCACTAATAATTGACAACTGTCAAATAAAAGTGGTGAATGAAACAAAATTTTTGAGTGTACTCTTTGACTCCAAATTGTCTTTCATTCTGCATATCAAAGCACTGAAAGCAAAGTGCCTGAAATCAATTAACCTCCTTAAAGTAGTGAGCAAATATAATTGGGGTGGGGACACAACGGTCCTCCTTCGTCTCTATCGAGCAATTACTCGTTCTTGACTTGATTATGGTTCTGTGGTATATGGCCCCGCCAGACCATCTTATCTAAAATGCCTGAATTCTGTACATCATCAAGGGTTGCGACTAAGCTTAAGAGCTTTTCGTACATCTCCTGTAGAGAGCTTATATGTACTGGCAGGGGAACCTCCACTTTCCCTTCGTCGTATCAAGTTATCCATGCAATACATACTAAAAGTAGCTTCAACTCCAACAAATCCAACATATGATGTAATATTTCATCCAAAGTACATGCATCATTATGAATCTCGTTCAAACGCCATTCGACCACTGGGATTACGCATGAAATTCTATCTTGAGGCTGCAAAAATTGATACTACAATCATTGCCGAGACGGAAGCACCACCCATTCCGCCATGGATTCTCCCAGTCCCGAAAGTTATACTAGATTTGGCAGAGCTTAAGAAAAGCGAAACCAATCCGGTAGACTATCAAAACCTATTTTATAGTATAAGGTTAAAATATGATTCGTACAAATTTCTATACACAGATGGCTCAAAAATGGAAAGACGAGTAGGCTGTGCAGTCACTTCTTATAAAACCGTTATAGCTGAATGTCGTCTTCCAGACCACTGCTCAATATACACTGCATAATTAACAGCTATTTACCTTGCCTTAAAGAACATCGAGGACTCAGACTCAGATCGTTATGTTATCTGTTCTGATTCCAAATCTGCTCTTCAAGCAATCCAAAATAAACAACTTGACAACCCTGGGATCTTAGATGTTCTTATTAAGTATTTCTATCTTCACGAATACAAAGACATAGTATTCTGCTGGATTCCTGGACACGCTGGCATTGAAGGGAATGAAAAAGGAGACCTGGCAGCAAAAAGGGCACTTACAAAAGAAATAACTGATTTTACCATTCCATACACTGATTTTAAAATGACTATAAAATCTTTTATCATGTCTTGCTGGCAAAGACAATGGAATGAATGTAATAACAACAAGTTGCATTCAATCTTACCTTGCATTCAAAATAAAATACCTAGTAGGTTCAATACTCGCAAAGATCAAGGAATATATCACAGATGCCTCATAGGACATTCAAGACTTACACATTTACTTTTTTTAGTCAATGAACCGGCACCGGTATGCCAGAGTTGTTGGTGCCCCCTAACAATCAGGAATACTGGAGTGGGAAGGAGTTCAGGCAAACGTGAAGGTATGCATTTGTGGACAAAATAACAGAGTTTTTAAAAGACTACTCTGACGTAAGTCTGAAATTGATTTGCGAAGAGAAGGGTATTGCCAAATCTGAAAACTTCTTGGTTGGAGAGGGGAGTGTATTTTCCCCAGTTGCTCGAACATAGGTTACGGGAGTAATTCTGAAGAATTTTGCCAGTTTATGCCGCATTATGAGTGAAGTGGCAAATAATAACAGCTGGGCTAGAGTGGGGTTAAATTGTGCTGCAGCTATAGTGAGAGCCTTATCCAGAAGCTGAACGGCTGTTTCATCCTTCGTCTCATTGCCATGGTCTCTGCCTGTCCTAATTAGCCCAACTGGTGCAGAAATACAGGACGTAAAGCCCTAATCACCCACCCACCCACCCAAAAGCTGAACGAGATATAATGGTGAATCGAATGCCTCTTCGGCAGCCTTGATGCTAGGTAACAATTTTGTGCAGACTTGACCATCTGCATTGAAGCAGTAATATCTGAATTCCAAATCTGGGACCAAAGGCCTGAAATCAAAATATGTTTGAGTGTAGGAGAGAGATCCTAGTTTAAAGGAGACTGGTGAACAGAAAATTGAGCAGACAAGGATTACTTGTCTGAAGAATGAAGAATGTGATGAACATGAGAAAATGAGGTATTTAGGGATGTATTTGCAATAGCTTCTATGGGCAGCTTTCAATGAAGATAAGTTTACATAGCGATAATGATCCAGAAAAAGAGGTATACAAAATCACTTTTAAACAAGTAAGTCACACTTAATGAGGTCTATGGTGTTAAATTGAATAGCTATTCTTTTATAAGAAGCAGTTAGGAAGTCATACAATGAGGCATCAGTGACCATGAATATCATTATTGGAAAACATAGGCTAAAGAGTCTGCCACAAATTGTTTTCTCATAATTTTCCTATCAGTTTATCTTGTTTCCTTTAGGGCAGGGGCCTAGCTCAGAGGTAGCGCTCTGGGCTTGCAACTGCTGGGTCCCAGGTTCGATTCCCGGTCGAGCCTAAGTTGGATTGCTGTTTCCTCCTTCGTCTCATTGCCATGGTCTCTGCCTGTCCAAATTAGCCTTACTGGTGCAGAAATACAGGATGTAAAGCCCTAATCACACACACACACACACACACACAAGAGCACCTGCTACGAAGGAAAAGGTAAATTCATGTGGTTTATAGTGTAGAGTTAGCCTTTGTCTAATGATCAATACGGTCACATATTTAAACAGGTCATCAAGAGAAGGTTTAGTTTAGGAATTACCCGGAAGCTCCAGGGGCGGGGGCCTAGCTCAGAGGTAGCGCTCTGGGCTTCCAACCGCTGGGTCCCGGGTTCGATTCCCAGTCGAGCCTAAGTTGGATGGCTGTTTCATCCTTCGTCTCATTACCATGGTCCCTACCTGTCCTAATTAGCCCATCAGGTGCAGAAATACAGGACGTAAAGCCCTAATCACCCACCCACCCACCCACCCGGAAGCTCCACCATGTTGCACTAAAGCTTCTCTTGTTTAACAAAGTTGCTAGTTAACTTAATTAGCTTGGCAGTGAGGGTCCAGAATCTGAAGCTTTAGTACAATCCAGTTAAAGTTAATGTATAATCCAGTAAAGTTGGATGGTTTATTTCATTGTAATATAGTTGTCTGTTCCCCACAAAATCCCAAGAATTACCTGTTGAAAAGTCTCATGTGGAACCAGCCTTCACTCAAGAAGAAAATAGCAAGTCCTACTGTCACTCTGCCTCCGTCTTCCTCTGCCTCCCTCTGCATAGAGGAGGGCTGTGTGGAGGTTAAATACCCGGGAGCAGATGCATATGGACATGCTCAAAAGTGCTTATGGAAATTTCCTAGAATTTTTATACTTTTGCAACAAGTTTTATAGATGGTTAAGGGAGCATTAATGAGTGAGTATCTTTTGGGGGAGCATGTATGATAGCCTTATGACATAAGTAAGAGATATAAATTGAACACCCCCTAATCTAGGCATGATGTTGGTGTAAAACAAAAACCACACAGAATACTGCAGGACCCACAAATTAGTAGTAAGTAAAGATCACCTGATATATGTAATATGAAATATATCCAATCCTCTAGAGATTTGGACCAAATAGAAGCCTTTATGACTTGAGTATTGTTGTGTGTTTCCTATTGATTACTCCTAATTTTCTTTTAGGTATTTGGTGCAGGCATGGGTGCCATTTTATATTAAAAAGTGGGGGGGGGGGACAAGGTCAGGTGCAAGGCCCGAAGGGCCGAAGCTCTTGTGCAGGGGGTCTGGGGGCCGCTTTAGCCAACAGTTTTTGTATCGTCTGAGATGAATTCTGAGCAATTTTGTGGGTGATTTTTTAAAATTCAATCCTAACTGTAATGACAAATATGATCATTAATATTATTGGCTAAGCAGGGATGTGATTTTTCCGGAAATCTGGTTTTTTTGGCATGTGAAATTGACCCTCGTGATTCATGCAAATTCAAATTTTTTTTTTTTTTGGGGGGGG
Source organism: Alitta virens (assembly GCA_932294295.1). Classification (NCBI taxonomy): domain Eukaryota; kingdom Metazoa; phylum Annelida; class Polychaeta; order Phyllodocida; family Nereididae; genus Alitta; species Alitta virens. The sequence continues at coordinate 23,291,789 of OW028581.1, forward strand.
GGAGAAGTGGCTCTGACGAGTATTGCCGGACTTGCGGAGCTCCAACTGTAATACCTAGAAGTTGCCCCTCAGATAGCTTGAAATGGCATTATTTTGGTTATTTGTTAAAAACATTTCCCGGGGGGGGGGGGGGGATGGGGGGATGCCCCCGGACCCCCTTACAATGGCGCTTATTCATCCTGAAATTTTCAGGTTTTTTTTATCACTGATCAATCACATCCCTGCTAAGGTGTTAGGTATAGCAACAATTTTGTTTTTACTTTCATGAGGTACAAGCCTACATTTACAGGGCGAAGAGGCATAATAGTTTGGTCTAATATATCCAAATATTTCATAAAATCTCACTAGAAAATTTGCCTTGAAGTTGATCAGTCATAACCTGACAAGCAGCACGATAAAATTAAATTGAAAACTGAGAACAAATCATTTGTTGATCCCCATGATTATATGTCAAACTAATGACCATTGCAGATGAAAAAGAAAATTTAAATAGAAACAAATTATTTTTTCATCAGTTGAAAAATTTGTCATGCTTATTGTTAAAGAACAAATAGCTACTCACTGAAGCAGTCGCCATATTATTTCCATAAAAGAGTATTAAGTCGGTTAAAAACTTGCCAAAGATTTGGTACCTATTTTCTTTAGCGTCTATGAATGTCTGGGCAATGTCTTGACAGGCAATGTCTTGACAGGCAATTTCCGATAATTGATGGTTGAGGCATTGTTGTGTCATAGTAGAGTGGAGCCGAGTTTTTACTGAAGGATCGCTCAGCTTCACATAAACTGGCTGGAGATATCAAAAGCAGTCTGAACAGCCTTTCTACTTGAGGAAACATTTGCCTCACACTTGGTTCCATACCCTTGAAAATTTGTCTGATCTTCTGCAGTATTTCTACTGTAGTGATTTCTGTAGAAGGAAAGCTGTAGTTCTAATGATGATTCGAGTTCAGGATATCTTTGAATGAGTTCATGATCAAAAGCAGGCTTGTCATTTACCAGCAGCATGTCGGCCAACCTTTTGTAATCAGTAAGATCTGATGAAGTGAAATAAGACTGCAGGCTGGAAAGAGCTGTGTCTAACAATTTGAAATATTCCAAACAATACATGTCCTCAACTGTAGCAATCACAGCTTGTTGGTCATTTCTATCATCATACCTCCTTGGAACTTTACTTTTCCTTGCAAAAGCCAGCCCGGGCGGAGGCCTAGCTCAGAGGTAGCACTCTGGGCTTCCAACCGCTGGGTCCTGGGTTCGATTCCCGGGCGAGCCTAAGTTGGATGGCTGTTTCCTCCTTCGTCTCATTGCCATGGTCTCTGCCTGTCCTAATTAGCCCAATTGGTGCAGAAATACAGGACGTAAAGCCCTAATCACCCACCCACCCTTGCAAAAGCAAGAGATCTGAGATCTAGTTCCGAAATTCTGCTCTCTGCATCCTTGAATATATCTGAAAACTTGGAATGTAGACTTTGCAACTGATCGATAACAATTTGGACAGACTGCAACATTCCTCATACATTTATGCTGGAGCCTTGTAGAGACCTGTTCAGGCTTTCCATACATTGTAGTACTGGGATAGCACATAGCAAACCAAGTATGCACTGACCAGATGAAAGACAAGTTGCCAATGCATTGGCCTTAGAGGCCACATTACTTCCAAATGTGGATCCAGCTTGATTCAATGCATCCAGTATGTCAGAGTAGTTTGTCAAAGCTGCTTCCACTGCTGCCACCCTTGTTAGCCATCTTGTGGGGCAGATTGGTTTAAGACTTGATGGTGCCTTCTCAGTCAAATCATCATCGTGCAATGACAGATAAAGGTGCTTAAATTTCCCTGATCCTTCATACAGTTTTCCAAGTTTGTGTATATAACCAAGGGAATTTCTTATAAATGGTGCAGCCTGCACAGCTTTGGAGGTCACCAAATGGGTGACATGAGCACCACAATGGACGTATCCTGCTACAGGTTGAACTTTCTTGATTTCCGCTTGACAGCCTTGGTGCCTCCCTGCCATGTTTGCTGCACCATCATAGGTTTGTGCTCTCAAATTTTCAATGGGAAGTTGTAGACGTATTAGTGCGTCCAATACAAGGCGGAGGCCTAGCTCAGAAGTAGTGCTCTAGGCTTCCAACTGCTGGGTCCCGGGTTCAATTCCCAGTCGACCCTAAGTTGGATGGCTGTTTCATCCTTTGTCTCATTGCCATGGTCACTGCCTGTCCTAATTAGCCCAACTGGTGCAGAAATACAGGACATAAGGTGCTAATCACCCACCCACCCTACCAGCGTATTTAACTTCTCCCCTGCAGGTTATGTATAGCAATAACATGGGGGATTCCTCCATAGCTTACTTATCAATCTGAAGATTTAACCAAGACTTTCTGTAACATGGTTGTTGACAAAGTGATATTATTAAATGTGATAGTCCAGTGGCATAGCTGGACCTTCTGGAATGGGGCAGGCCTGTAGCTAGTATCGAGGGGTGCAAAGGGTGCATACGCATACTGAGGCCCACTGGAAAATGTATACTCAGTATTTAACTTAAGGGTTATCAGACTCAAGACGCACAATCTATTGATGGACCTCAATATTATAAAGTATATCAGAACAGTCGTAGAACCCCAATAAATAAAATACCCTATCCACGAGTTAAATGGTAAACATGGTGTTAATTACTGTAAAACATGGTGTGCAGACTCAACTTTAAGGCCGATTCACACAAATACACCTTACTGCTTGTCGGTGGCAGACCTCACATTGTCATTCAAGCTGTCGTATAGTGTAACAAGAACCCGGGCCGCAGCAATAACCCTATTTCCTAGCCCTTGGCCAAGAGGGATGCAGGGTAAAGCTGCTCATGAAAAAGAAAATTGGTCATGAACGGTATTAATTAAATCTATAGATTTTTTACTTTACATTTTAGTCCTCTACATAGCCCACTCAGGTGCTGATGAGGCGTTAAACAATAACACACACACACACACTTACCATTTTAGCAAGTTGTCTTATTCTTCTTTCTTTATTCATACGATCAATGTCAGGGGCCTTTGTCTGGACAGAGATAATAAACATACATTTGTGTGAAATGAAAACAGTGTCACAGAAAAGTCCTTGGAAAAGAAACTACTTTTGGACATTCACAACCAACCCATTGACAAACAAGGCTAATACACCATTGTATTACATATCACACTAAACTTAATATTATTGGGAAACTACATCAACTGGAATGGGCGGGGGCCTAGCTCAGAGGTAGCGCTCGCCCTCGAAGGTCCTGGGCCTCCACGCGGCGAGGGTGGAAACACTTGGGGTGAAGTCCTCTATCCCCAGTGGCTAAAACAGGACAGTGCGCATTGCACAAGCTGCTCCAGCTTTACAGGAGGGTGTGTCCCCTACCATACAGGGGAAACAAAAATGAATATGTCCGAATCGACAATTTCAGACCGGCTCGCACGTCCCCCGGGTGAACAAGGTGCGCGTCCCTCAGCGGTAAACCAGGCTGAGGTCGAAAAATTGGCTACTGGTTCCAGACAAAGTAAACATTTCCGCTCATCTACAGATGATGCCAATCCAAGTACAACTTATGATGTTATATCTACGCCATGGCCTAAGTTTCTTGTTGTTACTGGCAGTGACGATGGGTTTTCCCGTCTCTCAGCCATAACAATTTGTCGAACGTTGAAAGAAAGTATTGGTTTCGTTGAAAATACGAGAAGGCTCAGGAGTTCATCCTTGCTGGTGCAGGTTGCCCACAAGGACCAATCGTTAAAATTGCTGGAGCTGAGGGCCTTTGCGGGTACCCCTGTAAAGGTGGAGCCCCATCGGTTCTTCAACTCTTGCAAGGGGGTTGTGACATCTCATGAGAGCAGTCTCTGCTCCGATGACGAACTGAGGGACTGGCTGAATGACTACAATGTCATCCACATTCACCGCCAGCCCCCCAGATATTCACGACAGCTACTGACTCTGACCTTTGATGGCACAGTGTTGCCTGATAGGGTCAGCATAGGGTTCGAGTGGTGTAGGGTACGTCCCTACATCCCGAACCCAAAACGATGTTATAATTGCCAGCGATTTGGCCATTTTAGCGGCTCCTGCCGCGCCAAAGCAACCTGCGCCAATTGTGGGTCACGGGAACACGTTCATTCCCGTGACTCACCATGTCAGAAACAGTCATATTGTGTTAATTGTGGAGGTGATGGGCCAGCCTATCACCGTGGCTGTCCCAAATGGCAGCTAGAGAAAGAGATCCTGAAGTTAAAGACCACCAAGGATATCTCCTTTCCCCAAGCACGCCGTATAGCTGAACAGGCTGCTGGGGCAAGTTATGCCTCAGTCCTGTCTCAGATGGCTGGACCTAGATCTCCTTCACCCAGATCATCGCCCAGGCGAAGGATTGACCTAGATCCTAATTATAATTATTCCAAGGCAGGGCAAAGCTTGCAGAAACATAAACCAGAATCTAAGACTTCACAGGCAGACGATCACCTCGCAAGAATAAAGCAGCATGCTATAGATGTCGGAAAAGGACATCTTGTAGCTCCATCGGTTAGTGCGTCACAACTTAGTGTACCCTCACAGGGTGCACCTTCCGGCGTTGAGTCGGAAGAGATACACCAGCCGATGGAAGAGGAGGCAGGGACTACCAGCATCCCTAGGCCTCAACGGGAGGGGGCAATTGATAAAAGATCAATTGTTCCCAAAAGACCCCCCCTCATCAGAAAAACACTAGAAAAATCTAGTGCATTGAGCTTCATAACACCACCATCTAAGCATGGTGGGGCCCTCAAAAAGATCTTAACACCAAAAGAGGCAGCGACTTTGAAGAAAAAGTGAATATTCATACAAATTCATACCATGCACTACAGATTTTACTATGATAATATTAAACTCTTTTAACTAATTCATGGACAGTATCATTCAGTGGAACTGTCGAGGTTTCAGAGCCAACTTCGATGAAATAGGTTGCATGGTCCAAGACTTAAACCCTAGTGTTTTCTGTCTACAGGAAACATTTCTGAAACCTCCAAATAGTTTTAAACTGAGAAACTATCATATGTATAATACATATGGCAATATTGCCCACGATAGAGCCACTGGTGGCTCATCAATTTTAGTTAAAAATGGCATCATTCATACCCATATTGCTCTTAACACTAACCTTCAGGCTACAGCAGTTCGTCTGAACCTGAATAAAACATTCACCATATGTTCCTTATATGTTCCTCCACCCTTTCACCTTACAGCCAGTGATTTGCATAACCTTTACAATCAACTGCCTGAACCGCGTCTTATCCTAGGAGATTTTAACAGCCATAACCAATTGTGGGGAAGCACTACCCACAACAACAAAGGAAAAACCATTGAAGATTTTCTCAATGACCACACCCTTTGCTTGTTCAATGATGGTTCACCTACATATCTTCACCCAGGTCATGGAACATTTTCAGCGATAGACCTTAGTATATGTGATCCAGCGTTATTTCTGGAATTTGAATGGAGAGTATTAGAGGACACTCACGGCAGTGATCACTTTCCTATTGTCCTACAAAACGTAGAAGGTACAAGAGAAGTGGGTCAACTCCGATGGAAGTTGCATAAAGCGGATTGGACCTCCTTCGAAAAGCACTGCTTAGAAACAATTACTATGTCTCATTATAGGAATTGTAATAATCTCGTTGAAGATTTTACTGATGATATTACTGATATAGCCAATAAAACAATACCGATGACAAAAAATAATTCTAAACGTAGTGCAAGACCTTGGTTTGATGACGAAGTAAGAGAAGCTATTAAAAACCGTAAGAAAGCCCTCAGAATTTTTAAATCACAGCCGACCATCAACAATCTGAATAATTTTAAGTGCCTGAAAGCCAAAGCGCGTAGAATTGTCAGGCAAAAAAAACGTAGTTGCTGGAGAGACTATGTCTCCAGACTCACTGAAAGAACTCCTAGCAATAAAGTCTGGAAAATGATTAAGAAGATTGAAGGAAAGAACCTAGCGTCGCATGTAAGCATTCTAGAAGTGAATGGAGAACATCTCTCCTCACCAGAACAAATATCAAACGGGTTAGGAGAACAGTTTGCATACAACTCCTCATCGGAGAACTATACGAGAGAATTTCAATGTTATAAGGCTCAAGCTGAGAGATTAACCCTAAATATACAGTCTGATAACAGCGAAGATTATAACTCCTACATCACCTTAGAAGAACTTCAGAAGGTCATCTTAAAAGCGACTGACTCTGCAACAGGCCCTGATAATATACATTATCAAATCTTAAAACACCTACCTCAATCCTCTTTAAAAACATTACTGTATATCTTTAATCAAATTTGGGAGAAGGGATGTCTTCCATCCCTGTGGAAACAAGCCACGGTCATCCCAATTCCCAAGCCGGGGAAGGATCATAGTGATCCTATGAATTATCGACCAATAGCCTTAACCAGTTGTCTATGTAAGACAATGGAGCGAATTGTTACTGATAGACTGGTTTGGTTCCTGGAGTCGAACCAGCTTATTACAGAGTTCCAATCTGGATTTCGCCGTCACAGGAGCACATTAGATCATTTAGTCAGACTGGAAACTTATGTTAGAGATGCTTTCATTAACAGAGAACACGTAGTAGCCATATTCTTTGACCTAGAAAAAGCTTATGACACTACATGGAAATATGGAATAATGAAAGATCTCCACGACTTAGGGCTTCGAGGTCGCCTTCCAGTTTTCATCGGATCCTTCCTACAGGATCGCTTCTTTAAGGTCCGAGTGGGATCAACGATGTCAAGCCCCTACTCTCAGGAGAATGGAGTCCCTCAGGGTAGTATTCTCTCGCCCACCCTCTTTAACGTCAAAATCAACAGTATAGTAAATTCCATCTCAGAAAATCTCATGTCGTCCCTATATGTTGACGATTTCCTCATTGCATATCGTTCCAGATATATGCCAACCATAGAGCGACAACTGCAATTAAATTTGAATAGGATTCACAAATGGTCACTCGAAAATGGCTTCAAGTTCTCTAAACAGAAGACAGTTTGTCTGCCTTTCTATTACTTACGATCAAACCATCCAGATCCATCACTAATAATTGACAACTGTCAAATAAAAGTGGTGAATGAAACAAAATTTTTGGGTGTACTCTTTGACTCCAAATTGTCTTTCATTCCGCATATCAAAGCACTGAAAGCAAAGTGCCTGAAATCAATGAACCTCCTTAAAGTAGTGAGCAAATATAATTGGGGTGGGGACACAACGGTCCTCCTTCGTCTCTATCGAGCAATTACTCGTTCTCGACTTGATTATGGTTCTGTGGTATATGGCTCCGCCAGACCATCTTATCTAAAATGCCTGAATTCTGTACATCATCAAGGGTTGCGACTAAGCTTAAGAGCTTTTCGTACATCTCCTGTAGAGAGCTTATATGTACTGGCAGGGGAACCTCCACTTTCCCTTCGTCGTATCAAGTTATCCATGCAATACATACTAAAGGTAGCTTCAACTCCAACAAATCCAACATATGATGTAATATTTCATCCAAAATACATGCATCATTATGAATCTCGTTCAAACGCCATTCGACCACTGGGATTACGCATGAAATTCTATCTTGAGGCTGCAAAAATTGATACTACAATCATTGCCGAGACGGAAGTACCACCCATTCCGCCATGGATTCTCCCAGTCCCGAAAGTTATACTGGATTTGGCAGAGCTTAAGAAAAGCGAAACCAATCCGGTAGACTATCAAAACCTATTTTATAGTATAAGGTTTAAATACGAATCGTACAAATTTCTATACACAGATGGCTCAAAAATTGAAAGACGAGTAGGCTGTGCTGTCACTTCTTATAAAACCGTCATAGCTGAATGTCGTCTTCCAGACCACTGCTCAATATACACTGCAGAATTAACAGCTATTTACCTTGCCTTAAAGAACATCGAGGACTCAGAATCAGATCGTTATGTTATCTGTTCTGATTCCAAATCTGCTCTTCAAGCAATCCAAAATAAACAACTTATTAACCCTGGGATCTTAGATGTTCTTATTAAGTATTTCTATCTTCACGAATACAAAGACATAGTATTCTGCTGGATTCCTGGACACGCTGGCATTGAAGGGAATGAAAAAGCAGACCTGGCAGCAAAAAGGGCTCTTACAAAAGAGATAACTGATTTTACCATTCCATACACTGATTTTAAAATGACTATAAAATCTTTTATCATGTCTTGCTGGCAAAGACAATGGAATGAATGTAATAACAACAAGTTGCATTCAATCTTACCTTGCATTCAAAATAAAATACCGAGTAGGTTCAATACTCGCAAAGATCAAGGAATATATCACAGATGCCTCATAGGACATTCAAGACTTACACATTTACACCTTTTAGTCAATGAACCGGCACCGGTATGCCAGAGTTGTCGGTGCCCCCTAACAATCAAACATATTTTATTAGATTGCATCCACTTACAACGCATTAGAAGACCTCTGTTTCAAGCTACTACCTTACAACATCTCTTTACTAGATATCCAACCCAGACAATTATTGATTTTTTATATGCTTCTGGTTTCTACTACCAAATATAGATAATCAATCTTAACCTAGAGAGCCTCTACATAGCCCACTCAGGTGCTGATGAGGCGTTAAACAATAACTCACACACACACACACACACACAGCCCTTTGAATGCCTCATAGGACATTCAAGACTTACACATTTACACCTTTTAGTCAATGAACCGGCACCAGTATGCCGAGGTTGTCGGTGCCCCCTAACAATCAAACATATTTTATTAGATTGCAGCCACTTACAACGCTTTAGAAGACCTTTGTTTCAAGCTAATACCTTACAACATCTCTTTACCAGATATCCAACCCAGACAATTATAGATTTTTTATATGCTTCTGGTTTCTACTACCAAATATAGTTAATCAATCTTAACCTAGAGAGCCTCTACATAGCCCACTCAGGTGCTGATGAGGCGTTAAACAATAACTCACACACTCACTCACACGCCAAGTCTCAAGACACCATTCTCACAAATGTTTCAAAGTTGTATACAAATCATCCATCTGATCCTGTCCTAACATCTGCCACTGAACCAACTAGATCTGCAACTACCTCAACTGATTCAACAGCAACTGGGTCATTACAGTTCAGGGATCAGGCTGGAACCAATTTCAGGTGGGAGAAATATCCCATTACCAAGAATGAGAGTGGGATTTTTTCCAGTTGTGATGGGATTTCTGGTCAACCATTAATGGAGTCCTTAATAATTTATGATCCACATGAGTGCAATAAAAATGATCAAGCAAACCAATCATTGGTGGATTTTTAAGTTTTTAACTGTCAAAAACATCAACAGACAACCAATAAACAATTTTCTGAGAACTTTATTTATGTGGAGAATCAGAAATCTTTTGTCAAATATTAGACATCAAATATTATAACAAATATTTCATGACTTAGTTAGGCAAGTATGAGATTCTAAAACAACTCTCAGAAACAGGCACTGGAGTAAGTGTAACATAGCAAATGAACACAATAAAAAAAAGGCAAACTGTAACAATTGGTAACTCTTAAATTTAAATCTGAATGTCAACAGCAACCACGTGGATTGAGTCTCACAAACGAAGTCAGACTAAACAAGTGGTGGATGAAAGGAGGACTCTGATTGGCCAGAAATGGCTCTGCTCTCATTAACCAGCCAATCAGAATGCAGCTTACTTGACTGTTGTGAATGTGGTCACTGCATTCAAGCATGAAAACAGTTGTCAATATTTCAATGTTTTGGGCAAACTTTGCGCGATTTTTGCCCATTATGACATGACCTAGTGGGATAATTGAGAAAACAATGCGCAAATATCGCAAATGCGCGGTCCAACCTGATCCCTGCAGTTTAATGTTAATGTTCCTTCCTCTTCTGAAAGGGGAGAAAGAAAATTTGTCAATTTGCGAGATCAATGCAAAAGTATGGTCCAGTGTGATGTATGCAAAAGGTCTAGCCATCACACTTTGATGTGCAAACAAGGTCGAGGAAGTCCAGTTTCGTCTTCAGAGGTGATGAGTCCAAAACCATCTGTGAGTACTAGCAGTTATTTGGTACATACACCTTCTAGCATGTCTTTGTATGCGATTCAGCAGGCATTTGCGGTGAGTAGAAGTAAGTTTGCAAATGTGTTCTGTGATAATGGTTCAGATACTTCCTACATCACACATAAAGCTGCTGATAAATTAAAAGCTACAAGACTTGATAAGTACACTTTAGATATCACCACAATGGGAGATATTAGTAGAGAATATGACACTAGGCCCCATGAAGTTCCTATTAGAACAGTTAGTGGTACAATTATTCGAGTTATGGCTTTTGGTATTCAAAATATCACTGGTCCTGTATCTTCTCTTGATGCCTCTTGTTTGTCTCAGATATTTCCAGACAGAGATGTTTCAGTGCTTCAGCGGAGATCAACCAGTGTTGACATGCTTATTGGCTTTGATTATTTTGCTCTTCATCCTAAAACTGAGGTTTGTAGCCAAGGTAACCTTAGCATCATGCAAGGTGAGTTAGGTGTCTGTTTGGTTGGAAACCACCCTGATCTCAGGGAGGGTACTGAGTTGAGCTGTAACATGGTCAAGGTTGTTCATAGTCGGAGAGTCCAAGTAGACAGTAACTTTGTCATGCAAAAACAGTTTTTGCAACCAAATCTTAGTGAGCCATGTTTAGGTGTTAGAATTTGTGATGTAAATTTCCTTTCAAGGAAATTTCGTGAGGGTTCAAATGCATTCATAGAGGGTGAAGAATTGGCCACTGGGGCAGATCCAAAATGTGGTGGGTGCAAATGTGGTAAATGCGTGGGTCACACTTACTCATTCAGAGAAGAGCAAGAGCTAAAATTGATCAGGGAAAACTTGAAGTACTGTGATCAAGAAAGTTGCTGGTACACAAGTTATCCTTGGCTGGTTGACCCTGGGCAATTGCCAAACAATTATAATGTTGCACTTTCTACATTGCGTAACACTGAGAGAGCCTTGAGCAAAGATCCTCAATGGTCAATCAAGTATAAAGAGCAAATTGATGACATGTTGCAGAGGGGTGTAGCTCGTAAATTATCATCTGAAGAGTTAAAAATTTTGGGAGGGACCTAGGTTTTACATAAGCCACTTAGCTGTAAGTAATCCCAAATCCCAATCCACTCCTGTGAGTATTGTCTTCAACTCAAGCCAAAACTGTTATGGAGTGTCATTAAACAGAATTTTAGCCAAGGGGCCTGATGGTTATATGAATAACCTTCTTGGGCTGTTGTTGCGCTGGAGGGAAGAACCAGTGGCTGTGGTGGGAGACATTCGCAAAATGTTTCACTCTGTAAGGCTAGAGCCCCTGGAACAACATTGCCATCGCTTCCTTTGGCGAGATTTGGATTCTTTACGTGAACCTGATGTGTATATAATGCTTCGTGTCAATATGGGGGATGCACCTGCTCCTGCAATTTGCATGGAGGCACTCTACAAAACTGCAGAAATGTTAGGTAGTGGGTCCCTTGAAGCAGTTCACATGATTGTAAAGTCCACTTATGTTGATGACGTTGTAGATTCCTTTCCAGACAGAGTTCAACAGAATGCACTGTTCGAAAAACAGCAAATCCTCAACTGTGGTGGTTTTCAAATCAAGTGTTGGTTGTTTAGTGGAAATTCAGAAACTGGGTCTTGGCTAAAAATTGCTGGAAATGTGACTAGAGTATTGGGTGTTGACTGGGATTCACAAAATGATGTTATTATTTTCAACCCTATTGTCAATTTCTCCCCAAAGAGGCAAGGAGAGAGAACTGGTGCTAATCTTAAGCCCCTGTCACACGGGCCGGTTGTGCCGTAGTGAACCCGTAGTATTACGTAATAGTTATGTAACAGCTCTTTCCGCCGGTTTGGCGGCAGCAAAAAGGGGCGGGGCAGCACCCGGCAGGTAACCCGCCGGGTTCTACGGGTTACCCGCCGGGTTACCCGCCGGCTTTCACGGGTTACTGCCGGGTACGGCAAATTAGTTGACGGCTTCCAGGGGTAGCCCGGCGGCTTCCACGGGTTGCCCGGCGGCTTCCACGGGTCACCCGCCGGCTTCCACGGGTTAACCCGGCGGCTGGCTGGCTATCTCGTGGAATTTGCCAAAAATGTATAAATAGGGGCTGCATCTGTTGTTCTCCATCATTCTGTCTCCGGCTGCTGAAGAGGAAAGACCATGTACATGCATCAACCCCAACGAAATAGAGCCTTGCTACTACTAGCTGCTCAGGCCAATTATACACTTATTTTACAACTTGCTTGTATGGAAGCACTAGCTGAGGAGGAGGAGGAGGAGAGGAAGAGAGAAGAAGAAAGAGAACTGGCAGCCAGGAGGAGGAGGAGGAGGAGGTTTTGGGTGAAGCCTTGGCTGTTGAGAAGACCGCAGATGGGATATTATGATCGTCTACTGAGAGAACTGTTCCACGAAGACACCGCAAGTTATACCAACTTTATGAGAATGGAACCAGCCATTTTCCGAGAGATCGTTGGCAAAATTGATCATAGGATTAGAAAACAAAACAGCTGTATGAGGGAAGCTTTGGACCCAGGACACAGACTTGCCATCACCCTGCGCTATTTGGCAACTGGAAACAGCTACAAGTCCCTCATGTATGGCTTTAGAGTGGCCCACAACACCATCAGCTTGATAATTCGAGAAGTCTGTGAAGCCATAATTGCAGAGTATTCCGATGAACTCCTGACCTGCCCCTCAACTCCAGAAGAGTGGAGAAAAGTCGCTGAACTATTCTTTTCGAGATGGAACTTTCCTCATTGTGTTGGAGCCATTGATGGAAAGCATGTGGCCATCAGATGTCCTCCCAAAGGTGGTTCCGTGTACTACAACTACAAGGGATACCACTCCATTGTACTCATGGCTCTTGTGGATGCTGACTACAAGTTCCTTAATGTAGACTGTGGAGCTAACGGAGCTGGATCGGACGGAGGAGTATTTAGCACGACAGTCCTGAGGGAAGCACTTGAAGAAGGGACCCTTGGGTTACCGCCACCTGAACCAATCGTTCCTGGTGAAAGACCTCTTCCCTACTTCATTGTCGGAGATGATGCCTTTCCTTTGAAAACCTGGCTGATGAAGCCACTGCCCCTAAGAAACATGACCAAGGAGCAGAGGATATACAATTACCGACTCTCCCGGGCAAGAAGAATTGTGGAAAATGCATTTGGGATCCTTTCAGCAAGGTTCAGGTGTCTCCTGACTACCATGCCACAGAGGACCAAGACAGTGGAATCCATAGTCCTTGCATGCTGCTGCCTCCACAATCTGATGCGAATAAGGTATCCAACTACCCAGAACACCATGGTGGACCAGGAAGATCCAGACACACATGTAATCACCCCAGGAACTTGGAGGGCAGCTGGAGAAATTGATGAAATGCCACCACCCACTAGAGGCCATTCAATGACTGGTGTAGCCAAGAGTCAACGGCAGTACCTGGTAGACTATGTTAATTCAGAAGAAGGAAGTGTGCCATGGCAAGATGACATGGTATAATAAAGAAACCACAAAACAACCCCGGCCTTTTTCAAGGCCACCAAATCCTCCCAAAAGAGCAGACCATGTACACTTCTTGTGTAATAAAAAAAAAGTTCCTGTCTGACCCACACAAAATATTTTATTGGTTCAGAAGTGCCGTAGTTGTTGGTTGTTCAGAAATGCCGTATTTGTTGTTTTTTTTGGTTTAATAAAGTTTTCATATTTCCTTATAGGAAACAAAGTTGCAATTAACTTAAGTGTGGTGGTGTCAGGGTTACTAATATTTAGCAAAGAAGATTTTTTTTGTTCAGAAGTGCCGTAGTTGTTTCTTGTTCAGAAGTGCCGTACTTTTTTTGTTTGTTCAGAAGTGCCGTACTTTCATTATTTTCATTGCAGTATAATAGAAAAAACTACGGCAGTTCTGAAGCAAAAAAAATAATACGGCACTTCTGAACAAGACACAACTACGGCACTTCTGAACAAAAAAAAAGTACGGCACTTCTGAACAAGAAACAACTACGGCAGTTCTGAACCAAAAAAATGGTGTCTTCTTTGCTCAAAATTATTAAGTTAGTAACAAATTTGTTTGCTAAAGAAATATGAAAACTTCAGTAAAGTGTGATAATATGCAATCTACTGAAAGATAGTTCAAGTGTATAATAAAGAAATATTGTGATCTAATCCAAAGGAAATATGAACAAGTTTATTTTGTACTAAAATATTATTATTTTTTGGACAAAGATAGAGAAAAGTTTGGAGGGTTTTGGGAACTTTTTTTTTTGATTGCTTGTTAACACAAATATGTGTACAAGGCGTGCTCTTTTGGGAGGATTTGGTGGCCTTGAAAAAGGCCGGGGTTGTTTGGCCTCGAAAAAGGCCGTGGTTGTTTGGCCTTGAAAAAGGCCGGGGTTGTTTGGCCTTGAAAAAGGCCGGGGTTGTCTACAAGTTGGTTGTCTACAAGTTGAGATACTGGCTCATATTGAGTGGTGTTGAGCTACTAGGTGGCATTTCAGAAATCATCGACGGAGGGCCAGAAGGAGGCAGTGAAGATGGTCCAGCTGCAGTTGCAGGTGGCCAATTCTTTTGTGGACTCAGGATGGTCGTGTACTGAAGCCCAGGAGGAGGAGGAGGAGGAGGAGCGAAGAACTGCTGCTGGTGCTGCTGCTGGTGCTGCTGCTGGTGGTGCTGCTGCTGGTGGTGCTGCTGCTGGTGCTGCTGCTGGTGCTGCTGGTGCTGGGGTTGCTGTTGCTGCCTTTTGTTCCTCATAAGGTTTCCTTTTAATTGGAAAATCATAGGCATCAGCTGCGTATGAAAGTCATCGAATGTGTCCGTGTCCATCATCAGGCACTCCGCAACGATGTAGTCTCCCATCGCCCGGATTCTCCTTTCGTGGAGATCTACTGGATGACGAGGAGGAGGAGGAGGAGCAGCAGCAGCCATTTGGTGAAAAGATGCCTGCAGGGCACCTGTTGAGCTCCTGGCCAATTCCATGAGCTCGTCCATTCTTCTTTGCTGATGGGGTTCCTCCTGGGGTTCCTGTCTACGTTTCTTGTAGGGGCCGCCCTTGGAACGCTTGGCAGGAGCTGGGGGGGATATCCATGGAAATATCCGGGTCATCCGAAATCTCCAGGGGCCCGAATTCTTCTGCAGCACTGCTGCTGTTATCTTTTGCAAGTCTTTTTGAAAGAACATTGCTTCCTTGTCGACTGGGAATTCTAGTGATATGGTCAACTAGAAATCCGAAGTTGGCACATATCCACTGTTCTTTCTCTGTGGGATTTCTCTTGGCAGTTCCGGATGGCCCCTGCCTCATAAGTTTTCCGGCACTAGTCCTGATGGATTCAAGCCAAGTCCTGAGTTGCAAACTGCTGCAGGAGACACTCAACTTGGCAGCCATTGCATTAAGGAGGGCCGTCTTCTTCCCGGTGTCCTTATATTCCGATAGGGTCCGGTCATAAAATATCGGGTGGTCCCTGTACCAATCCGCAACTTCCTGTTCATCCTGGTGTGGCAGGAAGAGCTTATCCTGCTTCTTCCGAGGCTCATTTCCTCTACCTGAGAAAACAGGTGATGCAGGACCTGCAGAGCGAGCAGGTGAAGTGTCAGGAGAAGTTGCAGGTGCAGGAGCAGGCGCAGGAGCAGGCGCAGGAGCAGACTTCTCGGACTCATCCGTGCTGGCAGCATCTGAGGATGACCTCGTGGCAATTTTTCGTCTCTTGGCAGGTACAGTACGCTTGGCAGGTACAGTCCGCTTGGCAGGTGCAGACTTCTTCACCATCTTCTCCTTCACAGGAAGAGCACTCTTCTTCTTTGATGAAGCAGAAGATACTTCATCATCGCTGGCTTGAAGTGAAGAGAGCGATTTCTCTGTGTCCTCAGCAGGAACTGCAGTTGTCCTGGTCCTAGGTGCAGTAATTTTCTTCATCGGCATGATAAAAAATATTTTCTGGAGCAGTGTATTCTTTGTCTTCTCAATTTGGTAGCAAGATGCTGAATGATCTGATAGCCACTGGTCAATCTTTATATACTGCCTGGATAACGTACCCCGCTGTGATTACATAATAAACCCAGCTCATTGCGTCATTGCGTCGCATTGGATCCACACAGGATGACACTGGGCAAACACGATTGCTTGCTATGCAAGCCGGCGGGTTAACCGTGGAAGCCGCCGGGCTAACCGTCAAAGCCGGCGGGGTTAACCGTCAAAGCCGGCGGGTTAACCGTAGAACCCCTCAACAAGCCGCCGGCTTTACTAAAGGGTGGATTTAGGGACGGTTAATTGGCGGGTTCTACGGGTCACCCGCCGGCTTCTACGGGTCACCCGCCGGCTTTTACGGGTCACCCGCCGGCTTCTGCGGGTCACCCGCCGGCTTCCACGGTTTTTTTTTTTTTTTTTTCACCCGTGAGATTTCTACGGTTGTGCCATGCAAGCATGGCACAACCGGCTACCGGGGCTGGGTTTCGCGGCTTGGCCAAGGGTCCCACGGGTGCTTGACGGGTATCCACGGGTGGCCGTATTGGGGCCGCCGGCTTCGAGCCGGGTAGCGATTTCCGCAACTATTACGTAATACTACGGGTTCACTACGGCACAACCGGCCCGTGTGACAGGGGCTTTACAAGCAGTGAGATACCTGAAGCATTCCCCTTAACTCTTACTCGTCGCTCTGTTCTCGAACAAGTGATGTCCATTTTCGATCCTCTGGGGTTATTGAGTCTTTTCACCATGATTGCCAAGTTGTATCTGAGAGATACCTGGACTGTAAAACTTGAGTGGGATGATCCATTGCCTCCTGAAATGTATAGAAAATGGATTTCGTTCTTTACGAAGTTGTTTCACTTGAATAGCATTGCTTATGACAGAAAGCTACATCCCAAGGATGCTGTTGGTAAGCCGTGGCTCATCTTAATGTCTGATGCTAACGACCTCGCCTATGGCTTTGCAGCTTACATACGCTGGAAGCTGAGTGATGGTGGGTACTGTTGTCGACTTATCATGGCAAAGAGCAGAATTGCCCCGATAAGAAAGTTGAGCACTCCACAAATGGAGTTAAATGCCGCTGTTCTTTCGGCCCGTGGTCGTAAGGTGATTGAAAAGGAGTCTCGCTTTGAGTTTGAAAGGGTATTGCAATTGGTGGATTCTGAAACTGTACTTAACATGCTCAACAAAACTAGGTGTTTGAGGGCATTAGAATAGGTGAAATACAGATATCCACAAATGGCGACATGTCTGAATGGGCATGGTTAGCAGGTAAGAAGAATACTGCTGACTGGCTCACACGTGGCAAATATCCTGATGAGTTGAGTGATAGTTCTGAGTGGTGGCTAGGTTCCAGTATCCTATATAGAGAAGTTGATAAATGGGGACTGAAGTTTGGTTTGCAGCAAAAAGAAGTTGGCATGTGCGTCTGTTGTTCGTCGTTCTGATGATCGGTTTCCCATTGATTATGCTAGGTTTGGAAGTGTAAGGACAGTGTACTGGGTGATTGCTAGACTCCTGTCTATTGCCAAGATGAAGTCCTTCAGAGGTGGTAGTAGTAAATTTGTCACTCCAGATTTGTAGCGCAAAGCAGAAAGATTGGTCATCAAAGATGCTCAAAAATCTTGTGCTGAAGAGTTAGGTTGCAAAGGTCAACAAAGTTTTCCCTGGCAAAGATGGCAAAGTGAGAAAAGTGACTGTAATTTACAAGAATTTTAAAGTTGGGGAAAGATTTGACAAGTGTTCTGCTGTTCCAGACACTGAAGTTACCAGAAGTGTACATAAATTAGCATTGTTGGTTCCTGTTGATCAACAAAATTGAATTCATGTGGTTATATTGTATAATTACCCCAATTGAGTAAACTGTACAAATCGATTATTCTTAAACTGTATAGATTTATATCAATTTTACTTACTGCATTTACAATTTATATACATATTTATTTAATGTATTGCTTGTAAGGGGTGCACTGTGTACTATTGCTGATAATTGTAATTACAGCAACATGTATCCCCCCAGTGTATTGGAATGAGTATGTTATTTCTCATTAATGTATTGCATTAACACAAGGTGGCAGTAAAAGCAGTGTTATTCCCACAAGGTGGCAGAGCAGTAGTTGTACCACTAGGGGCAGCACCGTCTACCTGAAGTATTGCTATTTATTTGTGTGCTGGGCAATTCGAAGGATACCTCCTGTACTGTGAAGTTGTTTTATCTCTGATCTGATCTTATTTGTCTTCAACTGATTTACATGTAAGTGTTCATTCATATACTTTCATATAACTATTTGCAATTAGTCAAACTTTATTTATTTATTTGGCAAATAGTTTAGACTGTTTATACATTTAACTTGTAGATCTGAATCCATGTTGTGAATTAATCTAATTGTTAGATGAAGGCCATGTCTGGTCAGAATTGTAAGTCACACATATACATTTATTGTTCATTACTATGATTATTATGAACATATTTATTTATTTATTGATATTTATGTGATATATTGTTATGTAATTTTAGTTATTGTGGTGTTTCCCAATTTTTAGGAAACCATGGAAAGATCTTCAATAAAGTGATCTAAGTATCAACTGGTCAGTCCTTCATTCCAACACACCATGGTCTCTGCCTGTCCTAATTAGCCCAACTGGTGCAGAAATACAGGACGTAAAGCCATAATCACCCACCCCACCCATTAGAGCATTGCACATGCTACGACCGGCCCTGTACCAGGGACAGGGGTCACAGATGAATGCCAGAGAACAATTGGGGGAAGATTGGTTTACAACAATTATACGAAATGTAGAAATGTGACAAACATGGGAGCCCTCCACGCAGCGAGGGTGGAAACACTTGGGGTGACGTCCTCTATCCCCAGTGGCTAAAACAGGACAGTGCGCATTGCACAAGCTGCTCCAGCTATCCAACGCAGACACTTATTGATTTTTTGCATGCTTCTGGTTTCTACTACCAACTATGGATGATCAATCTTACCCTAGAGAGCCTCTACATAGCCCACTCAGGTGCTGATGAGGCGTTAAACAATAACACTACTACTACTACTACTACTACGACAAACATGGGCGTGCACAAACAAATTAATGTGAAAAAGAATCAGTGTAAACTTACAGGTCTCCAACTTCATGCCTCACCATTTCGGATTACACCACTAATTGTATTGTAAGTTCTTTACGGGATTGCTACCATAAGGGCTACTTCTCATGTGTGTGTGGCACGAAAAATTAATTATAAAAAACAAGCACCTTCTACAACCCTTTGCGTAAACTACAACCCAACCTCAATGGCGCCATATGCTGGACCGTATTCCGGTCATATAACCCAAACTGACAGGCATACTAGATAATCAGGGGCCACTGTCTGGGGCTTACATATAAAGCATTGACTCTTTAGATTCAGATTTTTTCTTATATCACCTCAAGCCAGGGGCTGATCCTATTTGATTAGGGGGGCAAAATTAACAAAACAGGCATACATGCAATCATACAAAAAAACATATTACATATTTATATATATATGGTTATCTCACTTTAGCTCACAAAATTTTAGGAGGGGGGGGGGGTTCGTTTGCTGGGACTGCCCATCTGCTGTGGATCTAGAGTGGGGACAGAATGCAGGGGCAGCTCAAGAAATTTTTTTATTCCAATTTACATTAAAATGTTTAAGATTTATTCTGGTCCTCATTGCGTGAGTTATATTAAAAAACATTTTAAAAAAATGCATGAGACTAACGCCGAATGCAAGACTTGGCATTATTAATATATTGTAGACTAGCTGTCATAGGGAAAATTAGTTTTAACTTGGTGAACAAAGTTTGAGTGGGCAGCTTGACATGCACTTTCTTAAGCAGAATTCAAACCATTCATCCCAAAAAATTAATTAGCTATACTTAAATATGGCCTTGTCGCAATATCGATCATTAAACGACATTTACCAACCCACCTACTGGGAACGTGTCCTCACATTCGGTCAAGTCAGGTCAGTTAAATACAAAAGGTGGACTGTGTGATGGCGTTCAAGGTGACACATGAAAGTAACACAGTTTAGCTCCAATTTCAACATTTAATTAAGTAAATCCACATTTTTAAATCAATACATCAAATTAGAATACATTTTAACGCAT
Organism: Alitta virens; assembly: GCA_932294295.1. Lineage (NCBI taxonomy): Eukaryota > Metazoa > Annelida > Polychaeta > Phyllodocida > Nereididae > Alitta > Alitta virens. The sequence goes on from OW028581.1 coordinate 23,311,945, forward strand.
AGTGACTGAAACTTAAGAGTATTTCCAGACCATTCATTTTTATAAGTGAGAATCAAAATTTTTTGACAGTCATATACTGCACTGTTCCTTCTTTGGATAAGTTTCTTTTTTTATTAAAAAGGTAATCAATGCAGTAAGTGCAGAAAAAAAGCCCAGAAATACGGAACTTCCAATGCTGATTGCCATTGTTTCATCATTTTCTTCAAATGATGCCTCTCCCACTTTCTCCTAAATAATCAAATTTAATTTTAAGCATGTTAAAGAATAAAACATCAGTAATAAAATTATATTCATATGTATTTTATGAATATAAATTAAGTACTTATTTTATGTATATGAATGTTTTTATGCTTACTTCATGATTTTTGCCTTCAGTGTTTGACTCCGTTGTTATTATACTATGTGAAAATGCTATACCATTACATATGAAATACTGGCAACAGTACAGAAACAAAAAAAACTGGTTAACAATGCAAAAATACGAATGAATAAAATAGAACTAGATAACATGGCTAGACTTAATGGGGCATTTGTGAATACGTATATGGGCCATTTTCAGGAGAAAGGTACAAATAAAGGATTGGACACAACTGAAAATGTTAGTGTTTGCTTTTATGTAAATATCACCATAAATCAATTTGATAAGGCTCAAATATGGTAAATCTCAAATATGCAAGCACGAAATGCATTTTTACAGAAGATACGCAGCGTTCAAATTTGTCCTCCGTTATATGATAACGGTAAAGACAGAGTCTATAACAGAGTGGACATTATGGTTCATAAAGGGGAAATTTCAGAAAAAATACAGCCTCCAGACACCTAACCATAACACTCAGTCATAAAGAATGGTTATGCTGAGTAAATGACCATCTGAAAAAACTTTGTCATAATAACTGATTTTGATCCAAGAGTTCTATTAAATCTGAATAACGGAGAAGACATAACGTGAAAGACCTTAGCATTGCAACTGAACCTGTTGGTCATTAGTCAGTTGCCATTTCTTTCAGCATCACATTAATTATAAAATAGTAAAACGACATACCAAATTTAAACAATTTTTATTTGTTCTGATACAACAATGAAAAAAAGCTTTTTGATGTCGTACATTTTGCAAAATCTAAAACAAACTGTGGAACTTTAAACTGTTGAACACTTCGAACAAGAACAGCAAATGTGCTTTATCAGATAATGCCCAGATACAAATTACAAAAGTTAACTGGAACACCTTAAGGCAAGCAATAAATCTGTGATATATAGATATGTATCATTCTTAAGACAAGCTAATTTACATGACACTTAAGCAGAGAAATATTGGCAGACTAAGTGGAAAGGGATTGCAACTAACAGCAATTACTGAGAACAATTAACTGTGAGTCATATTGTCATCTGTGTCCATATCCACTCAGGTGCTGATGAGGCGTTAAACAATAACACACACACACACATCTGTGTCCATATCATTATTTCCAGCATTTTTTCTCACAGATCTTTGAGGATGGATTTGGCAACTTGCTGTTATAAAATGGACGGCAAAAAGGCACCGTAAATCATTAACTAGAACATTTTGGCTATACATCAATGAGACAAGCACAAGTGTCCCAATGCAGATGAGATCACTAGGTGTAAAACAGAAAATATGCATAATTAAACAATAACAATTTGCACCAATTTGCTGGTTTGGACTAAACTTTTATCCACTACTGTAACTTATAAAAGTCACTCTAAAATTGTCAGTGATTCAGGCTTTAAATTTACAGCTTGCAAGATCTAGCTAAGCTAGTAGCTTTAGTTTCGATATCCTTGTGTAGAGTATATGGAGGAGGACCTGAAAATTGCACTTCAAGGACAGCATCTCTGGAAACAATACATTTGTCCTCCCTGCACGGCCAGTTGTAATGATTAATGCCATTTTTCATTCTCCTCTCCAGGAATGTCATTTCAAATTCTTTGTTGACTGGACCCTTTCCACTCAGCCGGCCAATATAAAATACTCGCTTTTTCTTCTGTATAAATGCCACTGCATAGAAGACATTTTGCTTTATCACACACTTCTTTCCTTCACTGTCTTTTTCTGGTTGCCACTCTTCTCCACTGTCACTTAGCTCACTCTCAGATGAAGACGAGTCGTGACTTTCAGTTGTTTGCGCTTCAGGCGATATTGTTGAACTTGAGTTGGGGACCTAGAAATTGGCTGCCCTCCAAGCTTTCCAAAGCAAATATTCTCGACGCTTGTCATGACTTAAAACCGATAAATCTAGATGGGTGACATCATATCCTTCGTCAAAACGACGACGGAAGAGGTCTATCTGGGGTGAAGTCAATTTCTTTTCGATTCTAGTCAAAGCAGAATCAAGTTTCACTCTCGGCTGCTCAATGATGGACACTGAGGTAGGCAACTCTAGCTGCCCTGGGTCATAACAGTCACAGAAGCTGCGTTCTTCAGTGGAATTGTTGCAATAACAAGATAGGTTGTGGTATCAAAGAACACCTCTCTTAGGTGAATGCAATTGATGAATACGCATTGAACCTTTTATGGGCTTTGCTTTAAATTTTCTGTAGCTTTAGCAACATTGTTGATTTCATCTGTCGTAATTTCATACAACTGAACATTAATGGTTCCATTGAGACTGTTGGTACATTTCCCCACAACTAAGGATGTCGGCCCCATAAGAAACTAGTCTGTCTGCTGCGTTTTTACTGCTGCCCCAACACCATCAGCAGCCCCTTTACCATGGGCAGATTCAAGAAAGTTCCAAGTCACCGTCTTGAAACCAAGGTCAAAAGGTTGTGAAGCCATCATTTGAAAGTTAGTGATGTTCCGATATTGGCTTGTCGGGCCATCTGAAATTAAATGGATTGAATCCTTGCCTCTGTCTCTAATGTTTGTCAAAATAGGACGCAGATGGGCCCAGATTGCGGCAGGTCCGTGTCTCGTATCTGAGCTCATAGTACAGTGGCATACTGACTTCAATTCTTGGTCTGCCTTTATCGTTGCATGGCCAGTGTGCAGTGCAATCTGTGGCCTACTGGTCCCAAAGTGCATCCCTTGGATCTCTGCGGCCCCTTTTCCGAGATAATTCTCGCTCCAGTCAATTTGTAGAATGCATTCATTCATCCCCAAAGATTGCTTTAGTTGACGGATTGACCTAAACTGGTGTGAGATTCTATACTCATGCATCAGCAAGCTTCTGAATTCCTCCTCAAAGGCATCACACACATTAGTGATAGTGTCCTCTCTTTCAACCTTCTTAGTAACTTTAACTTCTATGGCCCCCTTGTGTCCATGTCTAGTTTCTGTCACAGTGTTCCACTCGCTGACGCAGATGCTTTGTCGCAAAGCTCTCGCTTTCTTGTCTGCGTAGATGTGATCGATTTTGGTATTGCATGAAGGACACTCAACATACATGCAACTCTGCTCATTGGTGGAGCATACAACAGCTGCAATCAAAGTGCTTAGATTACCAGATGTCAAAAACACCACGACCATGAAGCTTTCGAGCTTTCAACTCTGCATGGCAATGGATTTTGCACTTCATTGTTTCTCTTTTTTCTGCTGGTGGTGGTGGCACTACATAAAATGGCCTTAGTCTGGTGAAAGTAGGATAGGAGATCTTAACTTCGGTGCATTCAGCCTTGAATTTTTGTAGCAAATTGAGCAATGAATCTGTGAGATATCTTTTCTGTCTTTTGTCCTTGGCTCTTGTGATAGTTTCACGTTTTCCTGCTGATGGCATGCTAACATCATCTCTTAAGAAAAATTTGCGCACTTGACTGAAAGAAGTTGAGGTTTTGCTCTTGGGTTGCTTTGGTACCGAAGCTCGTCTGATGCTTTTTTTGGAAACTTCTAGCTTGGTCTTAGCCTGTTGTAACAACCGATATTTTTTCAATGTTGGTCCAAGTACCACCTTTTGAATGTTGCTTCTATCCTTCCTTCTTTTACCACTCTTTGCAAGTTTACATCTGATGTCAGCACTGAGTGCCAGACCGAAAGTCAGTTCTCTTCTTATCTTCTCCTTGTTGCCTTCAGTGAGCAGTGCCCTTACTTTTGACCCTGGCGATTTTGGAGAAAGGTATTGTTTCGTGTTTTTGGGCAGCATGTTTCTCATTTGACGTTTCATTCTTTTTAGTTCGTTTTGCAACTTCTTGATTTGCACTTCTTTCTTTGCTATTGTTCGGTAGGCTTTTCGATCTTCTTTTCGAATTCTTTTGCGTCCCACTTTCTTTTGGTGTGATGAAGTTGAGGGTTCAGGAGGAGGAGTAGTTGGAGGAGTCGCAGGAGGGGTAGCAGGTTTGGCAAGTTTCTTTTTTTCTTTTTTTACGAAGACTTCTTTGCTCACGTTCGTTCAAATCGTGTATAGTTATGATTTTTCCCTCAGCTTTTCTTTTTTGGTACCTTTCTCTTTCTTTTTGCTTGCTGGCTTCACACTTTTCAGGGTCTGCACGAATCTTTGCTCTATAGCGTCGCATTGCTTCATCATTTGACTTGACCTTTTTCTTTTTAACCATGATGGTACTTGAAATTTAAAACAAAAGTTTTAGAACTACAAAATATTACACAACACAATATCAATATGCAGAGCTGGGTTCCTTGTTCAGAATACTTTAGTCTACAACACACAATAATCGTTAAATAAACTGACAATTTATTGACCTATCTTCACATAAAATATATATTTATAAATATATATGACATATTTAATATGATGAAATGTTTAACTGAACTCACAGGATAACTGAACATGTAAAATGTTAAGTTTATATTGATTAATAGATGACAGAGCTATAAAGAAACACTGTATTGTCTCCTCCGTTAGCACCCCGTCTTCTCCGTTATTTGAATAAATCTACGGTAAAGACAGAACTGGATAACGGTAAAGACATAATACATTTAATGGAAACCAGGAGAGCTGGGCTAGGTGTCTTTAGTTTATGTCAAAAACACTGTTAAATAGTGTCTAAACTACTGCAGTGATCACATCAGCATTGCTCAATTTGTTCTAGGTAATCTTGGCTTCACTGAGTAGACATTGAATAAATGTGACAAATGAGATTTGGTACTTACCAATGCAATTTTCTTTTCAAAAAATGTGCAGCCTTCACAGAAGATTGACAAAATGGCTGCTCAACATTCTGGTTCTTTTTGCCTCACTATGATCATGAGCCATCTGGTGTTATTTTGGGAAACTACTCAGGTGCTGATGAGGCGTTAAACAATAACTCACACACACACACATTTTGGGAAACTACACAGGTGTCAGTTCAGTGATTACCGGTAAAGACAAAGTGTTGCCAAAACATCGGACACATTTTTAACATTAGATGTGCAAATTCCACTGAATTGTTGTCTTAAACAATTAGTTGTTTCAAAAGCTGTGTTATTTTACTTATAATATGGTGTGTTATATGTCTGAATCTCTGTTTAATCAAGCAAAATCTCAATGTTTTGGATAGTGAAATCATTTTGGACACATAACGGAGTGGACAAATTGGGTAAAATTAAATTATATTGCCCCATGAACACTGGATGGCACCTAAATAGTGGCCCTTGTTAGGAAAAACAGTAAACTAATTGTTTGGGTGTAATTTATGATTGTAATAGCTTTGAAAACCACTCTTATAATATCGGACATGTCTTTACCGTTATTTGTACCTTTCTTCTGAAAATGGCCCATATATGACTAGTGTAAATATCAAAACAAAAAACTAAACTTTGCTTTTAAAATTAGGTGTTTACAGTTATCAATTAGTACAAACGTGGTTTAGGGTTGCAATATTTGCAACTTTCTTTCCCTTGTCTTAACCCAGCCTGATTATGTTTCTAAATGATGCCCAACGTGTGTTTATTTTGCAAATCACATCATTCAAAGCTTCAAACTCTGATATGTTTAATTTTACACCTCTTCTTGTGTGAATTTTCTTCCCAGTAGTTGAAGTTGGGGGAACCCTAATATCGACATTCCCCCCGTACTAACTATCAATCTAGGCATGATAAAATTGACCTAAAGAGTACTCATGATACAATTAAAAAAAAGGTGATTTCTTATATCGTCAGCATAGAAGCGAAGCCCCGCTGCAACCATTGGATCCAATTGAATTACATATTCGGTTGTATTTTTAATGCCTTCAGCATATGTGAATTCACCAATAGAAAACCGACTATTGTTAGTGGAGTGGGACGGGGCAGCCAGAGTTGCGATCTGTCTCTCCCGAGGTTTAATGCCAGCCCTGGAATGGGAATCTAATGCGCTCGAGTTGCCCGGGAGATCTGTTTGGCGCTGCAGGAATTTCCCCGATGACTCTGCCGGCCTCTAATATGAACTATATTAACATATTATGATTGGTCTATTATGAATGATCATTTGGTTTTGATTATAAACCTATATCAGAGGCAGGGGCCTAGCTCAGAGGTAGTGCTCCAGAAGGAACGGGTTTGAGCCTCAAATTCACTTTGTGTTTGCAGCCTTTGGCAAGTCATTCAGTCCTCACTGCCATTGTCCACCCAACATATGAATGGGTACTAGGGCCGAAGGGTTAGGCTCACTGATTTTTGTAACCAATTATCTGCCACCACTTAATCGAACCATAACTGGTTAATCGTAGGTTATTAATTGCATAACTGACTGGGGAGTCCTTATGTATAATGCAGAGAATAGCTTGGGAAAGACAATTCCATTCATGTAATGTCTATGGACAAGGTCAGTGGACTGACTTCTGTCTTAATTCTGGCTGGCCAAATGGTTAAGGCATCCGTCAATTCCAGCTGGATGTCGATCGCATGAGACGTTGGCGGGGGCCTAGCTCAGAGGTAGCGCTCTGGGCTTCCAACCGCTGGGTCCCGGGTTCGATTCCCGGTCGAGCCTAAGTTGGATGGCTGTTTCATCCTTCGTCTCATTGCCATGGTCTCTGCCTGTCCTAATTAGCCCAATTGGTGCAGAAATACAGGACGTAAAGCCCTAATAACCCACCCACCCACCCACCCACCCAACGCATAGTGACTGAAACTTAAAGAGTATTTCCAGACCATTCATTTTTATAAGTGAGAATCAACATTTTTAGACAGTCATATACTGTACTGTTCCTTCGTTGGATAAGTTTCTTTTTTATTAAAAAAAGTAATCGATGCAGTAAGTGCAGAAAAAAAGCCCAGAGATACGGAACTTCCAATGCTGATTGCCATTGTTTCATCATTTTCTTCAAATGATACCTCTCCCACTTTCTCCTAAATAATCAAATTTAATTTTAAGCATGTTAAAGAATAAAACATCAGTAATAAAATGATATTCAGATGTATTTTATGAATATAAATTAAGTACTTATTTTATGTATATGAATGTTTTTATGCTTACTTCATGATTTTTGCCTTCAGTGTTTGACTAGTTATTATACTATGCGAAAATGCTGTACTATTACATACGAAATACGAAATACTGGCAACAGTACAGAAACAAAAAAAAACTGGTTAACAATGCAAAAATACGAAAGAATAAAATAGAACTAGATAACATGGCTAGACTTAATGGGGCATTTGTGAATGCGTATATATGACTAGTGTAAATATAACAAAAAAACTAAACTTTGCTTTTAAATTTAGCTGTTTTACAATCATCAATTAGTACAAACGTGGTTTAGGGTTGCAATATTTGCAACTTTCTTTCTTTGGTCTAAACGCAGCCTGATTATGCTTAATGAAACAAGGCTCATTTCTGTTTCTAAATGATGCCCAACGTGTGTTTACTTTGCAAATCAAATCCATCAAAGCTTCAAACTCTGATATGTTTAATTTTACACCTTCTTGTTTAAATTTTCTCTTCCCAGTAGTTGAAGTTGGGGGACCCAATACTCCCTAATATCAACATTCCCCCCGTACAAACTATCAATCTTTGCATGATAAAATTGACCCATATAGTACTCATGATTACAATTAAAGAAAAGGTGATTTCTTATATCGTCAGGATTGAAGGATGTCCTCAATGCACAAAAACTTGTTGCAAATATTTAGCTAACCATATCCCTCTATTATTTCGGGGCGGGGGCCTAGCTCAGAGGTAGCACTCTGGGCTTCCAACCGCTGGGTCCCGGGTTTGATTTCTGGTCGAGCCTAAGTTGGATGGCTGTTTCATCCTTTGTCCCATTGCCATGGTCTCTGCCTGTCCTAATTAGCCCAACTAGTGCAGAAATACAGGACGTAAAGCCCTAATCACCCACCCACCCACCCTCTTTTATTTCCCAATATTTTCCTTATAAGAGCGTTTTTTACTTGTAAAATGTAAAACAAAAATTATTATTTGAGAAATATACGTTGATAATTTTTCTGAAGGCAATTGGAGTAAAAACCAACATGCAAATAAATCCACATTAGAACTCAATTTGATGTAAACAAGCATGTAGTTACATTAAATCAACGGAGGTATGTTCTTGTGTTAATATCAATAAAGATATCCATATATAGAATGGCATATATTTTTTGAGTTTATATCAATAAAGATATCCCTACATACAATGGCACATATTTGAATTCTACCTAGTAAGATATAAAGGTGGCATTGAACCACCAGTTAAACACACAGAAGTATGGGTGTAAAGAATGCCGAATAATAAATCAACTTCGTCACTTGAAAATATCAATGAGATGTTTTGAATTATGGCATCAGATCAATACATGTGAGCCAAAGAATTCTTAGATGTATGGAAAAATCAATGGAAAGGAAAATTTATATGAGAACCGAACAGCGACCAAATTTTCAGTCATATGCCTCAAATCTTAAATTTTCAAGCTAAGTTATACATTTTTGTTTTTTCCAAATTTATGTTTATCATAATGCCATTCTGTTATGCAATCTTGCATTGAAGACCAAATTTAGGCCCAAAATATTCGCTGATGACTGATGCCATAGCCGAGAAAAGCTTGTTTGAGAAGCAATAACCATGTACATTCATCAGTCCATGCAGATAGGCTATGACATATATGCCGATGGGATATACAATTAAAAGAAGGTTGCCTGATCAATATATATTCAATGTCAGTCATTTAGGTGACAATAATAATAAAGTCATTATGAAACACTTGACTGAATATTTCACCATACAAACATGTACAATACTGTTGGTACAATGAACCTTTAACTTCAGATGATAAAAAATCAATATGCAACAAAAGCACTAACCTTCTTAAAATCAGATACAAGTATAGGTGTGACAAACTGGTCAGATCTATTATCCTTTAATTTGCACCCCAGGTAAACATACTAAATGGGGTTTTCAAAAAATATATATGTACGACTTAGAAAAAAACCGGCTAAAACACCGGCTAAAACACCGGCTAAACGCTGACTAAACACTAGCCAGAATGAATGACTGTTATTATCTCGAGATCACCAGTCAGGGATAATATAAAATATTTCATCACCAGACATAGACAGTGAAACTAATAAAAAAAGTGCCACTTCTTACAGAGATCTCCAGTCTTCGTCAATATAAAAAAAAAATATATATATATATATATCTAGTAGCTTTATCAAATTATTTCATCACTAGAAATACATAGTCTTGGTCATAATCGTAGTGTAATACGACGAAATAAAAGTGAAATGCAGTGAAATACGGTGAAACACAGCACCACCTGATCACCAGGCTAAGTAACTTAATAAAATTATTTTATCACTAGAAATAAATACTCATAGAAATAGTCAAGAGTCATAGCGGGGGTGTAAAAAATAAAAATGTTGTTAAAACTATTTATCAACACTCCGCCCTCGACCTAAGAAAATGATCATGAGTCCTGTGGGTCGAGCTGGAGGACCTGGAGGATCTAGGGGTTTCGTCAGGGGCGGTCTCAACGGGGCTGTTAAATAGCCTATTCCTTGGTCTCCAGGGTAGGTGGCGGGCCGCTCTATCAACAGACATGGTCACAATCGGGGGTCTGTTCCAGCGCCAGAATTGATTTGGGGGTGGGGTGGTTGGCTCTATGGGTAAAGTGGCTGCATCACATATTGGGGCTCTCTTGGGGCTTTGGGAAGTGTTAACCTCGATATCCGTACGGTGTAGTGGCAGAGTGCTGGTTGTAGAGACGTCACGAAGGAGGGGTACTCTCCGCGCCACTGGCAAATGTCAGTTTTCCTAATGGCGCTTATACCCATGTCCCTAGTGGGTAGGGCTGGGGTGTTGCTCCAGCTGTTTCTGGTCGGTGGTCGGCTATCGGGTTGTGGTCTGGGGGGTGCAGAGCTGCCTCTAAGGGGGGCACTTTCCGTGTTGCTGGCTTGTGTAAACGTTTTTGGGCGTACCCACAACCCCACGTGTCTGGTTGCTCGGGGTAAGGGTGTGTTGGTGTAAGTCGTCTGGATGCGGCGGGGGGGGGGGGGGGGGGTCGTCTTGACGGACTTCTTAGCTGACAGGTCTGAAAAAAAATATATATATAAAAACAAGTACTAACTAAAATTGGCCAGATCCACTAATCTAATTTCTAAATTGGCCAGATCTACTACTCGAATTTAAAAAAATTAATAAGAAATAAAACTCTTGTAAACAATTGTGAAAAAAAACTGATCAGTTTGAACAACTACTATTAAGTATCACGTATTACAAGTGATAAAAAAGTGCAAAAATATATATATAATAATAATAATATATTTTTACCTTGTGCAATTTCCTCCTTCGTCTCATTGCCATGGTCTCTGCCTGTCCTAATTAGCCCAACTGGTGCAGAAATACAGGACGTTAAGCCCTAATCACACACACACACCTTGTGCAATTCCGGGTGGAGGTGTTGTTGGTTCTTGAGACCATGATGGACCCTGTAGTAGTACAGGTACAGGTGGTGGTTTTGGTGGTCTTGGTGGTACAGGTGGTGGTGGTGTGCCTGGTGTGGGCGGCGTTATTACGTCGATACCACCGGCTGTATCATTGTCCGAGTTGGAAGAGACATCCTGTTCGAGATGGGGAGTGCAGAGCTTTTTCTGAAAATAATAGAATTAATAAATAAAGTAATATGTATATATATATATATATATATATATATATATATATTTATATATATATATGCGTGCGTGCGTGATAAAAGTAATAAAATAGATAAAAAGTAAAAAAATTAACATAATTACCTTCCACATCCATGCTAAATACACAAGCCCAGGGTGACTAAAATGGCCACGACTGAGCCTAGGCTAGTGATCACAATTTCATGTACCGGGTTTTTTCTGGGGTGCTGATCACAGTTAACAGGTCCCTCTGTAGTAACAAGATCCTGCATAGTGGTAGTTGCTGTTTGCTGGGTTGTCACAAGCGTTTGCTTGGGTGTAACAAGCGTTTGCTGGGTTGTCTCAAGCGTTTGCGGGGTTGTCTCAAGAGTTTGCTGGGTTGTCACAAGCTTCTGTTGGGTTGTCACAACCGTATGCCTGGTTGTCACAGGGGCCTGACAGCGTATTGTTGGATGGCGATTTCTGACATGTCCCAGTCATGTCAACTTTTACTACAAGGGCCCTCACTCCGGTTGAAAACATAGGGGAGGGGCAGTCAACCACGGTAAACTCGTGAAGTTAACCTTAATGACCTTCCTGTGGTAAAAAGCGGTGCATCCACAAGGCGGGTTGCCGCAAAGGAAGAGGCCCTGACCGGCTATGCATCCAACCCCGATAATGAATCCAAAGTAAAATATATCCATTTTCTTTTCTAGGAGCACCAAGAAACAAGTCCATCCAGCTCAGATTTCTAGAAGAGACTGATTTTAATTTGAGCTTTTTCAAAGTAGCGTGAGAAATGGTGCGAAATGCATTTTAACTTGATGGTGTACACGGTGGATCTTACGTAAGGTTACGTAAGCTTATATAAGATTATCCATTGTTACGTATTACCAATTTTCTTTCTCGTGGGAAAAGTGCCAATTACTAAGAAAAACGCAAAGTTAAAACTAGTTTTTTATTAAAAAATACATTTATTTATTATAGGTAGTGAAAACATTATTATAGTGGTAGATACAGTAGAATAAAAAAGTAACGACGAAAATACAAAAAAATAAAAAATGAAAAGCGCAAAGGTTATATGGAGATTGGTGATTAGTATTGTTGTTGAGTGCTTAAACGGTTTTGGTCCTCATCACAACTGTTCTACATAGCCCACTCAGGTGCTGATGAGGCGTTAAACAATAACTCACTCATCACAACTGTCGGGAAAACATTATCTGGAGTGGAACTCTGCGGTGTAGTCTGTGACCCCCTTTGTGCTGCCCTTGGTGCCGCCCTTCGTGCTGCCCTTTTAGAAAGCCTCCTGAGAGCGCACCCTATCTAAAACGGCAACATTATAAAATATTTTATATCCGTAACAATAAAATTATAAGTTATTAATAATGTGTCTTGATTTGATTTGAATTATATGATGCGCTTACTAGAATGAGACCTTGCACAGCCGCAACCAGAATGAATGAAATGGTCACGTTTACAATGACGTGAAGAGGGGCGGGGGCCTAGCTCAGAGGTGGGTGGGTGGGTGATTAGGGCTTTACGTCCTGTATTTCTGCACCAGTTGGGCTAATTAGGACAGGCAGAGACCCCTAGCTCAGAGGTAGCGCTCTGGGCTTCCAACCGCTGGGTCCCGGGTTCGATTCCCAGTCGAGCGTCTGTTGGATGGCTGTTTCCTCCTTCTTCTCATTGCCATGGTCTCTGCCTGTCCTAATTAGCCCAACTGGTGCAGAAATACAGGACGTTACCCTAATCACACACTCCATGGGCTCACCAGCATGGTATTTCAACATGGCAGATCTAGGTAATTGTCGCACTTTCTTATAATGACTACATTGGTCACAGTTGCGCACATACAGTTGAATATCCCTGCGCATGTTCGGGGTGGGGGCTTAGCTCAGTGGTAGCGCGCTGGGCTTCCAACCACTGGGTCCCGGGTTCAATTCCCGGTCGAGCCTATGTTGGATGGCTGTTTCATCCTTCGTCTCATTGCCATGTACCCTACCTGTCCTAATTAGCCCATCAGGTGCAGAAATACAGGACGTAAAGCCCTAATCCACCACCACCAAATCCCCATGCATGCCTGGCCAGAAATAACGCCGCTGAATAAGATGGTGCATCATGTCTGGTCTGGGCTTCCTTCATGATCAGCTGACGTAGCTACCACAGCGCCACTCTCTACATAGCCCACTCAGGTGCTGATGAGGCGTTAAACAATAACACACACACACCGCAGTGCCACCAGAAGGCGTTCCTTATTTCTAGGGGTTGGATTGATCCAACTATAATACATAACACCTTCATGGACAGTCAAGTGTGTTTTTAGTGTCCACAGGTGCTTGACTGTCGAACTCTGGAGGTATTGGATTCCTACTTTGGGTTCTTCAGTTTCCGTGAGCCACCGAATGACAATGGCTAAATCAGGGTTGTTGGCTTGTTCGGCTTCCCAGTCTATAGTAGCTATCCTAGCTGGTAGAAGAGACAAACACCTTTTTACATCATATCCTCCTCATAGTATTTTACAATTTTTACATGAAACCAATGTATATTACCAATTGTAATATTATAAATGTGAACCAAGTTTGAATATCCTTAACCGTTCTAGCCTCTACATAGCCCAACGGGTGCTGGTGAGGCGTTAAACACAAACACACACACACTGCTTATGCAGTCTCTTCTATTAAATCAAACTACTGCAGTGAACGCCTTTCAGATGAAAGCTTTTTGTATACTGCCATGTTAATGGCCATTTATAAAGCAACAAAGATAATAGCTGATTCAGAATATAAAAACAAGCGGTGGGGAGATAACTGACTAAAATGCATGAAGTTTGATTTCTATTAAATCATGTATCTTAGACATACCTGCTTCACAGTCTTGTCCATCAGAAATTTCTTGAATTGAACTGTCTCTGAAAATTCTAAAAGCAAAAACTATTAAAAAAAAAAAAACAAGCAATTTAAAATAACTATAATTATTAAGGGTATCACTTAAATGGTGTCGAAGAATTTAGGTAACCTACCATTGCTACTGAACTTGATGGCATCTAGGGTTTTGCCTGCTTGTATATGCATTGTTTGCTTCTCTTCATGAAGTAGCAACTTGCTAACTTTGGCCAGTTCAAGTGTAGCTTCTGGAAGCCGGTAGTTATCTCAATGTACTTGTATGTTGTGCCCTAAAAATGTTGCTAAAATATTTAGTTCATGGTTTTTCAAAGTTAGCAGTTGAGCTGTAACTGCAGTGTGTTTCCTCAATCCGGTGGTTGTCTTGCATTTTAATTCCAGCTTCATGTGCAAATTTCCGCAATATAAATCTGAGCTTCGGAGTCTTCAAGTTGAGTGAAACTGGCGATTCTGATGGTACTGGCAGCCCTGGCTTTCTTCTGGGTATAAGCGATGCTTCTGTGTACGATCCATCGATATGCCTGGGGTACTCAAGGGAACCAGAGGAGCTCTTGCCTTGCAACATCGCACTATCTTTTGGTAGAGCAAAAAATGACAAGTGCAGTTTAATAGAATAGTAGTCCTAATAAAATAGTTTCAAAGACAACCGCATGCAAAAACCAAGCATGGTAAAAAGAAATGTGACACTGGTCAAAATAAATGCCATAACAATGGAGAAAATTAAATTTATATAGGCAAATAAATGTTTGTACCAAATTTTAAGTGCAGCGCAAATATGGAGGTCGAAACATTAAAAAAACATAAACCGTTTGACTTGGGTCTAAAAGCCCTTGAAGGTCCTGGGCATCGACATGGCGACGGTGGAAACACTTGGGGTGAAGGCCTGATCTCCAGTGGCCAAAGCAGGGCAGTGCGACATGCACAAGCTTCTCCAGCTTTGTAGCAGGGTATAGCCCCTACCTTATAGGGGTAAGAAATGGTTATGTCTCATAAGACAGATATAGACCGCCTTGCACGTCTCCCGGGGAACCAAGGTGCGTGTCCCTCAGCGGGAAACCAGACAAAGGTCGAAAAATGGGCTACTGGAATAAATAAAGATTCTAAACGGTCTTGAAACAACATCAGATGGGTCTGACGAAATATCAAAACCCAGATCCTGGCCAAAGTTCATTATAATCACAGGAACAGATGAAAGATTTATGAGGCTATCAGCGATTCCTATTTGCATAAACCTAGATAAACTGGTCGGACAAACAGAATACCAGACATCTGAACTCTGGTTCTCTGCTAGTCCAAACCAATCTCAGACTAAAGCACTTTTGAAATTAAAAGTATTTGCAAGAGCTCCTGTCAAGGTAGATCCACACAAGACCTTGAATACATGCAAGGGAACAGTGTTGTCCCATGAAAGCCATCTCTGCACAAATGAGGAACTAAACGAATAGATGTTAGGCAGAGAACCACTGAACATACAGCAAATCAAGCAAAGAAGAGAAACCCTTGGAATTCCTTATTTTAACCCCCCCATGGGAACTACTTTCCCAACAAGCGAATGAAATTTTACATCTATGCAGCTGGAAGAGACAGAAACACCACCTATAATATTCTGGAACATTCCAACCCTCACAGTTAAAATGGATTTGGATAAGCTAAAGAAAACAGAAACCAATCCAGTAGAATATCAAAGAAGATTTAACATCATCAGATGCCACTATGAATCACACAAATTTGTAATTTGTCTCATTGCCATGGTCTTTGCCTGTCCTAATTAGCCCAACTGGTGCAGAAATAAAGGACGTAAAGCCCTAATCACACACACACAAATTTGTATATACTGACTTCCAAAGATGAGAAACACACTGCTTATGCAGTCTCTTCTATCAAATCAAACTACTGCAGTGAACACCTTCCAGACGAAAGCTCTGTGTAGACTGCAGAGTAAATTGCTATCATTTATAAAGCAACAAAGATCATAGCTGACTCAGAATATAAAAACTTTGTTGTCTGTTCTGAATCAAAGTCTGCATTACAAGCTCTTTGAAATAAGCATGTCAAACATCCTTCTATATTAGGTATATTGATGACGTACGCAAAGTTGAAAGACAACAAAGAAATAATATTCTGTTGG
Organism: Alitta virens; assembly: GCA_932294295.1. Taxonomy (NCBI): domain Eukaryota; kingdom Metazoa; phylum Annelida; class Polychaeta; order Phyllodocida; family Nereididae; genus Alitta; species Alitta virens. The sequence continues at coordinate 23,327,925 of OW028581.1, forward strand.
ATACCAGGTCATGTACATATAGCATTTAAAAATCACAAAGATATGGTAAATCTGCAACCAATTGAAACACAATATCACCCATTTGTATAAACTATAAATTATAATGATATCTATAAATTATCTAAAGTCAATATGCATGGAATAGCAATATATAATTATATCTCATTATATGACAATTAATAGACATGTGATTGATATGCCATACTATTCATAATACAATAGTAGTCTATTCAGAATACAATAAATTGTACAAATAACATGAGTCCACACACAACAAATTCATCCTGTGTTTTTATGGCAAATAAAATTAGATCTTTTCTCATGAATTATCAATGCTTTCTGAGCTTAAACAGTTCTACAGGATGCAGGATACATTATACAACCCCTCTTTTGTTACTAAAGCGACACCAACCAAAACAATCAACTGAAATGTTGATTCTGTTGTGTGAACCACTGAACACAACACTCCACCACTTTGATCTATAATTTGATCCTAGAAAATGATCACACATTACCAAGTTTGAGTTTAAACCGACGATACAAATAAATCCAACATACAATAGTTACAATACTATTTCAGTTGCATAGTAAAATTAAAATAATCATGAAAATACAGTGTAAAGACTAATTTGAACATAATCACACATAGAATATTTTGAACTGTACACAATAAAGGAATGATAATACAAACAGTCAATTAATTTTTGTCTGGCGTGTCAACCGTCTCAATGTGTACTGCTCGAGATGTCATGCTGGTGAATATGATTCAATACCTCTTCACAGTAGAACGAGCTAACTTCCACTGAAATGGTCCGAAACAGTCCATACCAATGCAAGTAAATGGAGCCTGACCTGGAGTCAGCCGTTCAACTGGAAGTTCACCCATCTTTTGTGTACATGGATTTCGAAACAATTTCGTGCATGTGAGTCATGCAGCTTTGACACTTTTGATGAGTACTAGAGCATTGATGAGTACTCGTGCTCTAGTTATCCAATACTTAGCACGCAATAAACTAAGTGTCCATTCCACACCCAAATGTGCAACATCATGTAACTCTTGGACAATTAACTTGGCAAATCTGTGTTTGTGAGGGATAATTACAGGATTCTTCTTATCATCCTGCATGCTTGCATGCTGGATCCTGCCCCACACGCGAAATACATCATTTGGATCTAGGAAAGGTGTCAAATCCCTGAGAGGACTAGACTTGCCTAAAGACATACCAAGCTTGAGCCTTTTGACGTCATCATCATAATACTGTGCCTGGACATGCTTAATGATCCTGCCTTCTGCATTCTTCATCTCCTCCACTGTAAGTGCCCTTTTCTTGGACTTCAGATGCCGTATCAGTCTGACCCACCAACAAACTGCACGCTTCAACTTGTACCAGCTGAAAAAATAGTCTATCAGCACATCTATGGGGTGAGACTATACATTTGTCATCAGGACAACGTTTTTCACTTCAATGTCAACTTTGCTTTGTCTCACCTCAGCATCATCAGCAGAGAGATCTTCAACATGAGAAATTGGGTGCCAGGTACTCTTATATGTGTGAAGAAATTCAGGACCAATGAACCACTCACTTGCTGCCAGCTGATCGAGACCTAATCCTCTTGAGACCATATGTCAGCTGGGTTATCTGTGCCTGCTATGTGATTCCACTGATAAGGATGTGTGATTCTGCAAATCTCACCAACTCTGTTGCCAACATAAACATGGAGTCTGTGCTTTTCATTGGTGATGTACTGTAGTACAATTGTGCTGTCAGCCCAGAATGTGGACTCAGCCAGATCAAGTTGTAGCTGGTCTCTGATCATGGAGTCACACCTAGCTGCTAGAAGTGCTGCCTGTTGTTCAAGTCTGGGGATTGTTGTGGTCTTGAGTGGGGCTACTCTACTTTTGCTGTATAATAGAGTTGTATGAACTTTTCCATCTTTATTTATACATCTCATGTAGCTGCAGGTGCCGTAGGCCTTCTCACTAACATTACTGAAATGATGCAGCTCAATGTGTGCATCATCGAAATCAGCTGGTTTGACACACCTTGGGATCTTCAGAGATTTAATGTTCACAAGGTCATTGAATCAATGGCACCATTTTTTAGACAGTTCATCAGGAATATTTTGTCCCAGTTTAATCTAATCACATCTTGGAACAAAACTTTTCAGACAATAAGCATTGGACTAAGCATACCAAGAGGATCAAAGGTTGACTACAGCAAACTGAGCATCGACCTTTTACTTGCAAAGTCATGGTTGATCACATCCAACTCAAAGTACATGTAGTCTGATTTGGGATTCCACTTGATTCCCAGTGCTTTACTGGTGTTGTCTGCATGAAAATCTTTTAACTTCACATCCCCTGTCATTTTCAGGAACCTCCATCAACAAGGATTCATCATTTACGACATACTTGGTCAAGTTAAAGCCTCTGTTACTCAACACAGCCTTGGTCCCATGAATCACTTCAATTGCTTCCTGTCTTGACGAAACCGACCTGCAGCAGTCATCGACATAAAATGCATACATCGCTGTATCACTCACAAGTTTGCTGACATCACATTTATCTTGAAGAGTCTTTCGCAGGGCATATGTGGCAACGCTGGCACACCGCACTCCACCGAAGAGATGAGAAGTCATAGTGTAATGCTGAATATTCTGTTCTTTATCCATCCACAGGAACCTCAGGAAATCTCTATCCTTGGAAGGGGTGGGGGCCTAGCTTAGTGGTAGTGCGCTGGGCTTCCAACCACTGGGTTCCGGGTTCAATTCCCGGTCAAGCCTATGTTGGATGGCTGTTTCATCCTTCGTGTCATTGCCATGTCCCTGCCTGTCCTAATTAGCCCATCAGGTGCAGAAATACAGGACGTAAAGCCCTAATCCACCACCACCACTATCCTTGGAAGGAACGCATACTTGGTTGTACATCGCTTCTACATCTGCCATTACAGCAAACTGGTGTCATCTAAAACGTAACAGAACATGTTGCCTTATATCTTGCAGAGCAATCAAACACAACTCTAACTTTTCCTAGCTTTTTTTCAGTAACCACAGCCTGGTGTGGTAAATACCAGACATTGCTCAATTTTACAAGAGAATCACCAGGTACTATCTCTGTATAACCTTAAGACAATAATTTTGAGATTTCGGCATCATAACGAGAAATTATACCCTTTTTTACAAGACTGGTTCTCAAATACTTGAGTCTTGACATCGTGACAATTATGTTATTTGGTACAGTTACATAATTTTTCCAAGAAAAAAGGTAACACAAAATGTTAATCTTCTACTTTAACCGCATTGTTCCAAAATTTCAGAACTTTCTCGTCTTGTGGGGACAAAATCTGAGTTTGACCTTCACCATCATTCTCAATTTGCCAAAGTTGTTCAACTTTTTGCTCAATGCTTGCAGAAATAGAATTGTTTATCACATTTCTACCAACTGGTCCAATCATTGCTGCAGGCCCATTCAAAGACCATCCCAGAAGTGTCTTCACAGCAAATGGATCTCCTTGTCCCCCTCTGCGACTGCAGGGGAACCAGTGAGGCAGAATGATCCTGTCCGATCAGTATGTCGACTTGAGAACCAATATGGCCGAGAGGTAATCGATGAAGGTGAGAGTACTGGTGGACATTAACATTAGGCATTTTTGCAGGAATGACATTTACAACATACACATAATACAATCTCAAGGTATTTGCACCATCTAGAGATTTTACATTCAAGTCTACCAAAGAAGTCATTTCTAGATGTCAGTGTGCTCAATGTGTAGGTAGTTTCTTTGCCATGAATATTAAAAAACTCCACAAGCCTTTTGGTGCAAAAGGTGTTCGTTGACGCTGTATCTAGCAGAACGTTAACTTTCATCTTATCATTCACCTCCACAGATATCACTGAGACATGATATTCAACACTTGCTTTATTTGCAGCATTAGTGATCTCAACACGATTCTTTTCGGATTACTCACAATCCATGCTGGTAAACGAACTCCTACTCTGACAGTTATTTATTTACTGTTGCTGTGTGTGTGTGTGCATGTGATATAGGACTTGACTTGATATAGTTCTTTAAAAACTCCACTTTATTCCACGCAAACCATAAAGATATGGTAAATCTGCAACCAATTGAAACACAGTATCACCCATTTTTATAAACTATAAATTATAATGACATCTATAAATTATCTAAAGTCAATATGCATGGAATGGCAATATATAATTATATCTCATATGACAATTAATAGACATGTGATTAATATGCCATACTATTCATAATACAATAGTAGGCTATTCAGAATACAATAAAGTGTACTTACAAATAACATGAGGAGGCCACACACAACAAATTCATCCTGTGTTTTTATGGCAAATAAAATAAGATCTTTTCTCTTGAATTATCAAATACTTTCTGAGCTTAAACAGTTCTACAGGATGCAAGATACATTATACAACACCTCTTTTGTTACTAAAACGACACCAAACAAAATGACCAAACAGTCAACTGAAATGCCTCCGAGGTGATTTAATTGTTAGCTCTAAGTTGCGTTCCTCCACCTGTTCTGCCAAATGGCTTAGGTAACAAAAGTGTTGATTCTGTTGTGTGAACCACTGAACTAACACAGGGAATGAAAAAGCGGACTATTTTACCAAAAAAGCACTGTTGCAAGAAATGATTTGTAAATGTTGTAGGCCTTTTTGAAATACAAAGTTTACCTTTCAAAGGTACTACATGATGCTTTATTGATAACTCAATTAATTTTCACCACATGACATTCTCACAAGCCATTTTAGACTGTGTCAGCCAAGTCTTTCAAAATATTTTATGTTACAAAATATAGGTACAGGACATCCCTCACTCATGCAATGGATAGGGGATGGCTTTATGTTACCAATGCATTGCTTATGAAGTGTTAAACACAAACACACACACACTCGCACACACCTAGATTTAAGGATTACATGTCAATTAACATGAATACACGAAGAGAATAGGTTATATTTCATAGATGTCTTATTGGACATACTAGACTAACTCATTCACATCTTCTTTTGAGTAAACCAGCCCCAATTTGTGAAATATGTCAACATCCTCTAAAGGGGCATTCACACTATCACGTTAAGACCTACGTATGACAACGGATGGAATTTTTTTTTACTCTTGCTCATCCTTGTCCATTCACCTGCTGAGTGTTTTACGTATACTCGCGCCTATTCGTAAATCACTCCAGGTCGCGCTTGACCACTCATGGCCATACGTGGAGAGGGCAAAAATGTTTAGGCATGTTTAAAACTTTGGCGGACGTTCTAAGAGTGATTGTTTATATTAGTTACGTAACTTGCTTGGGTATCAGCTGGCGAGCATCCTACGTACCTTCTACCTACATCCTTGGCAATACGTTGCCATAAGTAGCCACTGTCCATCCATATATACTTGCCATCCACTTGCGTCCACTCGTAAAACGCTCGTCGGACGTCCGTCGCCTGCCCGTCGTCTTCCGTACGAGCGATCTACGAGTGATGTACAAGTGCCTCACGTAAGCCTGACGTATGCTTGGCGTCGGACGTTAGGTAAGCGTTTTACGGATGTCCTGCGAGCGTTTTGACATACATGGTCATACGTAGGTCTTATACGTGATAGTATATATAGCTTTTATTGACATTTTTTCATACACACACACTACTCATTAAGTCTATCTAAAACTACACTTACAGAAGTATGATATACAAGTTCTTATTATTTTATACATAATATATAGCTTAAAGTTCAAGGTCCCAGTTGCCATAATTTGATGTTTTCTGGGCAGAGTCCTGCTCTTAGACATTCATTGTTAAAGTGAAATGATATGTAAGTATATATACATAAAGGATAGAGGATAAATCACAGATCAAATCACAAATACTGATTACAATATCAATACTAGATTAAAAATTTACAAAATATTTACAATATCAATATCAGTTAGAAAGTTGGACTTTTACTTGTTGCCAACATTTTTTGTTCATTTTGCACTGCTCAATGCCATTTATGGCAAAATATGCCCAAAAAAACAAGTGGATATTTATAATGGAACCTACTAAAGCAGACTGCAATTTTAGGCCTACAATTGACACTGGGTTTTTTAGGATGTCTGAGGTCAAGTACTTGCCTATCTTCCTTGGAATAAGGCCTGCCTCAAGGGTTTACAGACAATCACAGGGTGGGTTAGTTTGATTTAAGATTCCATAACTTGTTGACCAGTAGCAGAAATCTACAAACCCTGTTGTTATGGCTTCCAACATTACATGGAGAACCAAATTGCTATTCTGTTTAATCTGACCTTCTTAGTAAACATTCGGTTGATTTAACCTTAACATTCATTGTAAAAACATTTAGGTTCACAAAGTAGGGGTCAAACGAAGGGACAACTGTCACAAAAATATATAGAATAGCTTCTAATGCTTACATGGATGAAGATGTCAGGAGTGTTACACTGGGTTACGAAAGTATTTATCACCACGGAGTTTGCAGGTGAATTTGTCAACTGTAATTCTATAATCTACGTGGGACAAAAATGGCACATGCAAGAACTACATTTTTCGTGGAGATGATAATTTACCATGTTTTGCAAATTTTAAAGCCACTTTACTGTTATCTAATGTTACATAACGTGTGCACCTGCAAATATACGTCCTGTTTTAAGGCAGGGTATTGCTAACTTAATAACTTAATTTAAGATTTCAATTCAAAGACTTTATTTTGGACATAAAAAAGGCAGGTCCATATCATTACTAGAACTACAACTATCTATAAACTACTCAGTTTATATCTGAGTAGGAGAAACATGTATAATGATATGTATATTATTAGCACCAAAATATCATGATAAGGCAAGATCTTTAAATATAACTGGCAACATGCAGGTTAAAAAAAAATTTACACTTCTGACATGATTTATTAACAAAAGAGGTGGCAGTTTTTTTGGCCGCACCCTGTACATTTATTTTATAAGCTCTGAAGTTAATTATTACATTTTGCTCTTCACTGTGCTAAAACTTGTCAAAAGTTCCCCTCATAAACCAGGCTTCCAACCGCTGGGTCCCGGGTTCGATTCCCGGTCGAGCCTAAGTTGGATGGCTGTTTCATCCTTCGTCTCATTGCCATGGTCTCTGCCTGTCCTAATTAGCCCAACTGGTGCAGAAATACAGGATGTAAAGCCCTAATCACCCACCCACCCACTCCCGTCATAAACCATATTATCCAGATTACAGTTATAGCATGGAGGGTATATACTTGCATGGTAATAGTGACTAACCATTTAGGCAATTTAGCGGTGTCTGGGTTGTGCTACCTAGCAGTCTCAAGCTAGTCAAGTCAGCCTCATTCATTTTGACTGACTATATTGACTAACTTTATAGTAAACAAGCAAAGCTCTCATTACAAAAGAGACCCGTACCAGACTGTACCAGACAAGGTGGCTCCCTTGACAGCGGCAAACTTATTGCCTTATTGCTCCACTCTAAGAAAAAAAATATAAATTTTTATAATATGTAATTACTGTTATGTGATATTTAAGGAACCAATAAAAACTGTCATTGTCATTGTCAGACTTGTGTGATAGCATATTATAAGTCTGTAATAGGTAATGTAGAAAAAGTTTTGTAGGATAAGGAGAAGTTATACTTTTCTCTTAAGATGATATATATAATATATATGATATATATACATTACAAAAAGCAAAACAAACAATTCCCCAGAGCTGGACTTGTACCCTGGTTCCCCCAGCCATTCACAGCAGACCAATGCGTAAGACTACTCAGCCACTGTTGCATGCTATAAATAGCTGTATGTTTCTTGGAAAACCTCATGTTCTGAGTGTATGTAGGTCATGTGCTGCATCAACTGGAGAAACCATGTTGTTTTACAGTAGAATTTCATTGTTACCAGTTTAAGTATGTCTAAAACATGAATTTATGCATTTTGAATGTAGTGACCGAGTACTTTTTGCCAAAATCAAACTATGGTCATATGGCACACTTCCCAAAACAGAGCTGGTATTGCCTTATAACTTATATAAGGTCAATCCTAATATGGGCATGCACAAAAATTGATGACAAAACTTCACCAGGCATGTCCTTAAAATTTTAAATTTGATTTTAGAGGTACTCTTAATCAGTCAGATATCTTAGTATGAGGTATTCTATAGATTGAGATGATACACTATGATATTCCAATGGTTCCAGTTCTAGCGTTGCAACTCTTGTCCGATGTTTTGCGCAGCATTATTTCGAACATTCCAGACGTCTTATTGGTCGAGAGGCTGTTAAATTAATTATTTTTTTGTTGGCGATGATGGTCGTCGATAATATCTGCGGTAATTAACTTCATATATAAAAAGATAATTTTTGGGAATAGTGTGAAGCGTGACCCATCGCAACCTAAAATTTAGGTACACTAATCATAGTGTGATAGTAACTAAGGCTGCTTAAGTGATACTGTTAAAATTAAGGAAGTTGATGAATATGCAAACTTTAGACAATTGTTAAGAAACAGTAACTACTGGAATAACTGTCAATGTGGATCTTGTATTTTTTGTATACAAAATAACCTGTAACTTTACTAAGAACATTATATGTCATTTCTCATATCATTTTGTAAATATTTGTCATCTTGTTTTATTTTTATTTTTTTGTCGGTTAAAAGCTACTGTAGCTTATGTTCTTTGTTTTATTGTCACCACCGACTGTAAATAAAGTTTTATCTTATCTTATCTTACAATTTAGTTACATTCTCCCCTTTTCCCCCAAATCCCTTCCCATAAGTTTAAACACAACTTACAAGTAATGGCGTAAATATTGCTAAGGTTACAAAGTTCAATGGAGTTTAATAATTGAACCTGCACTGACCGTGGTTGATTATGGTGACCTAAAAATATTGAATTTCTACAATACTAATATCCCAAAAAATAACAATGTTGCGTGGTATTTTTGCACTAAGCCGGTTAGATTTGCTTTATGGCTATTGTTGCTTAATCCTTATTGTGGTATTGACTCAATTTGAATCAGTAGTTAGTTTGTTCTGGATCAGTCTGGTTAGATTTGGTTATTTGTGTGTTCGAATTACCAATTGCCAGGTATATGAAGCATTTTTTATTACATTGCACTATGTGCAGGGTTAAACCTGGTTCTGTAAGGAATTCTACATTATGGATAATTTAGCAAGAATCATCATTTCAATTTTCGTCATGGCTGTGACTGGTAAGTGTAAGTCTACTATTCCTGATCAATAACTAAAAGAACTACAGATTTGTGCTTCAAATATGTGATATAGGATCTTTAATTCCCACCCATCAAATTGACACCTTGGAGGGGTGAAGGGGTGAAATAGCACAGGGTCAAAAATGGAATATTACTCTGAACGTTGAGAACCGGAAGTTGTGAAACCTAGCAGAGCGTAGATTTATATTGTGTTATTTATGACTGATCTATTGCAGCCGGTTTATTGGTGGTGATTGGGGGCGGGGGCCTAGCTCAGAGGTAGCGCTCTGGGCTTCCAACCGCTGGGTCCTGGGTTCGATTCCCGGTCGAGCCTAAGTTGGATGGCTGTTTCATCCTTCATCTCATTGCCTTGGTCTCTGCCTGTCCTAATTAGCCCATCAGGTGCAGAATTACAGGACGTAAAGCCATAATCACACACACTCACACATTGGTGGTGATTGAATGAGGGGTTGGTAAGATATGGTGCTTGGAAAATGTTATTTACCCGAAAACTTCAACATTTTATGGTTCATCAAATATAGTCCTTGGGTGTATGTCCCCTCTGTCATATCCAATTGCTCTATATGGTGCATGAGCAGAGTTGTCAAGTTGGCTTTGATTGGTTAGAAGCATGAGGGTAGGGCGGGGGCCTAGCTCAGAGGTAGCGCCCTGGGCTTCCAACCGCTGGGTCCCGGGTTGGATTCCTGGTCGAGCCTATATGGAAAACGCATGGTTTTTGCCTCATTATAATTAGCTAATATTAAAAAAATTTATCTTTCAAATCTTATTCTTGCCACCAGTGGCAGAGGACAGACACTCAGTGGTAGACTTTAAAAAAAGTTAAATAAGAATTACAATAATCACATAAATGACAGTAAATCCATGCCGGAGATGAAAAACATAAACTGTTTAGCTCCAATTCCCCTCACTTTTCCTGTGATTATCAGACGTTAAAGCGCTATTTGAATTTATTTTACATGATTGAATTTAAACAATAAGATTTCGATTTTGTTTTTATTATAAAGATCACATTTTCAATAAACTGTGTCAAAACAATGAAATTTCTGATACCTCTCGCACAATTTCTCAATTATGAAACAATTGGTTGAGTCTTAGTATGACTTAACAAATCCCAGTCATAATTTGAAACTTGCCATATGATAAGCATAAGATGAAAAATAAATATTGTGGATGTTTTCATTTAGCCAGTAATACTCATATCTTAAATGCCTGGTTTATTTTATACCATATATGTTAGGACATGAATTTAGGATCAAGTGCCTTGATGGTCTGACATACAGCCTTTCCCTTGCAATACCACATCAAACTCTCTCTTCTTGAGGTCAGGGTCACTTTCACTCTGCCTTGTGATGATAGATAGACATTCAACACAATTTTGGTCAATTATGCAGTCATTGCACTAACTGTCCCAATGGTCCCCATATAGTGCATACAGTGCTTTTTTAACATTTTGTTAAAATAACCCCCTGTCCACTCTTCTATCCCATACAGTGCTTTTTAAAAGAACCCCCTGTCCACTCTTCTATCCATGCTGTGTGGGATGAGTACCATGCTTAGTCAAGGCACTTATGAAATATGTATATGGTGCAGCGCAACTGCTGTGCACTATCATATCAAATGCTAGAGTTCGAATGTATGAAATTCAGAATGGAAAAATTACTTCAGACTTACAAAACATGAAGTGATCCACCACAGCTGAATGCTTCACATATTAATCTTGATGGTTTCCACAGATAAAATCAAGATGAGGCCAGCCTTGGATTTCTGAAGTTTATTATCCAAATATGGTAGGTGTTCCAATTTACCCCATGTCCCTAAAGGCCAAGGTGTCAGTTTTGTCAGTGTATCTATGTACAAATCAAAGTCTCCTGTACGCAATGATCGCACGAATGTGAACAAGAGCAGCTCAAGCTCAAGAGTAATATACCAGTACATGAACTGAGGACTTTGAGCTTTTTGTCTTTCACAGAAAGTGCTGAAACTGTCTGTTGAATCTTCAGAGTTGTTTGCAACATATGCATCATAAGCCTTTTTGAGCAGGATGTATAGTGCACATGCAGTGATTTGATGGGCATGCCGGGTTCGCGTCACATGTGATGCCTTTAGGAAGGATTCTGCTATGCCTGGCGTAGCAACTTCTGCTTCCTGAAGAACTTCAACCCAACCACTCCCCTCCAGCCAATGGCCCAACACTTTGTAACCTGTCATTTCTGTGTGGAGGCCTCCAAGCAGCATGATGAACTTGTCTTCACCATACAGTGTGGGCAAAGACCACTGTAGTTGTTTCATTTTGGCATACAGAGGTTGATCTATGCTTATCACTGGAATCTGTCCAGGATTAACATGTTGCACAGCTGACTTTGTGATTTCCAGGCAATGCTGAAGCATGGATGGTGAACTGGCTTCCTCAGCAAAAAGAGGCAACATGGCATTGATAGATGGTAGAATGTCTTGATCTGGTACTGAGCTGGCATGGTATGCTGCCCAAGATAGAGTGGACTCTGTAGATATTTCATCTGCATCTGCATGATGCTTCTCAACATGACTCAGCCATTCATACTCCTTTTCCATCTCTTTGGTCAGTGTGTTGTTAGATGAAGTCAGGTTACCAGCAACAGGTGGAACAAAGACATCACTTGATGGTAGACTTGTGGGCTTTATTTCAGTGTACATGATGGGCAAGTCCTTCATCTTTCTGAGCCCCTTTGCTTGGGTTATTGAATTCGTGAAGCCTCGGTCACTATCCTCATCACTCATGACATCTTGTGGAGTGAGATTCTGGAACAAGGATAAGCTTGTGCCATGAAATGAACCTGTAGATGTTGCAGAGCTAGGGTTATGATCAATGTTGTCTGCAGCACTTGTGATGAAGTGACCCTGACGAAGTTGGGGAGAACAGACTGTGCCAATCTGGTGGTAATAGTCACATACGTTATTGCCCAGTGATGTGATCAAGTCCATTGTACGGTTGTATGATGCTGACATGCCAAGGGCAAAAAGACTGTCGATCGACTGCCTTTCTCTGGTTAATGCATGGGTCTTCAGACCTACATAGACTGGTAGTGGTTTTTCACGATCCTTGCTGTGATACACTTGTGGGATTTTCACAGAGTCCCTACGTCTTTTGATGCAGTTGTGCACCAAAAGCTGAGCAATGGAGAGTACTGGTTGACTGAGATTTGTGTCATTTGTTTGATCTGTAATGTTTGACCCATTGATAAGCATGCTGACCAGTGACAAGAGTGACCGTGGAACAGATTCTACCTGACTGTTGTGGTCAAATGCTCCAGAGAATGATACTTTATGTGTGAAGATATCCTGTCGGATCATGTCAATAATTTTGATCATCGTGACACTCTGCTCATCTTGATCAGTCTGGTATCCTTCTCTCAGGATAGAACCACCGTCTTCTTCATAGGCCATGAACACATCTCGCCCTTCCCTGTAAGCTTTCATCCCTGGGAGATGCATCAGAATTCTGTCTTTCAGATGCTTGCTGTTTACCCGTGCAGTAACATCTACACCAAGTTGATTTAGCCTCTCAGTGTATAGCTTCACAAGATCTGCAAGTTTGAACACTTTAATGTCTTCATCTTGCCTCTTCTCCTCAATGTAGGAAATAAGCTCAGCCAGTGCAATGCCTTTACATGTTTGTTCATTTGAGGTACCTTGCTCCTGTGAGACCTTTGCGCGTGCTCTGTTGTACAAGCTTGTGAGGCATTTTGCATGATATTTAGCCTCCTGGGCAATAAGGTCCCCTGCACTAAATTTTGCAAGAAGATCTTCATCTTGGAGATCATGTGCACATTTCCTCACACGGTAATCTAGTTGAAATGTGCAAACTTCATGGAGTTTCTGTTTTGTTTCTAGTTTGGAGCAAAAGAAGCAAAGGGGACTGTTGCTATCAACTGGAACATCTGTGTCTGTTTCACCACTACTGCTACGTGTGAAAATCCGCTTAGACATAGTCCCATCTTCCTCAGACTTGCGCTTTCGGTTTGCACGTTCCAGTTTAGTTCGTCCAAACTTCAGATAACAGGATTTGTGCCACTTTGCATTCTCCTCTGTAAAAGTTGACTGGATACCATTTCCATTATCAAGTCGTGCCAGATTTATTTTGAGTGGCATAGATTCCAGGTCATCAAACTGGATGATGTTACTTGCTATGGTTTCATAGCCTGTATCAGTTGGTGATATCAAAGGTTCTTTGTTGTCAAGTTGACAAAGTACACACTTGGTCCAATCAGTTGATTCTACAGTTGAAGATGAAGCACTTGCCATTTCTGGGAACATTCAATTGAACTACTTGAACTACTTGAACTACTTGACCATCACTATATTCACCACCACCAGTTAGTAGATCTAATCTACACTACCAGACCTGCAAAAAAATAAAACAGTATTTGGCAACATAATATGTTTTAAATTCATATCTCATATACTTGAGGTCAGGACTAATATCTCACAGAACTTGCTTTAACACCAGATAGCTTGCAATAAACAGCTGCAGTATGCACAATAGATAGACAGCACTGTGATATACTATCATCTGTAAGCCAATTTTTTTAATTCATATGAGACATGACATAAAGTGATGATTCTATATTGTATTTTTCACATAATCGCAATGATTGGGGTTGCCAGAATGACATCAAAGGGGTCAGTATTACATATATCGCTAGTATACAAATTCTTGAAGCATTTGTACAGTGATTTTAGAAGAAGGATTCAAGATACAGACATCATAACACCACACAATTGTTCAGAAACTGCATCGTTGATGCTGGTTGCTAAGGAAAATGCTTTGCCTAGCAACTGTTGCTATGCAACACTGAAATCTGAGTGGCTCCACCCCTGTAATTGTTAAGTAGGTTCTTATGAACACTTATGCAAGGCCTCATGCCTTTATCACCTTATGAGCAATTCTTACACTATTTAACACCAAGGGCCTACACTACTACTCATGTCGCACGAGTACAAGCTGTATATTTTAATAAGTATTTAAGGGTATATTGGGTTAATGTAATTTTACATATATTTATTTCAAACTCAATAGGATGAGTACTGCATATTCTTCAAACATCGAATTCCCAATACTGTTTTGAAATGATACTAGGTTTTTGTATCGTAATTTCGAGTTCAAAATATTATATATGTACACACATTAATTTTCCATTTCATGTAATTTGTTTAATACCTTAACTTATATTGCAATTGTACACCATAATTTGATTGTGTAATGAAGATATATATATACCGCTTAAATTGCAGGTTTTCTAAATCATCACCTGTTCTGTTTTATATCAGCTTTCTGAAATCGTCTCTGGGCTGTGTCTTATTTTTATTTATTTTTTTGTAAAATTATATACAAATAAGTTTTACAAGGGTAGATTCATATTATCATCTAAGCTTTAATATTTTGACACTCTTCAGTTTAATTAATGAGTATGATGCAACTTACAGCCAAGTTCGTAGACTTGGAAACTAAACTGCAGAGTACACCATGTGAATTTATGACTCATATTGGCTGAGGGACTTTCTTAGCCAATGGGAATCCTGATTGGTAGTCATGACTATGAAATGTGCTGCATTTGTGAATCCCTTAATTCCGTTTTAGTATGATCATGTATCTAAATTGCATTACAAATCCTTTCTGATATGTCTTATACATCGTTTATGATGCTAAGTTTTTTTAACACAGATTTGTACAATAACAACCAAGAAAATGCATTTTTCTGTTTCAGTCATGACAGTACCAGTCTGAAAGAATAAACATTTCGTGGACAATTGAACATTATGAGTGATACAGGACCATCTTCCAGTTCCGGTGAAGACTCTAACATTGGAGAGTTCCACAATCTCGAAGAGAAACCTTTTCCTATTGGCTGGACCATCTTAGATCACGTGATCAGTGCTGTGCTCATCACGCCCCTAGTGGTGGCATTTTGGTGGTCAACATGGGACTTAATGGGAGTTTATATTTTACCCCATAACAGGAGTGGATCAGCATGGTTATGTCTCGCTGCAGGGTTGATTGTTAATGGCATTATATATTGTTCACAACACTGGCTTCTGCTCAGAGCAGAGAGATCGCGATGGTGTCTTTGGCTAACTTGGCATCATCTCCATACTTACATCTTCAGCCTCTCCACAATATCTTTATGGAGAGGACTTTGGGTGCTACTTGACATCTACACTGGACGTGGACCCTCTGCTTTTATCACTCAGGTTATCACGTCATTCCTTCTTTTGGTGCTTCTTCGGTCATTCAGCGCAGCGAAATCTTGTCCTTTCAAAATTTGCAATGATCTCCGAAATGAAGGATTCAACTGCTCAACAAGGTTTTCTTGCCAGGTAAAATTGTATATACAACCATTTCAAATATTCAAGAACAATAATATACAGTAATAACTTACCAAAATCTTTCTGCTTAAGAAAAGACATACCATTAAAAAGGGATTGTAATAAGGGACGTACTATCTGAGTGTCAAATAATTTCTCTTATACAAATTTGGACATCCCATTGTGTTCATGCACTTTTTATTTTTCCAATATTATTTTTTTATTTAATCATTTATTTTCTGTGGATAACCACATGACATACAATTGTCACATATAGATGGCGCTCCGCCTGCAAGTATGCTTGTTTGTTAGTAAATCAAAATGTAAATTCTATGAAACTAATAATTTCTAATGCGTGATATTTACAAAGTTTTACAATCAACTAACTTTTTTTTACCTCATTGCGACTAACTTTTTGTCGAGCGGATAATTCTCCAAGCACGCCCCCATTTGCCACGAAAATTGCCAAATCATTGTCTACCATACCACTAACCGTAACCTCCTATTCTCATGCAATGTCATTACAGATTTATTGTAATAATCCAACTGACACTTTCTGTTTATAAGGATGTGCATAGAAGTTTGGAGAATTAAAGTCTATATGTATGTTATAAGATTTAATAACTTCGTAGTCATATTCTTTGTATATAAGCCATATAATAATGGGGAAAATTCGTATTTTCCCAAACCTCTAGATCTCAACCACTATTATACCTAAATACATGAAATATAGCTTTTTAACATAATATAAAATGTCTAAATCATAGTAATTTGACTTTCAAACATTGATTAGACATTAATTCGTACCTATTCATAAAATGGAAAATGTATAAAATTGACCGAATTGTGTTGTATGCTGCATTCCCTAAACCCTGATACTGTGTGTTCATTATGCCATTCATGAAGTTTGGAGAAGTGTATATATATGTTGATGACATTGTATGTTTTAAAATGTCTTATCTTTATCATTCTTTTTGTATAAGATATTTACAAAAATATACCCAAACGATTTGAAAGATGATAATTTGCCTTTTTGTCAACTACATTTCAGCAAATATTAGGATTTTAACTCATGCACCACATTTGCTTAGAAATATTTCATATTGGAATAAACTATGTTATTATCAAATACCAGATATCCAACAGATAGGCATTCAATTTACAATTATAACTGGCCGAGTATATGGCAGCATTGTTCAGTCATCACTATTTATAGCTCACTAATTGCCTTAAAGCTAATCTATGCTATTACTGCAATAGGGGGGGGGGGGCGGGGGGTACAAACTCCAAATCACTGAAATGGCTCGAAATCCTCCTAAAGAACCATTGGCTGAGGAACAAAAGTATTGACGTATAACAGAACTACGTATCATAGTGTCCTACTTATTTTGTTGAGAAGTGAAAAGACCTAAGAAGTAAGAACTAAGAAGTAAGCAGCAAGAACTAAGAAGTAAGAACTTAGAAGTCCTTTCCAGGCTTTGGTAAGAACTGCCTTATTCAATGGCATTTCTGAATTAACAATTCCAAAGTCCATCAGTTCAGCTGATTTCATGGACTTGGAAACTATTATTTCCAGTAAACATCATGTGAATGTAGGACTCCCATTGCACTGTGTGTCCTCACCTCACAGCCCAGCAACCTAATTATGTTCATGTTTTGCTTTTTTACTCATCTCTAAAGTAAATTAATCAATTTCTCTTATAGGTCTAACAATGAAATTACAGAATAAGCAGGCAATTCAGAAAAATTTCCTAAACTATATAAATATGAATCCATTTCTCTTGCTTTTTTTTAAGAGAAGATTTCTTAAGTCTATACTCAGCCCATCGACTACATAGTTAACCAATAATTTTGTTTAATTAGGTAAAGTGGCAAAGAATGTCCATAATTAAGTCGATTGGCTTATAGGTGACGACACAGTGATTGGCTAAGGTTGTCCCTCAGCCATTTGGAGTGCTTGGTCACATGACTTACTCTAGATTTTAGTTTCCGAATCGATGAAATCTACTGTAACATGATGACCGGATGGCAGTAACATGATGACCGGATGGCAGTAACATACACAAATTTTCATATTTATGTTTTATTTATTATGAGTACTCATATGCTCTATTCGTGTTTTACTTCAGCTTGAGGATGGTTTACTGATGTACATTTTAGACAACCTGTTCACTGCGTGGGTTTTGCAACTGTTAGTTGCCACTTTTTGGAGGAGCATATGGATTTTTATGGATTACATAATCCTCCCTGATGATTTTCATAAAGCCATCAGCGTCATGATACTAGGCTACATCACAACCATGTGCGTTTATATTTTTCAAATACCAGCTAACATAATTTACGAACATTTGGACATGAGGAGTCATCACTGCTTCTTTCGAGTTTTTGCTGATGATCTTCAACACTTGGTGGCGCATATCACTGCTGTCATCCTCTGGTGGGGGTGGTGGTTTTTATTTGACATGTTTCTAGTAAAATATAATGATGTAGGTCACAATTACAGACTATGTTTAATGAGCACTTCATCAATCATAATACTAATGTTAATGGTTACTAGCAATAGCACTTTATTTCATCAATTCGATGTGGATGGGATTCCTAAAAGTAATTGTTGTGCTGCCATTTATTATTTGAAATATACTAGATACTTGATTAAATATGTTAAGAAAGATGTCGTGTATATAGCACAGTATGAAAGAGTTTAATATTGAAATAATATATTATTACAAATGAAAGAGCTCAATTGTAACACCAAGGATGAAGGTTAAGGATGCTATCTTAATGGTTCGATTTTTGTAAAACTGTTTAGTGTAACATTCATGCTTGTAATAAATTTCCTAAATCCTTTAAATATCCTCCACAAGAACTCTCTTTCATATATAGGTAATTAGCTTACTTGTGACCTAAACGGTTTTTTCTAATTATTTTATCCTCTTTCCAATCCTGACCTGTAGAACCCCTTGTTTGTTAACACGTTGCTAATCTCAACCCTACTACTATAGCTACTTGTAAATTGTACGTCTTATTGTATGTAAGACACATGGATGTGGAACCAAAATTAAATTCTTGTTTGTTATATTCTTCACTAAGCAGTTTGTCAAATCACATGAATATTTTATTTCATTCATTCCTCTAATGCAGTTCACCTGAGAAGTCCTAGGCCTCCTCATGCCAAGGGTGTTAACAATGTGGGTAAAGACCTCATTCTCAGAGGGCGGGGGCCTAGCT
This sequence comes from Alitta virens, assembly GCA_932294295.1. Lineage (NCBI taxonomy): Eukaryota > Metazoa > Annelida > Polychaeta > Phyllodocida > Nereididae > Alitta > Alitta virens. The sequence continues at coordinate 23,346,751 of OW028581.1, forward strand.
CAGAGGTAGCGCTCTGGACTTCCAACCACTGGGTCTCGGGTTCGATTCCCGGTCGAGCCTAAGTTGGATGGCTGTTTCATCCTTCATCTCATTGCAATGGTCTCTGCCTGTCCTAATTAGCCCAACTGGTGCATAAATACAGGACATCAAGCCTTAATCACTCACTCATTCCCAGAAGCCAACACAGAGCTCTGTGCAAGGCACTATCATCCCCTAAAATGTTGATTACAAACAGTGGTAGAAAATCAATCTATATCTATCTTAACCGGGCTGTGTCTTGGGCATTCGTTGACATTAGGGTGTGAACCAAGGTCCTTGTGCATTGAGTGCATTGGCAACCCTTCCTGACACTCAGATTGGATGATCTGATCCAATGTGGCTAAAGAGGAACACTACTAAATGCCCCCAAATTTTACTGTGATTTAAATGTGTTAGAAGTTGATCACAGATACCAATGGTCCCATACTGAGGTAACTTATGTCTATGGTCTTGATTTTCAATGCTAAACACACTCTTTTAAAAAAAGAATACCTTTAACAGAAAAAATATTCTATATCTTAACTGCCTTGGGTGTCCCATTTGCCTTTGGGGTTTGAACCAAGGTCCGTGTGCATGGAGTGCTTTGGTGACCCTTTCTGACACCCACTTGCCATGACACCTTATCCAATGTGGCCACAGAGGAACCCCACCATCCACCCCAAAATTTCTCTGTTATTTAAATGTATTAGGTACTGGGTGGTACCAGGTGTCATTGGGCTATTAATAGCACCTGGCCCAGTATGGCACCACTAGTATCTGTAATTAACATTCTAACATTTAAATAATAGTACAATTTTCAGGTGTTTGGTGAAGTTCCTCTGCGACCACATTGGATAAGGTGTCATGGCAAGTGGGTGTCATGAAGGGTTACCAAAGCACATGGTTCAAACCCCAAAGGCGTATGGACACCTACGGCAGGATATAGAGGAAATGTTTTTCTTTTACAGTTATAAATGTAGTTTCAAAATTTTTTCAATATGGTTTGTAAAAATTGCATAATGAGCCACATATTTGTGAATAGATTAAAAAGCTAAATGAAGACCATAGACCTTCTAAATTACCTCTACTGGTTGAATTTTGTTGAATCATTTCAATGTGTCTTGTTATGATTATAACTTATAAAAGAAAAGACTGAATAATGATAGGGATATTCCTTAGACAAGGTTTGAACCATGCAGCTAAAGCAGCTTTGCAGTTAAATATAATTTACCTTTCACAGCTCTAAGAAAGCCAGTAATTGTGTGATAAATTGTGATTTTAATTTACTGGACGTTGCGAGGTGTCATTGGACTATTAATTTAACTAGGCCCAGTATTAGGCCAGTTCAAATTTCGACAAAGTTATCCAATCTGAGCCAAACATGGATGGGGTCCAAAAATAACACTGAAATATCAGAGCAATTGAAGAACTCCTTACGCCGGTTCACCCCCATTATATGATTTCGGCCTTTCATACAGGTAATTCTGAACTAATTTGGCTGTATCTTGAGAACCGTTCAACCTGCAAGGTTGTAACACCACTCAAAATGTGCGGAATGGTCATATTTGGTATGCTGACATTATCAACAATATACTTCAAACCACCAGGGTGAGTATTTTTTGGAGATATCTGCAAAAAATTGTATTTTCTTAATATTTTACCTCGTTTTGTCACTGTATAGATAAGGGTGCATCGGTTGCCCCAAATTTTCTCAGAATTCAGTGTCTATGTGATATCTTAGGAGGCCCCTAAGCAAGTGCAAAACAATTCAGCTGAAAATTCCAATGGAAACTGCCACCTTCGAGGGGTTTTTTGTCTTTTGTTTGCACATATTTAAATAATAGTTAAATTTAGGGATGGACAATGGGGTTCCTCTGCGGCCACATTGGATATGGTCATCCAAACTGAGTGTCTGGAAGGGTTGCAAATGCACTACAGTGCAAACTTTACTTGTATATAACTCAAACAATCACACAAATTAGTAAATATGTCTGGTAGAGTAGTTAATTATATGCCTTCAGTGTCAACAAAAATGTCAGTTAATTCCCTCTTACTTGGGATATAACTATTACTTAGCACTGAAATGACTGGCTCATTTATTAGTTCGCATAAATTTCAATCTCTTTTGCAGTTTTTCCTTAAGCCACTGTCACACGGGCCGGTTGTGCCGTAGTGAAGCCGCAGTATTACGTAAAAGTTGCGGAAATAGCCACCCGGCTCCAAGCCGGCGGCCCCAATACGGCCACCCGTGGATACCCATGGATACCCGGCAAGCACCCGTGGGACCCTTGGCCAAGCCGCGAAACCCGGCCACGGTAGCCGGTTGTGCCATGCTTGCATGGCACAACCGTAGAAATCTCACGGGTGAAAAAAAAAAAAAAAAACGTGGAAGCCGACGGGTGACCCGTGGAAGCCGACGGGTGACCCGTGGAAGCCGGCGGGTGACCCGTGGAAGCCGGCGGGTGGCCCGTAGAACCCGGCGAATTATTCGTCCCTAATTTCACCCCGGCGGCTTGTTGAGGGGTTCTACGGGTAACCCGGCGGCTTTCACGGGTAACCCGCCGGCTTTCACGGGTAACCCGCCGGCTTTCACGGGAAACCCGCCGACTTTTTGCTACCAGCGTCAGCAGGGAGGTATATACTTTAAAAGGCTGCTGCTCCTCTAATATTAGTCCGATTTTCCTCAAATAAAGACTGCATGGCAGTATAGCTCATACTGATTCCATACGTATTTTCGGATTTAAAAAAACCCGAATATTAAGCGAGATATTTGTCTGAGAAGGCAGTTGTCTTGCGGTGGCTGCTGCTCCATTTATATTAATCCGATTTTCGTCAAATCAGGACTGAATTGTAGTATAAATCATACTGATTCCATACGCGTTTTCGGATTGAAAATAGACCAAATATTAAGCGAGATATTCGTTCGTCTGAGAAGGTCGCTGGGTTGGCGGAGGCAAACAGTGGTGCTCTCGCAGACGTCCGCGCCCTGACTGTATCAATGCAGGAAGGGCTGAGCCCTTCTTTAAAAGGCTGCTGCTCCCCTAATATTAGTCCGATTTTCGTCAAATTAAAACTGTATTGTAGCATAGTTCATACTGATTCCATCATGTTTTCGGATTGAAAATAGACCAAATATTAAGCGAGATATTCATCTGAGAATGCAGTTCTCTGGCGGCAGCCAGGTGCTCTGTGTATGGTCATGACTTGAATGGTGTGGTCAATATTTTTGACCATGATATATATACATTGTTTGGATGAGCTTTATTGCAATTCATTTCTACTCATTCTGCCAACTGCCATGACCGTTATGCCAATTGCTATTAGCATTTTGAATGATACAAAGAATGGGTGTAGAGAATACAGCAAATGCTCAATACATGTGTCAATTGCCTAATTGCCTAAATTGGGGTTCTTTGACCTGTCATTTCATAGTTTGTTCAAAGATGACACAGTAATATGACATTGTCTTGATTGTCATTCACAATTACAAAAAGATGTAATTGCTTTCATTAATTAAAAACATTGTATTCTATTGTAATTACCAGGCAATGATTATATTTGTATATTGGTTTTTTTTTTATACATGTGAACATTCTTATCTTTTTGTGTTAATTTGAATCTTATTGTGATAATAAATTATTATTTTGATCAGTATTTGTGTATATTTTTGTAAAATTTAAATCTAATATTAATATTGTAATTAGTATTTGTGATTTGATCTGTGATTTTATTTGCTATCTTTTATGTACTTATATGTACCAAATATTAAGCTAGATATTCTATATTATATAATAAGCATATAAATCTATCTGTCTCTCTAAACTATCTGTCTATCTACATATCCGATTTTCGTGAAATAAAGACTGAATTATTCAGGGAAATGTGTAGAATTTATATAATAGTTAAAGGTGGGGAAAATTAATGGAGTATACTAGGCACAAACAAGAATATTCTTGTTAATAAAGTTAGTAATACCTTATAGAGTATAGATATGTAGATAGACAGATAGTTATAAGATCTTAACCTAATAATATGTTACTATCAATAATTCATTGATTAGTAATCAATAAAAAACGATAATAAAACAATGTTTGTTTGCTTGTTGCCAATAAAATTCCGACTTGATAAAGATGACTATGGAGCTATAACAACTATCTATAGATAGATATACTCTAGTTTAGAGTAATCATTTTAGATATTTATTTCATTTTATATAAATTATCAATATTTCTTTGTTGTTTCTGAAACTAATCCAACTGGAATTAATATTGATATTGCATGTTCCATCCATGATCAAAACAATCTCCCTCTTTAATATGCATAATAAACAGGAATCAGTTGAAATTCAGAATTTCAATTAATGCTTGTGATCAATGATGAAAAAGCATGACTTACCCCATTCTTTGTATTATTCCCAATGCTAATAGCAATTGACATATATAGGTTAATTGACTTTACAAAACCAAAGGAAAAGTCCTTCCCATTGGCCAGTTGGCAGAATGAGTAGAAATTAATTGCAATAAAGCTCATCCAAACAATGTATATATAATGGTAAAAAATATTGACCACACCATTCAAGTCATGAACATACACAGAGCACCATGCTGCCTTCTCAGACGAATATCACGCTTAATATTTGGTCTATTTTCAATCTGAAATTCTGTGTGGAATAAGTATGAACTCTTCTATAATTCAATTTTATTTGACGCAAATAATATTTAATATTAAAGGAGCAGCAGCCGCCACCAGACAACCGCCTTCTCAGACGAATATCTCGCTTAATATTTGGTCTATTTTCGATCCGAAAACACGTATGGAGTCAGTATGAATTATACTACAATCCAGTCTTATTTGACGGAAATCGGACTAATATTAGAGGAGCAGCAGCCTTTTAAAGAAGCGCTCAGCATTGACACAGTCCCGGCGCGGACGTCTGCGAGAGCACCACGACGAATAACTCGCTTAATATTTGGTATATTTTCGATCCGAAAACAGGTATGGAATCAGTATAAATTATCCTACAATTTAGTTCTTATTTAACGAAAATCGGCCTAATATTAGGGGAGCAGCAGTCTTTTAAAGTATACTCCTGGAAGCTGTGAGTTACTCCTACTACTCGCCGGCTTAAGCCCCTGTCACACGGGCCGGTTGTGCCGTAGTGAACCCGTAGTATTATGTAATAGTTGCGAAAATCGCTACCCGGCTCCAAGCCGGCGGTCCCAATACGGCCACCCGTGGATACCCGGGGATACCCGGCAAGCACCCGTGGGACCCTTGGCCAAGCCGCGAAACCCGGCCCCGGTAGCCGGTTGTGCCATGCTTGCATGGCACAACCGTAGCAATCTCAAGGGTGTAAAAAAAAATAAAAATACCCGTGGAAGCCGGCGGGTGACCCGTGAAAGCCGGCGGGTGACCCGTGAAAGCCGGCGGGTGACCCGTGAAAGCCGGCGAATTATCCGGCCCTAATTTCACACTGGCGGCTTGTTGAGGGGTTCTACGGGTAACCCGGCGGCTTTCACGGGTAACCCGGCGGCTTTCACGGGTAACCCGGCGGCTTTCACGGGTAACCCGCCGGCTTTATGCTACCAGCGTCAGCGTAGGCAGGGAGGGGGGGGTTGTATATATTTTAAAATGTTGCTGCTCCTCTAATATTAGTCCGATTTTCCTCAAATAAAGACTGAATGGCAGTATAGCTCATACTGATTCCATCATGTTTTCGGATTGAAAATAGACCAAATATTAAGCGAGATATTCATCTGAGAATGCAGTTCTCTGGCGGCAGCCAGGTGCTCTGTGTATGGTCATGACTTGAATGGTGTGGTCAATATTTTTGACCATGATATATATACATTGTTTGGATGAGCTTTATTGCAATTCATTTCTACTCATTCTGCCAACTGCCATGACCGTTATGCCAATTGCTATTAGCATTTTGAATGATACAAAGAATGGGTGTAGAGAATACAGCAAATGCTCAATACATGTGTCAATTGCCTAATTGCCTAAATTGGGGTTCTTTGACCTGTCATTTCATAGTTTGTTCAAAGATGACACAGTAATATGACATTGTCTTGATTGTCATTCACAATTACAAAAAGATGTAATTGCTTTCATTAATTAAAAACATTGTATTCTATTGTAATTACCAGGCAATGATTATATTTGTATATTGGTTTTTTTTTTATACATGTGAACATTCTTATCTTTTTGTGTTAATTTGAATCTTATTGTGATAATAAATTATTATTTTGATCAGTATTTGTGTATATTTTTGTAAAATTTAAATCTAATATTAATATTGTAATTAGTATTTGTGATTTGATCTGTGATTTTATTTGCTATCTTTTATGTACTTATATGTACCAAATATTAAGCTAGATATTCTATATTATATAATAAGCATATAAATCTATCTGTCTCTCTAAACTATCTGTCTATCTACATATCCGATTTTCGTGAAATAAAGACTGAATTATTCAGGGAAATGTGTAGAATTTATATAATAGTTAAAGGTGGGGAAAATTAATGGAGTATACTAGGCACAAACAAGAATATTCTTGTTAATAAAGTTAGTAATACCTTATAGAGTATAGATATGTAGATAGACAGATAGTTATAAGATCTTAACCTAATAATATGTTACTATCAATAATTCATTGATTAGTAATCAATAAAAAACGATAATAAAACAATGTTTGTTTGCTTGTTGCCAATAAAATTCGACTTGATAAAGATGACTATGGAGCTATAACAACTATCTATAGATAGATATACTCTAGTTTAGAGTAATCATTTTAGATATTTATTTCATTTTATATAAATTATCAATATTTCTTTGTTGTTTCTGAAACTAATCCAACTGGAATTAATATTGATATTGCATGTTCCATCCATGATCAAAACAATCTCCCTCTTTAATATGCATAATAAACAGGAATCAGTTGAAATTCAGAATTTCAATTAATGCTTGTGATCAATGATGAAAAAGCATGACTTACCCCATTCTTTGTATTATTCCCAATGCTAATAGCAATTGACATATATAGGTTAATTGACTTTACAAAACCAAAGGAAAAGTCCTTCCCATTGGCCAGTTGGCAGAATGAGTAGAAATTAATTGCAATAAAGCTCATCCAAACAATGTATATATAATGGTAAAAAATATTGACCACACCATTCAAGTCATGAACATACACAGAGCACCATGCTGCCTTCTCAGACGAATATCACGCTTAATATTTGGTCTATTTTCAATCTGAAATTCTGTGTGGAATAAGTATGAACTCTTCTATAATTCAATTTTATTTGACGCAAATAATATTTAATATTAAAGGAGCAGCAGCCGCCACCAGACAACCGCCTTCTCAGACGAATATCTCGCTTAATATTTGGTCTATTTTCGATCCGAAAACACGTATGGAGTCAGTATGAATTATACTACAATCCAGTCTTATTTGACGGAAATCGGACTAATATTAGAGGAGCAGCAGCCTTTTAAAGAAGCGCTCAGCATTGACACAGTCCCGGCGCGGACGTCTGCGAGAGCACCACGACGAATAACTCGCTTAATATTTGGTATATTTTCGATCCGAAAACAGGTATGGAATCAGTATAAATTATCCTACAATTTAGTTCTTATTTAACGAAAATCGGCCTAATATTAGGGGAGCAGCAGTCTTTTAAAGTATACTCCTGGAAGCTGTGAGTTACTCCTACTACTCGCCGGCTTAAGCCCCTGTCACACGGGCCGGTTGTGCCGTAGTGAACCCGTAGTATTATGTAATAGTTGCGAAAATCGCTACCCGGCTCCAAGCCGGCGGTCCCAATACGGCCACCCGTGGATACCCGGGGATACCCGGCAAGCACCCGTGGGACCCTTGGCCAAGCCGCGAAACCCGGCCCCGGTAGCCGGTTGTGCCATGCTTGCATGGCACAACCGTAGCAATCTCAAGGGTGTAAAAAAAAATAAAAATACCCGTGGAAGCCGGCGGGTGACCCGTGAAAGCCGGCGGGTGACCCGTGAAAGCCGGCGGGTGACCCGTGAAAGCCGGCGAATTATCCGGCCCTAATTTCACACTGGCGGCTTGTTGAGGGGTTCTACGGGTAACCCGGCGGCTTTCACGGGTAACCCGGCGGCTTTCACGGGTAACCCGGCGGCTTTCACGGGTAACCCGCCGGCTTTATGCTACCAGCGTCAGCGTAGGCAGGGAGGGGGGGGTTGTATATATTTTAAAATGTTGCTGCTCCTCTAATATTAGTCCGATTTTCCTCAAATAAAGACTGAATGGCAGTATAGCTCATACTAATTCCATACGTATTTTCGGATTAAAAAAAACCCGAATATTAAGCGAGATATTTGTCTGAGAAGGCAGTTGTCTTGCGGCGGCTGCTGCTCCATTTATATTAATCCGATTTTCGTCAAATCAGGACTGAATTGTAGTATAAATCATACTGATTCCATACGTGTTTTCGGATTGAAAAAAGACCAAATATTAAGCGAGATATTCGTCTGAGAAGGTAGCTAAGTTGGCGGAGGCAAACAGTGGTGCTCTCGCAGACGTCCGCGCCCTGAGTGTATCAATGCAGGAAGGGCTGAGCGCTTCTTTAAAATGCTGCTGCTCCCCTAATATTAGTCCGATTTTCGTCAAATTAAAACTGTATTGTTGCATAGTTCATACTGATTCCATCATGTTTTCGGATTGAAAATAGACCAAATATTAAGCGAGATATTCATCTGAAATGCAGTTCTCTGGCGGCGGCCAGGTGCTCTGTGTATGGTCATGACTTGAATGGTGTGGTCAATATTTTTGACCATGATATATATACATTGTTTGGATGAGCTTTATTGCAATTCATTTCTACTCATTCTGCCAACTGCCATGACCGTTATGTCAATTGCTATTAACATTTTGAATGATATAAAGAATGGGTGTAGAGAATACAGCAAATGCTCAATACATGTGTCAATTGCCTAATTGCCTAAATTGGGGTTCTTTGACCTGTCATTTCATAGTTTGTTCAAAGATGACACAGTAATATGACATTGTCTTGGTTGTCATTCACAATTACAAAAAGATGTCATTGCTTTCATTAATTAAAAACATTGTATTCTATTGTAATTACCAGGCAATGATTATATTTGTATATTGGTTTTTTTTTTATACATGTGAACATTCTTATCTTTTTGTGTTAATTTGAATCTTATTGTGATAATAAATTATTATTTTGATCAGTATTTGTGTATATTTTTGTAAAATTTAAATCTAATATTAATATTGTAATTAGTATTTGTGATTTGATCTGTGATTTTATTTGCTATCTTTTATGTACTTATATGTACCAAATATTAAGCTAGATATTCTATATTATATAATAAGCATATAAATCTATCTGTCTCTCTAAACTATCTGTCTATCTACATATCCGATTTTCGTGAAATAAAGACTGAATTATTCAGGGAAATGTGTAGAATTTATATAATAGTTAAAGGTGGGGAAAATTAATGGAGTATACTAGGCACAAACAAGAATATTCTTGTTAATAAAGTTAGTAATACCTTATAGAGTATAGATATGTAGATAGACAGATAGTTATAAGATCTTAACCTAATAATATGTTACTATCAATAATTCATTGATTAGTAATCAATAAAAAACGATAATAAAACAATGTTTGTTTGCTTGTTGCCAATAAAATTCCGACTTGATAAAGATGACTATGGAGCTATAACAACTATCTATAGATAGATATACTCTAGTTTAGAGTAATCATTTTAGATATTTATTTCATTTTATATAAATTATCAATATTTCTTTGTTGTTTCTGAAACTAATCCAACTGGAATTAATATTGATATTGCATGTTCCATCCATGATCAAAACAATCTCCCTCTTTAATATGCATAATAAACAGGAATCAGTTGAAATTCAGAATTTCAATTAATGCTTGTGATCAATGATGAAAAAGCATGACTTACCCCATTCTTTGTATTATTCCCAATGCTAATAGCAATTGACATATATAGGTTAATTGACTTTACAAAACCAAAGGAAAAGTCCTTCCCATTGGCCAGTTGGCAGAATGAGTAGAAATTAATTGCAATAAAGCTCATCCAAACAATGTATATATAATGGTAAAAAATATTGACCACACCATTCAAGTCATGAACATACACAGAGCACCATGCTGCCTTCTCAGACGAATATCACGCTTAATATTTGGTCTATTTTCAATCTGAAATTCTGTGTGGAATAAGTATGAACTCTTCTATAATTCAATTTTATTTGACGCAAATAATATTTAATATTAAAGGAGCAGCAGCCGCCACCAGACAACCGCCTTCTCAGACGAATATCTCGCTTAATATTTGGTCTATTTTCGATCCGAAAACACGTATGGAGTCAGTATGAATTATACTACAATCCAGTCTTATTTGACGGAAATCGGACTAATATTAGAGGAGCAGCAGCCTTTTAAAGAAGCGCTCAGCATTGACACAGTCCCGGCGCGGACGTCTGCGAGAGCACCACGACGAATAACTCGCTTAATATTTGGTATATTTTCGATCCGAAAACAGGTATGGAATCAGTATAAATTATCCTACAATTTAGTTCTTATTTAACGAAAATCGGCCTAATATTAGGGGAGCAGCAGTCTTTTAAAGTATACTCCTGGAAGCTGTGAGTTACTCCTACTACTCGCCGGCTTAAGCCCCTGTCACACGGGCCGGTTGTGCCGTAGTGAACCCGTAGTATTATGTAATAGTTGCGAAAATCGCTACCCGGCTCCAAGCCGGCGGTCCCAATACGGCCACCCGTGGATACCCGGGGATACCCGGCAAGCACCCGTGGGACCCTTGGCCAAGCCGCGAAACCCGGCCCCGGTAGCCGGTTGTGCCATGCTTGCATGGCACAACCGTAGCAATCTCAAGGGTGTAAAAAAAAATAAAAATACCCGTGGAAGCCGGCGGGTGACCCGTGAAAGCCGGCGGGTGACCCGTGAAAGCCGGCGGGTGACCAGTGAAAGCCGGCGAATTATCCGGCCCTAATTTCACACTGGCGGCTTGTTGAGGGGTTCTACGGGTAACCCGGCGGCTTTCACGGGTAACCCGGCGGCTTTCACGGGTAACCCGCCGGCTTTCACGGGTAACCCGCCGGCTTTATGCTGTCAGCGTAGGCAGGGAGGGGGGGGTTGTATATATTTTAAAATGTTGCTGCTCCTCTAATATTAGTCCGATTTTCCTCAAATAAAGACTGAATGGCAGTATAGCTCATACTGATTCCATCATGTTTTCGGATTGAAAATAGACCAAATATTAAGCGAGATATTCATCTGAGAATGCAGTTCTCTGGCGGCAGCCAGGTGCTCTGTGTATGGTCATGACTTGAATGGTGTGGTCAATATTTTTGACCATGATATATATACATTGTTTGGATGAGCTTTATTGCAATTCATTTCTACTCATTCTGCCAACTGCCATGACCGTTATGCCAATTGCTATTAGCATTTTGAATGATACAAAGAATGGGTGTAGAGAATACAGCAAATGCTCAATACATGTGTCAATTGCCTAATTGCCTAAATTGGGGTTCTTTGACCTGTCATTTCATAGTTTGTTCAAAGATGACACAGTAATATGACATTGTCTTGATTGTCATTCACAATTACAAAAAGATGTAATTGCTTTCATTAATTAAAAACATTGTATTCTATTGTAATTACCAGGCAATGATTATATTTGTATATTGGTTTTTTTTTTATACATGTGAACATTCTTATCTTTTTGTGTTAATTTGAATCTTATTGTGATAATAAATTATTATTTTGATCAGTATTTGTGTATATTTTTGTAAAATTTAAATCTAATATTAATATTGTAATTAGTATTTGTGATTTGATCTGTGATTTTATTTGCTATCTTTTATGTACTTATATGTACCAAATATTAAGCTAGATATTCTATATTATATAATAAGCATATAAATCTATCTGTCTCTCTAAACTATCTGTCTATCTACATATCCGATTTTCGTGAAATAAAGACTGAATTATTCAGGGAAATGTGTAGAATTTATATAATAGTTAAAGGTGGGGAAAATTAATGGAGTATACTAGGCACAAACAAGAATATTCTTGTTAATAAAGTTAGTAATACCTTATAGAGTATAGATATGTAGATAGACAGATAGTTATAAGATCTTAACCTAATAATATGTTACTATCAATAATTCATTGATTAGTAATCAATAAAAAACGATAATAAAACAATGTTTGTTTGCTTGTTGCCAATAAAATTCCGACTTGATAAAGATGACTATGGAGCTATAACAACTATCTATAGATAGATATACTCTAGTTTAGAGTAATCATTTTAGATATTTATTTCATTTTATATAAATTATCAATATTTCTTTGTTGTTTCTGAAACTAATCCAACTGGAATTAATATTGATATTGCATGTTCCATCCATGATCAAAACAATCTCCCTCTTTAATATGCATAATAAACAGGAATCAGTTGAAATTCAGAATTTCAATTAATGCTTGTGATCAATGATGAAAAAGCATGACTTACCCCATTCTTTGTATTATTCCCAATGCTAATAGCAATTGACATATATAGGTTAATTGACTTTACAAAACCAAAGGAAAAGTCCTTCCCATTGGCCAGTTGGCAGAATGAGTAGAAATTAATTGCAATAAAGCTCATCCAAACAATGTATATATAATGGTAAAAAATATTGACCACACCATTCAAGTCATGAACATACACAGAGCACCATGCTGCCTTCTCAGACGAATATCACGCTTAATATTTGGTCTATTTTCAATCTGAAATTCTGTGTGGAATAAGTATGAACTCTTCTATAATTCAATTTTATTTGACGCAAATAATATTTAATATTAAAGGAGCAGCAGCCGCCACCAGACAACCGCCTTCTCAGACGAATATCTCGCTTAATATTTGGTCTATTTTCGATCCGAAAACACGTATGGAGTCAGTATGAATTATACTACAATCCAGTCTTATTTGACGGAAATCGGACTAATATTAGAGGAGCAGCAGCCTTTTAAAGAAGCGCTCAGCATTGACACAGTCCCGGCGCGGACGTCTGCGAGAGCACCACGACGAATAACTCGCTTAATATTTGGTATATTTTCGATCCGAAAACAGGTATGGAATCAGTATAAATTATCCTACAATTTAGTTCTTATTTAACGAAAATCGGCCTAATATTAGGGGAGCAGCAGTCTTTTAAAGTATACTCCTGGAAGCTGTGAGTTACTCCTACTACTCGCCGGCTTAAGCCCCTGTCACACGGGCCGGTTGTGCCGTAGTGAACCCGTAGTATTATGTAATAGTTGCGAAAATCGCTACCCGGCTCCAAGCCGGCGGTCCCAATACGGCCACCCGTGGATACCCGGGGATACCCGGCAAGCACCCGTGGGACCCTTGGCCAAGCCGCGAAACCCGGCCCCGGTAGCCGGTTGTGCCATGCTTGCATGGCACAACCGTAGCAATCTCAAGGGTGTAAAAAAAAATAAAAATACCCGTGGAAGCCGGCGGGTGACCCGTGAAAGCCGGCGGGTGACCCGTGAAAGCCGGCGGGTGACCCGTGAAAGCCGGCGAATTATCCGGCCCTAATTTCACACTGGCGGCTTGTTGAGGGGTTCTACGGGTAACCCGGCGGCTTTCACGGGTAACCCGGCGGCTTTCACGGGTAACCCGGCGGCTTTCACGGGTAACCCGCCGGCTTTATGCTACCAGCGTCAGCGTAGGCAGGGAGGGGGGGGTTGTATATATTTTAAAATGTTGCTGCTCCTCTAATATTAGTCCGATTTTCCTCAAATAAAGACTGAATGGCAGTATAGCTCATACTAATTCCATACGTATTTTCGGATTAAAAAAAACCCGAATATTAAGCGAGATATTTGTCTGAGAAGGCAGTTGTCTTGCGGCGGCTGCTGCTCCATTTATATTAATCCGATTTTCGTCAAATCAGGACTGAATTGTAGTATAAATCATACTGATTCCATACGTGTTTTCGGATTGAAAAAAGACCAAATATTAAGCGAGATATTCGTCTGAGAAGGTAGCTAAGTTGGCGGAGGCAAACAGTGGTGCTCTCGCAGACGTCCGCGCCCTGAGTGTATCAATGCAGGAAGGGCTGAGCGCTTCTTTAAAATGCTGCTGCTCCCCTAATATTAGTCCGATTTTCGTCAAATTAAAACTGTATTGTTGCATAGTTCATACTGATTCCATCATGTTTTCGGATTGAAAATAGACCAAATATTAAGCGAGATATTCATCTGAAATGCAGTTCTCTGGCGGCGGCCAGGTGCTCTGTGTATGGTCATGACTTGAATGGTGTGGTCAATATTTTTGACCATGATATATATACATTGTTTGGATGAGCTTTATTGCAATTCATTTCTACTCATTCTGCCAACTGCCATGACCGTTATGTCAATTGCTATTAACATTTTGAATGATATAAAGAATGGGTGTAGAGAATACAGCAAATGCTCAATACATGTGTCAATTGCCTAATTGCCTAAATTGGGGTTCTTTGACCTGTCATTTCATAGTTTGTTCAAAGATGACACAGTAATATGACATTGTCTTGGTTGTCATTCACAATTACAAAAAGATGTCATTGCTTTCATTAATTAAAAACATTGTATTCTATTGTAATTACCAGGCAATGATTATATTTGTATATTGGTTTTTTTTTTATACATGTGAACATTCTTATCTTTTTGTGTTAATTTGAATCTTATTGTGATAATAAATTATTATTTTGATCAGTATTTGTGTATATTTTTGTAAAATTTAAATCTAATATTAATATTGTAATTAGTATTTGTGATTTGATCTGTGATTTTATTTGCTATCTTTTATGTACTTATATGTACCAAATATTAAGCTAGATATTCTATATTATATAATAAGCATATAAATCTATCTGTCTCTCTAAACTATCTGTCTATCTACATATCCGATTTTCGTGAAATAAAGACTGAATTATTCAGGGAAATGTGTAGAATTTATATAATAGTTAAAGGTGGGGAAAATTAATGGAGTATACTAGGCACAAACAAGAATATTCTTGTTAATAAAGTTAGTAATACCTTATAGAGTATAGATATGTAGATAGACAGATAGTTATAAGATCTTAACCTAATAATATGTTACTATCAATAATTCATTGATTAGTAATCAATAAAAAACGATAATAAAACAATGTTTGTTTGCTTGTTGCCAATAAAATTCCGACTTGATAAAGATGACTATGGAGCTATAACAACTATCTATAGATAGATATACTCTAGTTTAGAGTAATCATTTTAGATATTTATTTCATTTTATATAAATTATCAATATTTCTTTGTTGTTTCTGAAACTAATCCAACTGGAATTAATATTGATATTGCATGTTCCATCCATGATCAAAACAATCTCCCTCTTTAATATGCATAATAAACAGGAATCAGTTGAAATTCAGAATTTCAATTAATGCTTGTGATCAATGATGAAAAAGCATGACTTACCCCATTCTTTGTATTATTCCCAATGCTAATAGCAATTGACATATATAGGTTAATTGACTTTACAAAACCAAAGGAAAAGTCCTTCCCATTGGCCAGTTGGCAGAATGAGTAGAAATTAATTGCAATAAAGCTCATCCAAACAATGTATATATAATGGTAAAAAATATTGACCACACCATTCAAGTCATGAACATACACAGAGCACCATGCTGCCTTCTCAGACGAATATCACGCTTAATATTTGGTCTATTTTCAATCTGAAATTCTGTGTGGAATAAGTATGAACTCTTCTATAATTCAATTTTATTTGACGCAAATAATATTTAATATTAAAGGAGCAGCAGCCGCCACCAGACAACCGCCTTCTCAGACGAATATCTCGCTTAATATTTGGTCTATTTTCGATCCGAAAACACGTATGGAGTCAGTATGAATTATACTACAATCCAGTCTTATTTGACGGAAATCGGACTAATATTAGAGAAGCAGCAGCCTTTTAAAGAAGCGCTCAGCATTGACACAGTCCCGGCGCGGACGTCTGCGAGAGCACCACGACGAATAACTCGCTTAATATTTGGTATATTTTCGATCCGAAAACAGGTATGGAATCAGTATAAATTATCCTACAATTTAGTTCTTATTTAACGAAAATCGGCCTAATATTAGGGGAGCAGCAGTCTTTTAAAGTATACTCCTGGAAGCTGTGAGTTACTCCTACTACTCGCCGGCTTAAGCCCCTGTCACACGGGCCGGTTGTGCCGTAGTGAACCCGTAGTATTATGTAATAGTTGCGAAAATCGCTACCCGGCTCCAAGCCGGCGGTCCCAATACGGCCACCCGTGGATACCCGGGGATACCCGGCAAGCACCCGTGGGACCCTTGGCCAAGCCGCGAAACCCGGCCCCGGTAGCCGGTTGTGCCATGCTTGCATGGCACAACCGTAGCAATCTCAAGGGTGTAAAAAAAAATAAAAATACCCGTGGAAGCCGGCGGGTGACCCGTGAAAGCCGGCGGGTGACCCGTGAAAGCCGGCGGGTGACCAGTGAAAGCCGGCGAATTATCCGGCCCTAATTTCACACTGGCGGCTTGTTGAGGGGTTCTACGGGTAACCCGGCGGCTTTCACGGGTAACCCGGCGGCTTTCACGGGTAACCCGCCGGCTTTCACGGGTAACCCGCCGGCTTTATGCTGTCAGCGTAGGCAGGGAGGGGGGGGTTGTATATATTTTAAAATGTTGCTGCTCCTCTAATATTAGTCCGATTTTCCTCAAATAAAGACTGAATGGCAGTATAGCTCATACTGATTCCATACGTATTTTCGGATTAAAAAAAACCCGAATATTAAGCGAGATATTTGTCTGAGAAGGCAGTTGTCTTGCGGCGGCTGCTGCTCCATTTATATTAATCCGATTTTCGTCAAATCAGGACTGAATTGTAGTATAAATCATACTGATTCCATACGTGTTTTCGGATTGAAAAAAGACCAAATATTAAGCGAGATATTCGTCTGAGAAGGTAGCTAAGTTGGCGGAGGCAAACAGTGGTGCTCTCGCAGACGTCCGCGCCCTGAGTGTATCAATGCAGGAAGGGCTGAGCGCTTCTTTAAAATGCTGCTGCTCCCCTAATATTAGTCCGATTTTCGTCAAATTAAAACTGTATTGTAGCATAGTTCATACTGATTCCATCATGTTTTCGGATTGAAAATAGACCAAATATTAAGCGAGATATTCATCTGAAATGCAGTTCTCTGGCGGCGGCCAGGTGCTCTGTGTATGGTCATGACTTGAATGGTGTGGTCAATATTTTTGACCATGATATATATACATTGTTTGGATGAGCTTTATTGCAATTCATTTCTACTCATTCTGCCAACTGCCATGACCGTTATGTCAATTGCTATTAACATTTTGAATGATATAAAGAATGGGTGTAGAGAATACAGCAAATGCTCAATACATGTGTCAATTGCCTAATTGCCTAAATTGGGGTTCTTTGACCTGTCATTTCATAGTTTGTTCAAAGATGACACAGTAATATGACATTGTCTTGGTTGTCATTCACAATTACAAAAAGATGTCATTGCTTTCATTAATCAAAAACAATGTATTGTATTGTAATTACCAGGCAATGATATTTTTTTTATACATGTGAACATTCTTATCTTTTTGTGTATATTTTTGTAAAATTTAAATCTAATATTGATATTGTAATTAGTATTTGTGATTTGATCTGTGATTTTATTTTATATCTTTTATGGACCAAATATTAAGCTAGATATTCTATATTATTTAATAAGCATATAAATCTATCTGTCTCTCTAAACTATCTGTCTATCTATATATTCGATTTTCGTCTAATAAAGACTGAATTATTCAGGGAAATGTGTAGAATTTATATGATAGTTAAGGTGGGGAAAATTAATGGAGTATACTAGGCACAAACAAGAATATTCTTGTTAATAAAGTTAGTAATATCTCATAGAGTATAGATATGTAGTAGACAGATAGTTATAAGATCTTCACCTAAAAATATGTTACTATCAATAATTCATTGATTCCTAATCAATAAAAAACGAAAATAAAACAATGTTTGCCTGTTGCCAATAAAATTCCGACTTGATAAAGATGTCTATGGAGCTATAATAACTATCTATAGATAGATATACTCTAGTTTATATAAATTATCAATATTTCGTTGTTGTTTCTGAAAATAATCCAACTGGAATTAATATTTTAAATTGCATGTTCCATCCATGATCAAAACAATCTCCCTCTTTAATATGCATAATAAACAGGAATCAGTTGAAATTCAGAACTTCAATTAATGCTTGTGATCAATGATGAAAAAGCATGACTTACCCCATTCTTTGTATTATTCAAAATGCTAATAGCAATTGACATAACGGTCAAGGCAGATTGCTATTACATATATAGGTTAATTGACTTTACAAAACCAAAGGAAAAGTCCTTCCCATTGGCCAGTTGGCAGAATGAGTAGAAATTAATTGCAATAAAGCTCATCCAAACAATGTATATATAATGGTAAAAAATATTGACCACACCATGCAAGTCATGAACATACACAGAGCACCTTGCTGCCTTCTCTGACGAATATCACGCTTAATATTTGGTCTATGTTCAATCTGAAATTCTGTGTGAAATAAGTATGAACTCTTCTATAATTCAATATTTATTTGACGCAAATCAGATTAATATTAATGGAGCAGCAGCCGCCACCAGACAACCGCCTTCTCAGACGAATATCTCGCTTAATATTTGGTCTATTTTCAATCCGAAAACATGATGGAATCAGTATGAACTATGCTACAATACAGTTTTAATTTGGCGAAAATCGGACTAATATTAGGGTAGCAGCCTTTTAAAGAAGCGCTCAGCATTGATACAGTTCCGGCGCGGACGTCTGCGAGAGCACCACTAATTGCCTCCGCCCACCTAGCTACCTTCTCAGACGAATAACTCGCTTAATATTTGGTATATTTTCGATCCGAAAACAGGTATGGAATCAGTATAAACTATACTACAATTTAGTTCTATTTAACGATAACCCGTAGAACCCGCCGAGTTACCCGTAGAACCCGCCGAGTCACCCGTAGAACCCGCCGAGTCACCCGTAGAACCCGCCGAGGTACCCGTAGAACCCGCCGAGGCACCCGTGAAAGCCGGCGGGTAACCCGTGGCAGTCGGCGGGTAACCCGGCGGGTAACCCGTAGCACCCGGCGGGTAACCCGGCGGGTGCTGCCCCGTCCCTTTTTGCCGACAGAACCTGTCGCCAAACCGGCGGAAAGAGCTGTTACATAACTATTACGTAATACTACGGGTTCACTACGGCAAAACCGGCCCGTGTGACAGTGGCTTTAGCCTATGCACTTTTATCTTAACTGGCTTTATCCTAGATTTTTATATTTTTATTTTTTAGTGTCGAGGGATGAAGATGTATATTTAATACATGTCCCAATGATAACCATCCAACCAGGTGCCAGGAATTAGGAATTTGAAGAACCATGTAGCAATATAACAATCAACATAAATACTTGGAATAACCACATATAATATTTATTCTTGTATAAGTGATACATAAATTGGAAAATATTTAACAATTGATTGGGGAATAGGAAACATACCCTTGTTTGTTGGTATTAAAGTAAACTTACCCTGATGTGTCAGTATAACTTCATCATGTCAACATATGTGTGAAATGAAATGTGCAGATTTTAATCCCTGTACCTGTAGGTCCTGCACCCTGGCCACCTAGTGGAAAGAACTGTCCACTAGGGCTGTACACCGGTTCTCGATATACCGTAACGGTACAATAAAATGTATGCAGCTCGGGATTTTTTAGCTGATTTTGAAAATAAATGTAAGCTGTCCATGCTCACTCTAAAACTGCTGTAATATTTTACCAACCTGGTTATCTTGTTGTTTATGGCACAGGCTGAGCACAATTTTTGGGACGAACAGTCTGGAATTATTTCATAGAGATTTGTTCATGATATTTTGTTGTGAATCGTCATTACTGTACAGTGATGGAAGTGGGAATTGTCGGTCGGGGGAACTCGCACCCCAGTGGCTGGCCACACAGGATTGGCTTAGTGCAAAAATTATACATTTTATGAAATATTCAATAACATGAATGTGAAATTTCATTAATTTATTCTATGGTATTTTTAATTTTTCTCAATATTTTGTGTTTGACTAAACTGTATTTTATGAATATTGCACCCTTCAGTCCAAGTGGATTAGGACATTCTGAAACTCATAGACATTCAATTTCGGATATTGGCACTGAATACAACTTTAAGATGAAGGCAAACTCTGGTGAAGAACCATAATTTGCAGGCAGGGCGATGGGTTGGCAGGCAATTCACCTGGATATGGCCCCAACCTTGGAAGGTTAGCCATCCCTTTTATGGACAAGTTTAGCCCCAAACTAAAAACGAGGAAGACTGGCCCCTTTCCAGGAAAGCACCAGCCCGCGGGAGCTTCTCACCTTCACCTGGAAGGTTGGCCCAAGAAAGGAAGTTAGTCCCTTCAGTAGAGACTCCCCTGCTCCCTCCATCAAATTTATGATGGTCCCTTCAGCTCTTTTATAAGGATATACCTTTAAAAATTAAAATATTGTTGAGTAAAAATCCAAAATAAAGAATTATATAGCAATGTCATTGGGGGAGCTGTAGCATTGCAGAGCTCCCCCTGTTTTTCGGTCAGGGGGGCTCAGTTCCCCCAAGTTCCCCACCCCCCACTTCCATCACTGTTATTGTAGGCTTTGTTTAATTCCCACCTTGATTAAGCTTAATGATATGTATCATGATACGCATCTTATCGTTTTAGTACTGTGGCCCAGAAGTACAAAGTAGAGGTGTTGCTGCACGGCAGAAAATTATTGTTGTGCTGTAGAAAAACGTTGCTGCGCACGAAAAACCTGTTGTTGCAGGGAAAAAATCGTTGTTGCGCGTAAAATACCATGAATGCTGCACGGTCCAGTGAGTTCGTTTTTTAAGGGAGGAATATGGAGCGAATTTCACGTAAGAGCCATGTGATTCGTTTCTGGTGGGGACAGGTTACAGGACCTATACTATGGCAATAGTATAGACTACAAACCAGATAAGCTTATTTTAAAACAACAAAATCTTTATTTAATACTATATATATATAATTTTTATTGACAGTAAAATATCATCCATGATATATATGTCATAAATAAAATAAAAAACAGAAAATACAAGAGTACAGAAAATACAGTAATGTTCAAATAAAATTTGTAAACTAGATAAGCATATGTTATACTAGTAACACTTAATTTTTTTAAATAATGTTTATAGTAACATCTATGTATGTAATATCAATTAAGAATTTTCCCAGGCACCCCAGTAGCTCAGATTCCTTTGAGCACATGATAGATCTAACTTTATTGGTGTCATTCATTATGTCAAAATCATATATGTAAACTCTAGCTAGATCAAACAGTCGTAGGTGAAGTGGTGTGTTATTTGGACATATTGTTAATGAGTGTATCTCATCCTCAACTTCATTTAAGTTACATTACGTACATAGTCTCTCTTCTACAGGTATTAATGGTCTTTCATGTCTACCTGTTTATATACGAAGGTTATGGGAACTGGTTCTGAATCTAGCTATTTTATTATAAGTTTTTCTACCCAAGTTTAACAGAAGGTATGGTTCAGTTCTATAATCTGATTTGATGAGTTTATATGTTCTAAGTTTTGGTTGCTGAATGGAGGTAGAAGTTCCCAAAATCAACACAAGGGTATTGTCGGAGGAGCAACACCAGTTGGCATCCGGTCTTATGGTCTTGGATAAGGAGTTAAGAATTTGCTGAATTCTCATTGGATATGGGCTTTATGATTATATTATATTTATTTAGGGCCTAGACTAAATGAAGACAGGTAGAAAAATAATAATTAAACCAATTTAGCATGAATTGTGGGCGATCAAAACATTTCAAGGCCCTGTCAGTGCAGAGCTACTAATTGCGGAGAGCGTTGCTTTCCAGGTGGGTTGTACTAAATTACCCCAAGCTTCACATATTAACCCCAATTAAGATATGAGACATGTCTTATTTTATTAATGATGACAGAATAGTAAGAAGCTATTTTCTTCTATTTTTCCCAGCTGTTGGTTGTACATTAAAATATATATAAGTAAATGTTTTGGTACTCTTGAACCTAAATGGAGGTATGGACCACTGTCACCTGACTTCAAAAAGTTGATGAGGCCCTCACCATCGACTATATTCTTGATTTAGTACAAATATGGCATCTTCACAGTCGCGTTAACTCCATTTTAGCGGCAGGACCTAAATTTTGCTTTGCTCTCTAGGGCCTGGACAGGTGTACTTATCTCATGAGTTCCTTTATTTGCACAACAGCTAAAACTATCAAAAATTACCTTATTGATGTTCTTTTCAGCTCTCAATGCAAAATGTTTCTTGACGTATGCATGACATCCATACTATCCATTGTGACTGTTGGTGCTCCCGACTCCCCGAAAAACTGCTCAATGTACATGATGCTGTGGTTGGTGAGGCAGATGATACCACACTAGGTTTCTGCTTCAGCTTGATTCTGCAAAACTGGCCTCATCTGAACTCATATGAGCTAAACCAGGCACTCTTTGCTTCCACAATGGATGTTAGGAGTGTCTTTTAACACAGAAATACAAATCAACTGGCCGCTAACCCCAAGGACCCTAACCTCAACCGCACAGGTTTAAGCTGACCTAACCCTAGCCCTAACAAACCTTACCCAAAGCAAAGCCTGTGTAATAGGGAAGCAAAACAAATCAAGATCAGGCAAAAGATTAGTGTCCATCTTAAGCTGAAGAAAGTGTAACGCCATGGATAAGGCATTGTCGGCTGCCGAGAAGTTCAATAATATAATCAAAATAATTTAGCTTCTTTCTGTTTTATCAGGTTAAAAAATTAAAAAGACTCAGTCATGTTTTGAAGTCATGTACTCTAGAATATTTAGTTGCACAGCATATTGATTTGCTGCATTAAATACATTTTGATTTCACGCTGAATTCTCAGGTAAAATGTCTTTTAAATTGAAGTTTTGGGCAGGCTTTTGTAAAGCAAAGCAAAGCTTTGCCCTCTGAAGTACACGGGAGACACACAAGAACATAGCGCTTGAGAAAAATGCAGGCTGCCCCAAGGACCCTTACCGAAACCGCCCATACTGACTTTATTAAGTTCAAGTTCAACTGTTTATTCACCATATATATACAAACAGAGAAAATGGATATTGTCATTCTTTTAGAAATGATTGGTAGTCTCACAAGCATCAGGGTGGGGGCCTACCTAAGTGGTAGCGCGCTGGGCTTCCAACCACTGGGTCCCGGGTTCAATTCCCGGTCGAGCCTATGTTGGATAGCTGTTTCATCCTTCGTCTCATTGCCATGGTCCCTACCTGTCCTAATTAGCCCATCAGGTGCAGAAATACAGGACGTAAAGCCCTAATCCACCACCACCTCACAAGGCATCATAAGTAATATATCATGGTCAAGTGTGTCAAAGGCCTTTGACAAGTCTAAGTAAATATTAATGGGAATTAGGTTTTTGTCCATAAGGGTTGCATATATGCCTCTAAGAATTCTAACAGTTCTTTGTTTTGTCAAGATAAGAACATTCAGAGCAGAATTTGCGATAATTCGACATAACATTTTGAATTCATGAGTACTTGCATTGTCTGTATCACACATGCTATCATTGTTATAGACTCTTATTATATATTATCTTATCTTATCTTATCTTATTGACTCTTATCTCATGGAGTCACAAGTCTTGTGACTCCATGCTTATCTTATCTTATGAATTTGTGAATTATGATGTCACAACCATATTCAGATTCAGATCTTTTTACTACAAAACAAAATATACACAATTTTTAAATCAAATGAGTTTCAATACAGACAACTGTTTTGTCAGGAGACCTCACTAAGATAGTCAAGCTGTCGCTATCGTGAGGCCACCTGTGGAGGATTCAAGTAATAAACAGAATTATTTCATGATAATGTAATTTTCTCAATAAATCAAATTACCCTATAATTGTTCCCATTTATGATAAAACACAAAAACAAATATGTAATGTAATAATACAGATATAAAGCACACTAATAGGGGAAGATCATTCACAATATTCATACGAGACAAAATTTAAGACCTTGAACATATATAACAATCCAAAATATCACATTGTTCAGAATACGATGTCAAAAACATTGTCTTAACATAAATTTTAAAACCCTGCAGGCTATGAGCTATGAGCTTTGCCTTAATGTTTTCAGGCATATTATTAAGTGTATGAATGTGCATATATTTAATAGATATCTCAGCAAATTCATGGTGTACAAGGGGAGTTCTAAAATTTGAAATGTGTCTGGTTTGATAGGAATGTACAGATGCTGGTTTGCACTGGCAGTAAATCATTAAAAACTTCAGGAAGTGTATTGTTAAATCTACTATGACATATTTTATATTCTTCTAACCTCAAAAGGTCAGGAAATTTCAAGAGTTTAAGATTCCTAAAAGAAGCACTAGTATGACTATTATTGCCAATGTCTTGACGTCATAATATTGCCACTCATTTATTTCTGGTTAAATTTGGCAAGCTTGGATAATGGGGAAGAAAAATAGAAAATCACGTTGGAATATATATCGACTCTACTGAATGCATTAGGACATTTTTACAATGATACGAATATCTAAATAGAATGTTTCAAGGTTACAGCTCTGTACATATAACATGCCCCCCCCCCCCCGCCTCCATTATATTCACGTCATACCCCCCCCCCCCCCCGCCCCTCCCTTAGCTTCGCTCCTTCACTGACATGGCCAAGGCCAGCCAAGCATAACAGGCCACCTAGTACAGAGTTAGACTGGCCTAGTATGCCCATTCAGTGCATATCAAATGAATGCAGCAGGACTATTTTGACAACTGTCCAGCATATGACAGGTATATAGACTTTATCAATTCATAACAGCATTTTTTATTTCCACATAAGATATCTTCTCTTCTCTGTAAGGTACGTTTACAGTGTTGCTCTTAGTTAAGGCGCGGCAACCTGTTTTACCTGTAAATGTCTAAACTGACGTTGCAATTATACAGAAAGCATGCTATGGTATACTATGTACATGATCACCTAACACAAATTCTACTCTCGCAAAATCACATATCCTGTTCGTAAGCCCCATTATTAGCTTTTCTATGCAAATGAGGCTTATGTACTGGTCATAAGAGGACTTTACCCAATTTTCATTCTATGCAGCGTTGCTAGGGTGGCACGCCACCTGTAGTCTTTAACTTAAGTTTGCAAGCAAGCCCATGTAAGTATCTAAATAGCTATAATTCAGCTGCATATTATAGTGGTCGATTTTAGCTGCCAATGTGTTTAAGCTTAGTGGAAATATTTTTGTATTAAGCTCATGTGGACTTTTTTTTTATTAAGCTCATGACAGTGTGTGGATAGGCAGACAAGTGTAATAAAAAATAATTAATGCAATTTTCAAAGATTTCAAAATGCTAGTGTATGATTTATTGAAAAAGTAAACCTGTGAAAAAATAATCTGAAAATCTTAAATCGATTTTCACTGTTTTTGGGATAAACAACCCCAACTGCTCAGTGTATTATATATAATGTTTTGAAACATTCGATTGTCAATAACAATATCCCAGTTGTATTTTTTAGCCACGTGATTATTAAGTCATAATCATGGAAATATGATCCGACATTAAACTAAGTTACATGCTATGATACATACATGTGTTTATAGCATGTGGCAGCTGCATGTACTTGGATCACTGATGATTGAAGTGAATGGCAACTATATATATTTAGTCATACATTATAGTAGCATTTGGTCATCATGTCCATACAGATGTCTGTTATGATGTTAACAGCAATATGTTGCCAATTGCATTGGGAATTAAAAAAAAAAATGTGCATGGTTTTTTTTTTTTTGCATGGTTATATTGGGTGGGGGCTTAGCTCAGTGGTAGCGTGCTGGGCTTCCAACCACTGGGTCCCGGTTTCAATTCCCGGTTGAGCCTAAGTTGGATGGCTGTTTCATCCTTCATCTCATTGCCATGGTCCCTACCTAATTAGCCCATCAGGTGCAGAAATACATGATTCAGTATCCCATTTAAGTGATAAACTGTTATAAAGATATTAGTGAAATCTGCCATCATGTTTAAGTGAAAATTGTGTCTAGATGAGTAAGACAACAACAACAAAAATAGTCAAGCAAGATAATGCCGATAAGAAATAAATATAATAATTAAATGCTTCAAAAGTAGATTGGCATGTATTCATGCATTTTTTGTTGACGTTATCAGGTCATAATTTTACAACTAGTTTACAATTGTTTGTCATTTAACAAGAGAAGTAATTATATTCACTTGTGAACTAGTTGCAAAAATACTTTGACCTTTTTCATGAATCAAAAGTTTGCTGGGAGTACACATGAATGGTTGACTGATGTGGGAAGAAATTGCTGTAATGGATCAGATGAAAGATGAAAGTTAGGGTTTTTATGGTACTGTTGAACTGCATTGTTAAGGTCTAATTTTGTGCAAAATGTGTCCAAAACTTGCTCTTTATTATAATTATTATTATTTTTTTGTCACTATATGAATTTAATTTTAATTATATTTAAATAGCCTCTTTTTATTTATAATGTAAGGGTGTGCACAATTTTACAGCTTTTTACAGGTTGTCTACCCAATTCTAACATTAGCTGATTATTCACATCTCATATAATATTTTCACATCCCATAGTTTCATTGAAATATTCCCAAATTATGATATGTCAAGTGCTCGCTCGTGTTAGTTAAATTGTAAACACCTTGCATGTCAACTGTTGCACGCGAGTGCAAGATTTTGCACTGTTTTACCATGTTTGGATTTGCTGCATAATCATGTAAATGAACATGTAGTTTTGGGTGCATATTGTCAGTGCAATGATGCACCTAACAGACTGTATATAATGACAGTGTGCCAAATTGTACTGTGCCAATTGTGGGTCTCTAAACAATGACGATTGTCTGATAATTAAGGTCACAGATGCGCACTGGTTATTAGGTGTGTGAAGAGGACAGTTGGATAAACAATGGAATCTCGTAATTATGTTCATACTCAGTGCCCAGTGAAGTGTTTAAATAGTAGTATCCATAATAGAGGTCCCATGGGGCTGACATCACCATAAAAGTATGTCATTTGTGTGGAACACTGACAGGAAAACGAGTGGACATCTATTTTGAATCCTAACATCCAGGTGACCTTATTTATATATTTTTTTGTTACATGTTATTACATGGAAATTATTGTAGAGGTATATCAAAGTAATCTTGATAATTAGTGCTCTAAACTGTGGAATTTGTCAGTCGAGAAAATGTACATTGATTCTACTAGTGAACTTTTGATATTCAACAGCCATTTTCTGTAGTCTATCGCAATGCATTTATGCAAAATGATGGTATAACTGTATAGTATATAGTATTTGTATAATCATGTATGTGTATGACAGCACATGCATGGTGCATGTATACTGCATAATATTATGTAAATGCTGCATGTGAGAGGAATGATGTGATGATCGATACCATAATCACTTGTTATACAATTCATATACATTCAACTGAACCAGGGAATATCAGAATCACAGTACAATATATATATGATTGTCAACAACAAGATGAATGTCATTGAAAATTCTAATGAATTTGTATAACGATACAATTTGTTGGCCTTGGACCTGTGATGCACAGCTGCTGTGAGCTAATGTATGTTGGACAGTATCAGAGTATATTGGATGGCTGCTGAGTATGTTTGACAGATGCAGTGTATGTTGGATCTCCATGGTTGGATGGCAGCAGTGTAAGCAATGGGGGATGCTGTATCATCCAACATCCAGTTTTGTGGGATTCTCAAGAATTATGTTTGCCAATTAATCTTTCCTCATCACACGAAAGTCTGCTTTGGACTCAGATTCAGATTCATTCATTATATTTCACATTCATAAACCATATATTATAAATTTAATTTTCAAAACATTTTGTACATAATGTGAGGAGACACCACTAAGAAGGTATCCCTTCGCTATTGTGGGGCCACCTACAGGGATTAAAGATTCATAAAATATTTTCTATACTATTTCAAATTAACAAAACAAAAATATAAAAAGTAGTATTAGTAGTAGTAGTAGTAGTAGTAGTAGAAGTAAGTAGTACAATTTTATTTAAAGTCGTTTTAAATCACGGTGTCACATTCAATGTACAATACAAAAGTGCTCTTCATCAATGATGACTCCTCACCGTCCATTATTGTTAATAATAATGTGAACACAAATCACACTAGTCTTTAACCTACCCAATAATGTACATTTTGTTGAAATGGCATTTATTGCCCTGTTGTCATAACATTAAGTTATAACTTTTAAGTATTTTCGTCATTAGGCGTATAATAATTTGGTCCAATTTAGTTTCAACTGAATTGACTCAGGTCAAAGCAGCCCATTCGTGTCATAGTCTACTTGTATTAATTGTTTGGTTACACTGCAACTCTTTTCATGTGAATCAACATGCCTGGCAGTGTTCAAAACAGGAAAGCTGAACATATTTGTCTAACATTGCCAATATACATGTATATAGGCATACATAGATACAAGGTTGTCATGGCTGGCTGCACATTTACCACCTTTTTACAAAACTAAAAAATTAGGCTCATTTTCAAACGGAACCATATTACACTGCATAAGACTAGGAACACTATTTAAATTGGTGTGGACACCAAACATTGTCACTTCATCATCATTTTTATATGTTATCAAGGACATCTACAGTACACAATACTCTGTAATGAAACAACAAACAGTCTTTTTCCCTGAGCAGCCCTGAATTCAGAAAGACATACGTCTATCTTTTCTTCTTATTACTCGCTTTGCTTTTCAGACATAGTAGATTATAACTAACTGATCAATAAATATAATTTTCTCAGAGAAAAAGCGGAAATCAATTGAATGATACAATGTCAAATATACATTTAAATGCACTAAAAATACTGCTGCTAGGATGCACTTTGCTTCAGCCAATTACAGTTAAGGGCGGAAACTTTTTAGCCCATAGAATTGCAGTATTTTGTCATAGCCACCTGGTGGAAATATAGCGAACCTTCCGTGAATATCCACTGTCATTGTCAGTAAATTACTTGAAAGATTACTATGGTATTGTGAGTACAGTAACACTGACCTCGCCAATTATGATATAAAAAGCAATTTTGTTACTGATGCAGGTCATGTCATGCCTGCTGGACAATCTGCAAAATATGTTTCCATTTTGTATGATGTAAATGCTGAACATAATATCAGAGAAATTGAGTCTTTCCTTTACTTGTGCATTGATGGGATACGTATTCGAAGTTATTCAGTAAGACCAGACAGACCAGACCGACAGACAGACAGAACAGTCAGAACAGACAGCTAGACACACAGACAGAACCGTCGGACAGAACAGTCAGAACAGCTAGACAGACAGCTAGAGAGACAGAACAGTCGGACAGAACAGTCAGAACAGCTAGACAGACAGACAGATAGACAGACAGGCAGACAGCAATCAACAACCTTACAGATGATTTTTACCCAGTGTTAATAAACATATATGATAAAAATTATCCATAACCGAAGACCTTGTAACACTTGTAGATAAGGAAGAATACCTTGAAAGTGGCGTTTTTCTTTTGTGTTCTGAAAGAGATAAACATTGAACTCGGGGTCATGCACTGTCTTGTGTATTTGATATTTATACACTATACCGAGACATGCATGAGAACTGATTCTGATCAGTATACATTCTATACATTATTGGATTTACTAAAGTACGCCTAATGCATAAGCTATTTAAAAATTAATGACTTGTCTATTTTACGCGTAATGCACAAACTATTTAAAAATTGATGACTTGTCGATATTACATATTTCAGAATGCTCAATAGGCCGCTATAGCACACAGAACTGCCACGGATTATGCAACAGGGATCACATAGGTAAGTGGCTACTTTGCTCTATTTCTTGACTTTTTAGGGAAATCAAGGATACCATTGTCATGTCATGGCAAAATAAATTACCACCATAAACATTGTAGTCATACATACTGCCTTTTGAAAGGAGTTGATATCGAACGTTGGCAAGAGCATATGGTCATGACAGCTTTGTAGTGAATTATTTATTGCCCACACTGACTGCTATTATATTTAGTCCTTTTTAAGATGTTGTGTTACATTCAATTTTATGCAATTCAACAACCAGGCATAAATGTCCAAAATTTCATCGTGATGCAATAGCACTAGAAAAATATTTTTTGATAGAGTTTGTATTTTGTGTTAAATCTTAGCTGCACCCTAGTTACAAGTCCCCTGTCCACAGGACAGGGTTTCAAAGGCATACAGGCAAAAATCTGGAATTTCAACCTTGTTTGGGAACTAGCCTTTTAATAAACGTTTGCCACAGGAAATACACCTGCTCTAGGTTTAGAAATACCTCTTTTCTGTTGTCCCGCACTCAGATATGGTTGATTTCTTCCAATTTTAATCAATTTCTGTGCCATTTTCGAATTCACATTTCGTTGATAATGCATTACAGCTGTTGACCCCTAATTCCACCGAAACTCGCTAGAGCTACGGTACGTCATGGCGCTAACACAGATTACACAGATGCAATGGTGCAGATAAATATCTAATACTTAAGCTTCATTCGGCCTGTAGAACACTGGAATCGTGTGGAAATGGTATATTAACTTATTTTAATTGTCAAATTGAAAAAACTACGGCCTTGACAGAGCTATTTTCATATTAATTTTATTATCCACTAGGGGTGTTGACAATGGGAGTGGCGCTTCTTAGTATTTTCTTTGCCAGTGGCGCCACCGTCATGTGACTGTTGGGGTTGTGGCAATTGCAAAAGCATGAATGAGCGAACGTAAATTTGAAAATGCTCTTTAAAACGATGTTTCCAAGGGTAAACAGAGTAGTCCTCATGTGGAAAACGAAGAAACGAAGTATGCTACGGTATTTATTGAGAAAACGGTCGCATACATGTCAAATTCCAAGAATTCCTATGCAAGTCGTTCCGACCCTATAGCGCATCTTATGCAATGTAGGTCGGTTCAACTAAAGAGTCAACAAGTGTAGGTCTATGCTTACCTGTGGCCACTTGTCCTACATGACATGCTTGCTTTTTGCTTCAAAGCCATAGGTACACTTGATGATGTTATACCTTCTACACCTAGTATTCTCCGGTACACTTGCTGGACATACTTATATATCCATACCATGGTCAGATGTCAATGACCTTATAGGTTAATACGTTGTTAACTTCAACTACTATATATCCTTTTGTCATTCATGAATTCTAAAGCATGTCGATTTGTTTTTGCTTCAGGGTTTCATATATTTGATCTGTTAAACCACCATGAAGTATCAGGAACTGCTGGAGGTAGCTGGATCTGACCAAAATGGTTCTGTACCGGAAGATTTCTTACACGATGTCACCTTGGAAGACAGTACTAGAAGGACTCCGGATTCGGCGGACAGTAGATCGCCACATCACGAATCGGATACTTTGGTCTCGGATAGAAAAGGACTTCGATATTTGGTTACTGCAGAACCAGTGATATGTTTATTTCAAATTGCGGTCGGTCTCATTATTCCGGCACTGAATTCACTGACATATGAGCGGGTGTGTCATATGACTTACAATGACAGCGATATATGTGAAAACTTAAAAAATGAGTCTTACAAAGAGTATGAGGATATTGTTCAAACTAAAGCATCCCACTGGTACATCACTCAACATATATCATTTGAAGCTCCCGCCCTTTTGTTGTGTTTCTTCTATGGCTCACTAGGGGACCATTTTAGTCGCAGGGTGGCGCTGGCGTTACCTTGTTTAGGACAGCTTCTTGCAGCACTAATTTTTGTCGTTATTGCATATCATAAACACCTGCATGTTGGCTGGATCTCAGTGGGACTCTTAACTCTAGGATTCTTCGGAGGTTGGATAACTCTCCTTCTAGCTTCTTACAGTTTGATTAGCGAAGTCTCCAAATCGGAGAATAGGACATATAGAATCTCAGTTGGAGAAGGTATTGAATCACTAAGTTTGGCCATATCTCTCACAACCAGTGGAATGATACTTGACCATACAAGTTATCAATTTATATTCCTGCTTGGCAGTGTCTTGCTAGTCTTTGCCATCATATACTGCTTCACTTGGCTCAAGGAACCGCCAAGATACATCGCCTCTGAGAAGACAAGTTGTGACAGACTGCTTTCTGTTTTCCAAGTTCGGAGAGTAAAAGATGCTGTGACTACTGTGTTCAAAGAAAGAGAAAACAGAGGTAGAAAAAGACTTCTGGTGCTGTTGATGTCACTGCTGATAGGAATGTTTTCTTATTACGGTAAGATTTCTTTACAACAGATATGCAATTCGCAACACCATCATTTTGCAATCTATCTGAATGGCTAAGCATAATTTAAATGTTATAAGTTTTTGAAACATTTACATTGATAATTACTTTAAAGTCATTAATAAGTCTCTGAGTTCTTCTATTTGAGAAGAATGTAAATTTGCTAAAAATAAGCAATGGCATTAAAGGTCCTGGGCCTCCTCCTGGCAAGGTTGGTAACACTGTGGGTGGAGACCTCAAACCTCGGTGGCCAACACAGGGCTCTGCACAATACGCACTTTATACGCAATAGTTACATGTGTCTAGCTATGGACACGCATGACCTCATAGATGGGTAAACATGTTGTTAAATATGATATCATTCACTTATTGGATATTTGAAAGGAGTTTGAGTAAGTTACCGGGTTTTTATATGTTTCAGCCATGTACTCTGTTGGTTACCTGTATCTGAAGAAAAGTCCGCTCAGCTGGTCGCAATCGCTGTACGGATACTACTCTGGATACAATCGACTGATCGTCGGTGTGGCATCTTTGGTCATTGTTCCGGTATTCAAAGATTTTTGGCATTTGCCAGATACTACCATCCTCTTTATTGGGCTCCTGTCGTCTTCATTCTCTGAGCTCTTTTTGGCATTTAGCACTAAGACCTGGATGGTGTTTATGGGTATGTGTCATATATTTTGTGGTAATTTTCCTAAACTGGCCATATATATGTGCCTATATTTGATATCAGTACAATGAATACCAGTTCATTTTAATATTTGATGAGCTTATAATGCAGTTGAACAAAAGTGAAAAAGATGAGTTGTGAATATCAGCTGTTTTTTACAATGAATTTTTTTTTGTTCAGTCCCTCTCATAGGAGTTTTTGCCCAAGCGAAATACACCTGTTTCAGATCTCTGATGTCACAATTGGTTAGGCCCGAGGAACTTGGTGAGTCACAGATTTTTTATTTTATTTCCTGGTTAATAAAAAGTAGAAACCAGCATGATAAATCGATTGCAGAGTCAGTTGCAAAGGATAATAGTGTAATGGATTGCAATATACAATCCCATTCCACAATATTCATAATAAATGTCCACTCGTTTTTCGGACATAATTTGCCATAAAATGGCATGGAGCAGCGCAAAATTAACAGAAATGTTAGCAACAAGTCAAAGCCCAACTGTCCAGCTGATAAAAACAGTTCTGAGAACCAAATAACCAGAGTTTTGCTATTGCATACTCTCCATGGTAATCCCTGCTGAAAGTGGCAAAAAATTTGCATTGCAAGGATAGGAAACTTGAAGTTAATTTGTACAGTGAGGGGTTTTCATGGCATAGAAAGATGGTCTTTGACTTTTTGGTAACATTTATATATATTTTGTGCTTCTGCGTGTATATATGTAACAATCAGATCCAAAACACAAAGTGGACATTTACTTTGTTTTATCATTATCATGGCATCAAGTTGAATCAGAATATCTATCTTTTAGAGAATCACAAAAATTACTGTTTATCCTGCAGTACTCAGATACTAACCTTTTCTTTGAGTACACAACTAGAATAGAAGAATAGAGACTCATTTAAATAAATGACCCATCATTCTGATGCTTTCTTCACCCCAAAAAAGTATTTCATGTTGTTAAAACTTACTTTGCACAAATTGTAACTTAATTGTTCCATTGCAGGTAAAATGTTTGCCATGATAGGAGCATTACAGAGCATAAGTGGAATTGCTGGAAGTTCTCTGTACAACACAATTTACCCGAAAACTCTCAACTTCTGGCCTGGTTTTTGTTTTTCCTTGGGAATGGTTGTTTCCATTATTCCCATTTCATTAACGATGTAAGTGCATAACACATGTTTTCAGTTTATTTAATCAATTTTTTTATGGATATAAGGCAGCTGAAATTAAAGGCATTTTAACCAGTAAGGTCATTATATATTGTAAGGTTCACCGTCTCACTGTTTTCTTAAAAGACTTTTTGTGATGAAATATAATAAAAAGTACAAAAATAACATTACTTTACAATGACCAGGTTAAAAAGGCCGGACAAATGGACAAGCACGAGATCATGACATTCCTGTCAGCCTTAAAATTAGTTCTGACTGATGCTATTAATGTATGAACTTACTCTTCAAAACCACAGATGGCTCCACTGCGATTTCAAGAAGTTTGGCCCGCCACCTCGTGTTGATGTTAATGATGAAGGTACAAAGAACAAGCCAAGGACAACCATATTTGTTATCCACAAGGTTCGCATTATGATCAAATGAGACAATGACACTTTTAAGGCAACTTAAAAGTGTTATCCTAAAGGGTTCTTTGTCAGGTTTTAGGTTAAGGAATATTCTTTTAAGGAAGTTAAGTCACTTTCCTTTTAGAATTAAGAAGTTGAAGTCTGCTTTTACCATTTCTCAAAATAATATTTCTGGTGTTGCTTTCTTAAATGCTACAAGAGAATTTCTCTTAGGGCTTTGGTGGTGGTTCGAAACTTGTTTGGTCTTTCTGTTTCTTTAATTTGTTGGCAACTTAAGAGACTTTAACCTGACACAGAGCCCTGCAATACAAATCTGAATCCAAATCGAGATTATTCAAGATAATTTTCAGTGACCCTGTCCCATGCGGATATCCTTGGAGTTTACCTTTACATTTTTTTAATTATTTGCCTTCCATTGGTATTGTTCGCACATACTATTATAATTGAATTGGTTTTGATTATTTTCAGGCATCCGCCTAGAAAAACTCATGAATGATAATGATAATTTCCCATTGATGGAAAAAGCTGGTGATATGTGTAAGTTACTTTTGAGGTTGATGAAATACTAATTGTTATCAAAGTAAATTCTTTAAAATGTATGTTATATTACAATGTTTGTGTTATTCTACATTTTCCTTATATTAGTTTCTTTCAATATTTTTCCAGATTCTGAAGATGAGGAAGAAGAACTATTTTTATTACAATCGCCATATCACTCTTCAATTATATATTAAATGTATGAAAAAGTCAATATTTACCCAGAGTATTGCCATTATTTGGCAAATTGCAAGATAGATGTTGTTATTGTCTGTTATGAGTTTTAACCATAAACTATAACCTACACATTTTAATTGTTGTTTTACATATTTTATCATTGCATAATGTCTTAACTGTATTCACATGGTGAAAATAAATGTAATCCATTTTGTACTGTTATGAATTATTGTATCATTTTTCAAATCAAAGCATAAACTGGTAATATGAAATAGCCAGAAGAACTGCACCAATCTAGATTGTTGTATAGATCAACGGAGTTCATTAATTTTGAATGAGCCCAAAATATGTGCAAGGGGCTCCTTGTCAATTTGGCTAGTCACAACAAAGAAGTTACTGCTTGTTCAATCACAACTGACCATATGAGGTATGGAAGTGTGGGGTCAAAGTGAGCATGCAGTGAAGTGGTGGTTGCAGAGGGGGCCATAAATTGTCCCACTTAAATTTTAGATCCTCCCCCAAATCAACAACTATTTGAACAAACATCAAACTGAGGGGTTGGCCAGAGCTTCTTATAGTGTAAAGCCCAATGTGGCCGACCAGTCTGACATCTTGGCTTGACACAAGGCTAGATTGGCTGAACTATATCTTTTAAGTCGTTTTTCATATTCAGGAAAACTTCTGATGGATCTAAGACTTATCATTTCTTAAATCTGTTTGAGAACCTGCAATCTATATGATAGAGAATTCAATTGACACTACACAATTTGTAATTTCAAAATGTCTTCCCTCAAATGTATTAGTATGGTTAGAATCAGCCATTGACGTTGTGGTTTCCAAATGCGGTTATTTTGTGATTTATGTATTTTGAAGTTTTTATTTGTCCTTTGTTCAAAAAGACCTGAGAATATGATGTACAGTTAATTTCATAAAATACGATCGACTCTAGCTGTCTGTAGCAACCTGTACCTGGCTGTGGTCTAAACATGCTAAAGCCAGCTGCTTCTGTCCACTTCTATAGCTTATAGTCTGCTTACATCTATTACCAGATAAATATAGACCTTGGAAAATGTAAGAAATTAGTCTAATATATCATAAATATTTACTTTTAGATCCGGTTTTTAGTAGCCAGCTAAAACAGCTTTGTCAAGGGCGGTTTTTAATGAAACTAACAGTAATATGATGAAACACAACCACGGATGGACCTTCTATCATCCAATTATGTTACACTTAAAATAGCTCAGCGACGAATTATCTCTGTGTCGTTACCATGGTGAATAATGCTATTGTTGATGCCAAGGTCAAGTTAATGACTAGCCTTAATGATGGGATTTAAATTGGGTAACTTAATCAGGAGCTCGGTCTGTATAGTCATGCAAAAGAGTTTGGACGGGCAGTGAACAAGGTTAAGGTGAGTGCGAAGGATTTAATAATGCTCGGCATAATTACTTAGAGGTAAATTGCATGTAAATTACTTTGTTATTGAAGTTCAGTTAAGGTTATCTGCGATTGGCAAGAAAGAAGTGTTGACATTCAAACAGATTTCCTGTGTTCTAATAAATAATCTGCCTCAATAATTAAATGGTCCCTCCATAAAAGCTGGAAAAAGTATGCCCACTCTATTCATGTTTTTAGATAAGTATCAACCATTTAAAATTAAGAAATAAAAATGATTTGGCTTCATTCAGATGGGCTGTAGTACAAGTAGCAGGCCAAATCCTTCATTAGTGCCAGTGAGAGTGAAAACAGACAGAAATGTAAAGGACAGGTAACTAACTATGTTGTATTATATTGTATGCAACATGGTCTTTATTTCTTGCAGTGTTGTATTTGCTTATATATAGCATTATTTATTCTCTAAGGTTTTACTGTAATTTTTCCTTGTTATACTTTAATAGAAAATCCCTTGGTTGACTTATGTTTTCTTTTCTTTTTTAAATATATGTATTTGAATTAACTTTGTCTTAATTTACTAACTCGATAACATTCTGAGCAAAATTGCATTAACAAGATGTGGTCTATTGTATTCTATTGTATTCTATTGTATTCTATTGTATTCTATTGTATTCTATTGTATTCTATTGTATTCTATTGTATTCTATTGTATTCTATTCATGACAGACCTGAGTACATATCAATAGAGCAAGCATCAGTTTATCTGCAAGACCAACTTGAACTGGAGGAAGAGGACATTTTGAACATTCTGTTGTCAATGGAGACGAACCAAGAAGGACAATTGGCTCACAGTGACGTCATCACATTCTGTGACACAGTTAAAAACGTGTAGGTTTTCCAGTTTGTACCATTAGCTAGCTATCCTGTTCCACAACCGTAACTTTCAGTTGCAAGTTTTTAAAAAGAAAAAAACTAAAATAAGTAATTAAGGTGTTTAAGGTCAACATAAAACATTTTGGTAACATAAAACATTTTACAATGTGAGAAAATAATTCATAATATAATACATATATATACTGATGGCATTTTTCTGTCTATTTCAATTAAAGCAAATCAGATTTGGATAAGAGATTTAGTGCCTTAGACCAATCTGGCCTGGGTCTTGTTCCCCATGATAAGGCAGCCGAGTTGCTGAGTCAGCATTTTCCAGGGTTCCCTCGAAATTTCATTCACACATTACTGATTCATCATGACCCCGATGGCGATGACATGGTGGACTTAACAGAATTCAAAGAATTCTATGCAAAGATTAAAGCAAAGTAAGTCACTTTTTTTCAATTAATTTTTTTTGGGTTTACCATAAATTATAACAAAAAGAAATATAATTTTATTAAATAAATGTTTTTATTTTAATTTTTTTGACAACACAATTTTAATTTGATACATGACATTATCAAAAACAAAATAACGTATCTCAAATATAGTGCGATCCATAATAAATCTCTAATTGTTTTTGCTCATATTTGTATCCAAAAGGTTGCTTTAAATCAGCCAAGATGTTGCTTGTCCTTAGACATTGAACAAGTACTCTAACTAACATCATTATTTGATATGTACAATCATTGTTAAGGCCAAACAATATTTTGGTGGCTGATTTAGTTTTGGTAAGAGTGCAGGTATACATTTATTCTGACCACCCATATGTCACGTCAACAAACATCACAGTGTCCCACAGCGAACTAGATTAAACGTTAAAGAAATAGGAAAATTTCTGGTGACCCAAAGATATTCATATCTAAGTTAAATTCCTATAGGCCTATTCTATTATTTTACAGAAAAGATGACTTGGACAGGACATTTGCAGAGCTGGACACAGATGCAAGTGGTGACCTTGACACAAATGAAATCGTACACATACTTGCAGAAAACTGTGCCATTGAAGAAATCCTTGCCATGACTTTAATCAACGAATTTGATACTAACAGTGATGGAACATTAGATAAAGAAGAATTTATCGCCCTATGGACTGGTTTGTTTGGCTAAAACGCATGAAACAGCTGCCATGGAAATGAGCAAATTAAACCATCCAGTTGCACAATCTGTCTGGAAGGATTCCTTTATGTAAATGCCATGTTCCCAGTGGGCATGTCACATGGATTCCACGTGCAGATTTGGTGTAGATTCAGAGGATTTGATGGACATTTATTTATAAAACATATTTATACAGGGTATAAACATTTTGAGCAGCAGCTCTTTCACAAAATGGCCCTGTTACGAGTAAATAAAAACATTAAAAAGAAAAATATAACAGAAACTAAAGCTAACAAATAAACGCTAGTGTATAAATAAAACAATTATAATGATGTAAGATAAAAACACTTCCTGGCCTCTTTTTTAAACATTTCTAAACTGCTACACTGCTTAAGGGAGTCAGGTAGAGACATGTCTTGAAGGAATTTTGGCAGATAAGTGTCAGAACTGTAGGGGTAAATTGCGTCATTTTTCAGGGTGAACATTTGATTGAAATGGTGTTGCATATTAAAATGTTTTCCACATAATGTCCATGTAGCTCCTCCACGTATAATACACGTGTATGTACCTGCTGTGTTATGCTATCAGTACTTGTATTGACTTCATGAAAGCTGAATATCTCTAAAAGTTTGACCTGGAATGAAATTATAAGAAAATTCCGTCCCCCCAAGCTGATTGCCCTCTAGTTTGAAATTGATAGTAAAATATGACATGTCTCAATAAAATGGATATAAGGGGAATTTTTTTAATATAATGAATGCAATTCATAATTGATGGCATAACATGATTTCATGGCTTGCCAACTTCCATTTATGGAATAACCTGCGCTTTTGCAAATAATATTGCAAATATTATTTAGCCTCATCAAAGAAGATAAGTCATCTTTTATGGATGCGGCTGATTCTGAGCTGAGATATGTGGTGTCACATTGACACAACTAATAAAGCTGTCCTTTCAAGGGCTGGATCATTGTTTCGTTATTTTCATTTAAATACAGTGTCTTTCACCTTTCAGTTGTAAAGCCGAAATGCTCATTGTAGTGCTTGTACAGTGGATTAATGTTATAATCTATAACACTTTTAGGGTTGCCATGGGGTAACTACTATAATTCTGTACGGGTGATTTGTGCTTCGAATTTGGTTTGTATACTCTAGTGTCGTGTTGTATCTTGTTACCATGGAGTAATTACCCCACGATGGGGTTAAATGCTGTCTGGGTGATCGGATTTGCTTCGAATTTGGTTTGTATACCCTATAGAGTGTTACTATCATGTTCTAATAACACTCTTAGGTTTGCCTTGGAGTAATTACCCCGTGACAAAAACGAGTTTCTTCATTTTGCTGATGATACTGCTTGTTATAAAGGAAAATAATTTTATTGAACACATGATGTTTTGTACAAATTAGATTTTTGTTGAGTTTAGTTTATTATGATATATAGGCTATCATAGCAGAATAAAATAAAATAATACTAAAGAACAAACAAGGCCTCTGTACTTCGATTTTTTAAGTAATTCCCAGATAGCATGTCAGGAATTGGCCCATAGTCAATCCAACCTGGGCAATGTTGTGCTGATGTTGAGCCAACGTTGTGGTGACATTGAGCCAACGTTGTGGTGACATTAAGCCAACGTTGTGCTGACATTGAGCCGTTGTGACATAGTATCTGGCAAGCCTACATCTCTCATGAAAATAAGCCATAATATTATGTTTTTGGTTATACATGTACATAAAGGCCTACGTAACACTTTGATCTTTCTCCTGCAGAGAAGAAGATTACATAAAACAATTGTCCTGTCTGTCAACAGTGAAGAAGTCCTTCTAGATGCTTAAACCTTCCTTTGCTGGGGAATAAATTGATGTTGCTCAAATGAGTAATCATCTTCAGTTTTATCTAGTTTGCAAGTTAGGTAACAAGCTGCAATGAAGCCAATGATCTGAAAAAGAAAAATATTGAAGTTGAAAATTATAATTAGATTATAACTGAAAAAGAAAATTAAAAATCTGTTGAACACTGAGTTAAAGCTGTTTGTACAGTACAACTTCAGAAAATAGTTCGACAGTTAGGAGTTAAATTTAGCTAGACTGCTGTTGATAACATACACTGACTAGTGCTAAACTCATCCAGCTATCCAAATCTATACCACGCAATTTAAAGCTCATTATAGTGCACTTGTGCTACAAATGTGCATGACATGCTTTCAGTAGCTTCAAAGCTTAGTCTAACTGTGCATAAAACTCGTTAATAGGTACAGAGTCTGTATTAGGTATAGAAAAAAAATATAAGTATGTACTACACACTTATGATGTTCCATTTCTATACCTAGTATTCTTC
Organism: Alitta virens; assembly: GCA_932294295.1. Lineage (NCBI taxonomy): Eukaryota > Metazoa > Annelida > Polychaeta > Phyllodocida > Nereididae > Alitta > Alitta virens. Next base: position 23,388,030 of record OW028581.1, read on the forward strand.
TGTACTCGAGCTATCCATACATTTATATCCATACCATAGCCAGGCGTGAATGACCTCACAGGTTAAGATGTTAACCTCAACTACCACATTACCCCCCTGGAAGCTTTGAAATCATATCAAATTATTAGATCCATTACAATATATAGTCTAAATTATACCCCCTATTCCTGATGGTCCTGGTGGAATTTGTATATTTACGAGGATGTATTGTGGTGTGGGGGTAAGGTTAGCCAGCTTAGGAAATCTGGAAACATCTGTAGATAGGGTGGAGAGTAACTGGATGGTTTTGGCCTCAGATTGAGTCTTGTGCAGAAAGCTCGCAATTGTAAAGGGTTTATCAAAATATCTCAGAGGATGCCTGCAGACCAGGTGTTTGCAGGATAGTTAGTGCAAGGAAACTATAATTTATACTTGTTTGTAAAATATAATGATTGATGTGTAAAGTATTATTTGAAATTGTAAGCATTTTGTCATGTATAGGTGTAGCCATTCTCATAGAGAAGGAATCGAACTCTGCTCCTTGGGACTAAAAGCCAGAACGTTAACCGTTGTACCAAAGAGTCACACTGTGGTGTGAGGGCAACATTCTGCTCACATCAGGACCACTACATTACACTCTCTGCTCCTTACGATGAGGCTCAACTGTGAGCCTCGCAATTGTTACACCTGGCCTCCTCCAGGCTAACAGGACATGGGTCCATTTGTACACTCACATTGGGCACCAATTGTAACAATTCTCTCAGAGTTGGAATCGAACTCAGGTCCCTGGGACTAAAACCAGAACATTAACCATCATACCAAAGAGTCACTCTCCGGTGCAAGGGCAACATTCTGATCACACCGGGACCACTACGCGGGGTAATTTCGGTATTATGACGATTGTAAGACAATTTTTAAGACTTGCGATATTGTGATGATGGTTAATAAGAACTCACCTGAAGGAATCCCACTATAAGACCAATGCAGATCAGTGTGTTTATATGTCTGTTGATGAAATCGTTCAGTCTTGCAAAGCATCCCTGTTGAATGAAATTGATTAGTATTAGGGTGGTCAACGACTTTATGTAGTTCTACTCTTCACATTGTAATTTAAGGTGGCCCCTAAACCCACTGAGGTTCTTTGGGGTCTCCTGGCAAGTTTAACACTAATAGAATACATGTAATAATTTTAAATGTATCATGCCAAAAAAATAACAAAATATCATTCTGTATTCTTGTTTAATTTGCCAAATAAATTATTTTCAATTCAATTCAGTATTTTCAATTCAATTGTACCATATTTGGCACGGGTAAAACACTAATTTATGGAGCAAAAAAACCAACAACAAAAACTTGTGATGTAGCTGTTACAAAAATAATTTAACTTGCAGTGATCAAGTTCACCATTGAATGATTGTAAAGAAAAGAAAATGCCAGAGATAATATACAAAATTAATGCTTTGTCAAAATAACCAGATCCAATATTACAGTGGAATTGGAATCCCAAATTACACTATAAACTCTATAAATGACATTCCTTGATCATAGTGTACTTTGAATACCATGGATCCTTATTATATGTGTATGGCATTCATCCATGTACATTATAAGTCTCATTGAAATTAGTAAAATCAGCACAATTTTCACCCGAGTGAACCTTAATAATCATTATAATTTACCCCACAGATACTCCACGTCCTCAGTAAGACTAGTGAGAAGCCTGCAAGAACTCTTTTTAACAAAAGCTGAAGGGTAGTCACCTATGGCACCCAATCACTAACAGGTAGTCATCAATATTGATGACCTTTGAGTGTCATAAATGACTACATATTTTTCATCTCTGGTCATTTTGTCAGCTCTGTGTTGAGAGTTAGTGTAAGTAATGATTTTATTTGACCACTTTATTCATGCAGTATATGTGTTTTTCAAAAATATTGTATGATAACATCAAATTTTCCTCTGCTATGACAGTGGTCAGGAAGGATCCATTACAGCTGGTTTCATAGACTTGAAAAAAAAACAACTCCAGTTGACGTCATGAGAATGAGGGACTTCCATTGGCTAATGTAAGGCAGTCCTTCAAGCAATGGTATTCCTGCATTCACATGACATCATTTGATGTTTTTTTTTTTCTTTTTGTGTCAATGAAATAGCGATCCTCACAAGAGTTACAGTTATGATAAGGATTTGGAAAGCGACATTTCTTACCCTCCTGTGGACGTTAGACCCGCTGACTTTTTTGCCCTCTGCATCCTGTTGACATCTGTCGTAATCTTTCGGAATGGGATCCTGGGGATTAACACGTGATGGGTCCCTGTCTTGGTTAGCTTCCAAAACACAACATGTCACAGGCACAAAAATTGTTGGTTGGTTCAGTATTTCTGAAGCCTGAAAGATGGGACAGCAATGTGAACATTAGGAAGACAGGAGATTTCACGGAGGCATGCCCTCCTATTGGAGTCAAGGATTCACATGACATCCTTTGATTATATAACCCTACTTATGGGTTATTCATTTGAAGAAAACAAAGACACCTCATTAGTTTATTGCAGTCAAATTATTATTATTGTGGCTATGGGAAGGGTGGAGTCATTCTGGGACCAGTCAAAATGTCTAAAGAAAAAAGTGCCCAGTTTTACTAACTCGCAGAATTTTCAGTGCAGTGGACACGAACATAATATGTCAATGTCCCAATGCCATCACCAGCTGTCAAAGACAGACACAAAATTTGTGGTGAGATGATAAAGATTTACTCCATGGGTGGGGTCTTTCACTTGCCTCAGCATAGACCCAGAATTATATAGACTCACCTCTTCATTCTCATCATTGAACCATACACTATTCTCATAATCCCACGATCCGTCCACTCCGCAGCATTTGTGCTAAAACATGAGAGGTACGGAATGTTATTTTCAGATTATTTTCTTAGTATTTACATGGTTTTTATATAAATATATTATGGTAGGCATTTATGACATTTTTTAATTTTTATCGAAAATAATTCTGTTCCTTTTATACTGACTTTGACTTGAATCCAGTTCCAGGCCTTGCCAACCGTGTTGTCAAACATGTAATATCTCTGGATAGATTCGTTCATTCCATCTTTCAAGTACTTGTGTATCTGTTAAATTGTAACACAGTATTCTTAAAATTCACATACATTATACCGGTATTATGATAATATTCCATGCCTATACATTTACACCAATACTAAACTTAATTGGAAAAAAAAATCAGAAATTTACACATTATCATAATGTTTTACACATAAACCAATCTAAATACAATTGAGTTAACAAATAAATGTATAGTAGGTACCTGGTCCCTGAATACAAAACAAGTAAATCCAACAACCAGTTCCAGGATTAGCACACAGAAAATTACAATCGAATACTGAAAAGACATGGTAAAATTAATATTTAGTCCTAGGTTACAATATATAAACATCACAATGTTATAATAGTCATTCACTGGTCTCATTATATATACAAATTGACAATAACTTCAGAATTCGCATATTTCTAACCAAAAGATTAGCCCCTACAGTGTTACAACTCGTGTCATGAGGAGGCCCAGGACTTTCATGCAAGCGCATCCTGGTGGATACCACATATAAAAGTTAAATGTACCCACAAACTTAAACGATTCAAAATGATTGTTTGTGTACACAAATTTGAAAATAATAAATAAAGAAGGTTAGTCTATAGTCTGTTTAACTGATAAGTTAGTCAGCCTTAATTAATTAATATCTTATATATCATAAATCTTAGTGACTAAACGCTTGACTAAAGACTACATGGCAAAAACGGCTGGCTAAGCACCATCAAATATAGTGAAGATCTTGTTCAAAATTATTTCATTATGGGCTTAAATATTCAATGTGGCCTTAAATATTCAGTGTGGGCTTAATTATTGAGTGTGGGCTTAAGTATTCAGTGTGGGCTTAAATATTCAGTGTGGGCTTAATTATTGAGTGTGGGCTTAAATATTCACTGAGGGCTTTAATATTCAGTGTGGGCTTAATTATTCCGTGTGGGCTTAAATATTCCGTGTGCGCTTAAATATTCCGTGTGGGCTTAATTATTCAGTGTGGGCTTAAATATTCAGTGTGGGCTTAAATATTCAGTGTGGGCTTAATTATTCCGTGTGGGCTTAAATATTCAGTGTGGGCTTAAATATTCAGTGTGGGCTTAAGTATTCAGTGTGGGCTTAATTATTCAGTGTGGGCTTAAATATTCAGTGTGGGCTTAATTATTCAGTGTGGGCTTAAATATTCAGTGTGGGCTTAAATATTCAGTGTGGGCTTAATTATTCAGTGTGGGCTTAAATATTCAGTGTGGGCTTAATTATTCTTACCAACAGGAGGAACTTCCTTCTTCTCTTGCTGAGTCCTAATACTCCAACGACTGCCATGGCAATACAGGATATTCCACAGACAATCAGAATAGCTGGAGCAGCTGACAATACCTTGTCACTGTATTCTCTTCTCAGCACAATGAAGTAACTGTAGACATATTTGTCAGCTATCATCCATATTCCAACTCCTAAGCATCCAAAGCCCATGACCTGTCAGTAAAGCATCGATAAGTTATTGATTTTTATCAATTATCATATGCTCCATAAGACATCCATTGTTAATATATGCATTCCTTCAAATATAACAAAGCACACAAAAAACTTCACCAGTTTTTCTCACATTTATTTCAATACACAGAAAAGACCCCTGACCACCAGCAGAATAAAATCAACTTTAATTACTGTATTACAACACTTTGAGGGGAATTTATAGCTTGCATAAATAAAATAAAACAGTTATAAAAGAGGACATAAATACACAATAATGATGAATATAACCTTGGATAAGGATATCAAAACCAAGAACCAATAATTGGCAAAACCAAATTGTATATATCGTTCTGATTTTAGCCAGTTAGTAATTTGGTTTTTTTCTTCTCCAAATAATAGCTTTAGTTGGTGAAGTCATTGACATCTACTTTATTTTATAACTTGAGCATGTTACGTATATGGGTTTGCTGTCTTCACCCACAGTGTTACCACTTGTGTCACGAGGACTCAAATTGAGAAGGCCTCAGGACTTCCTGGCGCTTCCTGGTTTATATTGCAAATTATAAAAAATTAAAAGTGATTTTGCAAGATGCGACTGAGGAACCACGCTTGCTCGTACGACAAATTTGAATACACGAAATATAGTATGTATACGTCTGTTTGAGTAATTAATACATGACTATCAAAATAAGGGAGTGGCTTGTTAAGATTTTGGTGCTTTGTTATTTTATGATGGGAATTCGTCTGATAAATATGAAAATAATATTTAAGTGAGTAATCAATATGGTCTTTAATTTTTCAAGGATGAGATTGTGATGTGTTTATACAGAAATCTTGTAATGGGGATTTCCATTGGTAAATAGGTCAACAATAAAACGTTATGCCCTACACTGAAATTAATTAATATCTTCTGTTAGGAGTATGTTTTCCATAAGTATTTTATATAAATGTCATTAGAGTGTCATGAAAGTGTGTAAATAGTGAGAAATTGGGTTACTTACGAAGAGGAAAATGTTGAAAATCATAACTACTGTCCTGGCCAGCTTAGTTAAGCCAGTCTCAGGATATTTGTCTTCATCCTCTTCAACCCTAGCCATTGTGGTTCTTTAGTGTTGGAAATTGTCCTTGTAAACTCCAAGTTTTGCTTCAAATCATGTCATTAATATGCTCTGTAAAATGCTTTGTCTCAGTTTCGTGGCTCAGGTGAATATCTGGCAAATCCAAAGGTCATATTGTTATCTGTCAAAGAAAAGAGATAAGAAATTGGGTTAGGGGCTTTTTCTTTCTAGTCTCGAAGGTTTGGTCAAACAGAATAAGAGTGGGGACAAGATTTTCACGTTCTCTCTTGACCAAAGGTAAGTAAATTACTCTATTAATGCAATGGTTTTCTTTGATATTTTCTTAATTAGAGGACCTTTTGATCAGATTCACAGTAGTCCTGGATTTGACTACTTGAAGCCACTTGACCTGGTGATATTTAAGCTGAAACATTGGCTGGGACATGACACAGATAGGTATGTGGTGTTTAAGTCTAAGCAGCTCGTTATTACGTCTGCCTTAATGAAATGTAGCTGTCTAAGCTTTAAATAGCAACAACGCAATTAATATAAGGCAAAATTAAAGTATAATTGGAACTAAAAAAAAAAATACATATATGAAAACATATATTGTATCATTTTATATATTTAATTATTAATAGAGCATAAAGAACGAAATTACTGGCACGTCTTGCATATTTGATTTTGGGAATTACCCTCAGAAATCCTTAGCTCCTAAGTAGGGCATGCTTGGGAAATCCCCTTTCTCATTCACCTGAGATGTGAATGTTGTTAGTGAGTGCGCATGAGCGTGACCTCTGACCTCAATATTACCAGCCAGTTGAGATTGAAAATGGCGGCCACAGAGGAGGAACGTGATGGTTTTGGTCCGATTGTTAGGCCGATATTAACCATATTCAATATCATTTTATTTGTAAGTATGCTAGACATTTATTAGACTCATTTTGCCGTATATGGTAGTCAAACATGTAGTTAGTGGGTTTAAATCTGCACAGGTGTGCTGACCCCAATTTAGACAGGTGTGTTTACCTAAAGCAACGCTAAGTAAGGGGTATTTCCCCCATAAGTTTGATTGATATTTACATGATTGAAGCATCCCATTAAGGTGCCTTGTGATGTTATCACTCGCTGTATACTAAATCCTGCTGACACTGGTTTCAAATGTATTTGGTAAATACGATAAATTGGTTAGTTTGTTTTGTCCCATATGTTTATTTGTTATACCATGATTGAAATAATCAGAATTCCAATAGAAATACTTCTTTGTTATGTATAGTTAATCTTTCACACAGTATTTTTAATTTTATCACAAATTTACCTAAATTCAGCTCCAAATACAACCTCATATGTTAGTCCTTAATTGTAGGCTTATAATAGAATTAAGCATATTGCTGTTCGTTAAATAATTCCCCAGTAATTAAGCTCAGGTGTCTCAAGCAATGGAGCACTGACTAGCTACTTTTGAATAAAATGTCTCCCTTGAGTTAAATGTGACCTCCGAAATTTAGATGAAAATGGAACTAATTTCTTGCTAATGTAACTGCAATTTATATGTTCTTTGATAAATATGTTCTGTGGTTAACAAACCAATTTATACTGCAATTTATATTTTCTGATAACTGCAATTTATATATTCTGATAACTGCACTTTATATATTCTGTGATTAATAATTGTTGTGATTAATATGTTCTTTGATAAATATGTTCTGTGATTAACAAACCAATTTATACTGCAATTAATATGTTCTGTGACCATGCAGGTCCTAAAAGATTGTGCGAAGGTGTACGCACCTGTGTGCGTAAATATCAATTTACGTAATTTACATGCAGTCGCAGCAGTCCAGAAGAACTAAAATAGGAGGTATATTTTAGTAACCACAGAACATTAACAGAACTTGTTAATTATTAATTCGGCCGAAATCAACCTGGGCCGAAATCAACAGGCCGAAATCATTGTATACCAAATGTGACATGTACATAACATCAGTCCTATTTTTATTTGTCAATACTGTATTTGCAGATTATTGGTCTGGGATGCATAGCAGTGGGAATATGGATGTATGCAGACAAATACGTTCTTTATTACTTTGTAATTTTACGAAGAGATTACTCGGACAGAGCGTTATCAGCGGCACCTGGCATCCTCATTGTAGCAGGAGTATTCTGCTGTCTTATGGCAGTTCTTGGCTTTCATGCAGTCTCCAAAATGCGAAAACAATATCTTTTCATAGTAAGTGTGGTTATACAGCCAATGTGATGTGATATGATTGTATAAAAATTAAATATATATAAACAATATTATAGTAGTGGACGAAATACATGACTATATAAGGAGACTCCACTTTAATTGGTTCTCAAAACATTTACTACAGCATACAAAACGTTCCAAGAACTGATTTTTGGTTCAGATATTCTGAAAGTTTTCTCAATTGTGGGGCACCAATGTATAAACATGCGCAATTAGATAGCAATGGAGACCGTGTTTCATTGCACTGAAAGATCAACGCTCCCAAAGAAAACTATTAACTTTGAAATGAAATCTATATGGCTAATTGCTGTTTCAGAATGGCAGAGTTTGATAAAAATTTTTACATTATAATATATCATATTTGTACATTTAATATAAAAACATTCATGACACTACATGGTCAAGTGTGCCACATGCTTTTTCCATGCATTTGGATTAACGCATGGTTTTCGCCTGATTATAGTTAGGCAAAAACCATGCGTTTATCCTTCGCATGGAAAATGCACGTGGCGCATTTGGCCATGTAGTGTCATGAATGATTTTAGTGTCTCTTTCGACATATCAAGGTCTCAATTAACAACAAGACTCACCTTATTTTTTCAGTATTGCATGATTCTGCTGATAATTTTCATCCTAGAATTGGTCGTTGGTTTCATGGCAGTTGTCTTCAAAGATCAGGTTAGATAAAATATGGTTAATAAAACTGAGATATATTATTTACTGTGTCAATACATTGTAAATGTCTGATAATTTTTTGATGTTGATTTTCTGAATGCTTCTTTCCAGATCCATAAATCTCTCAAAAATGGAATGACCGAATCGATCCAAAAAAGATATCGGTACAACAATCAAATGGGCAAAGCTTGGAACTGGATACAAGTCAGGGTGAGCATTGTATTTTGAAGATTTAATCGTCTGAATGTCAAAATGAATTTGAAAGACAACTAAGTTTAATTGAAAAATTTCTTTAAAGACTCACTTATTTGGACAGTTCTGATTTTACTAATTGGACAATGTTGGTATTTATTTTCCCAATGTAAAGTGCTTGTGAATATTTCATAGGTATAAGCGCTATAAAAATTAAATGTTTATGCTTAAAAGCAGTTATGGATCTCAGGATAGCATAAAAAGTTACATTTGGTTTTGGTTTTGAAACAAATCAAAAAGCTTGATCATTTTATGATTGTATTAATTTGGTACTTGTAATATTGTCACCAGGGCGGGTCCTAGGGCAACGCAAGCAAGGCAGCTGTGTTGGGCCCCATGCCTAAATAGGCCCCGGGGCGCACAACAGTATTATTAAGCCAGGCTCAAAACTGAAGAGCACAAAAAATGAAATAAGAAAAGGTCTTCACTTTCTGAAATCAGGGATATTTAGGAGGCAAATTAGGCCCGCTTTGGGCCCCACAAGTGCTTGGACCAGCCGTGCTTGTCACCAAAAGGGTAATCTAAATTGTAATATTTTTTTTATTTGCAGCACAAATGCTGTGGAGTGGATGGATCTTGGGACTACCAGGGTAGTGCATGGTACTATGATGCCAACAAAGAGGTAATTAGAAAATCCAGATGATGTTTTAAATGTTTGAATCGCATATTTTAGATTGTCAAAAGAGGGTATGATGGCTACTTTTCTACACACCACGTATGATGGATACTTTTCTACACACCACGTATTCCCTAAAATTGATTAAAAATATCCTAGTGTATTGATACACAACAAAGTATACAACTTCATATTGTTCATTGCAGACCCAGGAAACATTAAAAGACTCCGAAGTCTTCGTTCCGAACACTTGTTGTGTGTTGGACTTCAACCAGGACCGAGACCCTCGTCGAGTGAATCCACAAGACCCAAGACCAAAAGATTACAAGAGATGTCAAGAGGATGCTCAGGGCTACAAAATCGGTGGAACTAATGTACACAATCGGGTATGTTTGATTTTGATGATATGATGGACCCGGTAAGCAAAATCACACTGCATCAGTTATATTATCAGGTAGTCGAAATAGTGTTGCATTGTAATCACACTTTTCAAACAAAGTGGTCATAAAAAAGTAAAAGAGGCACATGGCCAAATGTGCTACGTGCATTTTCCATGCGCTTGGATTAATGCATGGTTTCACCTAAATTTAATTAGGCGTTTTCCATGTGTTTATCCTTCTCATGGAACGTGAAGACCTCAGAAATTGAAGACCTGTTTTTATTTTATTTTTTCACATTTGGCCATGTAGTATTTTTATTAGATGGTAATATTAGTGCGATATTTTTGTCACTATTATTTAATTGTGATTGATTACATTCTGTTTCGATTGTTGCCAAAACTGACTGATTATGGAAGAGCTTACTGCTGTACTGTGACTAATTTTGTCTTCAACCATTACAGGGATGTTACGCCAGACTCTTGGACTTTATCTATCGACATATTAATACATTAATATGCTTTGGCCTTATATTTGGGTTCTTGCAGGTATGTAGAAAGTTTTACCAGTTGAAATCAGCTTGTAATAATTTTAAAAAATGTGGCGCAAATCAGTCAATTTGTTTTGGACATTTTAAGTTAAATTTGAATTGATGTGTTATACAATAGTATGATGGCTCACTATCTTGATATGCCCTTCATGGAATTCAAGTTCAAAATTTTCTGGTTGTTCAAGTTCAAGTCTATTTACCATCATACTAGTACAATGGTAGGCAGATGACTGGTGCTACATATGCCTTTATCATTGACATGTATATAAACTAATAATGATTATCAAAGAATAAACATATTAAATAATAAAATAACATATAAATCAAGAATTTGATGTATAATTTAAATTTACAATACAGAATTTCAATTATAAAAAAAGAGAGGAAACAAATTAATAAATGGACATATATGTACACAGAAAACTACTTCAGCAGTTATAGTAAATATAATATCACATGACTACATATATCATATGCATTCCTATATATATAATCTAATTATCAAAAACAACTAAATTACCAAGACCTAGTAAATGATGTGAACTGCTATCTGCAATTCTACAATCAAAATTAGAAGTAAAATTACCCATTCAAAAAGCAACATATTTAAAATCAATTGACAATATGTTGTACATATGTAATATACATTGCTACCAATCTTCCTGTGTGCTGATGCATGTCACTCACTAACAGTGTGTCTGTAGTACATTGACCTTGACTGAGCAGCATCTTCATTATTTTTATATTTAAAGAACTACTGTTTAAGAGAATCAGAAGGTAACCAATATTATTTTTTTTTTTCAGCTGGTTGGTCTTATCTGTGCAGCTTACTTAACGTGTGCCTCACGTCGACCAAATGCACATTTCGTGACACAACAACAGCCATTTGTCGCACCCCACATGCAACAACAACAGCCAAAGGGTGCGCAACACATGCAACAACAGTATGTGTATTAGATATTTGTTAATTACTATAAAAGCTGTTGATAAAATTGCAGATGTTTTGTACTTGGATTGTGTCTGAGTGAGTGAATGAGGTGATGAAAGAATGAATTTCATGTGTAAAAGTTGAGTTTCATTACCTTTTTAACACAGTGGTTGTGTCCTATGAAAGAAGTTGGCATTTGTGTATTATTTTTATATAAAAATATTGTGTGTAATACTCAAACTCATACATTTTGTGTCTGAATCTCAATGTATATATTTATATTGCTTGGAATTTTGCAATATTCATCTGACATGTGAGTTTATTGAGGCATGCAAAACATGTGATTTGACTTGGGTGACTCACCAGGACTAATGGCATTTTCATGTGCTATGTTTAAAATTTCTATGGCATAGGATGTTTATTGATTTCAGCTTTATTATTGAAAAGCGATTTTAGAAAATTGAGATTTTAAGTACGGTGATATATATCTTTTATTTTTACAATATTTGTATCGTTTTCTTAATAACAATGAATAACCAGAGATCTGAATTTTCTGAAGTTCATCGTTTATTTCTTGATGACTGATAAAAAAAAACAAGGTCTTTTTTTAATATTCCATGCTGATAAGTGATCTGAATATATTTACACATTCCATTTTTACATGTTCTTGAGCATTAAAAAACAAATGGTTTTAAATGTGAATACCTATGTTTCATAAATTAAGCTTAAGTTTATTTAAAGAAAAACAAGTATACAATTTAATGCAGTTTTAAACTGGAGCGTCAAGATAGGAGTGCTTATGTACATAATTGTATAGTGTATCACGATTCCATGTAATTTTGCATTTAAGTCAGTTAATGTATAGTGTACACTTAAAACCCCACTCAAAAATACATAATAGAAGTTTTGCAAGTGTTTTTCGTGTTTCTGAGCTGCAATCCTCAGTATTCTGTCGTTTTAATGCTCATATTTTACATATATTGTACAGAATATTCTGAACTATGTTTTGCAATTAAGCATTATAAGCTATTATAATCAGGTATTTAAAAATATCTACTCTTGCCTGAAACAACCATGCTGAAATACTGAATCAATTCATTCCTGTTTTATAAATGAGACATTCCAAAATAAATCATTACCTTCCAGGAAATCTTGTGTCGATTCTTCATTTATCCTCATTCAATGCATTTAAGATGAAATGGTTTAATTCCTGTGTAAAACAAGCATTGAGATCAGTGATGATAGTAAATTAAAGTGTCCAATATTCAGTTTCTTTGTTGTGAAATGTCAAAACAAACCTTTGAATCATTTTCAAAAGCATTTGCTTCTGATTATTTAGTTATATAGCAATTTCTGATATTGCTCTTAATTTACTGCCAAAATTTAATTTTTTTTTGGGCACTGTATATGAAGATGGAGGTAAAGAAGGTAAAATTTTGAAATATCTTTGTGGTTTCGCCTATTTAGATGTGGCTGAATTAATTTCCGTTGATTAAACCAACATGGACACAGGACTAATATTCAGCTCGTTTTAAATATTTTTTATCGCTGACACTAGTACATTAAATTATATAACTATTCTTTTAGTGAACTGCAAACTTTAGCCCACATGCCATGCCAGTCATCCACCAGATGGCACAGTTCTCGATGGTCGTGTCCTGTGGCGACACCTGTGGACATTTTCAGCGATTCAAGGTAATGGATTCTATGATAATAATACATAGATCTGCATTTACGGTAGGTCGTACTCTGTCATATAAAATTATTCCAAGTTTGAAAACAAACTGAACCACTGCGACATACCCCCCCCCCCCCAAATTATTTCGCACCCATCCAACCCCAGGATGGATGATAGGATCAGGAACGAATGTCACATAACTTGGTCATGATATTTAGGCCCCTCAAACCCCACAGAGAAAAAAATGCAAAAAACGAAATGAACATCATCTGGCAGAAACCCTGAATGTTGACATCCAAAAAGTGGCGCAAAAAGCCCCCAAAACTAAAAAGCTACCAAGCTGTTTATCATCTTTTTAAATATTGGCTGAATTATGATTGCTGATACTTCAGCTACAATTACTAAAGCAATTCTTTTTCACCACCGACTGTAAATACAGTTTTGTCTCATCTTGACTTGTTTTTTCTTTGGCCATGCATTATTGTTGAACAAGTTATCAATGGACGTAAGTAAGTTGCGCATGCGCACTACAAACCGGATATTAAGGGTGTATTGCCAACACGGAACCGGAAACAGCAGGAAATTGTCCTTTCAAACTCTAGAATAACTGTGTCACCTTCATTTTACTGTGCTATATGGTTTTACATGTTGTCTGCTGCACCATCCATCTTCAACACTTATAAGTCCTATATATATAGGCCTATTGAGAAGGGAGATATATCTACTTCCACTGACTAGTAGGCCTAGGGATTTGCATAATTCTCACGTACTACACTGATACTGCCAGCAAACCTGTTCAAGCCTTTCTCAACTTTCCATTATACATAAGTTACAAAGAATCAAAGGGGACTATAAAGTCTTTCGTGCATTTAGTATTTTACGGTTTTCTTCAATAAATTGGGTGCTAATTGATAGTCCCAATGGTCCCATCACATGAGAACTTGTCAAAATGGTTTCAGGTCTGAGTAGAATTTTGATAGTCAGTGTTTAATACTTAACTTGTTTATGTTGAAAAATGAGGAGACCGTTCGACCGAACAATCGATCGGTTACATTTTGAAAAGCTTAGAAACGAGAACTTTTAAGGTTATGTTTCAGTTTAAACTTATGAATGAATCTTAAAGCCGTTTAGTCTTTAGCTATATTTCGTTATAATGATGTATAGTATACCCTTAAACATTTTGGGTCGGGGTTGGGTTCGTTGACCCCCACATCTTGAAGTTAATATAGAAATAATACAGAAGATAAATTTCTCATTTTGATGAGTAAGATGATTTTGAAAAATGTGTGTTTATTAATAACGAATATCAGGTACAATTGGCTAACTTTTTGCTGAAAGCTATATGGAAAAAGGAAACAGTTACTTTTTGTCATGTAGACGTCATATATATGTATAAGCACTGAAATGGAGTGACATATAAGCCCTTATGGGGCTGGGTGGTTATGTCTCCATGTATTGTTGTAAAAACCACGTCAATAAAGATAGATAAATAAATATAGATGGCGCGGGCAGTGGACTTGTACACAGCGTATCATACTTACGCCTCGCCACTTTTTAAAGCTTCTATTGCGTGTGGTCTTAATAATGAAGTTCAATTGTACGTGCAATTCTTGTTTAGTCTTAGGAATCCTTAAAGCTGGAATAACAATGTACAGCAAAGAAAGAAGAAGAGAAATAAAATGATGTTTTAGTTTATTTAGTCCTGGATCATCTGCAGAATTGAGAAACTAATGTCTCATAAAATTACCAAATCACGACACCCAAGGCCACATTCATATTTTGCATGATTTACGCTATACTTGAGTGGTTGCCATGGTAACCGTTGCCATGGCAGTATTTGTATTTCCTGCAGCAGATCTGCCACCTGGCGGAATCACACTTCCTTCCTGTTACCATCGTTTTGTGATGAATTTGCAGGAAAACTCCCATCCCGAGCAGTTCCTCTGCCTTTTTCTCAAATCACTCAGTTACTGTTTCCAATTAATTTCCCAACTTAGAAAGAGACCCACTTCCTGAATCCAACCAAAATAGCAAAACAAATTGCTGGGGGAAAAAAGAAAAGGGAGAAAAAATTAGACCGATTCACCAAAGGTTTGTTGACCAAAAGGTCAAATCAAAAAAGTCCTCCTTAAACAATCAAAAGAGCAAATTGATTTTTCATCCTGACGATGCAAGGGTGACTATCAGAACATGTTAAGTTGACTTCTTGGAAAATCCAGCACTCCAGTTTGTCCAGTTAATTGCTTTGTGAATTTAGATCTTATTTTGTACTAACTGTATTTTTGTTCTCTCCGTAAAAGTCTTCAATTTTGTTTGTGTCTTATTTGGTAAATTTCTCTCATTCCATTTTAGCTTGTTTGTCATCTTTAATACAATGACATTGTATCATTTCATATAGGCAGTAAATCAAATGCCCACAAAGTCAATGAAATTCAATCCAGTGTTGTATTGTTATGCTGCCATGCAGCCTGAGTCACATTGGTTCATGTAGGACGCCTGCTTTTCTTCCATGGAGACATTAACAAATTTGCAGATGCTTTTCTCTCGTATTTGTCTTTGCAAATGCTCATAGACAATCCAGAATGACAGCTAAACCAATATACGTGACAATTAACCCTCTTTGACCATGTATCTGCCAAGCTTATCCAATATGCTTGTATGTTGAACAGATTATGTCCAGTTGGCTGCGGTTCTTTTGCTGCAAACAGAATTATAACCAACATTAGGTGCGATTTAGCTGAGCACAAGAAAGCACCCAAATCCATCCAAGCAGCGTGCAGCCCTGACAAAAGCATTCTTACCATTTACAGGCAATTCTTTAAGCTCTACTCCTCCTCCTGATGCCCTAACATTATTACAGGTGAAATGGAAGCGCCCAGACTTTCAGGGCAACAAAGCGCTCCTGTAACAGGTAGGACTGAAATGTGTACATTTGAACCCAATTTTTGAAATATTATACAAGAACAAATTACAGTGT
This sequence comes from Alitta virens, assembly GCA_932294295.1. Classification (NCBI taxonomy): domain Eukaryota; kingdom Metazoa; phylum Annelida; class Polychaeta; order Phyllodocida; family Nereididae; genus Alitta; species Alitta virens. The sequence continues at coordinate 23,403,934 of OW028581.1, forward strand.
ATAGGGGATGCCGTTTTGATGTCATAATTATCTCCAGTTACTGTAATTCAATGTTTGAATTTTGAAAAAAAAGGTCAGTCCCAATGAGAATGTTCATGGATCACCATAAAATTCCTTATTGGGATGGCCGAAGACCAATTGTCTTACTTTTAAAGTTTATCACTTTACAGCGTTAGCCTTAAGGCATTACAAAGTAACTGACAATGTCTGAAACATGCACCATTACTGATAAAAGTTGCCTTGATTAAAAGCTTGAAGTCTGATGGCGTACGTAGCACTACTGAATAAACTAGTGAAATAGTTTTAGAAATAATGTCTTAGGCATATCTTGGAACTTATTTCTTGCCTAAGTTTGTTCGAATTGACATGTTATTCAGATATTTAACAATACATTATATAATTATTAATCAATTAGCTGGGAAAGATGATTTATCATGAAGTCAGTCTTTACCATGTATTTCTAGGCATCAGGCCACACTTACCCCAATGTAGCTCTTGGGCATACTGATTCCCCGGTCCTTTTGTGTTGTATACAACCCACGAAAATGGCACATTGGCTTGGGGAACAAGCCTCTAACGTTATTTTTCAGACAGCTTAGCTGCAGAAGGATGCCTATCTTGGGAAGATGGACATCGATAGCCGCATTATCTTCAACAGGGTGGAAAATCTGGGAAATGAAGGCAGGCTGGGGTTAGGACAAGACAATGTAATGGTTATTCTGATCCTCTCTGCTCCCTGATAAAGATCTACTCTGTATATTCCATTTTCTCTCCTCTCCCAGCTCGCATCAAAGCAAATAAATGAGCTCAGATTGGACCGAGTGACATTTTTCAAAAAGGAAAACTGGATAGGCAGCCAGATAGGCCTGGAAGGAAATGGCCACTGCACATGCTCAGCTTACTAACTTCCGGTGAATGATGTACCTTCGTGACTGAAGAATGGTATACCAACAACACATACTTCCAATACTGCATCACAGTGGACAGTACATTGGCTGAAATCACTTTTATCTTTTGTTAAGTTCACCGTCTAATCACTGAATTACTGGGTGGACTCAGAATTGATATACACATGTAGTAATATTATCATCTCCAACACATAATTACTCTCTTAGTATAGTCAAAATCAAGCTTAGAAAATGCCTATTTAGTCAGGGCTCTAAGCTGAAAAGTCGTTCACTTTGTGATTCAGCTCTGCAACTTTGCACAATGATAGAGGGGTTCAATACCATAATTTTTGGATATGCCCACCTCCAAAAACTGCGTGTTCGGGAGGAGGGTTGCTATGGAAACGAAATATTTTCATTTTTCAAATTGGGTGAGGGCTCAGCAATAAGTTGCATTAGATACACTATCGTTGCTATATATATATAATGATTATAAATAACCTGCAGAGATGCGATTTATATATTTAAGTTTTCTCAGTTCATCAAATCATTTGACATAAAATAAGATTTTATTTCCAATATTCATTCAATTGAAATTTCTATGGACTTTGATGATGTATTCACAATCTCAATCCATATTGGTAAAACTTTTGCAACTGAGCATATGGCTAGAATAAGGGGCCATTTGATTCTGTACCACTTTCCATTGCTGAGAAATTTGGTCTGACGCAGTTAGTTGTCTGCATGATGGACAGGAAAAAGTATGAACATGCAACAAACCTAGAAACATGCATAAATCAGATCAGTCTCATTCACATAAAAACATCAAAAAGGCCATCATTTGACACGGTATAATCTGTCGTGACCCACATGAAGATTTAAAGCATTTTTGCATCAGTCTAGATCCATGTGAACAAATTGCAATGACCCAGTTAGCTAATTCTGGAACTTCCCAACCACCAAACCAACCAATATACTCATGTGAAGCCAAAGCCCATTATATTAACCCATTACCAAAAGGCTTACCATAGTTAAAGAGCAGAATGAGACTGAGGGACCTAATCAGTTTCTCTTGTTAATAGCCTATTTTTCACCCAAGCTTAGATGGTCTTTCTACTGCCGGAATACAGAATGAGTTTGGTAGGTAACATATTAGTCTGGTGGGCGAGCAATTCACGACACCCATGTTTTTAGTGATGATAGTGGTGGATTTTTTTGGAGTGTTGGTATTCATATCAGTAGTGTGGACTCAGAAGAAACAATAGTGATTGCGATTTTGTCATAAAGTACACTGAAATGGGTATTTCTGCCACATTGTAAGTGACGTCATCAGTAATTGAGCCATATTGTATGGTTGGTGCTGCCCCCTGGCCATTAGTCGTGAACCAGGGGAACCCAAGTCCATGCAGATGACGATTTTCTCACAAAGAGGCTGCCGGTCGGATCGATGGGCTGTTCTCATTGGGGAAAATGGACGAGGTTTTCCCATCGTAAGTCCCGCTTCGAACGTCCCTGCGGCGGAAGCGACATCGTCCAAAGACGTGGAATCCTTATCCACCGACCAAGGTCAAAGGTCACACATTCCACTACATAAAGCAGGCATTTTACGACATGTCCCCACGACATCTAGCGGTGATCGTCCTCACCAGAATATTAATCAAGCAATGGCAAAAGTCCCCAACAGCAAAGAGTAGAGACCAGGGACCAGGCTGTCAGGCATCAACCCACTTTTGTCAGTCAAGTAGATCGGAGTGCAAGTCTCAGGATTGCTTTGGTTCTCAGTAGTAAGAGTAATGTTGTGGAATACAAGTACATGCATATATCATGTATATAATATGTGCAAGGCAGAAATTGATAATCTGCCATAACAAGCCAACAGTGATTAATGAACTACACTGAGCAGCCAACAAACCTCTATTATTATAACAGCGTCAGTCTTTCCTAATTACCTCTCCTGATCTTGTATATTTTTATATACTATGTCAAATAAATTTATTCTGAGTTCCCTCCGGAGTCTGGTCCTGGTCCCAAATCCCTTGTGTTTTTTCCCCTAAACATTCTATTCCTTCAGGTCTACATCACTTTTACCATATAATGGGACTGGTACAGCTTGGTCTTAATGGGGCAAGTTATACTGGAGTTCTTCTTTTTATCGAACAGTTTTCTTAGCTGAACGGCTAAGTTCACCCTTGTTTTCACCAAGTTCTTTATACTCTGCAAGTGATATAAATTCATTCTTGAAGACTTTAACGTACTAAGTATTTCAAAGGGTAATATTTCTGATATGATAATTTAAAATTACCAAGACTCATAATTGTGACATTGCTCAAATCGTATACTTTCCCAGTCGTTCGGCCACTTTAAGAACTCAGTTGAAGAGATTGTTTGCCCAAACACTCTGGCAAAACAACAGAAGCAAGAAAATTGTCATGCAGGGTAGGACACAATTGCTTTAGGGGTGCAGAGATGCACCAAGGGGCAATAGAGAGTGGGGTGGCTGTACTGCCCTCGCGAGAGAGGGTGGCTAACTCTACCCTCAAGAGCTTCATGAATGAGATGGGGCATCTCTAAAGACATCGATCCAGTGCAGGGGTGGAAGGTGGGGGTAAAGTGGAAGGGTGCAATGTAACCGATATACATTGTACTCGGTGTCTATGCCGAGGCATGTAAATCACCCCCACCCATGGGATAAATGTGTAACATGTTGTGGACTCCCAACCTCTTATCATATCATCATTACGTCTGCTTCTGGTAGCTGGTCATATAAACTGGCCAAGCATCAGACCAGTAACACTGAGGTATTGAGACAATGGTACCTCCTGATTGAGACTGTCCCATTACTAGGATTACAAATGTGGGGGTATATTGTATTTAACAAGGTATTTTTTGGAGATAATTAACGTATAGGCACCATATTATGATGGAGTCATATACTTATAATATACCATTATAACTGAGATTGTGGATTGCGCTGCAGGTGTTATGGTGCACGCGTGTTGTACTAATCAGGCTTCCTCTTTCACTACAAGTTTTCGTAAGGAAGTGTAATTAGTTAAATCTATATACAATGTCTGTTATACCGAATAAGACTGAATGAAAATATGTATGTAGAAATGCACCCTCCCCATTACATTCTTGGATCCACCCCTGATTCTATGTGCATGCGTATGTGCCTTATGTGCTCCCTCGGTGCCCCTGCATGCCCTATTGTCCTAGGCAGTGTGCACTTCACCCCAGACTCAGCTTCTGCAGCTGGGTGAAGATGTCTGCTGCAGCTCTCAAAGCTTTTTGAGGTGCATTTAAAAGAATTTACAAACATATAGTTTTTTACCATACAACTACTTGAAATAATACAGTCTATTATCAATTAATTGTAAAAGAAATAGAGTCTATTAATTGTGGGTAAAATCATCAGAAGATGCTCATTCAGTTTGACAATTTTATTGACCAACTTACCAATATGAATAATGAATAAATGTTAACAAACTGTTTTTTTATTTCCCTTTTTTGGTTCTTTTTTTTAAGGTAATTAATTATCAGAAGTTAATTATTTTCATATTAAGATTAGTTTTTCTAATGAACTCCCCTGAATTGAAGGCAAAGATTTGCATTATGCCAAAATGTAATAAAATCTTTAAATATAATAAACGTACAGCTTTGAAAACTTTGGGATCCAATCCTCACTGTGGGCAATGGTGACATACTTAGAGTATATTGTAGACACTTTGCAGAACATTACAACACTCATTATGCAACACTTAACTGAGAAGATACATTATAATGAATGATGTCTGTCCTGTTCAGCGCGTAAAAATAGTTAATAATGGATTATACCCTGAACACTCCAGTGTAAGGCTGAAATGAAGTTTCAAGTTGATTTAACGAGGTAAGTAATACTTGTTGTGATTGCTAAGACTGAATTTAATTTAGTTGATAAGTTACAGTACAACCGAAAATGTTGTACACACATTTGATATGATTGTTAATATGTCTATCACGTTTCATATTGTTCATATATGGTCATATAATTAACATATAAGGTTACAGAATATTACTTTAATTTCCTATTGTTCAAATTACTGATTCTGGTAGAGATGCAATGCATACTTTTAATAGAAACATGAACAACGTTTGACCATTTATTTTTTGTTGCACTTCCATCAGCATAAAACGAGGGAAGATCACTAACTCTAGAGGAGAAATTAATACCACAGGGACATCATTAACTTAGCATTTCCCATCTTTCCAATGATGATATTTTTCTTGTCTCCATGCTATGACAGTGGTTTTCTTGGCCACAGAAAGACAGAATACAATGGGAAAATGTAGCAAACAATAGTGTACTTATTATAAAGGTGTAATAATCAGTTACAATTGAATAGTATTAAATAAATCTTTATCTATAGTCAAATAAATAAAATAAAATAGCAGTGAACTAGTTTGCCAATAAGTCTTAGCATGTGACTTATTGTCATTTCTGTCCATTTTGTTTAGTTTTTTTTATGATGAAACCACAAAAAAGGTTACAGATTTGAATTTCAGAATCTTTTCGGGCCATTGTAATACCCTAAAAGATCCTTAAAATGAACCCTTTGATGAACTACAGGGCATGGAGTGTGGTTGGCAGTCACATAAGGCACCAACAACCAGGAATTAGGCACAAAGGTGATGTGAGAGAGGCCAAAGCAGGGCTTGGGTAATTGCTCCTTAAATCTGCCTTGAGAGTGGCTTTATTTTACCTTTAATACCCGTTTATTACCTGGGTGATGGAGTGCAGTGCGCAAGTGGCCTGCAGGTCGGCTTGTCTGCTCAGCCAGGTCTTTCCAACCCAGCTGGTCTGCCAAGCAGGTCTACCATCACCCACCATAGCATGCAGGGTTGCTGCTATGCTGTCAGTTGCTTTGTGAGTTGAGCTATTTTGAGTGCACCACTAGCCTGCCACCTCCTACCACCAGCTGCAGTTCCCCCCCTGCACTGGATCCCTACAGACTTCTTACTGCAGCATGTATGTACACTAAAACTGCTAGGGCTGCTACTGCTGCTGGTGCACTGCAGATGTTAACAGCATCTCTGAGCTGCACATCCCATGCTCTCCCAGTTTTATGACTAGCTGTATATCTCTCGCTAACACGCACACAAGATTTGAGGTACCATGAACACAATGCATTGACGACTGGACCTGGAGCTATAGACCCGTGTCGCACCTCGGCATGTTTACGACACCACTCACATCCAATCACCAGGCTACCCAAGCGTCGCTATGGTAACAAACTTTAGGGATATTCTACGGTCGCCTTTGATCATGCTGGCCAGTGATGGAGTCTATGTTGTGACCTGCATATGAATGTCACAGGAGGTTGGTCTACCTTTCCTTTCCCACTGAGGAGTATGGAGCAGCATGACTGTTCTATGTTTTGGGAATGTAGTATGCATATTATCAAGGGATGGGGGAACCATGCTGCACTTGGGCGCCATATTTGTTTTGCTTCCCAACTGAAACTGCATGGTAGCATTGTTTTGGGCTACTCTGACACTCAGATTTGTCTAGATAAACAATCTAATAACTGTGTTTTTACTTATACTCTTTTTGCAGGTGGCATTGCGTTATCTGATTTTGTGGGTCTTTTTCCAAACTTAAAATACTTTGCATAATATTGCTCACTGAAGAATACCAATTGTTAATTCAAAACAATATATGAGACATCAGTGGCAGACTCAGTGCTCTCATACGTAAGGTTGAAAAAAGTGTTGTTATCCATCATGCATATGACAGAATAATGTAAAAACATGGCTGCAGAACAGTGTACCACTTCGGTCCCTATACACTTGTAAATTCTCGAGTGATTTGTTTCTTGGTTGCAATTAGAATTCAGCTTTTAAACGATATATCAAATACGCACTATAGGTAACAGAATTCGAAAATCTTGAGATTATTGATTTTAAGGTTGTGAAACGAGCTCTTCATTCAAGGATACACTTATTCATCATCAAGGTTTTTAGACAGTGATGCACCAAACACTGTATAAACACAAGATATCTATGGTTCAGCTTACTCATAATGTATCATGCTATGGCATTTTTCCACTCATTTCTTTCTAACCCGACAACCAGAGGCTACATGGCAGGGATGCTGTGCCAAAACACATATTTATACGACAAATGAGCCCAAAAAAAAAGTTAAGTCTTAATCAATGTCTATCCAGAAAAATTTTGGCGCTCTTGTCACAGACGATTGCAATTATTGGAAATAATAACTTTTCAGGGTTTGAAAGTGTTTTCCCTTTTAGAAATTATTGAACATATGAATATTGAATTATTGTATTATAACTTATGATGTAACAGTTATTGTTGGACGAACAAATGAGTTGTTTCTATTGACAGTTGATGAATTTTGTCAGCATCAGACTCTGAATTGCCATTATTTTATGATTTATTGACGACTTAATTGCGAGTTAGTTTGCATTCCACGTTTGATGATTTGAAATAGGATGTTATTCCATGTCCTAGACTCTTATAGTACATAATTCGGAAGCTGCTGGATGGCAATATTTATGGCAATATTAATAGACAGATTATAGCCACATTTTGTTTTATATTCCCACTTGATAGCATCAGTCAAATACCTAGCAGCTCTGTTGTAACGAAGGACCATTGAGATGATAAGATGCTGCTGCTGCTGCTGCTGGGACCATATTGCTGATGCATGCTAGATGTCATAGTTTTACTCAATACCACAGATCATCTCTATACATGAATTCATGATTAGGTTGTTCGACTTAATCATGCATATGGAGTGCATTTTTGTCAAAATTATGATATTGACAGCACAATATGTAATATTGCTCATAATAATTATTGTTGCTGTCATTATTATGTTATCATTGGCATCATGACATGGGCCTGTAGCAGCTGCTATAAGCTAACCAAACTCCAGACCAGTAGCATTGAGACAATGCAATCTAATTAGTGTTATTGTGGTTATGCATTGCATTCAACCAACTACAGTGTATACAGGGCTTGGGATTATGATGCAGACCATGAGTTAATTATTATCACAGGGTGTTTAAAATGCATTGATTTCTTTGGTTGGACTTAGCTCAGTATGCTTCCATCGTCTGATTCGGTGAAATTGCTAGGCATACTAAAACTGTTCATGTAAAACCCAATTAACAAGCTGTCAATTTCGAGTGATTCATTGCTGTTGAAATTGCAGAGAAATATGCTCTTTATGAAAGGGACTGATACTTTTATTCACCGATGAATCTTTAAACTGGAGCTAAAGTTTGAAGTACAAAAAAATAATTGTTATTTTCTATAGAAATTGATAATACATCCAACACTGTCGTTGTTGCTTGAAAGATGTTTTGTTGGATTTAACCACTCTCTGCAATGATTCCAAACTTTTGAATAGTAGTGTAAGCATGTACTTTCAGTGAATCAATTGAAACTTCTTATCAAACGAGAAGGATGACAAACTGCCACTTCACTCACTTTTTTGCTTTTTTCATCCTTAGCTGGACAGAGTCCATTCTTTGTCTCGTGGCTGCTGCCCTTGGGACCTGCTTCAGCAGCTGGTGACACGCATCTGAAGCAGTTATGAAGATGCTAAGTGTAGTTCAAACATGGAAAGCCTCAACAAATCAGACATCTGGCTGACAAGTCTAATCATGGTAGCTAGGAAGTCCTGTAGATGGTCAGTAGTCCGATTGACGTGTTTCGCATAACTTGCAGATATTGGTCAGTTGCTGCTGCATTTATTGCCCAAGTCTAGACAAGGTTCATAACTCATTTAACAACTTCTAATAAAAATCTAAACGCTTTGATCAATCCAGTTAGCTTGTATAGATATTGCTGAATGTTGATATCTTTAGTCATGATCGTTGCATAATAATAAAACATAAAATTAAAACTATCAAATGAAAAAAGTAACACAAAAACAAAAGAACAACTCCATACACAATCCTTTTATAGGTCAGTTATTATACAGGTAATTTGGCTGTTTTTAAGGAAAGGGTGTTCTTTGTATCAACCAGTTATGGGCACTACATGGGACCTAACACCTTCCGAATCTGTGAAGATGGTATAATCATTCCGTCAACAATTTTGAGACCCTTGGAATGGTCTTGAATTTAGGTATCCTATAGCACTGTGTGTCGTCACCTCACAGCCCAGTCACCACCTACTTATGTACAGGTTTGCTTGCTTACTCACCTTAAGTAAATTAATCAATTTGTCTTATGATCTATAGGCTGGCTTATGGTATTAAAGGTCTATCAATATAATTACAGAATAAGTAGATGTTCATGCGCTGAGGTTACGCAATTCTTGTTCTGACAGCAGGCAATTCAGAACTAAAAATAAATATGAATGCATTTCTCTTGTAGTTTTAAGAGAAGATTTCTTAAGGCTATACTCAGCCTATCGGCTACATAGTTTAATCACAGGCATTTGCCATGCAATTTCATGTTTAAAGTGTTAGACATGAAATGTCATAAGCCAGCCTATGGGCTATTAGGCAAATTTGTTTGTATTTAGGTCTAACTGGTAAACTAGTAAAAGAATTGCCATCAAGGTCAGGGTATTTCCTAATATATTCAGCTACATTCTGATTGGCTGTTGCAAATTTCATAACTTCCTCTTGAGATGAGAAGCCAATTAAGGCAGTCAATAGCCTTGGTATTAGTTAAAGTATAAGTTCTGTCATCACTGAGCAATGACATATATGTTGGCAAACGCCTGTAGTTTAATCAATCATTTTGTTTAACTAGGTAAACCAAAGACCTTATAATACATTAAGGTCTTTGGGTAAACTAGCATTAAATGTCCATACTTAGGTCACTGGACTGTTAGGTGACAGCACACAGTGCTAGTATTGTTTTTGATTTTTTCTTAATTGTGATGATCCACTGTAACTGGAAATGGCTGTTACAAGTATGGAGTCAAGGGTGGCAAGTTGCAACTAACAGCCTGTGGAAAAATCATGATGAAAGTCACATGTTGTTATAACCTAATAAAATCAAGGTGATATTGAATACCCTTGACTCTATATGTCAAAGTAAAGATACGTTAATGATCTTGTGTAGTCATTTTTTACCTTTATTGTGCATCACCCAGACAGCTAGACAGAGACACACTGTTGTGATACCGAAGCACCTTAACACAGCAGCCATAGTAAGCTCACAATAACAGCAAACAATAACATCTAAACTGAGTTCTTCTAGAACAACAAAGCAAATTCGGTGTGTGTCAGCAGCTCATTTTGTGACTTCCTGGAAGTTTCTAGTACCACGTGCTCTGGTTGCTGTGGCAACCAAAGTTGTTTTGTCCTTTGTGAGAGCCTCATAGAAGAGAAAGAAGGATTCAGTAGGAAAAAAGGCAGATTGTACTGGGCCAATAGAAGACTTAGACAAAGCAGAGACGCAGGAATGCTCTCCCATTTACTGAGGAAACCAGCAATGACAGAGTGTCTGAGCTCATGATTGTCACTGTGCCCACCTCTACATGTTTGCACATTAGATGTTTGTCTTTAAATCTATTCCATGATAGTACTCAATCTAACATGAAAGTCTTAGTACTCCACATGATTGAGGAATGTTGTAGTAATTGTATAATATGGTAATTCTAATATTACTATTACAACGAATTCACTAAAAAATTACTAACTGGGAATTACTTTTTTATGACAACAAAATTAGTGGGTATTATTTCAATTATTTAGTTTTTGACAATATTTTATTTCAATAAATTTACTTTAGCAACATTTTATCAAGTATACATTGGAAGTAATCAGGTGTATCTTTGCTGACATTAGGCATTTGTATTTCACAAGTAACATCTCCACTGTTTGCTGTCGCCTCAAAATCAAGCCACCTAATGATGGACATTTTTTGCTTGTTTACTCGTGTAAACTAAATTAATAAATTTCGCTTGCAGCCTGTAGGCTGGCTCATGATATGAAAGGTCTAACAATGGAATTACAGAATAATAAGATGTTCATGTTCTGAGTTTATGCAATTTTTGTAAAAGTGCAAATCTGACAAGCAGGTTTTTTCAGCACAATTGCCTTTACAATGTACTAAAAAAATATGAATCCATTTCTCTTGAATTTTTAAGAGAAGATCTCTTAAGTCTATACTCAGCCTATTGGCTACAGAGTTTAACTAAATGTTTTGTTTAACTAGGTCAACTAGCAAAAAATGTCCATAGGTCGATGGGCTTTGAAGTGACAGCACACAGTGTCTCATTACCTGGGTGGATATCTTTATAGTTTTGCCATTATCTTTAGCATTTGAATTGGATAGTCTTATCCTATAACTTTAGTCTTATTTGTTATTGTATGTATTTATTTTGGCACGTGCATATGATATATTATCAACAAGTATAGCTACAAACTACAGTGAAATATCATTATATTGTTTTTTCCAACTGTTCACCTGTGAATGATAACAGCAGCCCCAGCAAAAACAAACTGTATAGCAATTGGCTGGTTTTTGCTTTTTCCCAAATGCTTTTTCTGGCACTGCTATTTGGGCTAGTGTCTGCTTGGTCTCATTCAAAGCACTCCTGGCAGACCTGTTGATTGCAGAAACAAATCAACTGCCAGTTAGTTAGAATTTTTCTGCTGCTGCTGCTGGGTTTTCTTGTACCACTGAGATTGGTATTCAGGTTTTTTGCTTTGTTTTGTTTTAGATGAGATTTAAAATGATGTGTTCTCCCTCTCTAACTGCAACACTTGTACAATCGTAAATTCTGCATTCTACATGGATTAGGTACAGTGGAACCCTATTGTAAAGACCACCTCTCTTTTAAAACAACGTCACAATTTAGCCCACCCAATTTTGCACCCAATTGCACCTTCTAAAATTGAAACACAGCAACAGTGCATTAAGACTAGTCTACCCTTCGTCAAATTTTACAGGTAGTATTGGCAAGGTGGTCTTAATGAAAAGGTGAAAATAATGGTAATGATCCAAAGATGTGTGGTCTTAATGAAGCGGTGGTCTTAATAGTGAGGTGATCTTAAAGGGGATTCAAACTCTATATGTGAATGTTACAATTATAGGCAGCTGGTTCGACTGGAAGATTATTGCCCCTGATCAGAAACATCATGCACAACTGTAACCATTGAATATCTAGTGACAGATCATCTTATTCAGCATTGTGTTAACTGCATGAATGCTATCACGGTCAATAACTGGGCCACATGATATTTTCCTGCAAGAAAAAAAGAAGAAAAGCCCACAGAAAGCACTCTAATAATGTAGCCAGTTGTCTTAATCTATGGGTGAAAAACAACGTTGTGCTGAGGCCATTCTGGACCTGTGTCTGGTCCCTTGTTGAGGACATCTTGTGAGGTCCCTGGACACTCGTTTGTTCGCTTAATGACCTCAGAAAACACGCAGTCCAGACTGTCCCTCCACCCATGCTAGCTTAATGCTGATTAGCACAATATTAAGAGGACAGTTTTGAAGATTTGTGAGAAATTCCTCCCCTTTATGTTTTCTCTCCTCCATTCAATGCGTTTTGCAGTCATAAAACAACAAATGTGCATTCGACTTAACGGGCCCTGGTGATCATTATTCAAGCAACAGCTGCTTTTAAGGAGCAAGAGGAAATCTCTAAGGAATTGTTTTGTTAACTTTGGCTCTCGGGGTCCTAAATTTGCGAATATTAAGCTGTTAGATTTCCCTCTTGCAAAGTAGCGACTCATTTGGTTACGTTATCCTTGGATCCCTGATAGTGTAGTATTTAAATAATGATCATTGACATGACATATAGTGCGGAAGTTTTGTGATCAAGTATGTCATGATGATATTGAAGACCTCATAAGTCAAGCCATGCTAAGTTTGCTGCCAAAGATTTTTGACAGGAAGTGCTGAACAGGAAGATGACCTGTAATGCCCTCTGGCGGATTCTTATCTCAATTATGGGTCACGTGATTTCAAGCCTTATCTGGCTTCCTCGGCAACCCCTGCTGGTTTACTGTTGCATAATCAATGGCAATCCAACCTGTTACACTCTACTTAAACTGCTGTGACGGTAGTGAAATCTATTTTAGTTTATTTCAACTTCGGTACCAGTGATACCCGACTGACCTTTATGTAGATTCATGATAAACTTATATGTGATTTTGATGTAATACAATTTTACATGACGCGCCAGCTAGTAGTGAACTGCTGGCGCCACCTACTGTTAAGTATGTGAATCATGTCTAAAGCCCCTGATGGTAATTTGCCGCATTATTACTACATTATTACTATTCCCGATATTTGCCATTCAACAAGCTGCCAAATGACCATGTATCAATACATTGGTCATTCCACAGAAACGGTGCACCCCCTCCCCTCCACTTTTAAATATGATTACAACATGCAAAATGGTTTTAATGATAAGAATTTGGTATGAGGATGGGCAGACCAATGTTAATATAAATAAACACAAGAACGTTTTGCAGGAGTCTGTCAAAGCTGATATTTTGGCTCTTTTTGGTGTAAAAGTCAGCAAAAGTGGTGTCCCACACCTCATTTTATTTATCTCTTGTATGATCAGGAAAAGTTGAATTTTCAACTGTTGAAGAAAATTATGAAATATTTGTAGTTAAGGTAATATCATCCATTTGTTAGAATTTGTCCACATAATAAATGCCCCTCCTGTTACTAGAGCATCAAAATGTCGCTGAATAAAAAACAAAAATTGTTAGGTTTGTGCACTTTTCAAAAGATGAAAGCACAGGTATGGGGGACTTCATCCAAAATGGATGGAAACTTCGGTATATCACCTGCATTTCCCTTTCAGATGCATAAAGTATCACTAATTGTCAATCCTATTCATAAAGTATCACTAATTGTCAATCCTATTACTGTCGTTGCTGTAATGGCTGACATAATAGGTCACACGACCAACCAATTTAAATATAAAAGATGAAAAAAGTTTTGTTGTCATGTTGCAACATTGAAATGTATGAAAATTCATAATTTTGATGGATTTTTGAAAGAATGAAAAATTGCTTTTTTTGCACTTGAAATGCCTAAAGTGCAACGTTTCTGTGGAATGCCCCTCATAACGTATTCAACCAGACCTACTTGGCATTACGAGTAAATGTGGGAGGCCAGAGGTAGGCAAGAATGACACTTTGAACGATCAATGGGTGCACATTGCCCAGTGACCTCTGGTGCAATTACAGCAGGACTGGAAATGGCAGAAGATGCACCATTAATGGCACATGATTACCACTGGCCAATAGTACATGCTGAGCAACAGCATTGCACATTAAGAGGTGGGGACAACAACGTGGTATAGGGGATGGGGGCCTAGCTCAGTGATAGCTTGCTGGGCTTCCAACCACTGGGTCCCGGGTTCAATTCCCAGTCGAGCCTATGTTGGATGGCTGTTTCATCCATCATCTCATTGCCATGGTCTTGCTTGTCATAATCAGCCCATCAGGTGCAGAAATACAGGACGTAAAGCCCTATTCCACCACCACCACAACGTGGTATACGTCGGCAGAAAGGTGGGCGATTGATAAGGTGTCTATGCTGAGCAAGTGAATGAGCTCCATCCATTGAGTGAAGGTGTGTAATGGTCGTGTATCAGGGTGTGGACTTCACTGTCATCTCATCATTATGCTTGCCTCTGACAGGTGGTCATACAGTAATAATCTGGTTGATCATGAGATTAGTAGTAGTGAGAAAATCCAGCACAAAGACTTATAGGAAGGTACAGAGGTTCAGAAACATACAGAGACATACAAATGTATATATATATAACCAGATGGGTGGCCTAATGGTTAAGGCATCCGCCAATTCCACATTGGCCAGCTCCGCTAAAGGTCCTAGGACCCTGGTTTCGATCCCAGGCCCGGGCACTCTTCATAAGCTACATCTCAGCTGGATGTCGATCGCATGAGACGTTAAATTGGAGGTACCTTGTATTCTATGATGAGGCAAGTAAAAGACCCAGCCCATGGGGTTAATTTGTAACAAGCCTTATTACCTCATCAATTTGCCTGCCTCTGGCAGCTGGTTATATAAGCTGACTAAGCTTCAGACCCAGTAGCATTGAGACACTGACATTGACATTGAAATATATATATACTTTTTAGAATCAAACAAACAGCCAAACAGATAGCCAATAGACACCAAGTGCTTAAATGGCTGTTTGTAATAGGAGTTTATATAAGCTCTTATTATTGAGTATAATGACTATTGCTGCAACTTTATAGTAACTCCAGTCTATTGCAATGGAATTTCTAGATGTTATTTTGGGATTTGAACCTACAATTCATGACTTGTATGCGAACACTTAATCATGCTCATTGTCACAGGAAGTGGTAGTCATGTTTCCGGTGTTCAGGGTCACTTTTATTGACAGGCCGTTTCGTCATTCACTATGTTATGGCTGACAAATAAAAAATATGAAATTCTGTTTTGATTCACTCGTGCCAAGTAATAAGTTTCGTTATATATAATATGGACGAAACGGTCCCTTTGTTCTGGTCTTATTCTCTTTGAAGTGCGAACTTCACACAGGTAAAGGGAAAGGGTACATGTAGCCTCTGACTTATGCCTTGCACAGTTAGATGGTTGTTGCAGCTCTGCTACTTATGAATGGGTCTTTTGGCCACATATTTCTCTATTTAGGGGCCATTATGCGGGCATTTTGCCATCACGTTCACACAATTATAGGATGGCTGCGTCTCTCTGTCAGACTAATGAGACATGTATCCATATTGATGAGGCTGGACGGCACTGGACGGCACTGACGCCCCTGTTCAGATGCCAGCAGTCACTTGGTCATCTCGTCCCCATATTCGCCAGATTATGGGGGCGAAATGACGCATTACCTGCCACGGTGCGAGGCAGACCTGAAGCATAAGGCCAACACTGGCTGCTAAATGGCCACTTGTGTATGGAGGACTTATAGGAATAGCTATTATTACTCTGTGGTTATAATCAGCGTTTTATGTGCAGAAAATGCAATGTTTTGTTTTTGTTTATCACAAACTTTTTGTGTCATACTGTAATACTGTTTATTTTCGCATGCAGTGCAATATAGAACGTAATGTTTTGCACTGATAATGAAAAATGCCTTGGTGATATGATCTGATTTAGTTGCAAACGCAAAATTTGCAAAATTTGAAATTCTAAAGATGTGATCTGATTTAGTTAGAAATGCAAAATTTTTGCTTCCTTGTTTTTGTGTGAGCAACCAGCCTGCATGCGATTTCGAGCAAACTTGGCATATCACAACATGTAACATTAGAAGTTTGGACCAACTTTTTAATTAGCTGTGTAAATATAACCATTTATACACAAAAACCCATCAACTGGACGAGTTGTGATGAATTTTACTCACACTCAGTGGTCTTTCATTCATCCTCTTATGTTCGTGCTTTGGGCCGGTATTAGGCGTTCTATGAAATTGGCTACACCTGGCACCTGGTGCTCCCCACTAGCCTTGGGCATAGCATTGAACTTGGCAGAAGTTTAGCCATGGATAGAGCAGGAGATAAACCTGCTCCTTGTCATACGTCATACTCTGCTTCAAGCCAATGTCATCCTGTCATCATCAAAGGTCAAACAGGGACTAAGGTTGCATGGTGTTTGACTGGAGATTTGACAGGTGAAATTGTTTAATTTATAACTACTGGAGGCCGTGTTGTCTTTCTCATGTTTTTACTGAAGTCAAGCGTGTTTTTATTTTTGTATACTTAGTGGCTAACAAGAAATGTGCGGATTTTGGTAGTAACACACAACCAAAAATGCATATAAAGCTTGCCAGACACTAAGAAAACTTGCCGGTCTAAAAAAAGTGGTTGCAACGCCTTCGCGCTGCTCAGCAGGCGAGTCTTTTGATGAATCGCCACGTCTAATTGGCTAAACGGCCGTTAAATTAATTGTTTTTTGATTCCGTGCCTTGACCACTTTCATAGTTTAGTACAAGTCATTATACAAAGAAAATAATTTGATATAGTGTGGAAGTGGTCAAGGCACGGATGCGATTTCAGGTAAAGTTTTCTTAGTGCTAGACTGACTGACATAAGGTGGTCAGGTACGATTGTTCGAATTGCTGGAAAGGCCAATACTATTATGGCTTGTCGCTCAGCTTGTTTTTGTGATTGCTACATTTCTCATAAACTATATCTATGTTTATCATGGTAAAAAGCGTGTGTCTTACAGTGTTCTAACATACCATATATATGATTTGATGACGCTTTGATGATCAATTTTTATAGTGCAATTTCTTACCCAGAAGACAAAGTTAATATTTTTGGGGAAATATTTATTCATCAAGGCAGTATTTAACAAAAAAAAGAGTACTCTTTCCTAGTTTTCATAAAATCAGCTACATTTGTCAAAAATTGATCAGATAGGCTTATATCAAAGGTAAGGCAATATCTATTGGTGCTACTAAAACTGATTAAAGTGCACATGAGAAAATTCAGACTGATCATCTGAATTTTTTATCTACCCTGTTATTGATCTAGTCATGTATCTTTACCCCAGGTGCTTTGAAACTAACTCACACAGACATTATTGAATAAGAATTGTTCTACCCATTATCTGTGAAGGTTAAAAACTTATACCCTGGCTTGGAGTTCAGCAATGTTTCATTTTTAGCTATGGTTGAGGATTGTTTTTAAGATAGAACAGCAGCAGCAGCAGCAGCAGCATCAACAGCAGCAGCAGCAGCAGCATCAAAATTGTGCTGAGCATATATGCATTAACACACACGATGACTCATAATTTTGAACTCATGATGTGAGAATTATTCTTCAAAACTTCCTTCAAGCTAGGATAAGAATGCAGCCGCGATGGTATACATTTTATGATCATGATCTCTAATGGTTCTGTAACTTTTAAGTCATTTTGATTTAATGGAGCCAGACCACACATGGAATTTATCTTCAATCAGAATCTAATTGCAAACAAACCACAAATGGTTATATAATAAAAAACAGTATCTTTGTAAAGTGTAATAACCTGATAAACAGTATAAGGTGTAATAACCTGATAAAAGCTAAAATTAAATGATGATTTATTATTTTCCAAACCGGTCATAAGACAATGTAGCGAAACGCTGACGCAATAAACTGATTTTACATAGTGCCAAATGAATGTTGTGAGAGATGCATTCGATTTCGACAGGGTTGTCTAAAAACGCTCAGAATATTCCAAGGCTGTTGGTCTTGTGGTCGGTAACATTATGGATAATTAGTAGGCCTCGTACACTTAATCAAATGCATTAGAATGATGCGCCTCATCCTGCCTCATCCTTACTCATTCTGCCCATTTTGGTTTTAGCCTTTGAGTCCAATTGAGGAGTTCATTGTGGAAATTCTTTGAGTTTCAATTAGCATTCGTTATGACAGAAGCGCCGGAAGTCAGCTCTTCATCTCTCTGCGCATGCGCGGCCAAAAGGACTACTTTCTTTAGCCACTTCCGTCGCACAAAAGAGTGCGCGCAGTAATTTGATGTTTAATGGGTGCATGATGGCAAAGATGCAGGGCTGACAAAAATACTAATATGGTTTTTTCCTCCCACAACCTTTTTGATGGTGCCTCGGCTTTCATTGAACACATTGGGGAAGCACTTTAAACCAACAGACAGATAACACTCATGGTTGAAGATAGCTCTTAGATATGGTGTATTTGCCATATTTGATAATATCTGTGTCTGGTACTGCTATTATTTAGGACATTGGCATTCCTCACAAGTTTCTTTAGATGTGGCTGAGCTGAAGTCCTACCGACCTTGCTGTCAGCAGTGCCAGAAAGTAGAGCTATTGCTAAGATCAAGGCTGAGACATCTCAGCATACCATATGAGAGGTCTATGCAAGGTTAGCAAGTATGAATATCATAGTAGGTATGGAAATTATGAGTGGAATTATCTTAAATCTTGCCTCCATCAATACATCTGTACATGTCCCACAGACACATCTGGCATCTCCTCTGCACCAAGGAAAACCAGAACTTTGAGTTTGGAAGTTCTGTAATTACTAAGAAGTTTTAATGTCTTTTATGGAGGCTAGCCTTTGGATTTTACTGTGTACCATACTGTTTATTCTTGAAAAAAGAAATATCAGTTTTATTCTTTTAATATCAACATAGTGGTTTAGCAATCAGAAAAGACCCATTTTGGTCTTCATTAATTCTGGCTCATCAGTCAGTTTTCATGGTGCTGTTTGAACGCTATAAACAGCTGTGAGTTGGAAGACATTGTAGCCTCACATAGAGACACAGTTTTTCTCCCTCAATCTATCTCGGTTAATGCGGCTTAGTGGCCTACTTTGGCTAGGATCCCTGCAATGACTGACTTAATAACTCCTAAGTCTGTAGACCATGCATTTGGCCCCATAAAAAGGACATTACTCTACCATAAGCCAAACAACGTTTGCATGTCGACGCCATTGCTGGGGAATCCCCTAGAAAATACCGGAAGTGGAGAAGCGGAAGTCAGGGTCGTCGTGTGATAAACGATGCGTTCTGATATGGGTCGCCGAAAGATATACAGGAAGTGGTCAGTTGAATCCAAATCAGTGGCATCAGGCGACTGCGCTAGCTTACTAAGGCCAGGCATTAGATTTTATGTGTTGCTGCATATTGTTTTCTCTTCTTACTAGTTTAATTCTTTCGGGGGTGGGGGATAGCTGCATGCTGGGCTTCCAACCACTGGGTTCCGGGTTCGATTCCCGGTCGAGCCTCAGTTAGATGGCTATTTCATCCATCATCTTATTGCCATGGTCCCTGCCTGTCCTAATTAGCCCATCAGGTGCAGAAATACAGGATGTAAAGCCCTAATCCACCACCCAACCTAGTTTGCTTACTAATCTGTTTTAAAAGTAGTCCTAACCTCATGGCACTTTCTGTACTTGTGAAGTACATGCACTTGAGTCACAAGTACTTCATGAACACTCTGTGTAGCTGTAATTTCGTAATCTTGTTGAGAACCGTCTACATGATTTGGTTACCTTAACACGAGAGTGTTTATTGTAGTTATTTGCAACATAGTCTACTCGTTGGTTGTTTGTAGACCTGTTCACAACTGCATGATGAACACAATGCGAACTTGGAATAAAAGCTACTCCTCAGAAGTTGGTTTATTTACTTTTGTGTGGGAGTGTGGAAGGCAGACCGCACAGTAAGAAATGTATGGAGTAACTTTGGAAGAGCAATGAGAAGCAGTAGTGGGAGCATCTTACACAAAACAAACGAGCCAGACTGTGACCTTGGGGGGTGACAGTTAAGTGGGTCAAGGTCGAAGGCCTATTAAAGGTCACTCTGGTCCTACTCCTCCGTCTTAAGGGTCCACCTCCCTTGACAGTATGATAAACACAATGTTTGCACAAAGTCTGGCTAGTTTTCTCAGTTTCTTGCCTGCGCCCTGTTCTCCTAGTCCTAAAAACATTTGCTGTTATTGATCAGGACATTTGTTTTGGTGCCTCTTTCTTGGCATGCCTTATGTCTTGCATGCCTTGTTTCTTTGTTGTTTAGCCAAATGTTGTCTCATTACGTTTTTTACATATGACATTGTTAAGATTTACTATCTATAGACAAAACGATCATATAACAGTGACTGGTTATAAGAATAACTGATAACCTTTCTCCGTAATATAATAGCAATTAAATGGATGTAAGAATCACAAATTAATTTTCTCCACATGGTCTACTCTTATTAGTGTTTATATTAAATTATCCTGACAGTCATTTTATTACATTTTACCGGTAATTCACTGCAGCAGCAGCTTTCATAAAGTCAGTAAAATGATCCAAATTTCTTCATCCATATTTGATTGAAATACATTGAAGCTATTTGATTAACACAATTTGAAGACTATTTTGGCAATATTTAGCTATATAAAACCACGCTTTACACTACATAGTTATTTGTGTTCAATTCAATATGTGCGCTTAGCACACCCTGGCGATAATGTATGGACACTTTAGCGTCACTTGGTGCATAGGCCACTGGAGCATCACCCAGCCTCTCAGCATCTCTTTGTGGGAAGCATCCAAAGGTCAGAGCAACTGCATCATAATGCCTTTATAATTTAATTGCCAAGTCCATTGGTTTAAAAACCTCTCTAAATTATACATTAGGAATGAACGCACTTAAACCTGAGAGGTAGCAGTATCTATAGATAGAAACATTTAAAATAGTGCCCAAAAACAAAACATACACTGTAAGTTATTTATAATAATTGGTTATACTCAATTACGGGCTAGCGTTAGTTTCACGAATGCAGTTTTGTTGCATGAGAATTGCAAGCACACTATCTATAAGTGTTCATCCTTAAGAGAAAGAGTAACACCAATTATTGCAAAATGTACACCAATAATGCTGCTAATCTTATCATTGAAAAAGTATATTTGAGTACCATCCTAGATGGGAGATGAAGCAGTATACATTTTGGAAAAGCAGGCCAAATTGACCATGTGTTACATAAGTGACATATTGTAGCTTAAAAAAAAGTAGATGTTTGTTAAGCACTTGTATATCAAATCCAATATCTTCTTTTACCTAATAAGACAGATTTGAGCCTTACCTAACACCAGCAATTTCACATTCAGAAATCGTCCTTGGACACTGCTGTCAACCATGTTACATGTTTCATCAGCCACACTGCAACATGTTCATCCGAGCAAAGTAAGCCATCATGCGGACTCAGCTTAGTCTCCCAATTTTCCCTGCAGATCAACGTCCTTGGACATCGATAAAAGATGCAGAATTCATGCCAGCAATCTAGATTGATTGTCATCAATAGCAGGGCCTAAGAGCAGCAGCAGTGGCAGCAGCGGCAGCAGCAGCAGCAGCAGCAGCAGCAGCTAGACTCAAAGCTGAGGTGCTGAGCGTATCTCTGGCTTTGTGGTCCCATGTCCTGACAAACCCATTTAAAGTCAGATGATTCAACTAGATTGGTACTCCACCACCAAGCCTCAGTCCCTTGCCTCAGACTGATCATGTGTCCAATGTGATTTTTCAGCTTCAGGTTTCACTTGAAAGCAATCCTGAAAACCTATTGTGGGAATCTCTGCTTGAATTACAAAAGAAAGGAAAGAAAGAGAAAGAAAGAAAAATGTCTTCCCACGTTTGCTGTTACTCCTTTTTCTCAGAAACCATAAATTTGTCATTTTTTCATTCTGATTAATATTTTATAATTTGATACACAATCACTTTTGATTCTTCTTGTCAAATGTAATAGTACACTACCCTATGGACCAAGTTTATGTTAATAGTAAGTGTAATTTTAAGTGGATATATCATTGTTTTCATTTTGACCATGGTAATGGTCATTCCTATTTTAAGCAAGTAGTAATGCAGCTGACCAAAGAAGCCTAATGTCGGCTTAATATGTTAAATTTCGGTAAATACATTAAGAAAACACTTAAAGAGGTGGGGGCCTAGCTCAGTGGTAGCATGCTGTACTTTCAAGCACTGGGTCTCGGGTTCAATTCCTGGTGGAGATGGCTGTTTCATCCTTCGTCTCATTGCCATGGTCCCTACCTGTCCTAATTAGCCCATCAGGTGCAGAAATACAGGACGTAAAGCCCTAATACCCCACCACCACCACCACCAGAAAACACTTGAAAGTTTTGGTTCAGTCACCATTTCCTACTAAATTAGATCACACAAATATTTCACGACATGACATACAGTTTTCAGGCTCCTCTTTTGTACTGATAGACTCAACGTTGAAGTTGCTGTATTGGGTATGTAATCTGGCTCCCGCAGGCACGTTGCATTGAGATTTTGTAAACGATTTGACACTCATGTGCAGACTATCAGAGGCACCCTGAAGGCAGTTGAGCTTCACATCAAACGCCTTGTCAAGAGGGTACTAGGCCATGTCAGGACTGTCACTGGAAGTGAGAGAAGCCTGAAAACAAGAGAATAAATCATGGAATAAAAGGAGGACATTCAGAAGGGAGGACATCTGAAGGGGTAATGCAAGGAGTAGCATCTTCACCCGCACTAAGATGCCACTTCTGTTTCTGCTGCTGCTGCTGCCGTTGCTATACAAGATGATGGGCATCCGGAGCAGTTTTTCACCTGGTGGGACCACAGATAAGACTATAAGTAATGGCCAGAGCTCTGCCAAGGTTAGGCACAGGTGATTTACCCTAACAAAACCACAGAGATAAGGCAAGCAGTAAATATGCACAGCTTTTCATCTCACCGCAGGCCTGCAATACAGCTGATTTGGAAGTTCCATAATTGACAAGAACTCAGCAGGCCCCCAGGGCCAACCCAGCACTATATTTGTGCTTAATATGAAGTTATCCAGTGATGAGTGGGTGGTCCTCTGATTTAGTTGGCTTGCTTTATGTGTTTTTTTTTTTAAGAAGAAGAAGAAACACAGATGTAGATGAGAAATAAGTCCACATGCCACAAGTTACTGGAAAGTGCAGGCAACATGTCTTTATCATAGAAGTAAAAACTTTATATATAGTACTAAAAATGATCTTTTAAATATATTTATTAAGCAGGCTTCCTTTGACAAGCCTCTGGTCAGAAACAAACGACTTCTCAATTCTTTGCGGGCAGCTGATACAGATGCCTCACGATTTAAAGTTTTATTTAGGTTTTTTTTTGGGTGCATTTTAGGCCATAGAGCTGGTTGCTTTTATATCATAATATTGTTCACGTTAAACGTTAATATAGATCATACATGTACATTTTAAACATACAAGTGCAATCCAAATGTATCACTAGCCAGATACAGTCTCAATTTTGTTTCTGGAAACTATTAACTCTACATAACCAACTGAGCTAGGTTGGAACTCTAGAATGAACCAAACTGCTAATTGAGTTTCATTTGGTTGTGGTGATTTTAGCCTGTCAATCTGTAATAGGCATTGAAACAATTGAATAGCCTATAGAAATTATTTGCTACCCTTTAAATAGTCTCCATTTGATCTGTGCCAATGTTTTCAGCTCGCCTGCAACTCTTAATGAAATTTGTCCTTGCGCCAACACAATGTTGAAGCATCTCAATTTCAGGCTTAATCCCCCTGGCAAACTGCAATCTCAATGTAGCTGACTGGAGCATCCACAGAGCACATTAATAACAGCCAGACAGGAACACATTTGCCACAATTTCAGGCGTGATTAACCATATTTGGTCATGTTGCATTAGAGTTATAGCAGGGATAATTGGGCAGTGGCAAGAGCTGAAGTTGAGGACAATAAAATAAAATTGAACGTTGTCAGGATTTTGCCATTCGCTTCAGGGAAAGTCCATGGATCCAGCAGCTCATGTAATTCACCAATTTCACTTTTCTCTTTGATAATTTGCGAAATAAGGAAGAGGAAGAAATTATTATTGTTGCAGTTGAGGCTAATTCTTAAACGACATGATGTCTTTCTTGAGGCTTGTTGTGTATTTGAGAAAGGGGAGAATTGAGCCAGACTGACAAACATGGTGGGTTTGAGACAGACAATAGCAGAGACAGATGGAATTGTATTATATTGTATTGTTTATTCATTATAGTGATAGGTACATTTAATTGATATTAAAACAGATTTGATACAAAATTATGTAACCCAAATGGAACATTTTCATTAATAATTCCATGAATAGTAGTATATTGTGATTAACGGTGTGTTAAACACCAAGGAGTCATTAACGTCAGGATTGCTAAGAGGACAAGATGGTTAGAAAATTACTGTATAGTGTAAAAGTCAGGTAATAACCTTAAGGGACAGATATCAAGATACGTTACAAAAAAAAACAGAGGAAAGTCAGATCTTATGAAGAATATCGATAACCCTTAGAAAATGTATAATAGCAGCAGAGTTTACCTTGGCCATGTTATAAATAAAGTTAGAAAGTGGATGTTTCAATGGCTTCAGAATAACCTTCACTTCCACCAACTCATGGACCTGTAATGATGTAATGATTCATAATTCTTTCATAGCTGCCACATGAACAGGAATCAGTGCACTCTAATTAATATGAACATATTTTCATTATCACATAAATGAGCTCATTTCCTCCCTTACCCTTATTTTCCTGTTAATAGCAAAATCGATGAAGGAGAGTTAAGTCACTAATTTGCTCTAAGCACAAAGGAGAATGTTTATTGCACTGCAAGCAAATTTTGTAGACACAAGTTTGTTCGGTGTTGTTATTTCTCATGTTCAATGAAATTTATATTGCACCAGATGTAATGAAAATAACACAATCAAAACATACACAGGAGATGGGATGGATAGGTGCCTACCAGCCCAGCATGCTTCTATAAGGCAGTCCCCAATATGAGAATAATATATTATGAAACACACACACGTCCACAATACATTTTGAAATGGTTTCATAGTGAGTAGTGTTCCAAGTTTTAATTCTGATATAATGTGGAACATTCTAAAAATTTCCCATTAAAACAATGACCAACAACTTGACAATGTGAATGCAATCTGTGAGTCGTCTGAAATTTGGTTGTGAAAATCCTGTGTATATCACCATAATTTCTGCCAGTACAGCACAACAGTATTGAGCTGAAGTTAAACATTATTTGTGGGTTGTTGTGAACACAATATCAATATTTGTGACCACCTGCCCTGCTTCATCTTCCATGTGGTGATGGCTTATCCAGGAGAGAATGATCCTCCTATCAACCCAAGGGGCACATTTTGTTATCTTGCAGAGCAGTCAACAATTCTTGTGCTACTTTGTTTTGGGGTAACAAGACCCGAACCACACAGATGGGCTACAGATTATGTTGGCGCTTGGTGTGGCCAGCAGTTGTTCTGTTATGTTTGACCAATGGTCAATTTCTTCTCACTGACCATAGATTACTTAAGCAGCTAACCTCTTACCCCAGACATCTTGGTCTTTGGTCTGTCAGACTCAGCAACGTTTCCTACTTAAGAAAGTGATGAATTTAAGCAGAGGAGTCAAGGACTGGAGTGATAGGAAACACTCTGTACTAGCTCTGCTTTCCGTGTTTTGCATGATCTGCTGTATGTGCTGACAAGGGTAACCTTTTTAAAGCCACTGTGTTGCCTATTAGATCTGAAAATGAGTTTTTTCTATGCTTTCTGTGGAACTCCAATCTAAGCTCACCTCACTATTACAAAATGTCCCTTTGTTTTGGTCAATTTTAATTCATCTCTTAACCTGTAAATCTTAACACAGTGATTCTTTATTAGACCAATATATTTCTCGCAATGGGTGGTCAAATTAATGAAAGTCATATGTATTTGGGAAATAGTAATAGCTTTCTTAATATGTTTCTTTTTTATATCCATGACTTTGTACGATGTTTTACACAACACATGCACGCCTGCATAATAAGCATAATATTATTACATATGTCCTTTCCATATGAATATGATGTACGGGTTAAGAAATACCAGATTATATGTTTTGGAAGACTGGCTGGGTGGCCTAGCAGCTAGGTGGTCACACAAAAAGCTGGGTTCACTTTACAAGCAAACCCCTGCTATATGTTATTTGTTTGTGTTTACATTTGTATTATACGATAATTTCTGATCCTTCCTTCCTTAATTCCTTCCTACTTTCCTTCTTTCCTTCCTCCATTCCTCCATTCCTTCCTCCTTCCTCCTCCCTTCCTCCCTCCCTCCCTCCCTCCCTCCCTCCCTCCCTCCCTCCCTCCCTCCCTCCCTTCCTTCCTTCCTTCCTTCCTTCCTTCCTTCAAGATGTTATAAGAATTGGTGATGCCATGCATTTGGTGTTAAAGCTGAAGGAAGTAAGGGCTACAAGGTGCCAACTCCCAGTCTTATAAGTTATTGTCTCATCATCTATAATTTTGCTTTTAGCAGCTGGTTATTTAAGCTGGTTGATCTTGAGACCAACCATCAGACATCTTCATAAGTGTGTCTGCTGAGACCTGATGTATAACTAAGCAGCAAATAGTTTAACCACAGACTGAAACAGCAACTAACACATGATTACTGTACATCACCCTGACTGTCTTATCAGTTCTTATCTTAATTCTTTCTCCTTTGACATTTAACCATCTAGGATCACCATTTTTTCTCAAGGAGCAGGGTGAATTGATCGACAAGTTCACCAGTGATGTTTTTCCTTAGCTCATATGAAAATTGGTTGGGAAAACTCTGTGTCCTACCAGTTACAAAATGTGAAAGTTTCTCACTATTGATGTCAACCTTCTACATTTCGGGAATAAGAATACAGGGCTAAATAGTGGTATGAAAGTGCAGGGAAACAGCTAATGTACGTCCTAATTGTTGCATATATTTTGGTGATGTAATTGCCCATCAAAATTTCAGTAAATGATTTTCTTGTTGCTTTCTGATAATGTTACACAGAACTTTGTGATTAAAATGGTGTTTTAGAATGACAATTTGTAATTTGGTAGAATTAAGTGTTCATCTAAGTATGTAACACAATGATAGCCAACGTGTACAATACAATACAATACAAATGCAAAACAATACAATACGATACAATACAATATGTAGTACTTTATTTATGTAAGTTACTCACATCATAAATATGTGATATTTCCTACTGCTCGCTCAGTCTAAGATGTTAAAGACTAGCAGCGGATAGTAGTTATAGACATCAGAATATTAGCGAAATATACTAACATCATATGTATCATTTTCCAATGTTATTTATGCGTCTTATGCATGTTATATCTTGGTAACTTACCAAGCCTCTCTTACACCAGTGTCTTATTGATTCAGTAACCCAATCTAAGAAACAATTTCTGGGAGACTAGGAATGGTTGACTCGATGCATGTTATTCTTCCACAAACATACCACGCAGTGTACTGTATATATGCACTGTTGTGCACTGGATATACTGTATATATACTGCCTGTATGTGTTCTTTTGATTAATGAAGCCCAGGAGTTTTGGCTTATCGTTTGAAGAAAGACTAGCCCTGGTGAATATTGGAAAAAACTGACTAGGGCTGGCTGTGTTTACTTCAGGGAGTTTGCTCATGGAGACGTGTATGTCTTTCTTGTTCGTCTTATCAGAAAGAATGTCCTTATGAAATATGAGTAGTGCTTGTAGGCGGTTCCTTCTTAAGTGGCAAAGAAACACACAGCGTGCTATCAGAGTGCTTTTCTTTTTATGTTCTCAGGCAACAGAAAGCTGGGTAAATGACAAAAAGCATAAACAATGACTTGCATTGACATTACCATCCTCTGCATATAATTTTTATCAAGGTATCATGGCAGTTGGGTGGCCTATTGGTTAAAAGGCATTGGCCAGAACAATACATCGGTTGCTCTGCTGATGGTTCTGGGTTCGGTTCCTGGTCTGGCCAATCTTAAATTTATGAGCTACACACATCTATCTTAGCTGTATGTTGGTCACATGAGACGTGAATTTGTTAAATAACTGGCAGTGCGGCAACTGTCTCGTACGCTGTGTCTTTGGGGTAAATCTGTAAAATGGTGTGGACTCTTATTTGAAAAAAAATATATATATTATTTTGTAGACCCATTATTTTCTTCCAACAGAGAAGCGGTTTAAGTTGTTAAGACTTTCCTATATTATACGAAATACATTTGTATACTTATTTCTCTCTTAACAGTAGCACAGGTTAAGCATCAATCCAGGTACTCTCTATATTGTTTCCCTCTGGCATTTTGCAGTTTAGTTTCTGTTTTCTTTTGTTCAAAGCAATTGCTCTTTTGGTTGAAGGTCAGATTCTTTGTGGTTCAAATATGCCTCAGTGATATTACAGATCCTTGAGGAATCCCCTCGGATGCTTGTAAACTTTGGCTGAGCCCCACTAACTACAGGGCAACTGGGTCACAACATTCGTCAGGGGTTTCTGCAGGTATTTGTTTGCCCCACTGCAAGACAGTTTGTAACACCTGCTTCTGAGTTTTAAACACAGCCATAACCTTGCTGAGGGAATCTTGTCGTTGGTTTGTTAGCATAAGTTCCAGATGTGCACCATTACCAACCCTTAGGTTGGCTTTGGTGCACCCTGTACTGGCTTTGATGCACTAGTCAACATGGTTGGGCCATCTTTGAACTACCCATTGATTGCTGTGGCTGGCCAAGAACGCAATGAATAATGCCTTTTTTCCTATTAAATATATGATGCTGAATACCTTATTTCATTTAATAATGGCAAGTAAAGTACAAGCATTTACTGGAACAAAACGTTAAATTGTGATTCCAAGCTTTTTTCATCGCAGGTACTTAATTAAAATGTCATTCGTTTCAACTTCTGTTAGAAGTTGTTAACATTTCCTCTCCTTGTTTCTTTCTTGTCGCTTCCTTGTTTCTTCCTTGTTTCTTTCTTGTTTCTTTCCTGTTACTTCCTTGTTTCTGCCTTGTTTCTGCCTTGTCTTTTTTCTAACTTGTTTCTTCCTTGTCTGATGTTTCAATAGTTATGATTCCTGTTGTAAATCAGATTGCTTGGGCCACCGGACAGTTGTTACATCCTTAATTCAGTTATTCCATTACATTTTAAAATTGACTCATTATTCATCAATTGATACATCCAATTAATTGATTCATTCTGACATGCATAACAGCTATCATACATTCAACTTTACAATGAAATATTTCCACATTCTTTCATGAGATCTATGTTGTGGTGTATGATTTAAATTTGGAAATGTGTTAAAATCACCTCCAAAATGTTTGCCTGAAATTCTCATTTAAACTCCAAAATGGCATTCTTCACCTTACGCCAAAGCTTAGCACAGCTTCTATTGGTCACCTACCTAGTTTGACCTTGGACCCCAAGGGTTCTGGGCTTCCTCCTTAGGGTCATCACCCCCACCCCAGGTATGATGATTAATTGCTGCTTGGAGGGCGTTATACGTGGTTTGCATTGCACAGATTCCAGAGCCTATTAACATAATGTAAGAAATGACCTATGACCAATTTACCTTGTTTGCCCTATATGCCTCTTGCACTTGCTCTATAGCTTATATTTCCTTGTGTGTTTTGATAAATGTGGTGGCTGTATGCTTTTAAGAGTAGCTGTATTGGACCTAGACAACTATTTTCAATAAAGTCTAGATGCTATTTGAACTATTACTTTCTGCATGTACACCCCTTTGACATTTTACAGACATTATCGATATTTACTAAGTGTTTGTATGAAGAATAAGGCATCTCACAACGAATTGGTTATAAAAGAAGTACACCTGCATGATGATCTTGAGAAAATGTAATTAGCATTTCTTCAGAAATGACAAAATTATTCCAAAGGTATTTTGCTTTTATTGGTGGCCTTGATAAACAATAAAAGATAATTGGCAGCACCTGAATAACTTCATGTCCTTGTAAGAACTTGGTGTCTTCTTTCTTTCAAAATTTTGAAAATAAAAAGAAATAGTTTAATCTTGGATGAACTAGACACTCTAGTTTATCCAAGGTTAAATGCCTCTGCATTCTGTACTTATAAGTCATTTTAGCAGATTGGTGGTGTATAGCTCCTTTGGGAGACCAGCAAATACGCCATATGATACCACTGGCCAACATACCACACAATATTGGAGCTGGACCATATCCTCAGCAGGGTTAGTTGTAAAATGTCTGTGTGTCTGGTAGAGTAGCCCATAGCAGGTTGCGGGTTTGAATCCAGGTCTAGATCTTAGCTGCAGGTCGTTTGCGTTCGGTGTCCAAGCCGGACATGTAACAAACCCACCCATTGGCCGAAGCATAGTGCAGTAGTGTGGACTCCAATGGCACAAATGTATAACATTGTGTTGACTGCAAACCTATCCCATCATTGCGTCTTTCCAGACAGCTGGTCATACAATGCAGTACAATACAATAAAGCACACTGCAATACAATAAAATATAATACACACCACACAATATTCTTTTTCAGTATTTTAGGTGCTTCCTTTTCCTATGCTATTTGGTTCTGTGATGAAACACACTGTCTTAAACTCCACTTAACTGCAAGTTGACATGCGTATGGACCAGTAAGCCTTATCTTTCAGCCGCCAATCTACTACAGACTGCAGGAGGGTGCAGGCGTCACTGTGGCCCCTTGCCTTACACCGTATTACGTATAAAAGGCTTCTTTGCGTGTCACGTGACATTAGTCAGCTGACTATCATGTGACCTGAGTGTACGATCAGTGAGCAAAGTGACTCTCTCAAAGGCCACTGTGTGAGTGGTCGCCATCAAACTGGCAGCAAACACGGTGGAGTACTTTTCAGAAAATGTTAGTCCACCGACTGTGCAGTTTTCAGCTTTAGAAGCACTGTCATTGTATCAAGTGCTGCCATCAGTATGTCACACAAACGGCTAATCATTATGTGCATGTATAAAGTTACTGTGATCTGCAAACTTTTCAAACTGTTTTCAGAAACTGTCCCTTGGTACGGAATAGACAATTGCGTATATATTGCAGAGTAAAACAGATCTATTAATATTGTTTAGTTTTATAAATTTGTCAGTGTTTTCTTCTTTTATTTTGTGGCAAAGGAGATAACGGACAGCCTGACAGGAAGCAAGACACACAGACAACAGAAAACAAAACTCTGAGACAGACTGCCAGACCACACTATAGATAGACAGATAGTCAGATAGATAGTTAGACAGATAGACAGACAGACAAACAGACAGATAGATAGATAGATAGATAGATAGAGAGGTAGGTAGGTAATATACACTTGTGTCTGTATTCTGTGATTGTTTTTCACACCAAACATCACTCCCAGTCAGCCCACGTCCACAGGGCCGAAACATTAGCCCTGCTTGATAATCCAACTAGTCACTGCTGATGAAGCTCTAGAGGAGATACTAGTGGAGTGTCGTTTGCGCATGCGTAATTAGGTCATGTGACAGCCCACGCGATGCCCAGATTAACCCCCTTGCTAATTGGTATAAATCAAGGAGGTGCTGTGTCCCTGATTTTGTCTGAGCTGTGCCTGTAGGCTTGTGAGACAGTCAGTGTCATGACAGCCCATCAGTTTTTGGCACCAGGCTATCAAAAATTTATGCTCGGCTCCAAACGGAGCATCAGAATTCCAGCATTAGCCAGACAATGATAAATACTAGAAGGCACAGGTGTCAGCCTTTTTATATGCCAATTCCTAGTTATCTCAGCCCATAGGCGTAGTTATTCTCTTGTAGAGGTTATACCACGGTAATATTTTCTGGATTTAATGCCGTAATAAGGCGCTGCCTTTGTGACCTAATTTCCGTCATGAATCTTTGTTAATACATTTTAACAGTCATTGCGCTCTCCTAGCAATAATTGCTTTCCTTGCCTGATATACACTTGGCTTGGGAAATTGATTTGATTATCAACCACGTGTTTATCGAGCGGTTGAGCGTTCAACCATATTTTATACTGATAAATAGGCTGGTATGATGTTTTATGTGTTGGTTAATCTATAGACTTGGCACAAGTTTTGCAGTGAATGTATCCGTTTCATGCATTATTGTATTTTTACTAAAGTGAGTTTGCTTGTCTGAAGAACCATTCCAACTTGGAACAACACCCTTCTCCGCTCAAGCTGCTGGTCTTACCCTCCTGTCCTGGGGACATATTTAACCCTTCCCTCTCTGACACACAGTAGGCTTGCTCTGTGCTAAATATCCCCCAATGCTCCGCTCATCTTTGGCAAATATTTAGTCGGCTAACTAGAGAAGACAGCTTGTCAACTGCCTGCCTTTCCTTGCATGATGTACCACAGGCTGTCAATGCTGGCCTCCTATGCCTGCCTGCCATCCTAGAACCAAATAAACAGCTTGAGTAAACAACACTGTCACAGTCTGTTTTGCTCTAGTCCGCCATGTGGGACCTGCACTGGGCCGATATAGATAGTGTTGTCACTCTGCTGGGTATATAGATTTGTAACGTCTCCCCTCGACCTCCAGGGGTGATATAATCACAAACAGGAGACTATGATACATGCCCCTGCCACCGCCATGCACAGAAGGCTCCAATTGTTCCATGTTGTGCAGAGAAATGAGATGACATTTTCCAAGGTTCTCCACAAAGATACGAACATCACACTGAATGTGCGTCTGTTTCTGGTAAAATAAACCCACAAGCTGGAAAATATTCAGCATGTAACTGCTAAAGTTATAGGCAACAGGAGTTTATCTTGATAAGTCTGTGCTTGTCTTTATCTCAGTACTACTGGCCCGAAGCCCAGTCAGCTTATACATGAAAGATGTAATGATAGACACCAAGTACAAACAAGACACTGTCAATAGTGGATTTTCACGGAAGGTTCTCTATAATTTCACCAGGTGGCTATGACAGAATACTGCAATTCTATTGGCTGAAAAAGTTCCCGCCCTTGGCTGTGATTGGCTGAAGCAAAGTGCATCCTAGCGACAGTATTTTTAGTGCATTTTAATGTATATTTGACATCTTATCATTTAGTTGGTGTCTGTTATTTCCCAGAGAATTTCTTTTGATGGAATCAGTTAGGTATGACCTACTATGTCTGAAAAGCAAAAGGAATAATAAGAGGAGAAGAAAGACTTATGTCTTGCTGAAATCAGGGCTGCTCAGTGAAAAGACTCTATTTAAACCACATGCAACTGACATTCAGCTGATATATCGCTCTTAAACTGGGATTCGAACCCGGACCTTTAACAGAGCTAACCACGGCTTTGGATCATTACACCATTTCTTCTTTTGTATGATATACCAGTTCCACTATACTCATTCTGGATCAATAATGATTGACAAAAATCACTACCGTGACCTGGAGTCGTGCATGTAGGGCAGGCAGACTGGGGCAGCACGCTGACCGTTTTCTAGATTCATGGCATTGTGACAAGCTCAATGCTGTCCAGACGGTCATTTGGTCAGGGTCAGGTCCTCTGCGACGCAAAAATCAGGATCATTGACCGCTTCGTCAGCATAAATGTCAAGGCCTTAACGGGTGATAAAAGCCAGAATCATGTCAGTGAGTGCATGTGGGTTTGCCCTGCACATTATGAGCCCTAAAGGATCTGACCTGGAATGCCAGAGACCCATTGGCCTTTTGTTAATGCTAATTGCAATTTGTGCTATAGCCCTGGCCTAATTGAAGGCACTAAAAACCAGTTGTGCAATCACTGGCCTATTTGCTCTTCTTTCTAAATGAGTAATTCCAACCTGGATAATAGATTACTCTGAAACCTTTCTATGTTCATAGCGTTTGCATTGGTTCATTTGTTGTTTTTATTGTTATTACGTACATGTCGAATACCTTTCTACACACATTTTTATGAGTAAATATCCCATTAAAACTAATGGACCAGAAATATGTTCTTCTGGTGGTTTATTTTGCTTAATTCAATCCATCAAACGGTAGCATTTATTTTACTTACCAACGCGAATACACTAAAAAGGGTCGATTGTATTGTGTGTATTATTTTCCTTTCCCTGATTTCTCTTTCTGCACACTTTTCCGTCCATCCGTCAGCCTCTGTTCTCCACTGCTACTTCTCCACCCAACTGAGAACACAGAAACAGGGGCTTTTGTAAAGATTTGGGCTGGATATGGCTTTCCAGCTAATCTTGCTTAATTCAAATCATCAAACGGTTGTAGAACGCCGGAGTGGGCTCCAAATTAATTAGCACCGTTTCAATTCACTCAACAGATAATTTTACGACACTCGAGGCTTCTTTACGACATGAAGAGCTGGTTTATGGCATCTCCATAAGTGTGTCAAGTATGTTCGTATTCAATGCTCTGCGTTTTCGCGGTTCAAATGGAAGGTGTGATGGAGTGGCCAGAGAAAAAGACTCCTAAGTGCCGCTTCATAAGTTTAACGTTGCTGTACTTTGAGTTGAACAGAGGAAAATGTGCAAATGGCATGAAATGGCGCAATCTGGTTGTTATGGAAATGGTGAAAGGCCCTTTTGTGCCGCTTTTGCATTCCAAATGTTGCTCACAGTATTGAGAGTTGGATTGCAATTGATTCCTAACACCGGAGCCGCTCTAATATTGACTGACAGACAGGCAGGCAGACAGACAGAGAGACCGACAGCTAGACAGACAGACAGCTAGACAGACAGCTAGACAGACAGACAGCTAGACAGACAGACAGCTAGACAGACAGACATGCATCAATGTAAACAGACAAAAGACGACATACAAACCGCAGGAAGGATTGGTACAATATATTTATTAAGAGCCAAATTCTGATATTTATGATATCAACATAAGCAATGTAAATTTAATGTAAACAATGCGCATTTAGTATAAAAAGGAGTTAATTAAGATGGCAAAACATTGTGTTTTAATGCAAATTGAACGGACAGTGAAGTAATCACTCAAAATAGATAATATCTGAGACAGATAGCGAGCGAGAGTCATGAAAATGTTTTGAGGGAGACGTGTTTCAATGTAGTAATGCAAACTGCACGGAACCACAGTGGCAAAATAGACAAAAAAAAATGCCAATCAGGTGGTAGAATATATTTTCAATTAAACAATTAAGGAAGAAAGATGGCAAAAAAAGCCAATTAAGATAGATAATGTTTAAACAAGAAGAAACAAGAGGATGAAATAAGTGCATTTAGGCTGTACGATACAATATATTCAAGCAAGAAGCCAAAAGAAACCCAGTTGAGTATGCAGTAGGATACATTTTCAACAACATGCTCAACCAATAAGACCAGCAAATAAGACAGATGATACCACTGACCAAGTATCATATCACACAATATTGGAGCTGGACCATATCCTCAGCAGGGTTAGTTATGAATGTCTGTGTGTCTGGTAGAGTAGCCCATAGCAGGAGTGGAGTACAATAGCAAAGTGCCTGGGGGCAAGGAACCTCCCTGCCTTATCCCACCCATAGTTCCTTGCTCATACTTGCTTGCTCATTGCTAAAAGGCCAGGGCTTTTGCTCCCAACCCACACCCCTGCTGTCAATAACAATTCCCAGGGTGAAATGATGCCCCAAACTTTCATTGATATGCTCTGCTCATACAGTGTAGTGGTGGGAGCCTGGTGGAATTAAAGAGGGAGGGTGGGGGTAGAGCCATGCTTTTTCACAGCAGTAACCCAAGAGGCTGTAGGTGGTTTAGTATGGCATGGCCAGGATGTTGATTGTGATTAAGTACAAAACATGGTCTTACTAGATAGTGTATTAGAAGTTGGAACTTTATTTTTGGTCGTTTTTATCTGTTACTGATGCAGAAGAAATGCAGGGCAATATATGTTCTTATTATAAACAAGTTCTTCTCACTATGGAATTTATTCTTGTCATTGACTCTATTTCATCCCATATAATTAATTTACAGTATACCAAAATACAGTGAGGTTACTTACATATTATTGGTTGTGTTGAACACTGGGGTCACTGGGGTTGGAGGTCCTCACCCACCACCCTTGCCATGAGGAGGCCGAGGACTTGCGAGGTAAGATGTTCCAAGCAACATGTACAGCAGTAGATGTAGAAACATACAAGATTTGAACATTTAACAAGAATAGTAAGAATAATATGAGAGATTCAGAGTAGACACAGATGATAATGTGAGACAGAAAAAAGAAGAAGACAGATTAGCCACTAGTTTCTTTGCTGCACCAACATCAAGCAAGTTGCTGGCCATACTGCTCTACTCAAACAGTTTGCATAGGTTCCGAGTGACATTTGAGGGTACGGTGTGAGGGTTTGGGTTAAGTGCAGGGGTTTAAGTACCCTTTACCCCTCCTTGTTGTCAATGAGGGGGTCGGCTACCTCTCTGCTTAGTTGGGGGTAAACTGTGTTGATAGAAGGCTGGGCACAAGTCCAAAAAGTGTGTAAGGTGTAACTCTTTGACATTCTGTTGACCCTGTACATGCTGTGTGTTTGTAGGGGATGTTGCTATGCTGCGATGATAGTTTTGGTCCTTCGAAATGGTTTGATATTTCTCAAAATGACAGAAAAACAGAATATAGTTATTATGAACACTTTTACTGAAAAATGTTCAAGTCTTAATTGAAATGTGAGTTAAATATATAGATTATTTACTAAAAAGATAACACAGACTGTTGCCTCAATTTTAAAGTGGTAATTTAGAGGTGCATTCGAGGCAACTTCTATAATGTAAGTCTCAAGCAGTTTAGATTATTTTTCCATAGCCTTTATACATGTAGACCCTGTAGGGATCGATGGTGAAGCTTTGAACCTGTTATGCCTTTTATGTTGCACCTTGGCTAGATGCTTACATTTTGAATGCATGATATTTTTAGTTTAACATTTCATTTCGCCTTTTACTTATATTGTTATTATAAGATCTCTATAAGTTTCCTTATAGCTTAGTTCATTAGCCTTACAAGCGCAAGTGAAGACACACAAATATATATATACATTGAAAATAATTTCGAAATGGTGTAATACAAAAACTTCATGTACTAGAATGTCACTTACACCAAACAACGTCTCTAAAAGAACTTTTGCCACCTCACACACACTTAAGATAGTGGATTTTCAAGGAAGATTCTCTGTATTTCCACCAGGTGGCTAAAACAAAATACTGCAATTCTATTGGCTGAAAAAGTTCCCACCCTTGGCTGTGATTGGCTGAAGCAAAGTGCATCCTAGCAGCAGTATTTTTTAGTGCATTTTAATGTATATTTGACACTTTATCATTTTGTTGATGTTTGTTATTTTTCTGAGAAAGTTATATTTATGGAATCAGTTAGTTATTACCTACTGTGTCTGAAAAGCAAAATGAGTAATAAGAGGAGAGGAAAGAGTTATGTCTTGCTGAATTCAGGGCTGTTCAGTGAAAAGACTCTATTAGAACTGCACAAGTATTGTACATATACTGGAAAAGAATGCTTGGTGGTACAAAACGCAAATCCAACTCTGTTATGAAGCATTAGCAGCTCCAAATTATTTTGTGCAGAAAACTCATAACGTGTATGCTAAAAAGTGTTTGTTTTGTCCAGACTTTGGTAATAACTCACGCAGTGTATTGCAGAACACAGCTGCAGTTAGGAGATAGCATTCATGCAAACTCGCCCCTGGCACACTGCAGTAACTTACTGTACAGAAAGGATAATTCTAGGAGCTTTTGTATATCTTTCTGTCACAAGTCTGTATCATACAATTGCACCAACGTGAAAGTTAAGTGTATGAAAAGTTGATAAACTCAACATTATAAGTTGTGTTTATCTTTCATCTGTATTTTTTTCCTTAATAACAAGGAATTCTTACCTTGCTTCTTTTATTATTTTGTATTGTTGAATAACTTTTCACAAAGTTCAGGTCATCTATCTGTAAAAAAGGTTATATTAAAGTGAGTTATGACTGAATATACTGAATATATGGGCATCCTCGAATGGGAATGTACTCATTTTGTTTGATATGTTAATATATACAATGTACTCGTCTGATTGAATGATCCATTGCAAGAGGATTTAGCTCATGATATAGTCTTAATCTAATTTGCAATTTAGACAAAAATCTTCTGATGACTTTTAAGCCGAATCTGACACTTCAGGGACATTTTATCCTTGGTGGGGTTTTTTTCCTGGTAATTCTATGCTTAGATCGTCTCTGCTATGTTTGTATTGGGTGATTTCTAGGAAATAAGAGTCTCATCTTGGCGCCTTGAGCAACAACCAAAAGATCGTTGACGAAAAACTGCGACATTTATACAGTAACGTCATCCGGAGATGTTGTCCTCATGTTTGATACAAGCGTTTCATAACTGATTATCAAGGTCTACAGACAGACAGCATTCGAATCTATCAAGGACGCACTGCATCGTTGCCATGGAAATGGGATAAAACACCATCTCCTAGAATTGTTGATAATTGCCAAGAAAAAAGACTGCCTCAAAAGGCGTAGTTGGAAAGTTACAAGGTCTGCTTCAAACTAATAACTCAATAGCTCACAAGGTTCTTCTGTTATTTGGTGGTT
Organism: Alitta virens; assembly: GCA_932294295.1. Classification (NCBI taxonomy): domain Eukaryota; kingdom Metazoa; phylum Annelida; class Polychaeta; order Phyllodocida; family Nereididae; genus Alitta; species Alitta virens. The sequence continues at coordinate 23,442,616 of OW028581.1, forward strand.
TCTTTCCTGTTATTTAGTGTTAGAGATGTGTTTTGGCATCAGTTATTTACCACCGATGTTTACCAAAGTATTCACACCTAAAGGAAAACCACACATTTAATTTTATGTGTTGCTCTGTTTGTGTAGGTTTTAAATAAGTACATAAAAGGAAGCCATATTTGTTTTAATAAAGTTCATACCAAGTAAGTCATTGTAAAATATATCCAGATACATTGGTGACACATAGGGACTTGTCTTTGCCAATTCCACACTAAGCCTGTTGATTGTAATCATACCAGGAACCTCAGGTAGCCCAGGTAGCCCAGGTAGCCCAGGTAGCCCATGTAGCCCAGGTAGGAATTGAACCAGGATGCTTCTGCAGCATTGGTGTCTTGGAATTTCCCATTTTGGGTAACCAAGGTGACCCTCTATCCAATTTTGCCATTGTGGACACCAAATCATTCTTTGTGATATCTAATACACATCATGCATTCAATATGCAATGAATAGCACAAACGAATCTTCTATCGTCTTGTAATAATTACCTTCTCATTATTATCAATATGGTGGTCATAACATGATATTGCAATGATATCATAAGTTTATTTTGAGAATACAGGAATAAATTTCTGTATTCTCAAAATATCAACATGTGATAACGATTTTTTCCTCTGTCTCTCCCAAAACATAAACAATAGAATAGAAATGCTTTCACAATCGTCCTTATCATTTCCATTTCTTGGCTCCTAAATGTTCGGTAAATTTGACAGGGGCATGGGACTTGCCTTTAGAGATTCTGCCACGGATTGCCTGCACGTGCCATGACATCATTTCAGAAATACTGAAAATATCCATCAAGGGGGTTGCTAAAACGACCAGTTTGTGAATACAGAAAAATATTTGTTAGCTCTCGACCGATCAGCGATCTTCATTCGGCATTAATAGAGGATAAGCCTAATACTCTTTTTGATCACACTCATTTCCTACTTAACTTCTAGTGTGCTTCTGTGGCTCAATAATCTGACGAGAACAAGTTTTTGAAGTGCGCTGATATTTTCGTTGGTTCAAATTCTGCAAATTCTTACTAATAATTAGCTGATGGAAATATAACACTGTTACATGGCCACATTTTCCACGTGCGTTATCCATGCGTTTGGATAAATGCATGGGAAACGCATGGTTTTTGCCGCACTATTATTGGCTAAAAACCATGCGTTTTCCATGCATTTATCCTTCTCATGGAAAACGCACGTGGCACATTTGGCCATGTACATGTACAACACTTTTGCTGGGTACTGTGCATACGAAGAGCATTTCTTCCCTAATAAGCCAACTACCACTATTCCTGATCTCCACCACACTAATGTATCCACCATGGGCAATTTCCTTAGGAGTGGTTTACCAGGCCCCACCCATGTTTACCAGACAAATAAGCCATGGATCTGTTGTTTTGAGTCTCACTGCAATTCTCTTTTTCTTTAAGGGCCCTTAGCCACTGTTCACATGCTCAATCATGGCGATGTCATGGCAAGTTCTTTCAACACAAAATAGCTCTTAATAATGGCAATGCTTGATGAATCATGCCAACTGTCATTGATCAGTCTCTCCCATCTGTGTCCTGGGAATTCACAATCAGCTCAAGATGACAGCGTCTTCTTTAAATTATTGGTCTACAAGCAATAGATATGTTCGTTGCTATTCTCCATGTGGTTTAATGTCTGGTTGGGAATACAGGTTACAAAATTAGGCACAGTAGGTTATTACTTTGAACATCCAAATGCTGCATGGGTAAGTCCACATTCTGACTATATTGCATTATCCCACTTGCAGTTATTGCTGTAAATGAAAATATATAATGTGGAGTGGAAACGCATATTCTTTGAGATTGTCACTCTTTATGTTACGTTATAACATGTTATAATGATTGAGCATATTATATCACTATTCCTCAGATAGTACTGATGTTAATAGACCCTCCGCACTAGGATGTTGTTGTATAACTTGATGGCAAAAGGACTTTCCTTAATCTGGAAAGAAGAAAATCATGTTGGTGCGTAGGGTTACGACTAAATCTTCCGAGCTGAGAAAGTTGGGAATCCACTTCAGATTCTTCGTGTTGTCTGGGATTTCTCCGATAATGGGTGGAATACTCTCCAACACGTGGTTGAACATCAACGCTCATGTAGAGGCTAAAGCGAACAATGTAAAAACAAATATGGCGGCCATAAGGAAAGCGAATCATGTTTCTTAGTACACAATCTGAGCAAGGTGAAAAAATCACGGATGTGTTTGGGCAAGCCGACGTAACATTCTCATAGAATAGGGCGACACGTCTGTGGTAATTCGAGATTGGATGCCGTGGAAATTTTCAAAGCCAAAGCCTAATAGCGAGGGCTTAAAGCCACGAAGGCATTCATCATGGCGCATAAATGAATAATTAATACAAATTAATGAATATTGCCACAGCCTAATATTACATGTTACCCCTTGTTAATGAACACATGAAACAGTGTCGCCCAACGGTTCAGGGGGCAAATAATGATCGATGTCCTAATAATGATTCAATTTTGTTGGACCTTTGATAAAACAGTTGAATTTCAAAGGCTCAGTGAAAAATCAGATGCATTTTTTTTTTATATCTTTTATTATTATTATTTTTTTTTGTGAGTGACCGAGACATGGGTAACCTCTAAAATAAATAAGGAATGGCCTGTACAGTAGCCTATAATGTGTCTCCAGCCTTCGCTGTAAATTTTGCAATCGAAGATAATGGTTGAACGGTCGTATCGCGGTTTCACGATAAACTCCCCCTTTCTAGTTATGATTGAGCACTCACAAACTAATAAACGGCGCTTAATCAATTTCAGCCAGTAAAAAAATTTGAAACTTTATTTAAAAACATGGATTACATTAAAAAAAGTATTTTGATACGTTATGAATGAGCAAAACGCTCTCTGAGCCGGCCAAATTATGTTTGCGATGAGGATTTGATGGCACGATTATACTGGCATAGTTTCCCTACATAAAAAAGGCAATTGTCAGTTTGAAATGGATCATAAAACACAAGGATCCACCTAGCGGTCATGACCTGCATCTCATTTCCGCTTCCGCCTAATATCACGTGACACCACAATGCCATCAAAAATGGCGCCTACATGCATATTGTCTGGTTTCCATGACAACCTCAATTATGCGCCAATTAAAATCGCCCTGCCACGACAAGCCCGGATGTAGTAGGGCTGGTGAAAAACGCTTTAAACAGTCGGACATTTGGAATTTATGAATGAAAATGAGGTAAAGTACCCTCAATGTGCCACACTGTAGCTGTTAATAGTTTAAAGACAGGCTGCTGTTACAAATCTTTTACAACCTCATCATTATATAGTAGTATCCATAATGAATATCCATTTGTTTTGAGACATATTTGATCAGAAATAGTTTAGAGCCTGCAGCACAAAATGAACAGGAATGTTACTATTCAGACAAACACCATTTCTAACCCACAAAAACATCTCCTTGAGGTTCTGAACCAACTAACTTTAAGTTTTCTGTATAAATCACAAAGGAAAATACCAAGTTTATTGTTTTACAGAAATGTCTTTATATCAGCCAGAAAGTTGGGGTTTTGACTTTGATGGCAACCTTTCTGTCCTTTTTGTGCTGACCCATGTCATTTATGGAAGAATGAGCGAGAATAGGTGGGCATTTATTTAGAATCCTACTGCAGGACCATCCTCTGTCGTAAATAATGGTCATAATAATGAGGTGGTGTTTTTTAGGTCATTGTCCGAACATAAACCTATCTTTTCACTAGACCAGCTTATAGCAAACCCCGCAATAACAAGACACCTTTTAACGTCCAAAATAGTACGTTATAATGTCAAACTGTAATATGTAGACTTCAGCCTTTGCTAGATAATCTGTTGTTGCAGCATGCATTCCATAGTGTATTCTAACAGTGCAACAGGAGCGTATATCACAACAAAATTAATCAGTTACATTTTGTGAGGATCTGAGGGGTACTTCAATGATTATCTCTTTGGCCTTGTTGTTGCAATTAGACACCAGGTTTGCTCACGCCATGGGCCATGGGTCATGGGCTGGTTGGTAAAAAAAGTACAAAGAGGATGAGGCGAACAGTATGTTCTGTAATCATGGTACCTTAACCTCCTAGCTCATTAATGCCATCACGATAACTTCTGAGAGATTTGCATGTCACTGTGAGCGAGAGCTGTTAGTAGCCAGCTGATGCATACCATAACGTGTCATTGATGAGAGAAGATGATGGCTTGCATTATGATATCTCATTGCATGAGATCATTCCCATTAAGATAACTAATGATTATAATGATATTGCTGTAATGGTTATTATGCAATGTCCAATGTTTCAATGCTACTGGGTTTGAAGCTTAGTCAGTTTATATTTATTAACTACCACAGGCAGACGTAGTGATTAGAAGGCTTGGAGTCCACACCATGTTACACATTAATTGTTAATCCCTTGGGTGGGGACTTTAATGGCCTCAGCATAGACACAAGCTGGGATGTAGTTCATGAAGAATGCCAGCAATATATTATTTGTCACATTTGAGATATACATTTGAAATTTCGCATCAGCCTAACAGTATGAAATGACTGATGATATGTTGGCAAAATGAGCGCCAGTTAATCATGGTCTGCAGTTAGTTGTTAATAAAAAGTAGAGTAGTAGGTCAAAATAAAGAGAATGATCTTTCCATGTAGGTTATGGAATCTCTGTATGAAAAATGGATGCTAAAAATGTGTAAACATTTTCATTCTATCAAATAAAATAATAATACCATGTACTAATGAGCTATCTACAATCGCCATTAGTGAGGTAGTCTTAATAGCGAAGTGGTCTTAATAATGATGTAGTTTTATTGTGAGGTGGTCTCATATGACGTTCTGGTATGTAATAGCTATTAGCTATTATGAACACCGATAATCTATCTACAAGATACCAACCAGTTATGTACCAGGTTTAATGTTACTTGAACCAAATTGCCCACATATGATATGAAATATGTTCATAAAATACATTTTTACAACTCTATTGAATTTTTGCACCACGCGAAAAAACGATTACTGGATAAACTATTGCACAGTTTTATGTCCTGCTTATATGCATATAAGTAATCAGATATCTGGATATTACGATCTATTATCACGTGTTGATGTCAAAAATACACGTGAATTATATTTTCGTAAGTCATGTTTTCGAAATTGATGATAAAACATGTCTAGAAACGGAACGAAAACAAGCTCAATAAACTGCACGGTATCTTGAATAATATGGACAAACACACATTTTTGCTGAAATGCAGTTTATTTATACAATTTCAATACACCACAGAAAAAATAAATCAAAATCAAAATCATGAATACACTATATTGGGTGTTATTTTACCATGTCATATATTGCAAAATATATTGACGGATATATACCGCTGATACTTACATTTTAAATTACCTGGAATTTAAATATTAAAGTTAAGATTGAGTTATTAGTTTTGGCTTCAGTCAAATCGTTCCCATCTCACTGGTAACTGCACCTGGAAATACAAATTGAACTGATAAAATTATTGAATTATTTTGAACAAAAACTAATATAAAAAACAAAATATAATTACCACATGCAAAAGCAATGACATTTAGATAAGATTATCATTTTTTATGCTCATATGAGTTGACATATAGTTTCCATACAATGTAGTTTTTATAAGATAAGATAAGATAAAATAAGATAAGATAAGATAATACTTTATTTCCAAATATTGAAATTTGTAGTGCTTTGTTTTTAAAGATAATATAAGATAATACTTTATCTACGATGGGCAAAGGCCTAGGCAAAGGCCAAGGCAAAGGCGAGTTTAAAATGGTAATTTGAGTACCAAAGCATTTCATTGAGGCTTTTACTATTTTTTACACAGAATACCATCCCCAGGGTAATGTAGCTGCGATGTGCAACTTATGTTAATGTCATGTAAGCAACTAAGATAGCCGTAACCCAGGGGATAATACGGTGAAATCACCTCTACATATGGCTGGACCTTCTGAATTTTGCATATGTTGACATCCAGTGGCTATGTCCATGTTTAACCTTTGACATGTCAGTTATGATCCTCTTAAATATTAATGCACATACTATCCTTTTCTATATATATGATCCGCCCTATTTGCTACAGAATAATTAATCGCTTCTCCATAAAGACATTAGATCTTTATAATATCCTCAGCAATCTAGCGGTGCTTAAATCCACGTGGATATGGGCGATGATAGAGGAAGGTGCGAGAATTGACGTTGCCTACGAGATCATGAATTCAGCTCCGACACCAGGAGAGCACTAAGGCGAGACATTAGCTGCATCTGGCGAGAGATCCATTTAGCCTAAAACAATTTACTAATGGTATCCAAGAATATTAAAGGCTGCCCATTGATCGCGGTGTAAGGGAAGGAGCTGTGCTGAGCTTCGTGTATTAGGTTGATACAAAGGTAGACCAGTGTGGGCTGATGGTTAAGAGCTATGCTGCTGAGGGCAGTAGCTTTGATGTCAGAACGCTAAGTCAGGGCTGCTACTTCTACACAGAAGCCAGTAATGCAAAGCGCTGCGGTCTTTTCTGTAATATTATATGGAGAGCAATTGCAGGCAGGCAGGTGCAGGCAGCAGTGAGTGATGCCATGTCCGCGAGATGTCGCTAGGGCAGAAGGCGGGGTCGCTGTGCAGTGGATCTTCAGCAAGCAGCAGCAGCACATGACGCTCTAACGGTTACTGCACGTTATTACGCTATTATTGACGTCTTTAGGATTAACAGTGATCACCTAGTGTACATACTACAGACATGTGAGGATTAGAATGCTGTGTACATGAAGCCAGACTAGCGCCATGCGTGACTACCAGGCGACTCCGGAATCCTGGTGTGTTTATTGGTGAATGCTCTTGGATCCATAACACAGAACCATTGCCTGCTCTCTCTGCTGCCGGAATATGCAGCCTGGTCTGCCACTAGGATACTGTATTCTGCTCCACTGATAGCATCAAGCCATGTGCTTCTTCAGCAAATGACAGCAGTGCTCTAGAGTGCCACTGCAAGACTTGCACACACCAAGTGCTGCTGGTTCATGTTACCTAAGATATTTTTCTGCTCGTTCCTCTACAAACAAAACTGTGAAGTTGTGGACACGCAGATTTCAAATCTGAGACGTTTCTGCTTCCAGCCAGACATCGGTGTCATTTGTGGCTTCGTGATTCCGCATTATGCTCTGTCATGCAGTTCCAGACTTGACTGCTCACGTCTTATTAAGTTTAAAGTACCTCTCATGGCTTGAGTAGCGATGTAAACAAAGATTCTCTACTTACACATTTGCATCCGAAATGGATTCAGACTTTGCTTCAGTTGATGGATTTCTAGACCGGCTGTCTGCCACTGCACCTCTACTTACATAGAGTGTCTCCATCCATCCAGCATTTGAGGTTAGTGCTTTCACTCTCCCCTCCCCTGTCTGTGTGTTGTGATTTTATAGTGTGGTCCGGCCACCCCCTCATTTGCATATTCCGGGCCTGCTGCGGGCTTCCCAGTGGCGCGGGTGTCCACGGATGTCCCCTCTCCCCAGTCACTCTCCTGTTCACAGTCCTGGTCGTGGCATTTTGGAGTATGTGTCTTTAGCTGTCTCATTGCATTCACTGGGATATCTAGTAAGTTCATTTCAACTTGGCTGCCTGCAACTTTAATCTCTACTACTACTACTACTCTTTATTCTATATTCTTACACCTCACACAGGAGTTATTACTGTTAGTATACACCGTTGTGTTCTGCTGTGCACTGTGCATGGTTACTCTAAGCTTTATTGACAAGCCAATCGAATCCTATAGCACACAAGTTGTTGTGCTTGCGCAGATCGAGATTATGGAGCTCTGCAGTCAAGATTAAGCAATAGGTTTAGATTAGTTAATCGGATTATCTGGACCACAAATCTAAGCTCTGTCTGTCACTTGCTTGTTAACTCTTCTGCTAACGCCTGCTCTATTTCTGCAGTCCGGATCTCTGCTTGTTTCATACTTACAACTAAATACTCTTTGGATAGCACTTGTTACAAACTTGAAGAGTCTACCATAAGTTACTCTGTGGATGGTTGTGTTTTGAAGGCAACTCACTTTTGGCATTGAAGGTACAGCTGTCTACAACAGTTTTTAGCATCATTTATTCAAGGATCTTACCTCAAAGTATTTCAGTATTGGTATCATCAGAAACTTATCAATACGCTCAAATCACAATCATAAAAGTATCAGAAGTGAAACTTTTATGGCTATATTTGAAGTACCAGCCAAAAGAACATACAAATTAGTAACACTGCAGTGCACTTCAGACCTGTGCCAGGAATCTGCTGATGCTATAAAAATCTGGTTTATATAAAAACATGTACCTAGCTTCAAAAAGCTCTTTGAAGAAATTGACGAAGTATTGCTCTTGACTAACATTTAGGCTTGTGTGAATCTTGAGCTGGAGATCATTTGCACTGGGCTTATATTAGGAATATTGGTGAAGCAATTGCCCTTCAGTATCATTTTGCCTTGGATTAGGTTGAAGCACTTAGTAATTCATCTTTCAAAGGGCTTCATCTTTACCTTGAGGAAGATTGGAAGCTAATAGCTCTTAGCTTTAATCACCCGACCTGACACACTACACCTGTCTGCCTTTGGCTGCTTCTTATAGAGAGTAGGCTTCCCTTGGCAAAATAGGACTATCTTACCACTGTGTCTACCTAAGTCTACCACTGAGTCTACCTCAGTCTCACCGAGTCTGCCACTGAGTCCGCTTCTACTGGTCTGCTCTCTGTGTTCTTTCCTTACCCCTCTCGCTATAGTCCTCATACAGGACGCCATTGATAACGTGCCGTCTTTCCGTCTTTCAGGGCGTTTTACGTAACGTCAGGCAGCGGCTCTTGGCGGCTGGAGTGTACCTTGGATGATAGACCCTCCTGGCTATGCCTTGGTCCCGCGAAGAAATGGCACGAACATTTGGACTGAGCTGTACAAAGGCCTTTCTTTTCATATACAACTTTGTATTTTTGGTAAGTACTGCTTTAATATACCTATTATTTATTGTACATTTTTTGTCCACATATCCAACAGCCATGAGTATACTACTATTTACTGCATTCAGGACAGCCATTAGATCTTGATATATCAATTGAATCGCTTAAAATCACTTAAATTTTACTGTGTTTTTGACCAGCTGAGGTTAACATTTTCTAAAGCCAATCAATGCTACAAAATGAAAGTATACTAATTTTTGTTGGATACTGTGAAAAAAAATAATAATGGACCAGGTTTGATCGAAATTGCTGGATTTGATGTGTCAGGAACACCTGCATTTTAAGACACAATATTGTCAGAATGGGTTGTCGGACTGATTAAAATTAGTCATACGCACGACATTCATTTATTAACAGGTAGTTAGACTTGCTAGTGAAGAGTTTTTGATTACATGTCACATTCAAAACTGTTTTGCTTTTTGCCATATCGTATTATTGTAGTTTGGTAACTGGAGTTACATCTCAACTGATAGTTGGTTTTTTTTGTAATCCACACAATCACTAAAGTTGTTATTCTGGTCAAACTTTATGAAAATCTAAATTAACACTTAAATATATGCATGTGCAGATTTTCACCAGGGACGAATTTATAGGTGTCACTACTGGATGTTAACCCTGACAACATCACCACATTTATTATCATTTATTAGTGGTGGCTTCTGTAACATGAATATGTAGTTATTCTTGATAAAGAACACGGAATTTACCAGTAATTTGTAACTTTCCTTTGACTGCATAATGCATGGGAGTGAAGTCACCGTTGGCTGAAAGTAATAAATTATTCATGAACCTGTATTTTTTTGCCACCCTTTATTTTTGTCTATTTTTGATGCTTGAGCTGTCATCTACAAATTATGGGTGTGTGACGACTCAAAATTGTACAAATGGGCCCAATAATTGAGTGATATGTCACTTTAATATTGGATAATGTAATAATGACCCATTAATTGTGCAATGATATCAGTAAATACAAGCGAAATTCAGATATCTTCACCAAAATCTGAATTGCAATTAGTCATTATTTTCATAATAGATCATTTATAATATAACATGAGTATTATTCATAGAGAACTAGGGCCACTCCCAACATTTATTGTTTCAGGTTGTGACGTCATACAATGCGTTTATTTCTTCTGCTATTGTTAAGATCTGGACATAATTGAGATATTACAGTGTACTAACATGAGTTTACTAGTTCTATGGCAATATCCAATATACTTTGATTGACAGTCTGCGAGTGAGAATTTTAGCCGATAATCGTGATAATGTTCAGCGATTATTTGTATATGTCAGTAATTCTGATTATGTTATATTTACGCCTCCAAGTGTGGCTGTACGGCAAAAAACAAAAAGAGGGGGAAAACCCCAATAATAATATGATATCTATGTAATAAGATTCAATTTAATCATTTTTCTTTATAGGTCACTGTGCCTTGAGATTAATGATTGGAATGATTTTTATTTATTTATTTTTTGAAAATTAATAACAACTGAAACAGAAACATCATAGTTATACTAAGTAGGGCTGCACTCACATTTGTGTGATTCTGTACATGGTAACTGTTGAGTGTAAGTGTGTTCTCAGTATCACCAAGGCATACCCTAGGGCGACTCAATGTGTCCCTATATCAACCTCAGCAGCAGAAACCATACAACTTCTTGGAAGCAGGAAACCTTTCCTTCACACTGATACAAACAGACAGGAGACTTGTGCCAAGCAAGTCTTTTTTACACTCTTTACTTGTGCTATACCTAAGAACTTGGTCAATGAGCATTGTGTGACAAGAAAACCAAATATGTCTTAATTTCTAACGAATGGATTATAGAAAAAAGGGCAAAACAGAGGTAATAACTAGAAAGATTTGCATAGCATTTTATGATAACATGGTAATGTAATATTGTTTATATGCTAAATGGCTTTGAAGCCAAATATTGCATGCGAAGGATGTCATGATAAACTTCAAAATCATTTATCTGAAATATACTACTGCTTGGGCTATTATTCGATAAGTGGCTTGCAATTCATATATGTTGTTTATATGGCGACACGATAGGATATATTTCAAAATGATTGTTTACTATACTATATGTCTTATGTTGTTCAGAAGGTTTTTTTGTGTGCATATAAATGTCACGCAAGTTAAGGATGCGTCTTATTTTAAATAATCTTCTACAGAATAACGTGGGTGGTATTTAGGATGCTAATACAATATTTTGCACGAATTGGATGATGCTAATACAGGTGTGTACTGAAACTTGTTGCGCACCTCAGTGAGGTCACATACCCGTGCATTTGGTGACATTGTGTGTGCGTGTATTGCAAAAAGACACAGGTGCAACAACAACTCCTTGTCGCAGTTCATGTATCATTTCTATAAAATGACGATAATAAAAACATTACCTTACATGAGATTGAGATGTATTATTACTTTCTCATCTCATCAATCAACCCTCATGAGTGACAATTACTTGTGTAAGAGGGCTGCACTATCTTAACCGTAATCCAACACAAAATGCATTCGAAGTAAAGCTGTTTTTCTTCCGTCTGCAGAATTTGTTTTGAATTACTTGTTTCCCTACAATGCATGATGGAGGTGATACAATTAAGACTGTATTACATTTCCTCAAAGCAAAGTTGATAAAGGCCAGATCTGGATGACTTGTCAACTCTGTGAATGTTAAAAAAGAAGGTAAATAATCAGCAAAGATGACTCTGCTTGGAACGTATCAATCTTATGGTGTGTTTGCTTAATTTACACAAGTGAAATAGTTAATTTTACAAGCATAAGATACATTAAATTAGCTGTAAAAGGTGAAAAAGGGAGCAGAAGTTGTTGGGTGTGTAATAACCCCAAAGGCTTTTTCAACTGAATGCAGAGCAAGTAATTCGGGAAGAGACAGTAGCCTTATTTGTGAAGCATAATCTTCTTTTCTGGGAGCTAAGTTTTCACAGGAAGGTGAGGGATTACTGTGAAATATTAACACAGACTGCGGCGCTTGGATAAGGCTGTATAGGCAGTGTCAGCCTCACAATACCTGACGTATTACTGTTTGTTATTAGGCTTCCCAGACCTTTTATGTTTGTAGAACTTGTTAGGTCTTGTATGTTCTATGGCTTTCGCAAGATTAGTGTCTGTCAGGAATATAGATGGTGAAAAAGGGACTGAGCTGTTCTACAGTCAGCGACACACACAAAAAAAGCTACGTCTGCATTGGGTTGTTGTGTGTTCACTGAACAGGGAGATTAAAAATAATCTGCATGGGCTCTGTGAATAGCTATTAGTCCAGGAATCTACAGGTGGCAAAACAGATTTAAAGCATTTTCCTAATTCTTTTGTACCATTCCTCTTAGTACATTTGGCTTGTCTGAACTCGCACTTAATCATATTGCATGGTTGAATTTTTCATTCTTAATCCAAATTTTCTATTCTTTTTGTCTATGCCTACCAGTACAAAAATAGTCATCTTTATCTTTCTGAAGGCATAAATATGCAAGTTAAGTACAGTTGACTGCATGGATATATCTATAAAAAGCATTTTTACCAGCACAGAAAACTCATAACGTTGTCATAAATGCCCAGTTTGCTCATGTTTACGATGCCTCGAAATAACTATATTTTCAACATCATGGCTGGGCGATAATGTGTGTATTTCTGTTTGTTGTTTGTGATGTTCCTGTTTGCCCCGGGCGATAAAAGGTGAAATGAATGCAGGGCGGATGAACAAAGCACACAGCGTAATAGGACGCACTACTTTCGGTCGTATTAATGCGACCTAATATGGCGGCAGGTCGTTACTCTGCTGACAATTGCTAGCCGGGGACTTGTGTGTTGACAAAACTGGACAGGGCAAACAATATGTGCCAAGCAGACCTGATTTATTCACCCTTTCAGATTTGCTGCATGGGACAAGTGCAGTTACAGCGGATGTGCAGATGAGATGCGGGGACGCAGGGGGGGGGGGGATGTAAGTGAGTCTGGCTGCAGCAGTTGCCGTCTCTGCCTTTCAGACTATCCGCCAACACAACTCCCAAAATATCACAAATAGGCCTAATAAGTGCCATTGAATCTTCTTGGTATCATTATATGTTAATTGGTGTCTATGCTGTGCCAAGTAAAACGTGGCATCCACGTCTTATCGTCTCATCATTATGTCTGCCTCTGGCAGCTGGTCATATAAGCCGACTACGCTTCAGACCCAATAGCTTTTAGACAACGAATTCAATGATTTAACTTTTTGAAGTTCAGTAAGCAAGATAAGCAAGGTGAGGAATGAACTTCGGGTAACTTTTCCAGGGTTTTGCAGTGGTCCTTCTTTCATGCTGCCTTCAGGCGTATACTTTAAACACCAAAACACAGCAGCTTAATCAACTGGCCATCAGAATATGGACCCCCCCCCCCCTCACTTTGTCGGCGCATGCGTAATGCAAGCCCGCCTCTCGCGGACATCTCGGAGGGAACGTGGAACTGACGTGGAATAGGCATCGTAGGCCTTTCCTGTCGTTGCTTATCGAGCTACACGCTGTTATCGGTGCCCTGTGACCTTGGGGGTCATGACGCATGCGTAGTGGATGCCGTGTTGTATTATGGGAGAATGTCCTTGTGTGACTAGGAGGAGGTTATCACGGACCTGCAATATCGGAGCCGGCGGTTATGCATGCATAAAGCAAGCCCCAGCTGTCATGGCACATCTATTGTCTTGTCAATGATAAAGTGGCCAAAATCATGAAAATATTGAGCCCAGAATCTTGGTGTAACGGAACCCACGAAAGAAGCACATTGTTGCTTTTATGGCAATGGAGGGTAACTTCACTGGCATTAGAAAGTAGCTTTAATAACAACGGAAAGTTGCTCATTGGCAATATGTATAGTTGCTTGAATGGCAATGGAAAGTAGCTTTAATGACATTAGAAAGTAGCTTTAATAACAATGGAAAGTTGCTTATTGGCAATATGTAGTTGCTTGAATGGCAATGGGAAGTAGTTTTAATGGCAATGGATAGTTGCTCCAGTGACAATGGATAGTTGCTTTTGGCAGTGGAAAATTGCTCTAATAGCTTTAATGGCATTGCAAAGTTGTTCAATTATATAAAATGGATAGTTGCTTTAATTTACAATAGAGTTGCTGTAATGGTGGACAGTGGCTTTATTGGCAGTGGTGCGTTTCTTTTCCTTGCATTAGCTTTAAATAACAACTCACCATTAAGACTTCTCCACAATAAGTAGAACAAACTGCCAGCACAGATGCATTTTCAGCTTTTTAATTCCCCTTACAATTAAGATTAAAAAGCTAAGATAAGATAAAACGTTATGTTACATCGACTATTAAAACAATAAAGACTACCGCTTCATAACCAAGGCGGTCTTAATGGCGACCTTTCATCACATTCATCACAGTATTGTGCAATATTAACAGTCACAGTTTTTGTCCAGAATTTTCTAAGACGTAGTCCTGTAAACAGACATACATGTATTGATTTCTGTCAGTTGCAGATAGAACCACATTTAAAAATATCAAGTTGAGCACAGTGCGCCAGTCACATTCATTATTCATTATTTTGCAAGTAGTGGTGCACAATCAATTGTAACATTTCTAGAGAGATAAGCTAACTGGCTATAACTTTAATGACAGACTTTTATGATGTCTTATACAGTCTAATGATAATTTAACCCTCTCTACAGCGTTTTGTATCATATCTTTGATGCCAGCTCTCTAAATTCGCACATAATCATAAATTATTTGCTGGATCAAATGCACACTACACGAATAGCATCGAAGCATAGAGCCCTGAGGATATCAACTAGCCTTACTTTGTTCAATAATGAAACAATTCATGATGTATAGTTGTGGAGCTGCTGGTTTATTTTGACATTGGAATCATATGTGCAGCTATTGCTGTGCTCAATAAAACATTTCTGAATCCAGTATGGGATGTGCCTTGAGATTCACACTTGTATGTACAACATGGAGTCAGTACTATCTTGCCCACTAATCCAATTAGTATAGCATAACTATAGATTGGTACTCTCACATGTAACACTATAGTACTACTCATGAACAACATTCAGCCATGTGGCTATTTAGAGCTATGAATAACTATCTGAAGTTACAATAGCCAATCTAAGCCATAGCTGGCTGGAGATGCATTTTTGTAAGTAGCAGGGCTTTGAGGGAGCTGTCTAGCTCAGTGCAGCCTGAGAAAGACATGACATAAGATTAGTGTTGTACTGTGACATGCAAACGACAGTCAGTTCAAGTTCAGCTTGTGAAGAGCCCTTGTAAACCAGGAACTGAACCCATGACTCAAAGAAAGGTTTAAAATACCTTGGCTATTAGGTAATCTACAGCATGTAACTGGCTAAAATCAGTGCAAATTGCTGGGATTTAATGTAAAGCAACCGATGGATGCTGGTGGTCTTTAGCGGTATTTTACGGCTGCTGTGAAAATGTTTGGGTGTTTCGTGCGAATTGTCTGTTGAATCGGCTTGGAAGGCTCATGCAACAGTCACGCTGTCATAGACATGCTTTCGCATTTACATTTAGATGCCCAGGCGCATGTTGGTTCAGCCTTGGCAAATGCCATTGAGCCAGTTTTGGGTTGGCATTTGGCCATTGAGTTTTGGCTGCAGGAGGTTTGCCAAAGAATAAGGCTGGCCAGTTGGCCCTAAAGGTCAGCTGAATGGTCAAGCCTGCATAAATGAGACCAGGGGCAAGCCAGGTTGTGTAGTGGTCTGGGATAATGGTCAAAATGCCCAGTGGTCACTCGCCCCCAGGGCAGTTACTGAATCAGCAAGGC
The DNA here is from genome assembly GCA_932294295.1 of Alitta virens. Taxonomy (NCBI): domain Eukaryota; kingdom Metazoa; phylum Annelida; class Polychaeta; order Phyllodocida; family Nereididae; genus Alitta; species Alitta virens. The sequence goes on from OW028581.1 coordinate 23,458,506, forward strand.
TCTCTGACCATCCCCTGATACTTCCCATTTGAAGCAGCAGCCTCCGCCACCGGGGCCTGCTAATATGGCGCAGAATCTAGCCGAGGAAGATCAAACCACACACCTTGAACGCACTGAATTGGTGTTTTATGAGATCACTGTTTAGTTCCCTGTGTGCTTCTAAAAATGTACTTGCGAATGGCATAATTAAGTGACTACTATAATTGCTTGTTGACGTATTTATATTATGTATTGCTCTAACTAATAGAAGGTAATTTAAGAATTAAAAGGGTATTAAGTGACGATGTGGTATAATTATGCATCTTTCAGTCCATGCTCTTACCAGAAAAGGCACTTAGGGTTAGGTTAACAGGTCGATAGAGTGAGGTTAGAACCCACACCACTACAACTGGAGTCAAATATTTAAACCATTTGACCAGGCAGACTCAAAATACTGATTACAAACCCATGAATAACAGACTATGATATAAAAAGAAAAAAGAAACAATTGCCAGTGTAAATTAAATGTAATATCATGGAAAACCGACAATCAAAGGGATTGTTGTGATTCAAATACTGGTGTGGTTAGACTTTATTCTCCATTCATAGCAGAACTAGCCTCGCCAGTGTGATAAACAGGTTTTTATTTGAGTGTCACGGAGGTGGGAATCCCAGCTCAGGTTTTGTCATTACTCACATCACGGCTGTAACTGGATTTGTCCAAGACCTCATGTCAGAAATTTAGACTCCTGATTATCCTAGGGTATTTGGCCCTGGAACTGCTTAGAATACATTAGAAGGGCTACTATTAATTTTGTCTGTCAATTTAGATTCAGACAAGCAAATATCATTACACATTCTGTGTCAGGTGCAGAAAGAAAGATACATTGTGTTCAACACAAAAAGTCAGCATAATCAAACATGATAATAACACATTTCACAATGTCAGAGGCAAGAAAAACCCAGAAAACCACTGAGAGCACTAACTCACTCAAATTAATTCAATTTGACATTCACAAAGAGGTCAGTTTTCTGACATTTGCTGGTTTTCAATAGCCTTGCTTTTTTGCCCAATTACCAACGTATGTGTGGGAAAATGTGAATTGTTTTGTCAAAAGAAGAATGCCTGGCTTAAATAGGAATTTTGACAAGCGAATAAGATCGGAAAATTTGACAATACGTAGTATGGTTATTACACTTGTCAGTTCATTTGTTGTTAAATTATACTATTATAGTTGCTAAATAAATACCAAAAAAAAAAGGTCAATTGTTTTTCCTATTTTAGGACTAGAGTTGATTGCAATTCACTAAATGGAACGCACCAAATGTTTGATACTTCGCAATGGGGTATTCTCCTCTTGAATATATGATGTTATGTTGTATTTATGCCGTGCATGTTTATATGCCTAAACTGTGTCCTACTTTCTGCATAATGACATGATTAGCTCACCTACATATATGTCTGCTGGAAGGTTGTGTGCTTGTATTGAATATATATGAAGTCATAGGGCAGGGCCCCTATATGCAGTAAACAACAGCCCCTATGAGTTGCAATCAGGCGTGCATTAGCTCCATAACATTAAGTGCTGTGGGCAGACATCATTGCAAGCCGGTTGACTGATGACATTGTAAAAAGTCAGTGTTCATGAAAAACAATGGCGAATTTAAGCCTGTTTTCTATTGACTCGACCGCCTCATGGGAATACCATGTTTGAAATAATTTCTCTGTCAGCGCTCCCCAAATGTTTCCTATCTCATGGTGGCCTTAAAATCAGCTTTTTTTTTACTCATTTTTTGTTTTTGCGATCGCCAGTGTATCATCTTCCTCTGATTTCATTTGTACATATTACTATGACAATGTTATTTGCAGTTGTGCACCAGATGTTAGATTTTAGGTCTATTGAATCTCGGAATAGATTAAGTTAGATAAGATATAGATTTATGACATCATCTACAAAAATACCAGGTGATGTAGAAATTTTTAGTTGAATGAAAGCTGAATGTAAGCTGAGTACTGAATAGGCGAGAAACGAAATAAGCTCTGTCTGTAGTTATCGTTTTATTAATTCTGTTTAAAATCTGATCCCATGCCAAAGAGTCAAGTTCATTCTGAGAATTCAATGAATATTTCCTTTTGCAGACATGTTTGTATCCACCTACACATGTTCGAATGACGAAGATATTCATAAATATAAATGTAGATAATGCTGGGCATGATGTGAATTTGAGTAAAAATAAAAAATAAAAACGATTCATCGCATCAGCTGTGTAGGAGTCGAATGGAGGATTATGGGATTGGCCAAAACGGGAAGTAATTGAACCGGAAGTGGTAGATTGGATGTCGTTGGCCTTTTTGGAATTTATGTCAGCCATAATGCTGCCGTATCGTCTCGTAATCCAGACACAGTTCAAGATTTTTTAAGCCTGATCATAGATCCGTTGTCACGACATGAGGCCTTATTGCATGGCCATGTTTGACTCAATGAGGTTTTGTTCAATGTTTGGTTCAAATGTACACAAAATCTGTTTGGCTAAGGATACTTTGATACGCATAATGCAAAGCTTTGATTTCCTGCTTTGTAAATGCTATACTGTAGTAGCTTCACTGTAAGATCAGGGATTTAATAGTTCACAGAATGTATTTGCCAAACAGACCAATATGACACCGGCGTCTATTAGATGCTTAAGATAAAAATTAATACTTTACAAGGTTGTACCCCGGCCTCTTAACGTAAATGAAGCAAATGAATTATATATTCAGGCATATGACGTAAGAAAAATTATGACTTAATATTATGATGAAATTTTTTGTATGTTTCAAAAGTTTAATTATGATGTGAAATAATCATTTGTTGTTTAAAACAAATAATTCATCAAAAATGAATAAAGGAAGGAAAGACTAAAAAAAAATAAACAATTTAGTGTTGAACCTGATCCCAATTAGGGTTCAACTCATTAGTCAAAAGGTTTTGATCTTGTAAAATGAGAATCAATTTGACCGCACTTCAAAAGCTACAGTAATAATCCCATGTTTTAATCACGTTGTTTAATCCTTTAATTCCAACAAAAATGTGGAATTTACTGATTGGAAAACCTCAGAAATGTTTCAGATTTTGTTGAAATCATCCGATTATGGCGGGTGAGATTGATCCCCCCTGAAGCTCCATAATGAACTGTGATGTAAAAATGATGTTGATGTAAGAATGCTGATGTCAATTGATAATGAATGCCATGGGTAGACAGCCTTTGAAATGACCAACTGATATTATTCAGTGAAAAGAAATATATTGAGTTATGCATGTATGGAAATAAAGCCTTTTTCTCTCTTGTTTAATTATGAAATTTTAAGAATATTTCTTGTTCTTTTCTTTTTGACTTCTTTGTTTTCATTCTGCATTGTTAGAGAAAACATTCATTTCCAATGGGCATAGTGTTGTATTTCCTCATTTTAAATATGTTCATTATTAATCTGAAATGAAGTACAAAATTAACAAAGCATTTATTATTAGCCTTATCAAGAATTCTGAAATATTTCGTAAAAATGCAAGCATATTATTAGGTTTCCTTTTAGAGCTGCGACAAATCCATAGACGTCTCGTGGGTGTCATTTCAGAAATGACAGAAAATATTTTTACAATGCAGGCAAAAATGGTGACAAAGGACCTTGTGGCATCTTGTATATAACCCATTCCTCACATATGCCATACCTGTCTACAAGTATTTTTAGCTCAAATCAATGATACAGGCTGTACTTATATGGCAAATTATAACTTGTCTGATGCTATAAATAGCCCTTGTATCTGTACTATTTCATGCAGGGGCCCATATCTATTTCTATTTTCCTTTGTTGTGGCTCATGACACCATACATGTACGTAGGTGTATATAGAATAAGATGATAAAAGTCATTTTAAAACTTGATAGCTTTACAGACAAATGTAGGCGTCTGAAGGTAGTTTGAATATGAAAGTTATGAAAGTTTTTAAAGTATGTGAGGAAAAAATGTACACATAAAAATGGTATGGTAACTTCCAACTTCTTGTAGAGGAATATGTAGTGCGTGCAGTTCACGATGGCTCTTGGCTTAAAATTTAGAAACTCCCTCTAGAGTTGTATACCTGGTGCATATTTTGCCGTTTATGATTGAGCTGATATGTAAGGAAATTGTATGTTTTTGGGGGACTATTCCTTGCTTGAAGTTCAGACAGAACATTTCAGTAGGTATCATACTGTATATAAGGACCAGACATCTTGTATATGTTCAGTTTTTTTTTATTTATTTATTTATTTTTTTTCTTCTTTCTTATCTGGTTAACTCTGCTACAGTGTTTTTTTCCCTGCCACCCTGCCTACCATCCATTTTTTATATTCTATAAATTCCATAAATCCAGAATCCACAACGGAGCATGAACTATATATCTTGGCGGTTGGCTTGACTCCGTTTGCCAAATCAAGATTTAGCTTCGCAAAGATCATTGCTCATGGGGGCACCGGGGCCTGTTCATTGTCAACCCGCCCTTGGGGAGCCTTCCCCGTGGCACTATGGGTAGCTCGAGGCCTGTGACGTCACACAGACCCTGTCAACGATGCTTTAGCGTGTGACCTTGACGCGTAACTTGACATTGAAGCCACGAAGGTCACGCAAAGGTCAAACTAAGGGCACGGGAGACCATAAGAGTGTAAAAGTGCCGCTGAAGGGCAGACTGGCTTGTGTGAAGGGAACATGGGTTGCTATAGAAACATATTGTTTGGCTGTGTGTAATACCACTGTGTATGATGCATATTATTTCATTGTTAGTCTTTCAAGAACACTGCAGAATTGATCAGCCTTTAACTGTATTTCATCAGTTGCAGGCAATTGTGATGATGGCGTGACTCTGAGTCAGTGTCTGATATGCATAATATAATTAACATTCCATCCAAAGAACATCTAGCTGAGATTTGAAAAATTAAACACTCTGTCTGGACGTGGACTTGAACCCAGAACCAGCGGTAGTTTAACCACAGTGCCATCCAAGGTCTCTCAAGGTGTGCACGTCAAGCCTTATCATCTCATCATACCATCTGCCTCAGATGGTCATATAAGATGCCTAAGCAAAAAACCAACAGCATTGAGATAATACCATCAAAACTTCAAAACATTAAAAAATAAGTTTCTTTAATTTGAATACGTAAATTTGACCAACTATTCTTCTACCTATATTCAAATCATAATTTGACATCAGTAAACTGACGCTGACTAATAGATTGGGCATGATTTGCATCTGATCATACATTGTATTGTGCAGGCAGTTTATTGTGACCGGCCTAATCAATGCAGCATCAACAACGATTGTGGCAGGTTAACAGTACAAGATTCTGTGTGCATTTGTCTGATGCAAGTTGCACAATATCTGTCTGGGCATTACGTATGTGAGGTATTGACCAACATAGCAAGATCCAATAACAGAGCACTCATAGCTGGGAGAGGCTGAGTGATCAATCCTTGTATGAGAAAACACAGCCTCCCTCATTGATGTGTGGTTTCCCAGGGTGGAACTGCTGTGCATGCCCAAGGTCTTCTCCACTGCTCATATATGTGTATATTCTATGCTACATATATATATATATATATATATATATATATATATATATATATATATATATATATATATATATATATATATATATATATATATATATATATATATATATATATATATGTAAGAGCAGGATTATGTAACAGATCTTTTAGACATAACGATTGCTCCAATATTGGAAGCAGCTGCTGCAGATTTTCTAAGCTCTATACCAACTTCATTTTTCTCTCTACAGTACAGATACATATGTATATGAAAAAATCATTTGAATGTTTTCATCTATGCAAAATGTATTTTATTTTATTTTTACATATCTGACGAATGAAAATCCATTGTTAAATTATGTTATACTGATAGTTTTCAATATTTGGATACAGTATTGGATAGATATTATAGAGCTATGTATTTATTGTAGCATTCCATCCATCCATGCATCCATGCATCCATCCACACATCCATCCATCCATCCACACATCCATCCATCCATCCATCCACCCTCCCTCAATTCACACCAATCCATTAATGCATAACACCATTGCACCAAATGAACACAACCCAGATATTTTGAATGTTGAATGGGGCATCCACATGAGTGGCCAATCAAGCAGTACGTGAACCCACCATTAATAGGCTGCAATGGTCCATTTCTATTTCTCTGATCTAGAGTGTTGATGGCCTAGCTGCTGCAGTAGCCCCTGGTCAATAGTCAGGCGTTTTAGTGGCCAGATTGATACATGCACGACCTCTAATACTCCACTGGCCTTTATAGCATGATTGTATTTGACATGCTGGTCCACCATGAATAATATGACCATTAGAAGGCACACTGAGCCACAGATTATACCCCCAAGCTACGTTGTAACCCCCCCCCCCCCCCCTCCCCCTGCTCTACCAGGGTGGTGTGATAGCAGCAGACCATCTAGGGGCTTCAGACCATAGCCATAGATGGTATTGTGCTCAGCACCAATGGGACTTGCTCTTTCATCATAAATGAGATTTTGCTTGAATCTATGAGAGTGACATAAAGAACTGTATATAATGCAAGACTAAAAGAAAAAACACTCCATTTTAGTTTATAAAGCCTTGTGCCAAATTCAGTGCAAATCACATTTTATTCACCTGCTGCTTTTTAAATTAAGGAGGCAATATTTAATGGTATGTGTGTATGATTCAATAACCAGACATTTTGTGTCCATCGGTTTCAACAAATTGCATGGTCAGTTCTGGTGTAGAGCACAGACTTTATAGACTATAGTGGATTTTCATGGAAAGTTCTTTATATTTCCACCACGTGGCTATGACAGAATACTGCAATTCTATTGGCTGAAAATGTTCCCGCCCTTGGCTGTGATTGGCTGAAGCAAAGTGCATCCTAGCAGCAGTATTTTTAGTGCATTTTAATGTATATTTGTCACGTTATCATTTAGGTAATGTTTGTTATTTCACATTTATGGAATCAGTTAGTTATTACCTACTGTGTCTGAAAAGCAAAATGAGTAATTAGAGGAGAGGAAAGACTAATGTCCTGTTGAGTTCAGGGCTGTTCTGATCAGTGAAAAGACTCTATTCAAGTTGTCATTTTCCATTAAATACAGATACAGCTGTTCATGTGTCTGCAACTGTCTGATGTTCAGGTGGACTAAACTTACTGGTGAGAGTTATCAGGTGTCTGAATCTGGCAGCTTTCTGTAATTCTGGCACCAGGGCTTTGTCTGAGAAACCAACTCCTATTGATTAGCATTTCTTGTGCCAAAAATGGTTGAGTCTGAAGAACTGAATGTTTTCTATTATCAGGAGTTTATTTGAAGTCTTTTTTGGATGTTACAACCAATCAATACGTGAGCAAATGTGTAAAGTGGCTGTATTTATCTGTGGAAACATGTCATCTACAGAATGAAGACATATATCATTTTATAGCATTCTCAAAAAGGAAAGCTGTTTTGCATAGTATGCATATATCGCAAATGCAAGAATATGTCTCAAACAATTTGTGTTGTATTTTTGTTCTATCAAATTAATTTGTCTTGTTATTTTTAATATGCACTCCACAAGTAAATGCTCATAAATCTGTCCAATTATCATAACGAGACTGGCTTGTGAAAATTGAGCATTTATACATGATTATTCCTGAATACACGATTTTGAAAAATGTCTTTTTAGTGTAATCTGATATATCATATGTATTTTTCACTCAGTAGAATTCAGGGTAATTACTGTTATTATAAAGAATTCGTACTATTAGAGTGAATATAATTTTGAAATGCATGTAATGTGGAGCATTGTGACGTCATGTGACTAAAACATTATTTCCTATTGTCAGAATCAGTTAATCGAAATAGAATCGAATGTCATTACAACGCATTTGCACAGTTGCCTTCGGATATTATGAATGCCTTATGGCCCATTCTTCCTGACAAATATTAATTCTGTATTATTATATATTCAAATGACGGTGACACTTGGTATTATGGTAATAATATTATCCTGTCTTATCCGAATATTATTCTTGTGGCTCTGTTAATCTGTGACCTGTTTTGAACCTCGATTGAAATCAGTGATCAGCTATTGATATCGATGGATCGATAATCGATCGATTATCATGGCCTGCTGCATATGATAGTAGTGTAGTCCTGGCTTGCTCTTAATATAAATCGTGCTCAGTTTAATACCAACATGCTGTCCAGATAATTGATTTAATAGAGTGATCATCAATAATTACCACGATTATCTGGTGCAACCAAAGCAATTACCTCTGTTATCTTTCATCAGTATGGACTGGTTTTACAACATTTGGATTGCTTTGACATCAAATTGATTGAAAACAATTGATTTCATTTGATGGGTGCATTGGTGTCCATGAGTGCTTGTTTTATTATGTTGATCGCAATTCCCAGGAATATACTAAGTCTTTAACATTATCACCAATTACTGAATCATCCTATTAGATTGTGAGGATAGGTGCATATCCTTCAAAATGTGTTACAGAAAATTCCTATAATATCTGTATCCATTAAAAGATTTTTTTCAGAAAGTGAGCAGAATATGCAGTGAAATCAAATATCAGGCACAAAAATTTCCTGTCAAATATTTTCGTTCATTACATAAAATCCACAAGTTTGTCAAACTTTTATGAGCACTCCACTTCATATTTTTGGTTTAATGTCTGCGAATTGCAGTACGAACAGACACGATAGTTTTCTGAATAAAAAAAGGTATTAAAGTAAAGTCTATTACCTCTGCACAGGAAACAATGTTTATCATGATTTTTGTGACTAACGCCAAAAAGTATTCCACCAAATATATAAAATGTGACTACTTTCCAGAAACAATCATATGTAGATTCCTAAATGTAAGGGACAATTTCGCATGCACGACCTGTCACTGAAAAACAACTGATTGATGATAATAACACATAATCAATGTGTCATTTTCAAAAAAAAAGTACTGTATGTCATTTTTGTAATGAAGGGTTCAGAAATTATCTTGCCAATCACGTGTTACGTATGAGTAATATGTGAGTTACATACAAAATGCAAATGGCTCTTTGTATTTGGGCACTTTCGACGTAAATTACCTTTGTAACTGCGACGGATTTCTTTTTGCATATATTTCGCAATAAATAATTGGTGTTGGAGAGGTGTGGTTATGTCCCATTTTGGCATTACAATATGAGACTGCAGAACTGTTTACGTAATATAGGTACAAGCAATTCTACATGTAAAAATTGGCATTTTTGGCCTGTACACATGAGTAAATGTAATATAACATGAATTTAACTGATTCTTCAAAAAACCAATGGACACTTCCTCCTCCTCCTCCTCCTCCTCCTCCTCCTCCTCCTCCTCCTCCTCCTCCTCCTCCTCCTCCTCCTCCTCCTCCTCCTCCTCCTCCTGTTTGTTTATTTGAAGGCCAGGGCAATGATGCAGACAGAATAAAATGATGAGTAGTTCAGTCAGTCAGTCAGTCAGTCAGTCAGTCAGTCAGTCAGTAGTTAATCAGAAAAAGAGACCTCAAAATTAAGACCGATAAAACTCAATGATCCCCAGAGGTTAAAATTTTCTGTTTCTTATGTAGGTAACCGTTATAAATCGTGAAGGTGCAAAATGTTTCTGTTCAGTAAGATGCAAAAACCTTAATAATCTGGTGATGTCTGATGAGCTTCAGGTATGCATAATACGTGTGGTGTAATTGCTGCACATTGAAGTACACAAACAACCTGAAGGGCAGATGGAGAGCTAACCATACTGCGATTGGGGTGAGACAGGAACTTGTGGCTGCTTTGCATCATTATTGGCTCTTCTGTTGACCTGTGTTGCTATTTTGGGGTCGATCTGCCAGGGATAATGAGAGCCTGTAGTTAATGGATGATCTAGGCACGACAGTCGCAAGAGTAAATGCATTGTGTGAGGCAAATAGGACTGCCCTGCTGCACCCCAACTTCAGCCCCATGCAGCAGTCTATTGGCTCAATCTACTGCTGCCTCTGACTCCGGGTCCACATTGTATCAGATTCTTCTAACAAAATGATCGTTCGTATGGAGAAAAAAGCCAATACAAACAAATGCAGTTTTCATGACAAGATATTGTTGGCATTGACATCACAGAATCCAATATAAAAAGAGTACACTGCTTTTTCAAGACAACCACTGTTTTCAGTAATAAGAAAATGTTATTCCAGTTGTCAATGAATATAATCGTGATTTGAAGTGAACAATGAAAGGAAACTTAAAATTACACCCCAGGCGTTTGCCAACATATATAACATTGCTCAGTAATGATAGCACTTATTCTTCAACTAATACCAAGGCTCCTGGTTGCCTTAATTGGCTTCTCATTTCAAGAGGCAGCTATGTCGTTTGCAACAGCCAATCAGACTGTTGCTGAATACATTAGGAAATGCCCTGAGCTTGATAGCAATTCTTCTAGTTTACCAGTTAAGACTAAATACAAACAAATTTGCCTAATAGCCAGCTTAAGGCACTGAATGTCTAACATTGAAATTGCATATCAAATAGTTTTGTTTGCATTGATTACACTCAATTCTTAAACAAAGATTGCTCATTAGGTCACTTGGTGCAGACAGCACACAGTGGTTGGTGAAGATGGTGAAAAATGCAAGTTAGCTGCCACTAGAAATGAGAATTGAACATTCCCAGGCAAGGAATTCCCTGAAGGGGTAAATACCCTTACATAATCGAAGTTATGACTTAGAGTAAAAAGGAAAATAATATTTGGGTATCATATTGATAATATTGCCATTTTTGAGGTGTTACATGATGTTTTTGACTGAAACTGACCCCATCCTTAAAGGCAGTTGCTCAGGGGGAGTAAAAGCTGTTTTTGACGAAGTCAGTAGCCTTGGTCATATTGTATGCAAAATTGCTAGTGCTGTCATGATGGCAAATGCCTGTGATTACACACACATTTTGGCAATACTTTATACAGATTGGCATTGCACTCAGACTCAGTTTTTTACATACTGTTGAGTTAGTGCAGTTTCACATGGTTCTAATTGCTGGAATTTCTGGAGGAAATTACATCCTTATGATCAACTTAAAGGGTCTTTTAAATATACTGCACTGTTACTTAAAACCAATGTGAGAAATGTACATAATTTTTATGCCACCGACCGTTGAACAAGTGATCTTCTGTGGTCCTCCCTCGTTCTCTGGCAATATAACTCTCCTTGGTTGACATAATTTTTACGAATGGTGGTTGCATCGCGCGTTGGCAGTCGTTTCCGCTCCTTGTCAGTGCATCACTCAAACAATAGGCAAAACCTGAGAGGCTTAATTGAAACATTTTTCAAGACAGTCTCCTATTAGCGGTGGTTGTGTCGGGCCTGTGGGTCATAATTCTCTCTTCTGAAGCACCTTTGCTCGACTTACTTGATTAATATGACGAGTGTTCACTTCACAGGCTCCATTCCACATTTGTTCTATGCAAAGAGGTTCCTAATGACATTGCAAGCAGTTGCCAAGCACTGAGGGTATTCCCCAGTTCCCCTGGTTGTACTCGTAGCTACTCTCGATCATTTGTTTTTTTCGTTCATGCGAGTGAGAAGTTCTCGAAGGCAGACGTAACAATGATCTGACAAAGAGTCCATTCTATAGGGTTTTAAACATTGTAGATGAGTGTTTCCACCAATTTGATATCTGGTTGGAATGACATCTAGATCATAAAGATATGGTGTCCATATTAGGCCAGGGGTGGGGGCCTAGCTCAGTGGTAGCGCGCTGGGCTTCCAACCACTGTTGTTTCACCCTTCGTCTCATTGCCATGGTCCCTACCTGTCCTAATTAGCCCATCAGGTGCAGAAATACAGGACGTAACGCCCTAATCCACCATCACCACCATATTAGGCCATATACTACACAGGATAATATTTTAGATCCTTAATTATCACATCACCCAGTTACTTTGGTACATCTGGTTATATAATGGTTAACCTGCAAAAATTGATGGCATGGTTAGATTTACACAAACAGTTCATATGGCATACCCATTCCATTAAGCTTATTTATGCCCAGGCTGTTTTCTACTTTACCTATGTATATGAAATGTTACAGGATCATGTGAACGACTACTTAATAAGCTTCAAAACGTGGCTAGATATTTGTGACTCTTGCTTCACATTCGTGCATTTTGTCTGAAAATCCATTTTGGTGATAGACAAAAAAAAACATGCTGATACCAGCCTTTTCCTGCTGGCTCAATCTCGCCAGTAACATTTTGAGGTTCTCAAGTCGAATGTGTTCTTTCCTATCAATTAAAGTGATCGCTGCAGCTGCCCTAATTAGGCCATTAGAGAAGAAATTTAAACTAATGACTTGAGTTTGGTCTGGTGCATTGTAGATGATTGATTTTAGGGACTTAAGGGGCCTGGGCTCTTAATTTAGTCTGGTGCATGAGGCTTTCAATGTGTCATATTTCTTTGAAGAAAGAATAAGCCACCCACCATTTTCACAATTGAGCTATGTTCAACTGTCATTCATCTCATAATTGGTGCTCAGGTTAGAAATCAATCTCAAAATAATTAGTGCAGACAATATATGTAGGTTAAAGAAAATCCAGGCCTTGAAATATGACACAAATTATAAAACAGGAAAAAAGATAGTGATGTAAGTTGGTATATAATGCTAAACGAAATGATGCCTTGTGCAGTGTCCTCTGCATTGGTCGAGGTCTTCACCCAAGGGATATAAACCCTTTTCCAGGACGACATCGCAGGCTTTCAAATATTATGACATTAAATAATGAATTCTACCCGGAAGCCAGTATCCTAAACTGCTCTTGTAATCTCTATTTCTATACAGTGCTGTCTATACCAGAATTACTGGTATTATAGGCTATAGCCTCCTGTAAATTCAGAAGCTAGCAATAGTGTTACAGGAGTATATTAGCTCTCATATAGGCATATAAATGACTTCGTTGACAAAGTTAGTTGGGGTATCAAAAGCCCCGAGACTGATGTCACTTGATAGTTCTGACAGGAAATTCAATGTCATTAAGTATAGCTAGGCAATACACTGCAGGAAATAACATAGCCAGAAAATCCCTGGAGCAGGCTGTACAACTAAAGAGCTATAAATTGACAAAACAGACAACAGGAGATTAGCAATGAACCACTCGATTGGGCTGTGATAACATTTGGAATTCTCAAGCATGTCATCCCAGTTTGTGGCTTTATTGGTTAGCTTACTATTTGTGTCTGGACATTTCATGGACATTTTATGGACATTTCATGGACATTTCATGGACAACCTATTTCCTTATTTTGTAGCTTTTTGTAGGGCCACATACAATGCATGAATAGATTGTTGCTCTAGGTTTCACCATTTGTCAGTGGCATTCTGTATTTCTGTCCTGCTTAAACCCTTGATGTACAGTAAGTTTCATTAAAAATGGCCTGTTAAATTGAAACTAGACAAAGATGTCATAGCTGGCTACTCAAAACCGGATCTAAAAGTACATATTTATGATATATTAGATTAATTTCTTACATTTACCATGGTTTATATTTATCTGGTGATAGATGTAAGCCAATTATAAGCTATAGAAGTGGACAGAAGCAGCTGGCTTTAGCATATTCAGACCACAGCCAGGTACAGGTCGCTACAGACAGCTAGAGTCGACCGTATTTTATTAAACTAACTGTGCGGACTCTGGGATTGGTCTGTATTGTATATCCAATTAGTAATCTATAGTATTTTGCTATTTTGGTCATTTTGTTAACTCCTTGCGCTGTTGACAAGCAGGAGCATTAACCATTGTGCCAAAGTCTATCACTCTTTCGTGTGCTAATGTACCTTGTAATGCTAATCAGACAGACACTCAGTTGTAACGAGACAGTCACCACAGAAGGATGCTAAGTGTACGTTTCATGTCTCTCTTCGTGTTTCCATGTGTTTACTTCATTAGTCCACATCATCATCCACATTTCATGCATTTTCCATCTTCATTTTTGTTCATCTCTCCCTGTTTCTGCATCATTAACGTCATGATCTTGTGACAATTTAAGTCACGATAGATGAATGTGACCCATTCTTTTGGCCTTGGCATAACAGTGCTTTGCATTAATGAGTACATTCTATGTCTGGGACCCCTGCATGGTTAATTACAAGATCACATGAATCATGCAGGTGGTGTAATTATGATATGTAATCTTCAGACAGGGAGGAGAACTTTGCCATTGTGACGTCTGTAATAACCTAATTGCATAAATGAATTATCTAAACAGCTTGGCATGAGCATGAGCTTCATTGAATGTCAGAGGTTGAGTGATGAGCCATAACATAGGGCTATGATTAATCCGAATAAAATTAATATGTTGTTATGGAATGAATTTAACATCGAATATATCAGTATGAACCATTTTAGCCTATCTGTCACTAATATGTGATCTTACCTAGATATATGTTCAGTGAGACTACATAGGTGATTGAGTGCACAATTTTAGCTGATTCAACCATATGCACATCGGCCTGGCTGGTTTCTTTGATCTTGGTTATAATGGTCCAAAATGCTGCCATGCACTGGCAAGAGCATATTCCAACAACCTAATACCACACATGCTTTTATATACGACAATGGCTGTATGACAGTGCATGTATAGATTAAAGCATAGATTAAAGCTTGTCTAGATTAAAGCGGATGAGAGGTGGAGTTGCTCTGGGCTTTCTCCTTGCACATGGGAGCTAGCTTCTGTTGAAGTACACCTCTCCTCTCTACTTGATTATCCTGCTAAACCTCCGAGCAGCCCCCAAGGAGCTGTAGCAGCCCTGATTGTTTTTCATCCACCACCGGAAGTTGCTCTATACCGCACTTCCGGCCCTGCATCAGCAGGTGCTTTGAAGCTGCAGATCCAGGGGTTTGGCTCTAGTCCCATTTATGTACGATGTATATGCAAGAATTTGCTCTCTGATCTACTATGCTGTTTTATTCACATCAGTGCGTTTACATGCTAGTGGTTAGTAGAATTATGGGCAGTTTGTAAGCTTTTGTCATGTTGTGTTGCAGCACACCAAAATGACATGGAGCAGTCTTGTGAAAACAAACCAACTGTATGAGCGAATAAAACATTTTGGGACACTTAAAAAGCAATTCCAGCAATCTGAATTTACAGATGTCATTCATTGGTGCAAATTAAACATGAATTTTTTGACACGTCTTGAAGTTAAATTTTAAACTGTGAGCATGTGCATACTTACCAGCTATACTGCTGCAGTGGTTTTTCTGCATCTATCTGCTAATGCAGTACTTCAGATATGACAGCTGAGCAGAATTATTTAAGGTGATGCCCTTTAGCAATAACAATTACAGCCCCACTCGTCACAGAATGTGCACACATTCAGCCTCTATAGTAGGATGTCTCTGGATGGACCTCGTTGTGCTACTACAGAAGACCTGTCATCAGAACGAGGCTCTATTGTCAGAATTGTCAGCCATTGTCAGCTATTGTGACGTCATGTCAGCCTCTCACTTGGCAAGCCATTATGACGCTCAGACGGAGGCAGGTTGTTTTCTGACTGGGCTATGATCTGGATTGGATATTTACAACAATATCAGTGTTTACATTGTATACGACTAGCTGAGATAGGCAAACGTAATGATGAGATATGTTGGAAGTGCACATTATGTTGGGGTGAGGTCTTTAGTTGGCTCAATACAAGACAAGGTCGATGTAGCTAAGATTTAGCTCATGAATAATTACTTAATTGCAAGGAGGATTTGAATCCTGGATCATCAAATTATTTCGCCACCACTTAGCAATTATAGATACATACATATATAGATAAAAAGATCATAGATATCTACAAAGATACATAGATAGATAGATTTTTATTGACAGAGAGAGGTCAGCTCAGACCTATTTGTTATATATTACCTAACAGCACAATCATATTCACATCCCAGAGATGCACATTGCTTTCTTTGCATAAATGCAGTCAACTCTGATTACACTTCAGCATTTTCTGGGCTTTTAGCACGCTTTCTCATTATGAGCAGTACATACACCTTTTCTGTAATATGATTTCTCAAATAAAGCATTAGCTTTTGTCACACAGAGAATCATATATAAGCTATGAGTATCTCTGAGTGCTATATCTCTCCCTCAGCTGTCTTCTTCAGCCAATTACCAGCGAAGGGAATTATTTCTGACACAGCAGACACTGACTGAATCCGATACAGCTGGATACTGAAAATGGTTTAACTTCGACTTTTCAAAAATAGTGTGGTGGCTGAAGTTTCTCAAATGACACCTTCTGTTTAAGACACAATAGAAGTGTAATTCAAAATTTGAACAGAAAATATGATGAAAACATTGTATGGTTAACAGGACAATGTAAAATCTGATACAGCTGAAAATGATCATATATGATGATATAATTAATTAAACCCATGCAGGATATGAACATTAATTTGCCTTCATACTATTCATCATAAAGTTCACATATTCAACAGTTTAACACTTAATCTGGTGTGCTTCCAAAAGAGCATGTTGAAGGTTTACCACAAGGACCTAAGATGTTTCCCTAGACTGGAAGTGTATATGACTGAGGGTGACAATGTAGAATCCGATACAGCTGGATACTGAAAATGGTTTAATTGATACCCATGCAAGATATGAACATTTATTTGCCTTAATACTATTGACGAAGTTTAGATATCTAACATTTCAAAACTTAACCCGAAGTGCCCCCAAAAGAGCATGTTGAAGGGTTACCACAAGGACCAAGGATGTTTCCTTAGACTGGAAGTGTATAAGACTGAGGGTGACCTTGGGTTGGATGGTGGGAATCAGCAGCATGCTAGCAGGGGCCACTGATTGAAACGAATGCCCTGCAAAGTATCTTGATGCCTCCGATAAAAGCCTGACACAGATCCCAGCCTGCAGATAGGGCGCTATTGATCCAGCCCACTTGTTTATGGGAATGGAATGAGCAAATTCTGACCGCTGGCCAGCAGCTGTAGCCACCACACAACACCTAGTAGCCACAGCTAGCTAGCCACCCAGTAGCCACCCCTGCCACTAGTAGCCACTACATGCCTCAGCAAATCCTTAACAGGCTAGAGCAGCTTGTGTGTTGTGCTGCAGATGCATAGTGCCTGGTCTGTGTTCTGTCTTGTGTATGCATGTACATAATGTAGTTGGCCTTCAGAAATAGTTTAGCAAGATGTTGTCTAGCTGTGTTCTACATTGTACATGCCTCAGCTGAAAATACCTGTAGGTGGTTGGTATGTCCAGCACTGCAGCACTGCTTATTAAAAAGATTACCTTGTCTTTAGGACCACACACCCTTATTATGTACTCTTACCATTATTTGACCTCCCATTTGAGAAAGGCTAGCCATTAAGACTATATTGTACACTTTATGGCCATATGTGCCACGTGCGTTTTCCATGCATTTGGATAAACGCATGGAAAATGCATGGTTTTCACCTCATTATAATTAGGCAAAAACATGCGTTTTCCATGCGTTTATCCTTCTCATAGAAAACGCGCATGGCACAATTGACCATGTAGAAATGCCATTAATAATGACCTTCAAATCGATGCACTATTCGGATATCTGTACGGTCCAAATCTGGTGCAACCACCATGCATTCTTGGAAGTGAAGGAGATCGAGTAATCTGACCGATCACGATTTTCTTCTGATGAACTTGAACGTGACTTTTTGTAAACATCTCTCTCATCTAGGATCGGTCAAAAATCTGACAACAAAGCAGGTGTAAATTTAGGACGTGGTTAATGGGCTACAAGACTAGGTTATGTTGGCTTTAATTCAGCCAAACAATGTAACAGCAATTCTTCATTGATTAACATTATAATTTACACCAAACATTGAGTTATTGTCGTGTGTTTAGGTTGAACTGGTTTTCCAAGGTAACACCTGCAGCCAAGTCTTTCATTCTCTTAGCTGTGACGAAGGTTGAATGTTTCAGAGGTTTTTTACTCTTGGTTTGTAGCCAAGCTATTCTTGAGGACTGCAGATAAGCTTATTTCCTGATAGTGGCAGTGAATACATCAACACTCCAGAGGTTTATATTTGCTAAACGTAATCATGCCTATTTATAATGCCATGTATGTAGTATAATATTTGCATGGTGTACTATTCATAGCTCCATACTACAGTAGATTTATATGAATGGAAGCCATAATGAAAGATAATACAAGACATCTTCATTATCTAAGACTGATAAAATGAACATTGCTGAAGCTGGAATTGTGTGATTATTGAATTATTGTGAGGATATTAAAGGTCTTAAAATGAATAATAAGAGTATGGAATGTGTAGGCAGGTCTTGTTGCCATGGTGACTGTTTGCTAGGGACACAGAGAGCAGAAGTAAGTGAGCGATAATCGGGCTAAATTCCCTTGAGGACGCCATTGCTCTCTCAAGCAGGCAGCTGCCATTGCAGAGGTTGACTTCAGTCAGAGGGGGGATAAAAATACCCTCCCTGGGGCCATTCACTCCGTCATGCTTTATAGATTTGCTGGTATTTACCCGTCAAATACAGCCATAATAAAGCAGAAAACGTGATTGGCCAGAAAAGCTCTGCTACTCACGTGTTTGTCAAAATCACGCTTCTAGTGAGAAGTCGCGATATCTGCTGGCGAGATTTGAGCGTTTGATTCGCGTCTGCTGTCAGCCTTCAAGATCTCCTCGCTTCTCGTCTCCTCTACTCCCCTCTCTCCACTTCTCTTTTGTGCCTCTTTGGCAGGATTCTGCTTCATTTTTCTGCCTTTCTCCCCCAAAAACCTTTGTATTTGCTACTTCTCATCACACATGTCAGATTTCTTCTGCCTACCCCAAGTGTTCTGTTGATATTGCTGTGTTATTAAAACTTGCCAGTTTCATATTTACATCAGAGGCAATAAATCAAGAAGTAATCAAGCGTCTGTCAACTGAAAATGGAAAATACTCACAAAAAACTGTGACAAGATAATCTCTCGAAATATACCTTTAAATTAACCATGTATTTGAAATGATGGCCCCCAGTCAAAACTCTGTCTAGTCTAAGGTTATTCTTGCAAAAAAAAAATTTTTTTAATATCTAAAACATTTTTAACTGCGCATCATATTTCATTTAAGCTGACTATAAATTTTCTCAAATGTCACGATGTAATTGGTTTTGCTATAGATGATCATTGATTTGATAAATGATGAAAATTTGAGGTGGTTTTGCGAAATGAATAACGGTTTTAACTGATATCTTACCCTATCTTATCTTATCTTAACTGATATATTATCTTATCTTATCTTATCTTAACTGATATCTTATCTTATCTAATTTAACTTATCTTAACTTATATCTTATCTTATCTTAACTGATATCTTATCTTATCTTAACTGATATCTTATCTTATCTTAACTGATATCTTATCTTATCTTATCTTAACTGATATATTATCTTAACTGATATCTCATCTGATCTTATGTTATCTTATATTATCTTGTGTTATCTTATCTTAACTAATATCTTATCTTATCTTATCTTATCTTATCTTATCTTATCTTATCTTATCTTCTTATCTTATCTTATCTTATCTTATCTCCTACCTTAGTCATAAACGTATTAGCCTGCCAGTGGCATTTTGTTGTTTGGTGTCAATCTATTAATACTTGACATGATCGATTAATGAGTTCACATTAGTGATTCTGATCAAGGCCTAGCATGTGCTTGTTAATAATTAATAAGAGAATGACTTGATTGTTGCTGTCTAACAGTAATTGTATTGGCAAAGGGATCCATCAAAGGTGTTGGGGAAGAGCCTTGTGTACATTAAAGGCATTTAAAAGGTTTTGGATCGTGCACAGAATTGAATATACACTGCCCTGGTCAGTTTCTATGGCCAGTATGTTGGTCAGTAGTGAGTAGATAACCTATGGTCAGTTTGTGAGAGATTTAGAGTATTGGAACAGGTGTCACAGTAAAGCTTTCTAGAGTTTACTTGGCCTAAGAACCTTATAATGGCCACTTACAAGCATAATGAAAGATTTTATGCAGAAAATATCAGGTGAGACCCCCATAAACATGCAATCAGTAGACCTGGAAAACTATTCCTCGCACAGTAGTGTTTTTTGTTTTGTGTCTTTTTTCTCTCTTTTTATTTAGATTTTTACTGTGGTAATTTTCGATACAAGCTTTACACTGGCTTGTGTCATTTAAAATGGTTCGATATTTAACATGACAATGCGATATTACGAAGTGGAATCTTTGTTGTCAGAATGACCCAGTTATGTATTTAGGTTATGAACCAGTTTTATCACATCATATGTGAACTTTTTAAAGTATGAGGTAAAAATGATATCGCTTTCTTAAAATTACACATCATTTTACTTCGTTTTAGTTTTTCACATTACCCGTAAACTGTCTCTTGATATATAATCCTTCTGATTGATGATATTCTAACACACAGTTGCACCTATGCTTCATCATTTGTGATCTAACTCTAGTTTGCCTTCCTACAATGCTACTCAGCCCAGACCTTGCATAAAAGGCTGTTTATGAAATTTACCCACCAGGGGTCGTCAACTGCTTGAATAATACATTATGCACCAGAGGGCACCGAATCTGGCCTTCCGGTCCCAGCATTCCTCTAGTTAAGTGCCTCTTTCCGCTTCCGGGTCACTTGGCCTGAGTGTGGACTTACAATTCTTTTGTAGCAGTGCTGCTTTAATGGTTGATTGATGACCCTTAGTCTCAATCATATGGTGTTATTAAATAGGTTAAACCATGTTGGATGTTAGTCATGACACACCTATGACACATGCAGCCAGTTAATATGATGACAGGCAAAAGTATCCTCATTAAATTAGAGCAATAACTGTATGACCTTTTGTGAGCGTTTCTTGCATGAAAAAAAAAATCAAATTATACTTGTATGTTTCGCATAATGCTGTTTTACAATATCTATTTTCATCATGCCATGTAAATTGTAACAAAATGTAAACAAAAACTTGTATAAAAATGACATAAAATTACTTTTCATGTATACATGGTAGTAGAAATCAATTCGCAGAAACATTTTAAACACATGTCAACTTTTCAGAATTGGCGTGTCTGTTTAAATATTGCAAAGTTACTTCGCTCTCTCTGTCTAATAAGTTCACAGTGTCTTTCTCTGTCTCTCAGTTGAATATCTGTCTATCCATCATCTTCTGTCTTGTTCGATTTTACGAATAATATCAGGAATTGCATGATGACGTCACTGTAGATTGTTCCATGACGTCATGAAGGATTAATATAGCCTGGTGGCTTTGATGTCACTGCAGCGAAATTTCTTTTGAAGTACTTCTAGGTGTTGCATGGTTCATTAGCCGACAAGGGACCCATCTCACCCTAACCCCTGCAGGGAGGCCATACACATTTGACCACCACAGCCCCAAATCAATGGCTGTCACACACAAACGCAGAAAATATGCCAATGTTAGTTGTTAGTTCAGTAAGGAGTTATGGTATTTTTCGGTTGTTTGAAGTTGTTTGACATCTTGTAAAGAAACTGCACTGGAGTTTGTTTCGAAATTATGAATCAAGATACCAAAAAAAGAGTACCTTTTTTTCTATTCTGACTGCCAATGGTACTTTATCCGCTAGACTTTATGGGAGATCTTACTTACGAAAATACTGTGTTGCCAAAAATTAACCCCAGATGGCAGTAGCTGTACTGCTAAAATGTTTTCAAAAAGTAGTGTAGGGAGTAATTCAGATGGGGTGCAATATTAAGAAAAGGAACATTTGTGGCAGATTCTTCGGTGTCCAAAAGTTAGTTACACTTTATTTTTGTTTGTACTGATCGTATGATATCTAGGCCTTCTAATAAAAACAAATTTTGACACACCATAATCTCACACATCTAAAAATCCTGCAATCCTTTATATGGACCCGTATACCATAATTGGGCTATTAAGTAGCACAAATTGGTGTTTGCTTTAGTTCACTCTGATTGCAGTTTCTGACATCTCCTCCTGAAGTATTTCTTGCATAAACATAATGCGCTTAACAGCAAACAAACCCTCAGCGAAAGTCTGCCAAATTCTTGAGTCTGCATTTTATGAATTCGCCCGCAAAGTTAGTTCTTCCCAGCAGTCAATATCATTGCTTAAACGGTGTCAGGCCAGCCATGTTTACTTTCGATTACAATTTCTATCGATTTTGTTCTCATTGCCTCGGGCAATTTCCACTCCCCATGAAATATTTATTGATCTGCACATTTTCCTAAGTTAAGCAATTAAAGGAAAGTTGTTAAAATTCTGGAATTGATAACAGTCTTCACAGAATTGTTGACATTATTGGTCTCATAGCAGTCTCCTTGGAATTAATGGTGTTTGGTGAAGTTCTAGAATGAGCTATGAATTTTTCACTTCATTTATTAACTGCAGTTTTCTGGTTTTAGTTAGCTCTAGCAGGAAAACTGACCATGTCTTAAAATTTGATTCACTGTATCAGGTTTTTATCCAATTTTACCATCTTATGAAAATATTTATAAAAAAGAAAAAACTTTGTATAAAAACTAGCAAACGAGTACAATATGTTTAAGCAGTTTCAAAAGACAGTTTTATGAAGTTTTAATTTTGTAACAGGCTTTATGGAGACAAGTTTTCACAAAATAACTATCAAAAAAAAAAGGACAAGAAAGATAGAACAGCATTTGAGATTTATATAAATTTTTCCCTCTTTCTTATTTGAAAATGCAAAGAAACTTTGCTCTTAATCTCAATGAAACAACACGTGTTACTCTGATCAATAACATGTACAAATTCCAGTGCTGGGCAAACTCCAATTATCTGTTTACAACTCTCATTATTGATCTAAATCAATATACTCGATAGGTTGGGTTTGATGATAGTAGGCCAATAGTAAGAACTCTATAGGTAAACATCTTTAACAAATTAATCATCAGATTTGATTTTCAATAAGTCTAACATGTTCATTTTCTCAGTAGCTTTTCTATAGGTCCTTTAGTACTGTTTCTAGATAAATATACACTTTATATGTAAGACAATTAGTATTAGTCGATTTTGTATAAGTTTGGCGAGATAACTTTTTATTCACAACACATATGGATTATTTCGTTTTATGCAACCACCTAATTAGTCACAGGTTGGCTAATTGTCTTTGATGTTCTTCGACTGGTTTAATATCTGCTCGACGCCATCTTTTACATGAAAGTCTTCTGTCACCTTTCTTTGGCAGTCCCAAAAAATGAATTTGGCAGAAGTAAAAAGCGGACCGGGCGCAGATGCAGCGGAACTTGCGGACGCGTCCAAAAACACTTCTTCAGATATTCAAAGCTAAAATCGCGTGGAATTGACTCCCCAGCGCTTCAAACAAACTCTCCTCTTTTGATTTAAGCAGAACATACCTCCCTTATGTCCACATATAGAACATAAAATCAATAGCCATATGTGTGCCCTGTCTTCATAGAAAAGTTCAACATCCTTACAGAAGAGATTCCCTTCTAAAAGAACACTTTCATTCAGGTCTTTTCTGGTGTACACAGCTATTTTGGCCATCTATGATAATTTGTTCGGACTGAATTGAAACATTTTGTGACCAACTTATCACTGTTGCAATGATAGCACAATATTATACCAGATTGTATGCTTATTCATCTGCCATAACTCAACTTTTCATGAGCCAGAGATAAACAACAAAGGCTTTTATTATATATTTTTTTTGTTTTAAATTTTCTTGGCAACGATCGTGGCATAAAACTGCTTAAGAAACAACAACAAAAAATATAGAATTTGGAAAATTTGTTTTATTTGATGACATTGCAATTTAAATTTGAAAATTTCAAGTTCAAATGGCTTGGTGACCTTGAAAAATAGGTCATGGTCACTTAAATTTGGTCAAAGTTTGCTAAAAAAGAAACAATCGGAAACAGATGTTTTCGTTTATCATAGAATTTACAGGATGTTTATATATATATATATATACATTTATTTATATATTGCAAATAATCACAAACATGGCATTACTTGCATCATAACAAGGTTACAGCAGCAGGTCATTGAATTGCCATGACACTTGTTATTGTGGCTGGATTAACAATAATTAAGGCTTCCATATAGGAAATTGCTGTATCTAACAGGTGCACTGTACCAAGTATACTGGACAGAAGAGATTCCCTTCTAAAACAACATCATGTGGCCATTTCTGAGTATACTTTGCATATGTTTCAATGCAAGAAAGCTGTCATTAGTCTTATTACTGGGGAACTCTATATACTTTGAGCCCAAATTGGTTCGACGTGTGTGTCATATGACATTGTTTGTCATAAAATATGAGCACAAAATACTGTGCCCTCACAATTAAGATCATTTTTAAGTCCACCTCGACAGTAAGACCACTTTCCTGGGGCACCAAACTTAAATGACATTATCACCTCTTCATTACGTCTGCTCTGTCAGCTGGTCACGAAGGCTGGCTAAGTTTCAGACCAGCAGCATTGAGACATTAACTTAATAGTTATTTTGCAGTTTCAGAATTGAGACCACCTCAATATTGTGACCACATCTGTGTTTCTTAAGGGTGGTCACATTTTAAAGGCTCTACTGTATATATATTAGAGCATGTAAAACTTCTCAAAACATGAGTGAACTGTCTGTGTTTAAAAATCAGTCCTGAATCCCAGTCCCTCAGCCCAAGTGGACTGTACAGCTACCTGTGTGCAAACGCACGGCATTCTGGGAGCCAGTCAAACTCTCGGGAGAGTCTCGAGGACCAGTCAAGAACTCTCGCGGTGATGAAATGATCTCGCGTGATTTGAATGAGCCCCCTAGTGTCAAAGTTGGAGTATAGGGCATATATACTTTCCATGGCTAAATGTTGTTTACACAAAGCCAGATTGACTGGAGATATCGCCCAGCCCCTCATGTACTGCTTTCATTACATTACAGCATGAAATCACTGTATAACACAGGATCCTGCGATGTACAATATAATAAAAATTTTAAGGTATAGACAAACCTCATTAAGATATTTATGAGCTAGTTTACGGATTATTTGTTCTTGTATTATGTTTCGCCTTAATTATATTTGTGTGGAAATAACAATTTTCTGGTATAATTGCTTCATCCGTTGGACAGCGCAATTTTATACCAACATTTTTCTGTCTATCTGTGGCTTTCTTTCTCTATCAGTGAGCTTTCGTTCTCTGTCTTTCTCTATCAGTGAGCTTTATTTCTCTGTCTTTGTCTATCAGTGAGCTTTATTTCTCTGTCTGTCTGTGAAGTTGTTCTCCAGTGCAGGTTATTTTTTAACACCAGATTCATTTGAAGACTCGGATTCTTTGCGAAATTTGTTTTCCTTACCTATTGTGGATTGCCTTGTAATGCACTGGTCACCATGGCAACAAATTGTTCTCAATTGTAGAGCAAGGTAAAGAGCTTTCTTTCTTTGTTCCTTCCTCGCTCGTGATTGGCTTGTTGCTCTGTCTTACGTAACAGCTGTGCACACTAGCGCCACCTGAGCTTCTACGGTGAACCAACGCTGGCTTGTTTGTCACACTGGCGTCACAGAGAACGTCAGACGGAGCGTCATGACGCTAAAGCGGCCGTGATAACGCTATTGTGTGACTTCCTTTTTCGCGTCACAATCGCCTGAGCGAGCACAAATAGCTTTGTCCATTAGCTGTCATTTGGAGACCCCCCAAATATACACATATACAATCTGAACCAATAGAACACAACTTTTCCATTTGGTGGTGTTCAAACATCTAACAACATGCCTTCCTACCTGCTTTTGTGCTAGTTGTATGCTTTCACATATGTACATATCCTTGCCAAATAATGATAGATGTAGGTGGCATAATATTGTACCGTGGTGCACTGTACATTTACATGTAGGTTTGATATCGATATACAGATACATGAGATACATGCATTATAATGTATACGAGAAAAATAATATTATATTGGCCTATGAAGCCCTTTGAACTTTATGAAGGTCCTTGCTGGAATCAGTTCAGATTTACAAATAATCTGGGCAGAATACAATTACATTTCAGCTTGACCTCATAAAACTCTGCCTTTGGTAATTATATACCCTTGAGACAAGATCCATGGTTAATTGCCTAATTAATTGATATCGGATTTCTACGATATATGAAGTTCATTTGCTGAGAGCTTAATTTGAACGATCCGATGCCAAATTGATAATTGTATAATTAGTTTTTTTTCTTTTGAGAAAATTCATATCAAATATTAAGTACAAATATATACGAAATAACACAAATATTCTATAATTTGTTATTGTATCTTATTAATTAGAAGTTGATGGGATTAATTATACTTGACAATATAACCAAACCTCACTACATGCTTCCAATAACGCTACAATACATTTTCAGTGATCTGATTCAGTCAATTGACTGAATACTTGATTAGAAGAATATAAGCAGCCAGTTATATTGGTTTTTCAAGCAATTATCCTGATAGGAATGTAGAAGGCAATCTCTGTATTAGGCAAACAAATTTGCCATGAAAATGATCTATCATGTTTCATTCTGTAACAATGATACCTGAGGAAAATCATTTTGTCGCCAATTTAATTGCCATTGTATGACATTTTGATTCTCAAGCTGACGTCTGCATGGCCCGCATTTGGATATCCGCGTTTTATGGGAAATTTGATACGTTGCAGTTCAGCCTTGTTGCAGGAATAGCCCATGGAGTTTTGTTGCATTTCTATGGCAACAAAAATGAGGACAATCCGAAAAAAAAGGCGGAGTTAATTGTCCATGGTGGCCACTAAAAGATGAAAAACAAACATTTGCCAGCTAATTAATAATTTTTGAAATATTTATTTGCTCTTTTGTTTCTTTGAATGAGGATTAACTTTGAGTTTTAGTGATCAGATGTTGTACTACTTGTCACACAAGGATTTTATTCAAAATTTATCTGATTTTTGAAATATTCATTTATTAATCAAATGGGCAAAACCAGCATAGTGTAAACAAATAACATGGTGTGGACCAAACCCATTTCATCTCCTCATTACGTCTGCCTCTGGTAGTTGGTCATATCAGCAGAAAAACTTTAACTAATAGCATTTGGCAAAGAAAAATTATGAGCAATTTACCAAATAACCTGGTTAGCCCCTAAGCCATACCTCTTTAAACGATTTTACTAAGAAAAATAACAAGGAAATAACGATTAAAAAATATTAAATATTAAAGAAATTGCCTTTAAAGATATCCTTGCTGGAAGCATTCATTCTTATATTTCTTTCTTAGAATTCTGTGCTTTTATAATTCTGAATTCTGGTATCTCTTTTCTTATTCTTATTTTTCTCTTTCTCTCTCTTTATTTTCTTTCTTCTTTCTTGCTTCAAAGATGCAATATTTTCCAACACAGACACGAATTTGATTCTCCCTGAAAATATTCTAACGATCAAATCAAGGCCAAGAAAAAATGGTGATATCTTCACATTCAATGGTAATACCATGCCTATTCAATGGTAATATTATATAATTTATCTTGAATGCTGATATCATTCTTGTTCAATGCTTTATCTATTTTTGTTGGTAGTATCAAATATTCAGTAAAAAGACACTTCTGCGTAGCCAGGAAATGCCTAGAAAAAAAAGGTTTTTATTCAGATGTTTTGGTGTGTGTCCTTCATTGATATGGCTGTGAGGTTAATATTGATATGGTTATTATTATGGACGCGGTAGTCATAACAATTTTTAGATTAGATTTGATTAGGTAGGTAGGTAGGTAGATAGGTAGGTAGGTAGGTATAGGTGGGTAGGTAGGCAAACTTTCATAAACGTTTGACCTTGGATGAACTAGAGAACTCTAGTTCATCAGCTATTTATACCAATAATGAATTTTTTTATTTCAATTCATCCATTTCTTTCATTCATTCATCCATAGTTTGGTAACGCTCATCAATCTACCAAAACTAATCAAGCAATGTTTTTGTTTAATAAACAAATCGGTGCAAACGTGTGTTATGTTCGCACGTTTTCATCTCTACCAATGAAAGAGAGTGAGTTGCTTGGGTCAGTCAACCAGTGCAATTCATAGACAGGAGCCTCATAAAACTAAGGAGTATTGTATGGGACTAGCCTTGAACGGATCCGATCCATGCTAATGATGTTAATGCAGCCTTAAAGGGGAAGTGAGCTTGAAGGGGGTGCTAAAAAGAAGTGAATAGACAGACACCAGAAATGAGGACAGATTCACCGACAACAGAGAAAGACAGAGGGTGGCTCCAACATATATCTAGAGATATAGAATCTGAGTGTCTGACACATTGACAAGGAATAACAGACATTGAAGAGACAAAAGGAGAAACAGACACAGATATACAGTTTAAGTAGTACATAGACACAGTTCATGAGAGTTAGACAAAGGCTAGGGATATTAACAGTACAGACAGACAGACAGACAGACAGACAGTTAGACACGAAGACTGTGAGTGATAGACAGACAGGGTCAAAATACAGACAGACCTCACGACAGACCCAAAGATAGAAATCATAATATCTATAAAGAGAAAAATAGGTGTAAAGAGAGAGAAAAATAGGTGCAAAGACGTAGAATTTGCACAATCTTAACAGTTGGACACAAAGACAGTTGACAGACATATAGTTGAGTTGTACAGAATCACAGACAATAATATATACAAACACAGACAGAATGGGTGATATACATCAGTCCCAGATAAATTCAATCAAGCAGATACAGGTGTCGCATCTTAATGAGTTTTTTCTTTTCTTTCCCTTAGTCTACACGTTTGCACACTTTTCTTTGGCTGTGTGTTTTACTCTTACACGGCTGCCTAAACTTCCGGTGCAGTATCCGGTCAGCTGATTAAGGAACTGGACATCCGGTCACCCTGCAGTTTACTCAGTAGGAAACTGAGGATGGCTGCTTTATGCTGCTTGGTTTTTACTACGTTGGTTATTTTGCATTTTGATTTCACTTTAGTAGCTATTTCTGCTGGGTTTTATTCAACTCTTTTATGACTGAAATCAATGAAGATAAATGTATAAGTATTGCCTCAATTGAATTGTTACCTTGTTGCCGAGTAAACGTATATAGTATTAAATATACATTGTTGCCAGGATAATATTATGATGAGTTGCAAATGCTTGGAGTCCACACTTACTCATACAGCAAATTGTTTCTTCTTCAAATTACACGTATAATTACAATGATATTTACATGGCCTAATAATTCAATTAAGCTTATTGTCATGCGATGCACATACTGTATTTTCTTTTCCATTGTCTTCTTATATGAAGTACTGTATTCTGATGTATTGTAAATTTACATCGGCGTGTCTCTGCAAAATCATAAAAAATGGACAGTGTCCAGCGACCACTCCAGCTGGTCAGTTCTCCCTCACAAGCTCTTCGTGTAACAGATTCCTGGTCACTTCTGTCCATTTTGAGCTCTCCACTTGATGATGTCCCTCTCAAAAACCTTCTATCACCACTCCACTGGACACTTTACTGGACAGCTGTCTGCATTTTTCTTGTTATCTATTTAAATACATCATATTGTTACATTTTGTCAAGGTTGCTATTGTTTGGGTTACGTTGAAGTTGTCTGCCATAACCATGATCAAAATTCCACCTTTATATAATCATTAAATTTTACTTGATTATTTGTTATCATGACCTATCCGATTTGTACAAATGTAAAATGATATTCAAACCACGAAATAATAATGGAAATATTATATTAACCACGAAATAATAATGGAAATATTATATTAACCACGAAATAATAATGGAAATATTATATCAAGAATGAATTATGCTAAGATTACAAAAATAAAGCCACAAATATGAAAACCTTTCAGTTATTACAATTTAGCTGTCTGGTAACCAGACTCTAGTAACCACATATTCTATTATATTATGTTCTCTATTCTATTCTATTCTGTTCTGTTATATTCTCTTTTATTATGTTCTATTCTATTCTATTCTATTCAGCAGGGCAGTGACCTGTATGCATGGTTCTTTTTATGGTGACCACATTTTTGTCAATCTTTTTTTCTTTGGTCTGTTCAGTTCTGAGGCTAGCTTAGAGACTGCTGTTGGAGGTTGTCCTGTGTTCCAGAGATACCAACATACAATGCCAGTGTCTGTGTCTAGGGCCTGTGTCCGGGGCCTGTGTCATGGGCCTGTGTCAGGGTGATGTGGGGTGGCAGTCTGTGGGGACTAGACCTCCTAGACAACTGCTTTGGCCCTTATTGAGATGAATCGGCAGGGAGCAATCTTTGATAACCCTCCGCATCTCTGTAATAATCAGACCAGCCTCAGCAACATCTCAGCACAGACTCAACCTCTGCATCCGCAGCCATGTCAGACTGATGCGGCAGACTCAGCAGCCGGGATGCTGGGATGTCCAGTGATACAGAGTTATCAAACGGGGATGCAGTGCTCGATTGAACTGCTGCCCACAGAAGACCAAAGTTAGAGGAAAGTAATCAGAAAAAGCAAAATCATCCAGGAAAATATGGGGCCAAGAATTGTGATTGATGATATGCATGGATTGATAACATGATTTCTTGGTCCTTATTTGGAATTACTATGATTTCAGTCCTGAAATTTCCCTTTACAGAGTTGATTCTCAGCTCACTATATATTGCAAATTTGCCATCCATCAATTTGGTCATTTACTTGTATTTAAACAATAGTTATTAATGGTGCCTCTATAGCATTTAGTTTATGTAGAGCATTAAATATTCGGTTGCATTAATTACTTTTATTGACTTGAAATGGCCACAATACGTTTTAAGATGCAGCCAATGCACAATGCAGAGCTTTCTCATGCTTCCCATTTAGTTCTTCATATTCATCACAAAACATCATTCCTTTCTATGATGGAGACTCTTCCTCAAGGAACCCCAATCAAGATGGCAGCCTAGCATCTTCTATTCTCAATAGTTTTTATTCTCTTCTCTTGCTCTGCCATCTGGGTGGGAGGCTGCTGTATGGGGGCCCTGTACAGCAGTCTGCAGTAATGCAAAGGCCCACCAGTAAGCAGGCACCAATGCCACCATGCTACAGTGGAGCACCTTCAATTCGACCACTCTATATGAAGACCACTGCCATTTGATCACATTTCTCCATTCCAAATGGGTTAATACAATGAAATTGGACTCCCAGAATTAAGACCCCTTGGATGCATAGACCACTTCTGTAGTCTTAAATTGTGGTATTAGGTATGGGGTTTCATTGTATCAATAGACAGTGGCATGGCATAGACAGCACAACGGAATTGACATGAATCACCCATGAAAAAACAGCAGGCCTGAAAACTGCCCTGCCCCCACTGTTATCTGAATATACCAGCGTGTTGTGCCTAGCCCTTGCCAAATAAGGGATTATTGCAAATGTGATGGGTGGGCCGGCTGCTTGCTTATGTAATGCTGACCTAGGGTGGGTCACACAACCCTTGCACAATCACCCGTCCAATGGGCAGCCATAATGGGCCCCTCCTCTCTGCCCCCTCCCACACACCGCCTCACAACTTCTTGTACAGTGATATAGTTGGATGTGTGGGGCTATATTTCTTTGGGTTCAAACACCACTTTCTTGGTTTTGTTGTTCTCTGTTTACATTCAAATAGATTAGATTAATCTTTATTGCACCACAAACAACGGTACACACAGGTTAACTCCATCATTTAACTATATTCTTATGCTGATACCACTTAATGTATACGATTTCCAATAGCTGAGACATAAGGAGATATCTCAACGAGAATCTTAAATGTTACATGGCAAATATAGTGCTATATTTTTGGACATAACAGCTTAGTAAATAATCTCTATTATCATTTCAAATTTGGCATAATATTGCATTGTTGAAGTCTACAATGTATTACTAACAAGGCAGGTGCAATAAACGCTAAACGTGATGTTGAAAGCTGGGTGGTGAGACTTTAATGCAGCTGCCAGCCAGCCCCCTTCTCATATCCAGACAGTTCTAGAGTTGCTAGAGGATACCTCGACACCCGAGGATCAGCACACGTCACAAGGTCATTAGACGATGACGTCATGACGTGAAGGGTCGTGTTGACGTCAGGGCTTGACGTTTTACTTCCGTTTTGCGCAGCGTCATCAGTAAGAGGTCTGTCATGGAATGAGGTTCACCATAAGGGCCTACATGGGGGGTCACCTTCGGGGGTCATCATGGGGGCCACTGGGAGTCCAAAGTATCTGCCGTCGGTCCCTCTGACAAGCCCTTTCAGTCCACCGGAAGTGGGGACCTATCAAGCATTGGTGACCTCAGGAAGAGGAAGTGGAAGGCCCCACTGAGGTCATGGCTATTTTTGAGGACAGGAAGCTGATAGGAAGGAATACGTCTAAAACCTTGTCAGACTATCTTTTTACTTTGCTCTTCCTGTCCTCTTACCTGCCTCGCCTTGACATTTGAGAATATAAGTATACAATATTTTGAAGTTGTTAAAACTACCAAAACAATCGAAGGAATTTAAATACCCAGTGTTATATTCCAACAATTTCACAGACAGAAGAAATTAGCACTATCCATAACCTGATAATTATGTTTGCTGATGGCTACAACACTTCACCTTTAACATAAATCACTCGCAAATTTCTGTCAGTGACGGATATCAATTATACATAATGGTCATATTTCATAATTTGACATTTCGTAACCTATTATACTAGACATTTAATGAGTACAATTTTACGTTTTTAAGTACTTTGTTTAATGTTTCCAATGTTTGACATTTGCAAACCAATATGATAGTCTGAGCTTTGGAGACAATATCAGTTTCTAACAATTCAACGGTATACAGTGACGTGCTGTCTGCATTTACAGGTTTGGAGGATTCCCTGCTGACACAGTACATACAGTTTATCCTATTTACTTATGGGATGTATAGGGCTGTTCACCTTGAAACGGGGATTGCTCGCAGTTAGGGATTTGTGCAAGGGCTTTTTAATGGACCTGGTAGTTCCTGCTCTAGCCCTGCTTAAGATGGGTCCAAGGACCTCTTGGTACGTTGGTAATGACGCTCTGTTTCTATGGCAATGATGCTGTTATTAGTTCGAAGTCTTTGGTGTCTTCATCTCCCCTATTGTCGCTCATTAACCTTCGCCCAAAGAACTTTGGGAGTTGCACCAACAAAAAACAATCGAATACCCCCTGAAGAGACACCTAGCGGGGGAGGATGTCAACTGGCGATCTTGCCTCTATGTCTGGTGCCATACAGTTAAAAATCGATTCATTCACAGCATGCAAACAAGCCATTCAAATAAACAGAAACGAAACAAGAATGGCCACACAGGCAAGCAGATGTAATGATGAGATGATAAACATTGAAGTTCAGACCATTTTACACGTGCAGTTTATTCCCTATTATACATGTAGGTGGGATCTTTCCTTGACCTAGCATAGCCATTCAAGGTCAATCACGAATAAACTTATTCACAGAATGTTCACAGCCCAATACTACTGGCCAGAAATGTAGTCTACTGAAATCATGGGATGCTAGAGGCAGTCGTAATGATGAGGTGATAAATGTTTGGCTATCACACTGTGTTGACATTTATACACCTGGGTGCTTTAACATTGATACGAACAACTTATGAAGAGCACATGTCCTGGGATTCAAATCCAGGACTTAATCTTGCATATGAGCTGGTCAAATCTCAACCATTAGACCACCAATGCAGCTTTAATGTTTACATTCGTATCGTATTTAACCATCATTTAAGCTTAAATTTTGGAGCATAAATTACACAGAATGGCAACACCTACTGATGATTGATTTAATTTGGTTAATGTCAGGAAGAAATGACCTTTAATTCAACTGTACAAAACCTGGCATGAACATGGAAATGTTCGTACGATTGGCTTGCAATCAAAGGTGAATTTGCTGAACAAAAATGGCGTGTATAATACTGCTTGTGCAAGTTAAAATACGGATGATTAACATCTTATTATTTTGGCAAATTCAGCAAATTTTACCTGAAAGTTGTCATGACACCGCCAAGAATGCGTTGTCTAAGTGCTTCTTGGATTGTTGTGAATTTTTATGATTTTTAAATCGTGATTTTGCCATCGTCTTTTGTGAGCATCAGTGATTGTCACACAATCGTGATACTACATGTGATAATTCCACTAATCATTTGGGTGACCAATAGAGTTGCAAGATTTTTTCATAGTTTTTGTTATGAATATGCAGATTTAATCAGGTTTCCAACGACTTTCTCATATTACATTTTTTCTTCGTGATATATTACTTGTATGAAGCTATTGTTTTTTTTAACAATCTTATTTACCATGACACAGATTTTGACACATATTACACGACTTTTCTTGTATTAATCATATTCTTTCTTTGTGTCATGTATTAATTATATTCTTCTTTCCTTGCAGGTAAGTGCATTTATTCATTTTGGCAAGACGAGTCTGTGTGAAACGAGTGGTAAGTCTAAAGCATGTCAATTATATTTTACCAATGTTTACTGGGTTATTTATATCAGTATATCTCAGACATTTAGCAATATGAATTTCTCGTGGAATTGAAATATGTTCAGATAATGTAAATTAAAAGATCATGCTTCTCAAATTGTGATGATACTTATCAAATTGGAAGAAATTGAGATTTCGTACTTACAGTTGAGGTTGTTCAAATTCACCAACAATAGCCACGATACAACCATTAATATACAATGTACCAATTAATGAAATTCAAGGCTGAATATAGGCAGTTATCTTGCCAATCCCCATACACATATCTGGGCAATATAAAGCAATCACTGTAATACGATTTGGTTCTTATTATAATACCATTTATTGTTAATTGCATCCGGGCAACCCATGAGAATCACTCTGACATTGTCCAGGTGGCCAGAGTCTTGCAGTTCATGATACATCAAGCGCTGTACCTAATTACACAGCATCATCATCTGATACTCGCCCTTTCATATGTACATTGTAATCAATAAACAATCTCCCCCACACACACGACCTTGCTTGACCTTGGGGATGGGATCAGTGCAAAAAAATAAAAGGATGCAATCTATGAATTTCATACTTGGACGCACCATGGCAGTACATGTATTATATCAAGTTTTGAACTCACGATTTCCTCAGAAGTTACTTTCATAGTGGTTGTTTGACGGTAATCAGCAATTCTCTGAGCAGAATAACACGCTTCGGAATAATATATTTATTTGATAATTAATGATTCGACATAAAACGTGGCTGGAGCCAATTTTACAACGAGTAATTTGGGACTGGTAGTTAACAAGTATATGTTGGTTTCATATGACAACACTCTAAAATAAGATATGTCAATTCAGGAAAATGTATTATCAAATATAATTATACTCATTTCAAATTATGATGTGCAATATTAAAAAACCATAAAATGTTGAATATGCTTTATTTTGCATGACTGTTCGGCCAAGCCACAATTACAAACCTCTTTTGTGCCAGTTTTTATTGGACTATATTTATAGCTATATATTGCATGTTCCTCTACATAGCATGATTCATGAGAACTCAGAACTGTGTCTATAATTGTTCTTTTTAAGTATTATTAATAGTTCTAAGAGAAATCTCAATTTCCTCACGAGATGCAGTGACATTTCAATAACCATTCATCTTCATAATCACGACAACGTATAAAAAATGTATTTTGTGTCGAATTCACAAAGCTTTGGCGTACGAGATATCTTTTGATCAAAATGACGTCATATATCACAAAGAGGTTGGTCTAAATTTAGATGTTTTTGTGCACATTTCTGCACAAATTGTGCACACAAAATCCATACATTTCTTTGTAGTTTGTACACACTTATGTTGTACATCGTGAATACATTGATGATTTTCATCGGTTACTTGGCAACAGGTGTGGTTGATTTTTTACGACATCAACACCTGTCACAACAATCAAACTGTTTTGCGGCAGATTCTCGAAAAAACACGTCTATGAAAAACACTTATTTATTTTTTCTCAGCAACTGACTTGTTTTATGACCGCAGAAATGGAGGAAAATCTCACCAACTTGTATTTTGCTTAGCTGGCATTAAGTATGCATGTAAGTCAATTGCACAACAGTAAAACCGTTGTCCAAATAAAGGCTTTCTTAAGTTGATTGTTCCGTGTAATTGCACTGCATAAATGTCAGTTTAAAAGATGGACTAAACAGTTTTAGACTGTACAATTTTGTCCTAAAACTCTTTATGCTTTAAATATAAGATTTCGTGAGATGCTGTGTGGTGTTTCCAGCTTTAACTCTTTCCATGTGAATACCTCTTTTATCGCCTTCCTAATCAACCAACTGATGCAAACAACCCGAAGTGAAAGCAATCCAGTGCTGAGTTTTCTCTTCAAAGGGTCGAATGAAGTAACAACCCGCCAGTCCTGGCCCACTAGACCTTATAATGGTGCTTATAGCGTCTAAGGGAGGTATTCTCCCCTGAGTTGGCAGCCTTTTGCAGCCCTTGCATGACAGGTCGCAAGCAATATCTGCCAACCGGGTTCTTTGCACGTTCTGGTGCTAGTGGCGACCCCTTTTATCACCCAATGCTGTGACGCGATGCAATACGTTTTCCTTCCTTTCGTACGTCTGTCACGTGGACCTCTAGACTGCTGGTCATGTGACCACTGTAGTCATCTCACTAGAGAACATTCCTGCAGTTATTTGATCCTGCATAATCCTGCACGTGTGAAATACTCTGGATTCAAGGGTGCGGTCCTGTCAACGAACACCTTATCAGAAGCTGTTGGAACACAAAATTAGGATTTCCAGGAAAATGGAAAGTTCTCCAGATATGACATAGAAAAATGAAACTCTGTACTGTACATAGTAGACAATTTGCACGCACTCCTAAAGTCCTTGCACCCAAAGATGTCAATTTCTGTGAGCTGCGATCATATTATGACACATTCTACAGTGTACCTGTACTGCTACAGCTAGTCTTTTGTGTGTCTTTGGAGTATGTGTCTGGTGGTTTGATTTTCATCTTAAACAGTGGTCATCTGATCCAGTCAGTCTGTCATTCAGTCAGTCAGTTATTCATTCAGTCAGTCAGTAAGTCAACCAGTCAGTAAGTGTGATCAATCAATCGGTTGATCAATTGATCAATCGGCTGAAATAGGTCGGTTGGTCACTGATAGTCAGTCAGCCATTTTAGGTTTAATTTGATCATTAGACTGCCTGTACACCAACATCTTACCCCAGACCTCGTCATGTGTGTAGTATGCATCATTCTGCATTTCTTTCTCAATTCTCTTCAAAGGACTGCAAATGATGGTTGATGCTGTAGCGTCTTAATTGAACTAATCAAAAAATGATGCTGAGCACTGGGTCCTGCAACAATTAGTGCACGATTTCTTAAGGTCTTGTGTGATCCTTAAGGAACTCTTCAGGGAGAGAGGTTAAAAAGGAAGCCGAGCACACCTCACGCCACCAAACAATCAAGGTCATGTGACTTGATGGATGGCTACTGTGTTTCTGCCTACATTCTGCCTGTTTCCAACTTTCTGGTTAGTCTACCTTCTCTTGTGTCTGACAAAAAGGAAACATTGGTCCCTAGACATGAAATGTGTCTGTGTGGCAAAGCAAATAATACCACGTGACTTCCCAATGACTCCAAAAGGTTTGTTGTCAGGTAAAGAGTCACCTGCTGTGTACTAAGTTGACAAGGAGTAACACAAGGAGTAGCACAGGTGCTTAAGACAATAGTATTTACATTTAGAGCAGCACTAGTGGTAATTTCCTTCTAGTGGTAATTTCCTTCTAGTGATAATTTCTTTCTAGTGGTAATTTCCTTCTAGTGGTAATTTCCTTTTAGGGATGTCATTGATATAACATGCTTTCATTCAGATCATGTGAAACCCTAATATATATGTTTGGTTATAAACTAATAAAAAAAAGGCTGGTATCACACATGGTTCAGGAAAGCCAACTAAAATGCTTATAATGCATCTGTCTAACTGTATGTCTGCAGTACAATGACATAACATGTACACTCATTATTATTATAGACCACATTGGAAAATTTGTAGCCTGAGTGCTGTCCCAAATGTCATTAATTGACAAATGGATGAAATAGAGTACAGTACAATTGGTTTTTATTAAAAACGGCCTGTCAAATTGAACTTAGACAAAGCTAGACAACTTCTGCTATCCGAAGCTACCTGCCACTGAACAGTTAGTTAGGAGTAGACAGATGCAGCTGGCTTTAGCATGTTTAGGAATAGGTGGCTACAGCTGTGTGTAAAGTCGACCATATTTTATGAAACTAACTGCATGTATTGTATATACCAGTACACATGTGTATCATATGAATTCCAATATTGACATTACTGGCAGTTAAATGACATTGAAAGAAAAGGATTTCTTGAAGATATTTTCATTAATTCATGATATCAGTGCCAAGAGAAAATTGAAAATGCATGCATTAAAACCGCGCACTTAACCAGCTCATTCACAGAACTTTGGGAAATAAAATAGAATATGAAAAAAGTGAGTGAATTCAAATAGGCTTTTATTACATGACTTGACATGTTTTGTTCTTTGACAATCCATATCTGTGTTGAATTTTGATGACTGACATGTATAGTTAATACAATTTTGCATAATTGTGTTTCTTAGCAATTTCCCATTTCATGACTGCAGCTGCAGGAGCCAAGCATCATCTCGTAAATAGCAGTCAATTAATTCCATTGGCCGCACCCTCCATGTTCTTTCATCTTTCATTGGTATTCATAGAATATTTGCTCGGAATATTCACTTAAAAATGCACAGAGTTGATGCAATTTTCTGCAATGCCTCCACAATATTATGCCCCCATGCCTTTTCCAATTGAAATCATGTACTGAAAGGACATCCAAAGCACCATGCTCCATGGAAGATTGATCTCCCCTCACAAAATACATCAGCAGGAACAACTATTGATTTAGTTTATACTTCGTTGAATTAAAAGGGAAAAGATAAAACATTGCCCAATGCAAATATAGACAAATGGGCAATTGATTGACAGCCATAGCATTCAATGGAGCAAGTATCCAGCAGCAGTGTACCAATGAAACTGCATCTATCAATTACAGCTGTTTTTAAAATCAAAAAATGACCAAATAGTCAGTCAGTCAGTCAGCCAGTCAGCCAGTCAGTCAGCACGTCAGCACGTCAGCACGTCAGTCAGGTAGTCAGCCAGTCAACCAGTCAGTCAGTACGTCAGTCAGTCAGTCAGTCAGTCAGTCATTCAGTCAGTCAGTACGTCAGTACGTCAGTCAGTCAGTCAGTCCACCAAAGCCCTTATTTAATAATCTGTGCTAGCATTATTAATACAGTAGTCAGTCAGTCAGTCAGCACGTCAGTCAGTCAATCAGTCAGCCAGTCAGCACGTCAACCAGTCGGTCAGTCAGTCAGTCAGTAAACGCTGGCAGCTCTTATCAGATAAGGCATTTGAAAGAAACTTCTCCTTTTTTACACAATATAGTTGTTAATAATGTTCAGATAAATTACATAGGTCTTATTTAGCTAGTCGTAATAAGGGCCAATTTGCCATATTTTTTACATTTATGTAGATAAAACAAACTGCTGACTCATCGCTGCCTGGTTTCTACTTCCGCTGCAATCACGCACGTGGCTTGACGTCATGACGTCACAACGTTTCTCAGCACGTGCTGCGACGCCGTAAAGATGCCGCTCGTTCACTTTTCTGTCGTTTTGTTGACACAATTAATGGTATCGCTTTCACCCTAGACTGTTGCTGAGGGAACCTTATAGGAGCTCAATTAATTTAGCCTTCATCTTTGTAGACGCTTGTTTTCTCCGCATTAGGCTTTTTTTATTGGGGAAAAAATGGAGTAGCGAGAAAGATTGGTGTGAGAATGGCAAGTCATGGGTTTTGTTTTTGTTTTGAGAAGATATAGACGTCTATTTGTATTAAGGATGTTACTGTGATATGCGATGCAAAGGTACGAATTGGGTGTTTTCTTTTAATTGATGTAAAACAAGGGGGAAGAAACTTTATTTGTTTATAATTGTTAAGTATTTAAAAAGCGCTCAACATGAAAATGTAATATGCAATATCAGTTGTTAATCTGTGCATTTTTGACATTTGATTACATTCTCCATACTTTTGCGAGGTGGAGTTTAAAAACAAAGAAAAAAAAACCCAGAGAACAATCAGGCACAGTATAAACCTGATAGGGACACAGAAGTGGAGTTATTGATTCTGTTCTGTTTATCTATCACTTTAACAACACTGTGGACCTGAGCGTGCATTTATTTGCAATGAAAAGCATGGGAGAAGTGAGGTTACATGTCAAAATAATCCTCTTTAATCGTTTTTTTGAAAAATCCTGAAAAAGTAGAAAAATGAAAATATAAAAACAATCCAAGAACGACCTGAAGGAACTCGGATAACCTATGCCCTATTTTGGCATCCATTTTGACACCAGTGCT
The DNA here is from genome assembly GCA_932294295.1 of Alitta virens. NCBI lineage: Eukaryota > Metazoa > Annelida > Polychaeta > Phyllodocida > Nereididae > Alitta > Alitta virens. Next base: position 23,499,001 of record OW028581.1, read on the forward strand.
GCATTCTAAAATTGGAGAAAATAATTCTCTCTCTCTCAAAATAGACTGCATGAATTCAAGAAGGGCTGTTAGCATGTGACAATCTAACTTGAGCCATGTCTACTGAGAACATGTTTGCCAATCCCAAATACTGTCAATTCGGCTTTTTTTCATTCTCTGTATAGAAAAACACCGCAACTTTCTATCTAAGATTTGCTGAAAATTCTTCCCGACTGATTTAAGGCCTCATGACCTGAAGTCTCCTCATGATAAAGTTTTAAAAACATTTAATATAATATTGTACATTGTAAAAATGTATAGCTATACTACATGGCCAATTGTGCTACGTGCGTTTTCCATGCGTTTATCCAAACGCATGGAAAACTGACGTGGCACATTTGGCCATGTACCTGCCTCATGGGTGGGGTGGGGTATTGGCCAACCTTTGCATAGACCTGGGACGTAAGGTACTACCACTTCTATGGTATCATAAATCTCAGATATTTTGGCATTGTCTCAAAAATTCCAGATTTCTCCACAAGTATCCTTCCATGAGAATTCTCAATCACGTTCGAAATTGAACTTGGGATTTTAAGCAGCTGGGTGGCCTAATGGTTAAGGGATCCGCTAATTCCAAATTTGCCCGCTCTGCTGTTCAAAGGTCCCGGGACCGGGCACTCTTCATGAGCTACATCACAGTAGTCCAGCAGATATTGAGGTCACCCTCAAATGTTGTCTATAGTTTTGATCTTGGTGTCGTTTGAAAGCTGAGAATTTATAGATTAAGAATCTGCTGGGTGCCCACTTGGCACCCTTGAGCACTTTGCGTAATTCAAGATTGGCGTCCAATATGGCTGCCGAACGTTAAAATCAGTAATATCTTCTTTCCAAATTACCATAGAAACACAATTTTCGGACCCAAACTGTGGTTTTGGGGTCAAATAATCCATTTCTGACAGTTTAATAGGTCCTAATTTTGAAGTATTACTGTAGTGTATTTATTCATTTATATTACATCATGACAGGTTCGCCAAACTTTGCTTTTATGGTCTTCACATCGAAATGCCACTGTAGTTTAAATCAAGTTTCTACTTAAAACTCCTTCCTAATATTTACCTCATTTCTGGATCATGTAAAAATATTGATTTTGGCATCGATTTTTTTTTACAACAACCAAGATTCTTTTTAAAGCTGAACACCACAATGGGTAAGTTAACAATAGCCTAGCTGCAAGTCTAGCCCGTTAGAGATTTTCACACTACATCGAGTCAGCCGGCAGAACTTGTCCGATGAATTATGATATTGAACATTGAAACATCAAAGGCCTCTTAAATATGAAAGCCATTTATCTTCACAATTCCTTGTGGAGAAAAAAAATCAGCAAATTACTAATTGCCATTTTGTAACTGAAATAAACTGCAAGTGCTTGATATAAGGGTGCCTGCTACTTTTGATTATGTCAATATGGGTTGGCATAAGAATATAAATGACTTTCCCTATTTTCTTGATTAAAAACCAGGGCTTATATTTTAGAGAAAGTCCTTTGCCCTCATTGAAACGAGACCTGGAGTTTGAGTAAAAAGCAATATATGATATATCTGTTTTGAAATTTTTTAAGAAAATACAATAAAAACTGTATTACCTTTTTACCAAATTTTTGGTGAAACTTAACATTGATATCCTATTAGACCAATGTTTTTGGTTGATAAATTGGGATTAATAGTAAATAATCGTACTTTTACTATTATAATCCACATGCTAATTAAGACCACCTCACTATTGAGACCATTTTTATAATTGTAGTGACGAAGTTTTACTGTATTAAATATTCATTCTAGATGTCATATTTTAGAAGAATCTCTATAAGAAATGTTATTTTTGTATTTTTATTTGACCTAATGTAATCATCTTTTCCCTGTAATCCAAATTTCCATAAAACACTTGTACATGCTGCAGGATTAAGGTTGACAGAAATTGGAATTAAGTGGTTGAATCAATTGACAATTTAATCCTTTTATTTCTACTTGTAAATTTGTTAGGAGAAATCCGAATTAAATGTGGTTAACACAGAATCGTGTAGCGAATGTAACGAGTTGATAAATATTGAGTGACGTCAGGATTATAGAAAGAAAAATAAGAAATATTTGTTAATCAATTATAATGAGGATTTTATGATATGAAATAGTTCATTATGAACGAGCTGACTGGATTGTTTTCAAAAATAATTTGACAACTGTTTACTAATCTAACAATTAAGATATATTGTGAAAGAAATTTAAAATCAGCAATAAATCAAAGTATTTGGCAAAATCTAGCTAGAATATGCAAGATTTATGATCTGGTAATAATGATCCAATAATTAAAGAAGTTATATTTAACCAACTTAATTCAAAGATTCTGGCAAAATCTAGATAGAATATGCAAGATTAATGATCCAATAATTAAAGAAGTTATCTAACTAACTTAATTCAAAGATTTTGGCAAAATCTAGATAGAATATGCAGTACTCTAGCTGTGTTTAATGTTCCATAGCTTGATTGACCCAAATCGAGTGAGAAATTCAATCAATAAAGAATTCAGATTTGTAGCATGAAACTTCATGCTGCAGGAGGCTGGAGACCTTTCTCATGTGACATTATCATGTATACATCATGTAGAGCATCTATTGTATCGTATAAATCCATTGTCTGTGGGTGTGACTCACTAATACACCTAAATATATCTTTATTGATAGAATATTGATTGGCTTAATTGTCTGATTGATGACTCTGTATAATGATCGGGTGATAAATGATAGTATAAATCATGAAAGATACCTCAAGGCTCAATGAGTTATTTCAGGTTTAGTGGGATCCGACACTTAATATTGATTTCCCTGTGAACTTTCTGTCTGTTATGTAAATTAAATCTAAACTTGTCCAGTTGAGAATTTGAAAAGGTTTATTTTGAGCAAACACTGATTTGTGAGGCAACTCATCAGTTTAAAAAACCTCGCTTTATTCAAAAGTCATTTTCATATCTTTACATCTGCAAATATTTGTCATAGTTAACCATTTCAATAATAATAATTAAATTTATTTCTATGTTGATTGATACACAGAACATCGCCCATAAATTGAAATCACTGGTTTTGCCAATTTTCCATTTAAAGATTATGTGTTTCTAGATTTCAATATGCATCAGCCAATTTAGCGTTGGAAATATTTAAATTATATGAAAATTTTTCATTATAAAATAATCATTGCAGCATTCTAAATTCAGCTGTTCATTTTTAAACTAAAACATCCCAGCTACATGGACAGCTCCCCAGTTGTATTGAAAGCCTTCAACATGGAAACCACTAAGTTACATGGAAAATATACAAGCTACATTGACATTCCAACTGTATAAGAACTATCCCCATCTACAGAAAAAGCATCCCAGCTCCAGGGAAAGTATTCCAGCTACATGAAAAGCATTGCAGCTACATGGAAAGCATTGCTCCCTAGCTACTTGGAAGAAATCCTAGCTGCATGGGAAGCATCCTATACATGAAATCTTAACAAGTACATGGATAACATTCTAACTATTCTAGTTACATAACAAAGCTTCCAAACTACATGACATTGTAAAGCATCCTCTCTACATGGAAAATATTTCAACTACATGGAAAGTATTCAAGCTACATGGTTGCCAGGGTCTCACAGCTATGACACTGTTGCTGCTGCTGGCGTGTGCCTAGTGATGCTTAGAATAGCAGAGTAGTGTCGCTGCACACACAAAATCAATGTCTTTGATAGATTAGAGCAGCTGGGTGAGTCAAGGCCAGTTAAAGTATTCTCAATTTGCCATCCGTCAATTCTTAATCTCCCGGAGCCATGCCACACTCCACTGTTGTACACATACCTCATGCACTTGAGCCTAGTTCCATCCTGGGGTATTTCCAACTACATTAGAATCCGTCAGCTAAGTACAAAACTGCAATAGCTCAGTCTTCCAAAGCCCACTCCAGACACAGTGCAACTGCATAAAGGATAGTTAAAGGTGGCAGTGTAGGACCTTGTTGTACTCTTCATTCTGATACCATTTAATGCATAGTTGTGGTGTTGGGAGTATATCGTGGGACATTCAATACAATAATCGATGAGATGATTGAATATTTGTATGGTTTGGAATTTACCAAGATGTATTTTTCTATCTGAACTTAATATTATAATGTTTGATAATGTGCCTCTGATAATGTGCCTTAATCATGAGTGGAGCTCATAATATTGAACGGTGCAATACCCCGCCCCACTCATCAAAATATTTCTTCATTGGATCAAAAGAGCAATGAACTAAAAGACACTTAAATTTTTCATATTTGGATATTTTCGATTTTGCTATTTCCGATTTTTTCTTTGTAAACTTAAAGAGTCGTACAGAAGTGTTTACGCTTTTAAACAACGACTTTAAATAAACCTTTACATACATACAATATTTGTTGTATGGTATTGCATTGCATCAATGCACTCTATCATCTACCACGGCTACTTTTGTATATTCTATTAAATCAGTGCATTGGAGTCATTTATTGTAACCAAATATTCTACATTATAATGTCTGATATAAGTGTTCATAGAGTCTCTTGTGACTTCACGCTGTGTTTATGACCAAGATACCCTTGTTTTTAATGAGGTTATTCATTATCAAAAGCATGTAGCTTAGAGCAAAGCAGATTTTAATTGAAAGATAGGCTTATTATTGTAATCTCAAACTGGTTTTTATGCATATATATGTGCAATGCACTCATATATCAATTATGCAGTTTCGCAATCCACGCGTTGCCATATTTTCTTCTCAAGCTAAGTACCCTTCATAACTTTTTATCATATTGTTCAAGCATCTCTTTTCCTTTTCCTTATGGGTATTCTTGCTCTCATGCTTAAAGATGGAATGCATGCTGTTCGCTACATCCATCCATTCCCCTCTTCCAGAAGCTCTTTTGAATTATGCAAGTAGTGCATCTGCGCACAAGGACCTGTCTTCCTGCGCTGCCTTTTCACCCTGCTGTGCACTTCCGCCGTAAACAAGTCCCTTTGTTTCATGTGGCCTAGACACTGTTCTGTGATGCTATGCACAACCGGCTCCATGCTCACTGACATGGAACCCTACAAATGAAATTAACATGACATAGTGGCATTTATCCACACAGGTGGAGCTCTTTTAATAAATGGGTGGCAGATAAACTAGAATTACAACTGCTCGCTACAACGACTATGGATTTCAAGAAAGGTGTTTTAAGATGCTTCTAAGGTGGGGTGGGTGGATTAGGGCTTTACGTCCTGCATTTCTGCACCTGTTCCGCTAATTAGGACAGGCAGGGACCATGGCAATGAGATGAAGGGGGAAACAGCCATCCAACTTAGACTCGACCGGGAATCGAACCCGGGACCCAGTGGTTAGATGTTTCTAAGAAGATTCTGGGCTAATTATGTGGACTTTGAAAAGATTAAATTGTATTACCTTGTGTGCTTGTGGTGCCTATATTAGAACTTAGGAAGCATATAACTGGGGCATGGTGTAAAACCCTCATTACGTCTGCTTCTAGCAGCTGGTCATTTAACCTGACTAAGCTTCAGACTCAGTAGCATTAAAATGCCTGTTGTTATAAATTTAAATGGTGCTGAGGTTGCTTTCATGTCGTAATTGACCACAATACTTTCATGGTCGGTCATATTACATGCTAAAGGTCATGTCAGTTCAGTCCTTACATGCGATATAATATTCATCGGAATCCATTGCATGTAAAGCTGGGCGGCAGCACAAGTCATAGATGCTATCTTTATGCCCACAATAATGGTCATTTGGTCCAATGATGGTCCTTTCTGCGTCCAAATGGTCTACGGACACTTTGCTAATTGGTCCAATGGCTCTTAAGTTGATATTGGACCAATTAGCCATTCTACATGGGACTTCCGTTTATGATGCCATGATGGCAATAGCTAGTTAAGTAATTAGCCTCTGATTATCTTTTAGCTATAATGGTTAATTATGAGCTCATTAGACACTCATATATGGCTGTGTGGTTGGTCTTCTGTGAGTTTTTGATCTTTCGTGATTTTGAAACATATTTCATCACTTTATTTTGGATGAATTGTGTATCACTAAATCAGGTTTGTATGATTGCCCCACCGATATATATAATTCAATAGACACAGTACAGATAGATACACTGTTCGACCTTTGAGACAGCCTGTGTCTTTATACAAAATTAAGAAAAACATCCTTGAAATAATGTACGTTCTAAAATTTATTTATCAGATATCATTCAAATACAACAACTTCGATTTCAACCGAAACAAATAATATCAAATGTCCACATATCTGAGCTGTAATCAGCAGGATCATAACTGGCCATCAATTGTTATCTATGACGTCACAAAGGAACGTGTATGACGTACTACTCCGGGATCTATAATTGTGGAATTTGAGCGTGTCTCTATGAATGCTTAATAAGAGTGATTCTTGCAATATGGCTGACAGGCATGCCATGATATTCAATGTTCTTGGTATCGTGCTCCATAATAAACAGTTTTTTTTAAAGCCTTTCGTTATTAGCCACCACTCATTATTATAACTCAATTATGTTTCCATTTTGAGACATAGAAGCTCTTACTGCAAGGCCCCGTTTGACCATGCTCTTCAATAGATACCATCCAAGCCTTCACTATCTGCAGTAAACAGATTTTAAATTAATGTTGCTGAAAACAGGCGCCTTTATAATTCACTTATGATGTAAGTAAGCAAATATAAAAAGCTTCTTCCTCCGTGTTTGTATGACAAGGAGATAAAGTTAACAATTTAAAGAAGTAAAATGGATGATAAAATTCATATGTTATCAATTTAAAAATTAAAGCATTTCCTTTAAGTGAATCTATCTCTGAACGTTTGACTTATATGCTATGCTTACACATTGCAACCATGATAACTAATGGATTCTGTAATATAAACAGTTTTGCTTGGTAATCAATAGTATATTCAGTTAATTTAATAGTATTTTGGCGTGTGTATATATTATAAATCACATGCTATGAAACATGGCACATTGTGTTATGATATATAGCAATCAGATGTAGCAATTATAAATGAATAATATGATATATTTATTAGCATTTCATAATATCTTACATGTGATAGTCTGAATGGGGTAACAATTTGTTAATTCAGTATATTCTGACAACTTGCTTTGATAAATTAGTGTGGTCATCAATCTGATTTACATTAATGATTAGATTTTCCTTACAAGATTTCCACTATATTGTGGTAGAACTAATGGGCCTACCTTTTGCTGTTGTATAATATATTGAGTCATCTATTAAATCTTTGTAATTTGTAGACATTTCCCAAATAACCATTGTTTGAGCAGATGCATAGCAATACCTCCAGTGGTTTCAAAAGATCTAAGGATTTATTTTCGATTGCAGCCAATGGGCATTTACCGAATCAAACTGAAAGAAGAAAATCATTAGTTGCTTTAAGGTAGCAATTTATTGGAAAAAAAAACATGTAGAAAAGAACAAGCATCTTTGTGAATAGAAAGGAATAAAGCTTGGAGTGTTGATGTGTGAAAGGCTCCAGGCAGAGGAGTTTGTCATGAAGGGTTGAGCCCTGTTCTTATGTGTGGTTGAAAATGGTTTATTAAGTCAGAGGAGAAAGTAGTGTTTTGGAGGAGGCCAGGAGGAGGCCAGGAGGAGGCCAGGAGGAGGCCAGGAGGAGGCTAGGAGGAGGCCAGGAGGAGGCCAGGAGGAGGCCAGGAGGAGGCCAGGAGGAGGCCAGGAGGAGGCCAGGAGGAGGCCAGGAGGAGGCTAGAAATGGCCAGAGGAGAATGTAAGATAGGAATTGAACTAGTCAGAGGCAGAGGAGAATCTGTTTATCACGAAACTGAATACATATTAAATGCATATTTTACAACTATATATCAATATTCTGTCGTAGGAAAGTTATCATTTGATTTGTCTCTGCTTTACCATATAGACTACTGGGACTATTCAATCAATCAGGATTCGTCTGTGAATGAAAAAATCACAGGTGGAGCATTATATGTCAATCAAAAACAATATAGAAAGAGTCCTAATGCAAAACTAAAATATTTGAAGATATTTTTTCCATATCATATAATGCCAAATAATCAAACAGAAATGAAAGCAAAAAGTAGTGATGTACTTTTACAGTAGGGTATACTTTTAAGGCTTTTCTCTTTCTTGATTGAAGTCTGTCTGTCTATTCCTCAGTGCTATTTTACTGTGTAACTCTTTTCTCCTAGCTGTCTGTACTTGGAATTTTTTTTCTATCTGGTCTCACTTGAACTCTTTTTCCGTTTGGCCCAAGCAGCACCGATCGATTAAGTCTTGTTTTTCGTGTCGATTGCTATTTAAGTCCAGGGGCATAATCAGCTGTGCAAATGAAGGCAGTTAGTGCCTTAGCATCACTTGCATTCATCCACATGGCCACTACACCTCCCCCCTGACCTAGTTGCACTTGGCTATGTGGTTGTTAAGTATTGTTATTTACCTCGCTCTAATGACCACCTCACTGTTAAGACTACTGAATTAGGTCAAATGTGGTTTTAGTGGTGAGGTGTTATACCTAGGTATGTGCCTGTAGCTTTTTGTAATGGCAATAGTGGATGGTAAGGAGTCCAATATAGAGCTTTGTTGGATGAAGAAATTATAACGCCTCGTCCAATATAGCTTTTCAGACTCCAATAAAACTCTATATTGGACGACTTTCCATCCACCATTTGTTGCATAATATATTAGTATACTTTACCATTCTTATCAGTTTGCCTTTAATTGTTTACACTTTAATATAACATATGTATGTAGTTTGCATTTATTTATTTAGTTCATGGGCAAATCAACAATGTACTATAGCATATTAATTGGTTTTATTTTTTGTTTTGTTTTCTAAATTACCAATCTTCATATATCTTAGTTTACCACCCCATGTCTTTAATTAAATACCTGTCTGTCTGACACATACCCTCCATTTCTTGCACCCACCCTCCTACATGTATCTCACCTACACTCCCATCTCCCCCACCCTCCTATCTCACCCACCCCCTATCTCACCCACCCCCTGCAATCCTGTGATTCTAGACTCTAGCAGCCTCCTGCGTTTAACCCTTAACCCACAGACGGTCTTCCCAGCTTCTATTACCAAGTCAATACTAATCATAGGCATTCTCCCCTTTCATATATGCTCTGCATTCTTATTCATCTAGTGTTTGGATCTCATACTGCCTCAAATGCATATTCACTGTTATTCACTGTTAGTATTTGCGATATATGCATTCAAATTTCACAAAACCAGAGGTTTTTGAATGAGCTCCCAAATAAGGCCAATTAGCGCTTTTCCAACAGAAAGTCTAGACTCATTGTAAAAGTATAGGATTTCAGCTATTCCTATGATGAATATGCGAAAAAGCTCATATATGCTTGTATTGAAAAAAACTTTGTATTTTATGTTTTGTTTTTTAGGATATGCACCATTTAAAATCACCAATAGGCCTAGACCAAAAACACAGACTGGAAAGTAATTTAATCAGGCAAATGAATGTCTCGGTGTTTAAACCCAAGTAAACACATTTTTATGTGTAACACCAATTTTTAACATTTATTTAACACCTGACATTGATCTAGGTGACAGAATAATAACATTATGTATCTTTTTCAACATAATGTATTAAATTTGTATAAGACGTTTTTGTGTATGTGTCTAAGATAACGCTGTTCGCTTATAAGTGCACACTGCACTTATTTGTTTTGTATTTTACGGTACAGTAAAACACAATGCAAAGCAATTGTTTAATAGCTGTTTTTTAATAAATGTAACCTGCACAAAGGTTTTGATCCAGAGGTTATGTAAAAAAAAGAAGCAATATATCTTTCCTGTTGCCTTTGCTACATAACAAGTAATCATAGAGCAATATGTAGTGTCGAATAGCAAAACAGTGTTTATGACAAGAGCAGTTGTACTGAATCATATGATTACAAATGTAACACAAAGCTCGCTAGGTTTATTGTGAGACTTATCCAGCTGGCCGCACCTGCAGGGATATTACTTAGCCTTACTTTAGGTACATATATGTACATATATAGAAGATATATCTTAGTGACCAAACAAATACTAAGTGTAATTTCGCAATATGAATTCAGTTGTATAGTCAACGGCATAATATTAATGAACAGACCTATTAATGACATATGCAAAATACAGTAAGCACTTATAGTAATAAGTAATCTCAAGTTGACTGGTTACATTATTTGCGATTCTGCTCCTCTTAGTCTTGTTTACAAATGACCGACCTGACTCAGCACTACTTCATATACATGGCTGGCCAGCAGACATGCGCAGTCCCACATCCGGCGCTGGAATTAATAACTGGGCGGAAGTGAAGGAGTGGGCATGCGCAGTGCTCAAGTGGAGTGTCTAGATTGTGTCAGAAGCTAGGTTTAATGAACTGCGGTCCAGGAAAGCTTGCTTCATTGCAGACTATTTATAAAGCAAGACAAGGAGGCTTTATTTATTACGCCCACAGAAGAGCTGTGAATCACGGCTCAAGACCAAATCAGGCCAGTCTTCATCCATTGTGTTAATTTCATGAAGAGTAAATAGGTCACAGGGTGATTTAATGAAGTGTTGTCATTGGCATGTTAACATCAACACTACCATAGAGTAAAAAAACTAGCCTTAAGTTTAGGATTGTATATATATCACAATTAAGATAATGAAAATTATAAATATCCAATAAGCCCTAATAAAGCACAAGTTTATGCATAAGATACCATAAGTAGCTAAATAGTTCAATTAAAACTTTCTTAAATCATGAAATTCTTATGATTAGTTAGTATGTTTTGTGTAATAATAACTTGCTAAAGAATCATGTTATATTTTATGACACTGCAACTGCAAGCAATGTCGTAAATCTTTCCCATTGTTTAGATTTCAATAAGGGTAACAATGTCTCTGTGACGTATTGTGTAGTTAAAGCGGTGAGTGATATCTGGGGTAATTTAGAGGGCTCCAACGAAGGTCATACGATTACGCTGTGTGACGCTGGGGCAGGACGTTAAATGGAAGCGTCCTTGTGATAACGCCGCGTCATGGGCAACGAGCCAACGTCATGGCAAACGATGCAGCCGGCGTCATGGCATAACTGGGCTGGCTGGGCTACACAGAGCTCATCTCGTGTTATCTCGAGAATGGGGGAGATCAGAACGAGAAGAGAATAGTCGGGTAGGATGATAGGGAGCAGTCAGGCAGTAAATGAAAGACCCTGTTTCCCGGCATGCCCCAGCACACCCCACTCGCAGTTGTGTTTATCAGCCATCCGCCCTCTGCTCTTTACCCTGACAAGCCCATATCCATGTACTGCCTGCCCCAACCCTGAAATCTGAGCCTTTTAATATTCCTTAATCCCCACCCTATTTTTTCCTAATATTATGGTATGTTACTATATATTTGGACTTATTTTCAGGACAGTCTTAAAATTATACTCATATTTTTGCATGTTATATACATTGCACTATTGTGCTCAATTTGGAATCATTTCAATATCAAAATCGTGACAAAAGTTCTCTTAATCTGAAATCTCAGCAGATGTATAAACATCAGATATGGGGAAAAAACCGAGAAATAGGACCAATTTATCCACACTGGTAGGCTATTTATGAAGATTTCAAATACCGTCTAAATACTGTATAAATATATTGTCCTGTAATTATCAATTTTATCAATCTGTTATGTACATATTTCACATTTTTATACATCCTTCCAACATTAACTTTGTTTTTACAAGTGCATGTATATACAAAAGTTGCACTTAATAAATAATTGCAAAATGAACAATATAAACACAAAATATGCTGATTCTAAATAGGTGCTCACAATTCAGGCACAATGCTGTTGTGGATTATGACATCGCAACAATATTTGAGACTCCAAACTATCCATGAACGATGCGATTGCTTCCCACCAATAACTCACACCACTGCAGTGCTACAAATTCTGCACTGGCTCTGCCTAGTTGCCTTCCTTTTACACATAACTCTACCACAGTAGAGTCTCCTAATGCCCCACTTATATACTGCAATCACCCAAATCCCTATGTTATATATAAGGGACACAAAGAGATCGCTAGTAATGCCACTCAGTAATAACTAGCTGAGCTAGCAATCGGGGTAAAATGCTATAGCATTCATTGTCTAATCTACCTTGCTAGCGGACACAATGATCTATAGGTACCCCTCAGCAGTGGCTGTTATCAGTCTTTCTTCATTCCCAGGATCCTGTTCCTGGTGCATGCTGTGGAAGGCTCATTGTCAATCTGCCTGAATTCCCCCCACAGCCAATTTGAGCCCAGCCTTATCAGCAATGCCTGCTTCATATAATGCGGTATTATTTCCCAAAATTGTGCATGGTAAACGGGGAGGCAGGGATCTAGTTTTATAGGTGCAATGCCGCTCCATATTATACTAGATGGATGGCAAATGCTTTTTTATATACTGGGTAAAAATGGCCACATTGCATTTGTCCGTTTATCACAATTTTCAGCAAATCCAGCGCTCAGTAGACTGCATTGATTATGTATGCGTTATTTGGTTGATATATTTATTTAGTTGTTATTATTCAATTCATCTATCCATATGTCCATTTTTTGGAATATGTCAACAGGACATATATTATGTACAGTGTGTTCAGATTTTAAACCTTTCAGTCGTTCAATAAATTGTAAACAACATTAGAAAACAAAACACCAAAACTAGAAAATGCACATGCATTATCATGGTCCATTGAATACATCAATTCTGCATGAATGACATCAATTGTCATAAATTTCTGGTAGAGTGGAGACATAGGAGTTCCAAATATATTCAGAAAATTATTTTTATATCCACAAGGACAGTCGTGTCTAACCACTATAAACAACCTTTGTTTTGTTAAAATCGTTGAAAAAGCTCGACCATAAGTTAGGACCTTGTAAAATATTCACATGTCTGTTCGATCATTTGTTGGCTACCCTGCAAACATGTGTAAATAGGACAGTGGCTGCTGACAGTGGCTGCTAGCTGCTGAACCATATTGACAGGTTTGTTTAAGAAGTATACTGGGAAGTAATCAATACGTATAATGTATGGACTGGGTCTCTAAGGCTAATTACTAAAAGGTTTTAAATCATTTATATAAGCTGCGTTATGTTTGTTAATGTTCCTGGATTGATATGGCAATCTGACTTGACAAGTGATATATTGCTGATGGCCTTAATGGTGACAGCTACCAATATTTAATTGGTTATAGTGGCATATGATTTGTTTAACAATGCAAATTGCCATGATTAGTATCCGCTAGAGGGAGATTTTGTAGAGTAAATTACGAAGTGCCAGACACCCAATGATTTTTTTTTTTTTCGACAATGGTTATTGCTCTCTGATAGTTTTTTAAATTTTGTTTAGTGTACAGTTTGATAAGGTGGAACATCACAATTGAGTCTGCCACTTGGTACATATGGTTTCGATGACTTATTTATGAGGTATAATTTCAAAACTCATGCATTTCCCCCATCAAGTGGCTGCCTTGCATTGTGACAATAGTTGTTTGAAATCTAGATAAATGCATATACCTCGCTTCTGGGGGAAAAATTAAAAATCTGAATCTGAAAAAAATATAATGGCAATGAAAATAGTTTTGAATTAATGGTATCATTAATGACAAGGTATTTCTAAAGCAACCTACTACAGTGCCATGAAAATGGGTTGGAATTATACATTTCTTGGTTTCGTTCAGTAGCATTTACACGTAGTTTCATATCTCTGGAAAATAGATCCTTTGGGCATTCACCTAAAGTAACTCTAGTATGAGAAGTTGAATTGACGAGTTGCCTTGCATTCTGATATTGATAAATTCCTGTTCGTTCAACCGTTGGTAACCCACATGTTAATGCAGGCTGGTCAATAAATTGGCCCTGCCTGATAAGCCTCAGCAGAGATGCATGATAAAGGCTGTCCCAATTGAGCTTATTTTTGCTGTGCCTGTGTCTGTTACTGTTGATGTCTGATTCTGCAAAATCGTGTTACTAAGCTGTGTTCGGTTTTCCAATGAGCTTATTTAAGGTAGAATTCTGCTGCTGTTGTTATTGATTCTTTGCTAATGGGTTAAAAGAGCCCTAAAAATATTGGCATTTTGAACTGTCAATGACAACTGCATTTTACATGTTTATCAATACATAGGGCTTGTTTTCCCACTATCTATGACACTTTAAAAAGGTCATTCACATCCTCGTATTCAACTGTAATACCTGTTGAAGCATATCAAAGTTAATAATTTTCTTCTTTTGTGTTGTATTTGATGGTTTATCAGTCACAGTTAAAGTCAATTCCAACCTATATAAGCACCAATACTACACACAGAAAAACATCGCACAACTTACAATCGCACGTGACTGTAGAATTGAGTGATGAAGCAACTGTACCCCCATGCCTCATACAGAATTCTTTTGAGTCTCATTTGCACACAACAGGCATTCGCTGTCTCTCAATCGGAATAGGAGTCCTCACAGACCTCTTGAGGTCATTAGCCCTTGACCTACTTAAATCCTCCCAGCCTAATTAGATTTCACTCCATCCTATCTCGACTCAGATTTTCGAAATCGGATTGTCCTGCAGCCACTAGGATGTTTGCATCAGCAGCAACTCTGTCTGAATTGGAGATGCTTCTGTTTGCAGTTTCAGACAGAGAATTGAGGGTTTTGTGATGATATCTGAAGTCTGATTGTGATTATAATGTAGGTATTGATTGTAATGCCAAAGGCATTATTTATTGGTGTTTTATCAACAAAACTTCTTTTATCTCTGCTAGAATTGTATGTAATTTATTAGTTGACGAAGTACTTGCATCAGAACTCCATGCCAATGCATATATTATACATACTGTAGTAATAAATTCTGTTTAATTATAAGTAATTGGCTGCTCAAAATGCTCTAAATTGTGAAGTGCATTGTTTTGTTTGTTTATTTAAATTACATGGTTTAATTATCTCACGACTTATATAAGGTTTGATACAGTAAAGATAATAAAAAGCATAACATGCAAAGATACAATATCAATATACACAAAAATGATACTGGTGAATAAAAAATGAATAACATGTCATAGATATAAACGAAATAAATGTCTACTTTCAATACTTATACCACATGGCAGCTGTCACGTTATTGTAGCTTTATTGACATAAAAACTCTTAATTAAGGCAGCAGCTATCTTTTATAGGCTAAGGATAAATTAGACTCATTAATTTGCTAGTGATATTAGAGAAGTGTATATTTCCAAACGTATACATTTCATTAAAAATTCTGTGGCATTAATTGATGGATGAAACTATTGAGGAAGTGGTCTGAGAAGTGAGATTCTTATGTTTAGAGCTTCAGAATGACAGGTCATTAATTCAGAGGAAGTAGTTTCCTTGAGAGAGATACATCTCAGGTGGAAAAAGATTGGGACAGAAGAAGATTAATTGCATAAAAAAGGAGTATGAGGATGCTAAAAATGGAGCTTATTCCATACTGGGTGCTGAAGCATGCTGTAATCTATGTAGGGGCTTCACAAGATACTTCAACAAAAGTGCAAGGGGTGGCTAGCCTTCAACAGAATGCAACTCCAAATTCCCTTCCAAAGGACTTAATTAGAGCCCGAATAGCCGTAAAACGCCTCATTCCAAGATAATTATAGCGCCTGAGAGAGGATGATATTGGCCTCTTTGATGTTAGCTTTCACTTGCTTTGCTTCTTTTTGAAGTCTCTTTCATCTGCAGTTAGCCTGCACCATTTTCTAACTATTGGATATTGAAGAGGGGCTTGATTATACAGCAATCAAAACCAACCCACAGTGATTGATACCAATGGGAAATGGAAGAAAGAAACCACCCACTTTCGTGTTCTTTACCTAAGATTAAGGACCATTTTCCTCTCAAAGTCTTCATTTACTTGGCTGGATATTTCTGTTTTTTATTTTGTTGTTATGTACTATTATACAGATTACTAGTTCAGTGGAACCTCATCCAAAAGACCACACTATGCACACTATTAACTAGCCTTAGGCTTGTGTTCAATTCAATTCATTTTTATTCTATTCATCATTCTCATTTCATCATTCTCATTCATTCAGTTTACACTCACATACACATGCACAATATCATACAGTCACATACACACAATATCAGATATACACAATATTCATACATATGTACATGTATACAAAATTTAAAGTTGTTTATAAACATGTAAGGTATTTACTGTAGATGGAATTGAATGGGGGCTGATACCCAGATGGTATATTTGCACTCAGGTTATGGAGATAAAGATAAATTATTGTCTATAATATTATATCATATGTTAGAATATATTATGTAATATAAAGAAAAAATACACAAATAAGACAACAAAAAAAACTGTATGGTAAAAAGAAAGTAAAGCCATGTTATAATATCGAGTCATGTTATAATTTCGAGGGGGTATACCAATGCATGAAGATAAATGTCTAATGGATGATAATTTTTAGGTTTCTTAATATTAGGGTGTCCCTAATGCAAATTTCTACTTCCAACTTACTTTTTTTTATTATTATATATTCAGTCATAACTATGTAAAAAAAACACCAAAAAAAACATTACTAACACTACCTACATTCGCTCTTTATAATAGCATAGTACTTTCGTGTCAGACATTGGTTGAATAAAAGCAACATTCAATGTGGCTTGTTATGGTGTTATGGCCCATTGCATGCCCATGTGTTAATAATGTTGATTTGTGAGCACACAATTGCTTGGGTTTATGGTTGCTAGGTTTTATCCATTGCAATAAATGCAGCATGACTTTTTTGTGGCTCATGAACTTAGCAGTCCACATTTGGTGCTAGCATTACTATTGTTAGGTAAAAGCAACATTTATGTACGTATCTAATGGTGCGGCACTACATGCTCTAATTAGCAGTAATACCCATCAGGTATACTGGGCTTACAATGCATATATGTTGGTGACATTTTAGCAAGCATTTGCCGTTATATAAATACACGATGTTCATGCCACGATACATTAAGAGCTTGATTATTACATAAATATATATATATATATATTATGTTATAATATGCAGCTATGATAGGCTCTGCCTATTAGGTGTGTGTGTGTGTGATTAGGGCTTTACGTCCTGTATTTCTGCACCAGTTGGGCTAATTAGGACAGGCAGAAACCATGGCAATGAGATGAAGGATGAAACAGCCATCCAACTTAGGCTCAACCAGGAATCGAACCCGGAACCCAGCGGTTGGAAGCCCAGAGTGCTATCTCTGAGCTAGGCCCCCGCCCTGCCTATTAGGTAATCTACTACCTTTCTGTTATGTCAGACAGTCACCTTAACAATGATACTATTATCATGCTATTATCTATACTCTGTCATTCCAAATAAGGTAATGTGTTACCGTATTACAGGAGTCTGTTTATTATGCTATTCTTGTGATTGTGCAATAATCTACTATTGTGATAGCAATCTCTCAATGGGCTATTCCACAACAGGAAATCTGTTACCCTACTATTATAGTAAGTACTCCAAACAGGTAATCTATTACTGTAGCATCATTTGGGCAGTCTATTATTGCAATATTACGGTCGGCAGGACATTGTCATTGATATGGATGGTCATTGTAATGCTATTACAGTCTGTCTTGCCTTTCACTCGAATGCATTGAATATCGTCATGCGATTACACAGGGATCGCCTGCAGCTGGACGTGTAAGCGATATGCAGGGTCAATCTGGGCAGTGAGCCTTCAGATTCCTTGGGGCTCCTTACAAAGACGTCAATAGCAGCCTCAGCTCTATTGATTGGGCAATTACACCTCACAAGACCAATGTATGCATCACTCCCCTTCGCCTAGCTCCGGCTGGCTCCGGCTCGCTCCTTCTTTTCATTCTTCCATCGCAGAGCGGAATACCACTCCGACTCCTCCGATTGACGACTCGTCCGCACACCACTCGAGGACCGACCTACGAATCGACAGCGGTGTACCCTTTCCAATCACAAATTCATTTCACGGACCCTATCGATAAGCATAAGACGGCGTAAAGAAACAGCCTGACAATGGTTGTACAGTATGTCGTATCAATTTCCAGTTTTTGTCGATTTTATACCGAGTCAGGTTAGCGAGTGTGTTTGATCAGTTTTCTGAACATTTTTATTGGATTCTAGAGGTGATACGTAAGGTTCATATCTAAAAACACATTGCAAGATATACCTAGACTTGAGTGCAAACCACTCCATACCCAACGGAAGATGGCAATGAACTTGGTGAATGTGACATTGTTCCTTTGCCAAGACGAGACAAAAACTAACATTGTTTATTGAAAAATGTGATCTAGCAGTAGAGATCATGTCATTCCTATCTTAGTGCTTCAGTAGTGCTCAAAATAAATTTATCTAAGGCAAATAACCAGAGTACACATGCTTTATCACCTGCAGAATCAAGATAATTTGGAGGATGTCTGGTGTTTCAGCCCATTTGGTAGATCTGCCACTCTTGAGTATGAAGCATTTGTCTTGACAAAATTTCAAAAGAGACGTATAATAGCGTCATTGCTGTTCATCTTTTGTCATTATATATTCATGGATAAATCTCCCATAGAATATTTTGACAATGCATGTTGTCAGCTTTGTCAACAATTGTCCTGATTGTGCAAAACAGCATTGTCTTTTGACAATTAGAATAATGTGGCTCAAAGACAAAAGAAAAATGCAATTGTGGCCTTTTCCAATGCCAAAAAAACCTTCAATAAACATTTTGCACTTGATCAGGATTAAAACAAAGTAAATCTGAGGGAAGTCAATTTTAAAAATAACCTACACTGACGACAAGTTATGTAATGAGACAACAAGTAACACGCTCGGCAATTTTCGGCAACTTCCGTTTTGACATCGTGCCCAGCCGCCATTTTTGCTTAGTTTACAATCAACAACAGTAGCAGCATAGATGGTCTCGTCTCTCTTTGTTTTTTTTTTTCTGTCTATTTGTCTATTGCCTTGGTGTCTTTGTGGTAACTTAAGCCCATTGACAATGTCTTTGTGGCAGTGCTGTGTGCTACACGTGGTACTGAATGCAGGCTTTGTATCAATGTGCAACTCGATCTGACAGATGAAGTCCAACATGAACAGAACAAACAAGAAACCTGACAAGTGGAAAGATCTTGAGAATATCTTGTTGACTCTTGTAGCTAATGATACGATCGCCATGCACCAGATACTCCCCTCTGTTTATTTGTTTTCTTCTTTCCTGGGTGCCTGTTCCATCATTTTATCTATCAGAAATATCTCTTCTCTTAATAAGTATTCTTCCATCATGCCTTTGTGCCTCTTCCTGGTTTGCTTGGAATATCTCTTTCTGCTTAGTTTTGAACCTCCTGTCATTTCAAGTGAATTGTTGATGTTTTTCTGTTGTTGATTTCCAATGCCATGTTCGTCTAAAATGTACAATAAGAATATCACCACACTGTAAAACTGTTACTGTAAAATTTACAGCAACTAGCTGGCAGAAGAGTTGCCAGTAACTTTCATGTTGCTGTAATTTAGCATTGCAACAAGTTGCTGTAAAGTTTACAGTTAATCACATGTTGCTTTAATTCAGCAATCCAACAAGTTACTGTAAATTTTACATCAAGGAGAAAACTGCTGTAATTTAACCATACAACAGGTTGCATTTAAGTGCAAAGTTATGCTGCTTATTGACCTAAGAATGTCCTTTCTTAATTTTCCCCATAATGTTTTCACAGACCCTGGCTGCTATCGTGCACCTTAAAGCCTAAAAGAGAACTCCTAAAAAATGGATATACGTGCAAAGGTGGGAAAAAGTAAAAAAAAGAAAGCAAAGATTGTTTGATAGAGATAAGACCTTGAAAGACCAGAGTTGTAGGGTGACAGCACGGCTCCCCCTGGACACCAGGGCAATATACACTAAAGCCCCAATTTACCCTAGCTCCCCTCTAAATTGGGTTGTCGTTTCTTGCACCTAGGGTGCTAGATTTTCCCTATAATGACACAATAGGCAACAGAGGAAGCCACGTTAGCCAGCCATTATGCAAATGACAATTCTGCCACAATTCTGTCCCTCACGCTATTATTGCTCCTGGGTTATTATGGGTGTATGAAGGTGCTGCATATTTGTGCTGTTTATTGTGGTGACCATCTCTTACTTTTGTTGGTTTTTGTCTCCTGTAAATAAGCATGAGGCCTTTATTACGTCTGTTTGGTTAGCATTTCCTGGCTGTATCCTAAAATACAACACCACAGCTAATTGCAGGTACAAAAATGTACTTCATGAAATCAATTTATACGATGTCACCTTGTTATTTGTCCTAATTAGTTCACCTATACTCTGGCGTTCATACGTTGCTAACCGACATCTGCTTCTGTCATATTGTGCTGTTCTGATGTAGCATTAATAATTGACTCATCTTGCCAGGTCGCCATCATTCTTGGAAATTGGTGTTTGTACGACACTAATAAACCAAACAGAACTTGGATACTAAAACCATTTGTCACAAAAATATTTTGTTGTTCTCCTAACTGGCAAAATATTGGCTAATATTTTACGAACCAGACTTAAATATTGATGTTTGGCTGTACTTGTTGGTCTGAATTTTTTTCTGGTACACTGAATGAAAATAATAATAGAACGTACATATTCTAGAGAACTGAATTAGGAAACCTGTCTTCCCCAAACAAAGATAATACTTGAATCTCTCACACTGTGCCTGATAAGGGCTGCAAATTGACCGAGTTTGAAGCAATTACTGAGTACAATTGTATATTTTGTGCAGAGGTCAACAGACGTTCTGTCTGTTTACGACGCGGATAGCAAAAACCTACCCATGACAGCAGACTGTTCCTGCAACAGTTTCAGCATGGCTGATTTCCTGACCAGTGGGTTTTGCCTCCGAATAAACAATCTCGGCTGGACGGAGGAAATGGAGGCAGTAAAAGGCATAAAAAATGGCCGCCTGGGTTGCTGGAAAAACGCGGAGTGATGCGAAGCGAGTTTGTTGCTGGCGAGAGTGAAATTCAGCGTCAAACGGCCATCCGGGCGATGTCCTGCCGGACCAGATCTGTTATGCTTCTCAGTTGAAAAGCCGGCTTAAAAGTCAAGGCAGGACCACAAACCCACCAAACATCCCACACTGGCCAAGATGGCGGCTGGCGTTACCTTGGTAACGGCTCAGAGGCTGCTGGGAGATCACGTGGGCCTGTCCTGGAGACATCAGTGCTGCGGAGTCTTAGCAGACCATTACATCTGTCTAAGTGAATGGTGGAAATCAAAGTGCTAGATCAATCCTGGCCCCAAGGCCCCCACTGCTGCTTTTGTGTATACCAACCAGCCCGGTGTCTCCCATCCAAATACTGCATCTTTCCTTATGCAATCTTTCCTTTGCAATTCTATTCCTCTGACTTCTCAGTCTCGACATTTAATTGGCTTTTTAACAATCTCCCTTTACCCGCCATCCAATGAGTTAAATCTAATTATCCGAAGTATACCTCATAAGATGTATCCGTTTATATCACTGTACAAGCATTTGTTGCACAAAGTGTCATAAGATATGGACAGACCATACATTACATACAAACATTGAATACTTTTCCCCAAGTCAAAGCGCTCTAGATTCCAATTTCTGGATATGATATTCCACATTACGAAGACACATATTTTACCACATACAGTCCCAGTATGATGGATGAGGTTTTTGCCTTATTTATATTGGGAGCTAAATATCTTACTTGTACAACCAGTCACTTTGTATAGGCCTTTAATACTGTTTCTTCATTTGTATATCTTCAAAATTTTCATTTTTAAACCATTGGTAACCATTTCTGTCTTTCTCTGGTCTTCCAGTATTGCCTTTTGTCCTTTCTTTTTTCTGGCTTGTTTTTTTCTATAAGGGCTGGGCTATGTCACTGTAAACACCAGCTCAAGATGTTGATAGGCTAAGAGGTCTGCTTCAAGTCGTGCATTTTTATTCAACCAGAAATGTTATCGATCGAATGTGCAGCTGAGGTGTCAGGTCTTTGTGAGCTATTGGTGTTTGTTGACATTAGCTGTCCTATTTTAGCATAACTCATGCTTGAGAGAGTATACCATGCCTTACACGTTACTTATCCTTTCAAAGAGTTTTGACATCACAATTTCTTGGAAGTTTTTATATGTTTGGGGAGTCGTTATTTCCACATATACATCTTTAGTGTATAATATGTCTCTGGATGCCTTCTGAGTATTTTGCTGCTTTCATTGGAGTGCCAGTAACCCTATATGTGTGGATATATGTAGAGAGATTGCTCTGTCTGCTCAGATCAAAGTTAGTTGCTTCATGTGTGATGTGGAAGGCGAACGGTAAGATGTGTTTCTGCTGCTGCTGCTGCTGCTGCTGCAGGACCTTGCTGTGCTATAGATGGTCCGAGTCTAGAAGCCTATTACTGGGATACTTGAGCAGTGGCATAGGCGGCCGGGCCAGCACCCCATCAATTAAGCCACATGTATGTTGCAGCCAAGTCGCCTTTTTGCATGTGAATGTGAGTTTTGTCTACATACAGAAGACCCTATGTCTCGTCTCTATAATACACACACATAAAAAGAAAAAATACATTTCTATCAGCTAGATATACTTTTAGAGGTCATGCAAGCTATATCTGCACGCTGATACACTGGATATGAGTTTACTGTTGGAAGAGAGCAAGTCATGAATGAGAAGCAGAAAAAAGACACAAACATGTGATGGGCAAAAGAAAAAACACAGATTCTGCAAAAAAGCAACTTTTGGTTGCTACCAACTATGATGAAGTAATGCACTGAAAAATGGCATTTTTTTGCAGAAGCTGATGAAAATATTTTAAGCAGATGGATACAATCGATTTTATGCACACAAAGATGATAAGTTCTGAATGCAAGAAAGTATGAATTATGATATTACTTATTTGGAATGTATTGACGTTCATGGATCCTCATAGTACGTTTTTATTGTGCATTCAGTAGTGAATTAATATATAATGATTAAAATAGCAATTTTGGTTTGCACTTGCCAGTCTGCAGAATATTTATGAGGGTATGAGATGAGGTAGATGCTCTGTTGAGATAATTAAGCAGGTGTCTGAAATGATCTCATCTGATCTCATCTGATCTGGTAATGGTGTTACTGGAGAGCTGCTTCTCTCTACGCCTTCTTGATCAGACTCAAACAGCGAAAGTGATGAATGGTGAGATTTACTTAGCGAACTGTCAGGTAAATAGCGCTGGGCCCAGAGTCATCTCTCACAGATATGATGCTGATACACCCAGCCAAGAGATATGAACAGTAATAGATAAGGGAATAGGGAGAGAGGGCCTAAGGTGAAGTCGTGTATAGTAAAGGCCCCACGCAGTCCCCTTGCTGCACACCAGAGCAGAACACTGCCTTCGCTGTCCTAACGAGACCAATTACTTCGCCGACGATGGCCACCGCCTCCTAGGTGGCGCCACCGCGTTGCAGCCCCACTTCCGGTCACGTGATGTATGGCCCTGCTGCGACACCTGGTGTCAAAGAAATCCATTGCTCATGCGCACTGAAGAATCACAGCAGAAGGCGAATCAGTGTAGCACACTGGTTGGCTGTTGAACCACCTGGAAAAGCTCGATCAAAGCGCATGAACTGTGTGGCCTGGGCTGCTGCCATTCTGCCAATAAACTATCCCTTATTTGTGTGGTTCATGGTGAATTTGTTGAGGCGGGAAAACCCTAAACTGAGTAAAGTCCAAATTCTTTGTAGTCAGCTTGAATCAGTGTCTTTGTTTTCTTAAACAGTGTCTTGCTTGCTTTCTTGCTTTCTGTTTCTGTGTGGGATTTTCTCAAAGCTTTTAGTCTGTAACTTAGTCACCCTGTATGAAAAGCTACCAAAGGCAGATGTAATGCTTGGACGGTAAGACTTCGAGGCCACCCATGTTACATATTTACTGTATGGGTGGGGTCTTTCATTTGCCCCAGCACAGGCATCCATTATGCGGCACCACCAATTTGCCATCTCTTGCAAAATACTTTTCGAGCCTTCGTATTGAATTCCTAAAGAGTGCCAGGGCTAGCATTCGAACGCAAGTCTTTCAAAGAAGCTGACCTATGTATTCAGCAATTTTCTGTTTGGAAAGCACTATATGCTGTCCACCAGTCTTACTGTCTCTGAGGCATTACTTTATATTTTTTATGTCGTCATTCATCAAAGCAGTATCTGGCAAAGTAGTCTTTATCTCTTGTAAGCTTCCAAAGTTCTGATTACTTGAATAAAACCTTGCCAACTGGTTCCAGATTGACTCTCTTTTAGTCTATGCTCTAGGTACCAGGAGTGAGGGCATACATTAGCCAGTTCTCAGAAGATGGGCTTATGTTAGTTCTGCTTACATTTTCAGTGATCATAGAACTCTTCGAATTCTTGGTATATGATCACGATGACTATGTTGCCAAATCAACGTGAAGTATGGTGTAATTCAAGCTACAATGTTGATTCAAATCTTAGTTAGTTCTAATCAGAATGCCAAAATAAATTACCTTTTTTTCTGTTGTTTCAATGTTTTATTAATCAATCGGTTACATTTTGCCTGGTGGCCATAAAAATGACAACAAAGCCCTCGGCTGGATTGTTTAAAAGGCGATGATCAATTTGCTGATCAATTTGCTCAGGTGCCTATGAGCAAGTACCTATTGATGTCTGTGTTTTGTTTATGTCATTCATCGACTTTATGCCATAAACTTGTATTAATTGTGAAATCACTCGACCATGGCTGCACTTTAGTTTATATCGACTTCTTGCGACCCTGCATTAGAGCATGACCAAATTGCAAAACTGCTATTGAAAATGTAATCATTGGCTGTTTATTAGTTAGCCTTAGGACAAAGGTTATACCTATACAAATCATGCGCATTTATCACATGGAATATGGTGCTACAGGACCCTACTACATGTAGCTAATTGTTATGTATTTCTAATTCGTTGATATGTGTTTATTAGGTGGGACCCCGACATAAGACCACCTCACTATTAAGACTATCCCACTATTAGGAGCACCTCACCATTTTTGACCCAATCGTATTCTTTCCGTTGTATTTTACCTCACTATTAAGCATATGTTAAGGCCACCTCGCTATTAACACCAGTTGAACTTGCACCACGGGTGTTATAATGGCGAGCTTCTACTGGTGAAAATACATGTTGGAAATACAACATGGATGAATCAGTTTGTTTGTCTTCGATTTCAGCTTAAGATTTAGCAATGCCATTACGTTGTAATTATTGTCTCTTCATTTTCTCAATTCTTCTTATTCCAACTGAAGTCCAACAAACCAGTTAATTTTTAAATTAGACCCTCAAAATAGCAATACATTTCACAATGCTTACCTATAAACAGAAGATTGCTCTGCCCACATTGAGCTTTAACTGGAAGTTTGGACAAGACGAAACACTGATGAAGTTGGCTCGCTCGAGGTATTTAATGAACTTAACAGGCTCTTGGCTCCCCGCGTTATTTGCTTGCTCGCTAACCTTGGGCGGCACTTCAATTACACTTGATTAAGTACTTTCTGGTTAGTGATGCTGGGTAATGGCTCCTCCTGCGACCTCAGCAGCAAAAGAGGTTGAAGGCGAACTGCCAGAGATGCTCAAACTGAACAGGAGTTATGGTAGCCAGGGTGTAACTCAAGGCTCAGTTGTAATGGCTGTTTAATGGCCAAGCAGCGTTTGCTACCCATTACTAAGGCATGTTTGTTTTAGCTTATTCCATCATAATAAAAAGTCACACAGACTTTTAACTAATCGTACTCTATACAGTTGTTTTTATATAACATTGACATGTCGGACTCTCCTAATGTAATTACTATATGTTTTCTACACCTTAATTTGTCTGGGACCATCCCTTGCTTGTGCACATGTAAATATAGTCACCATGGATCATACCTGATCTCATACTTATGCTGTACATAATACAATGCTGGTCAATTTAACAGATCAATACACACAGTAAATGTCACAGTGATGTTAAAGCATGTGAGATCATTCCTTTTAATTCCATCCTCCAATAGCCAGAAATTACAAAGCTCTTGTGCCCTACCGGGTTTTACTTAAATTGCTTCAGCAAAGTAGTTGGGAGTCCAGAAGCCTGCAGTGTCCCAATAAAGTCCAGCCCACTTTCACTCTGTGGTCATTTTGGGTCCTGTGACGTAAAAAAGGTCTTTGTGAGACACAAGGAAACAAGTCTAGTGGTCCAGGTAAATTGGGCTTAGTCGAGTTTTCCCTACAAGACAAGTGGTGCTTGGTAACTTTAGTCGTTCCCAAGTAATAGGCAAGGAAGCTTTTTACTCCACCTAATACCTTTAATGGGTCGTTCTAAGTGAACTCTGTAAAGACAATGGTTTTGAACCGATGGTTTTTTTTTCTTAAAGAGTTAGATACACGCAATGTATTCTCTCTAAGAAGTGGCGATATTTATAACATACAAATATTGTCTTAGTAATGAAGTGGCTTACTAGTGGGGTGATTCCAATGGTAGCTGTAGATTGAGGGGTCATTTATGGTTCCAAAATAATAAGAATGTATTATACGTGGTTGTCTATCCCATAATGATTTATACCAGTACATTGATATATAAATACTGATAATGCACCAGAATGATATCATTGTAGTACAAAACTTTGTTATTGTTTTATTTTGAGATGGCCCTATATGTGGGGTGTCCTTGAAGCGAGGGTTCACTATACAGTGAAACTTCGCCATTAAGACCACACATTGGTGAATGTTTAATGACCTTGATAGTGGGGTAAAATATGGTGGCCATACAAACGGGTTTTAATGTGTACTGCACGCTACCAGGAATAATGAAGTATAACTACACCAGCTTCTTATATATAGGCACATACGATAATGATATTTCTAATATACAGGTACAAATAATAATTATATCTCTATAATTGCTTGGTTTTCCCAGACTACTGTCTCATGTCAGCTGTCAATCTATTTGCCATTGGCTCCACGGTGTATTTGTATTATTCCCCGTCTCCCTAATAACCAGCCACATTCATTGTTATTCTAAAGTTGCCAGTCAGCCACTTTGTTTTCCACTAGTAACATTTTTGTGGCATTAGAGCAAAAAAAAAACAACATCAAACAAAACATCAAAAAAGAGAAAAAACATTACACTGTTTGGTAAGCTATTGATCCAGGAGGCGCTATGGTCGTTTTGTTTGCCTCACTTGAGAATTGTTATAGTAATAGGGCAATAAACAAATAAAAGTGTTTACCCTTACAATACACTTCGGGTGATATTACTCCACACATTCCAGGGTGACAGTGAACAGGATCCCATAAAACTTACACTTTAGGCAATATTTACTGACACGCGTGGTTTTATTTGGGAGTAGAGTGGAAGTTTCTCAGTATATGGAACCTGACACACGGAATTTCAGCCAACTGCCATTTTGATGCAGTTGTGGTACTTGATAATGGATTTGAATAAGATGACAGTCAGATAGACGAATGAAATACACTCCAGAGACATAATGAGATAGATATATGATGTAAAGATAGAGAATGATGCCGTTTGATTAGTAAACTGGATTACACCCAACTCTAGACAATTATCAAATAAATCATATTATTTGTCATAAAACCAAATACTGTAGATGTGTGCTGTTCATTCACACATGTAAGATGAAATATTTCTAAATCGTGATCCTAATTGCAAGGTGGTCTTGATAGTGGTCTTGATGGTGAGGTGGTCTTGGTTGTTGAGGTGGTCTTGGTTGGTGAGGTGGTCTTGGTTGTTGAGGTGGTCTTGGTTGGTGAGGTGGTCTTGGTTGGTGAGGTGGTCTTGGTTGGTGAGGTGGTCTTGGTTGTTGAGGTGGTCTTGGTTGTTGAGGTGGTCTTGGTTGTTGAGGTGGTCTTGGTTGGTGAGGTGGTCTTGGTTGGTGAGGTGGTCTTGGTTGGTGAGGTGGTCTTGATGGTGAGGTGGTGTTGATGGCGAGATGGTGTTGATGGTGAGGTGGTGTGGATGGTAAGGTTGTCTTGATGGCGAGGTGAGGTGTCCTAATGGTGAGGTGGCCATAAGACAGCATTATACTGTAGTAAGTCAACAGTTCTACATGTATGAGCAGTTGGAATGGTGTAAAACTTGGGTGTCCACATTTCTGACGAGATTCCTTGTTGACCTTTGAGCATAGTCTGTCTAATTCCGTGCAGCTTTGCGGGATTTCTATCTTTTTCTCTCTGTTTTTTTTTTTTTTTCTCGCTCGTTCTTTGATGTCGGCCGTAAATGACCTCGCTTCTGGCGTCAGGACGCTCCGACAGGACGTCGCCAACGCGCTTTCTGGTCTCCATAGCAACCAGCTACACTCCAGCAGCGCCATCTCTATGTAATTCGCCTTACTACATGTAGAAAGGCTGGTCATATGTCTTTGAAAGTGGACAACGTCACTGCGACGCGGGTTCTGATTGTACGTCAGCAAAAAATACACTAAATATATATATATACAGAGGCATGTGACCACTCTTCACATACATAAACCATCAGGTTCCATCAAAATCATCAGGATTACCCTCTTAGAAATAGGAGGACTCCTGAATTAATGATAAGAATTATTTCTTTCATCCACCCAAGCATTCTGTATGTATCAGCTTAGTGCCAAGGAAAAAGCCAGTAAACAGCATGCTAATATTTTCTTCTTAATAACCAAGTAGATATGATATTTGTGGTATTTTAGCAATTGGGTTGGCTGTGTTACAGGTGCTCTTATTGCTTATTATTTCTCAATTTATGTCAAATTTTATTTTTCACATGAGCGAATATTAAAAATCTTAATTTTATATTTCAAAATCAAGTTTATTTCAAACATAAACTCATCTAATAAATAACATTAGATGCAGATGAATATTTAAAAAATCTGAATGATGCTTTTACTGGCATATTTTGTGTAGGAAATGTTATATTTCGTTGTTAGCTACATATTAAATTTACAAGTTCGTGAACACAACGAAAAGACCGTAAATATCTGTAAACCATCGCCATGATTCTGTTTTTCTAATCAGTGTAGCAAGAAGTACAGAAGACTTTATGGCCAACCATAGAGCACACACAACTGGCACAACGGCCACACTGCTGTTACATAATGTTGGGGACTAGTAAACAGGACTTAGCAATGTCCTTGTGGGACCCCAACATAAGGTTGTTGATGCTGACTGCAGCCTTGGGGAAAACACAGTTTGGCTTTTACACTGTCAGCTGTACTGGCCCACTGCTTGAGTCTGAGATGTCCTCTTTGGGGAAAACAAGATCTCAAACCAAGGTAGTTTCCTCTGAAGCACCAAAGGTCAAGTAATGATGAGGTCACTGTGATGTCACTTGACATCTACCAAGCCCAGATTCTCCTCCATTTGTCTTCTTTTTTTTCGTTTCATGTATTTTCTTTCCTCCCTCTGACATTTTTTGAAGTAATATTGTTTTCTTGCAGAAAATGTCAGTCATATGTTCGCAATTAAGGTCTACTCGTTGTTGTCATTACATGAAAAATATCAAAGTTTAGTTTGAAAAATGTTGCGCATTGTTGCGGCGCTGGAATTAGGCTATTTTTGTGTATGAGGCGAATGGGTAGATGCAATGTAAAGTAGAAGGTCACAAGGTGTATCTCTGTAAAGGGCTGGTATATAATAGTGCATCTCTGTTCTGAAGATCACAAATGTCGCAGATACCTATGTAGTATTGGAATTCAATAACTTGGAAATTGGGTCAAACTGGTTTGATCAATCATGATTTCACAGGCATCTGTGTATGCTTATTTAGATAAGACACTAAATTATAGTATTATTGGTACATACACATGCATCAGATTAATGAATCCATATAAGTAATTTGACACCAGTCATATTTGCCTTTTGATTACCTTCGTTTTGACATAGAAAGAGCTGCTGCAATCCTTCCAGTATGAACAACGTTTCCATAGCAACGATTTTTTGTTGGGAATCCGGATGAGTCCAGCATGACAGCCATGGGCCTGAGTCCTGCTGTTGTCCCAGGGTCTGGCTGGAGGGGGAAGGGATGCAAGAGCTACACTGACCGTGGGACAGTACCAACTGCTATCAATGGGTGCCACAAAGAGATCTTTCAAAGCTTTTAACTTGTCTGTCAATAGACGAGGTTTATTGGTGTCCTGGGCAGCCCCACACACAGCCTATCAGAGGAGGTGAGGGCTCAGTCCCCTAGAACATTGATTGTCCTGCCAGTGATCGCCCATCAACGAGTTGTCAGGGTGAGTCCCATCACCCCCTCATCACCCCATCCACACATTATTGCTTCTGACACAAAGACAAATAGATTGCGGGGTGGGCTTATTCCAGCACATACCACCGACATGTTATAGGTCTCAGTTCGTCTTGCTTTCTTTCTTTGTTCTTACGGTCTGGTTCTTTGTTTAGAACAATATCTAGTCAATTGCATTAGGTATTTCTGTGTTTCTCCTTAACCTTTTCAAACTTCATGAAGCTGTAACTTTAACTTGTGGTATCAGGTGTATCTTTGTTGTTCTTGTGTGTGTTACGATTCTTTGTGCCAGTTTGGCTTTGTTCTGATCTGGACATGTGAGCTTCTTTGGCTGTTTTTATCCCCACCTTTTCTGTGTGTCTCGGAAGGCTCTATGATTTTATCCTGTTCGTCTGATCTTTACCAAGTCAAACATTTTATTGAGCTCACTTCTGAAAGTACTTCATACCAGCTTAAAAGTTTTGCTCCTAATGATCTCTGTGAGAGATAGTGGCCACTTTCAAAGCCTGCTGCTTTTATTTTAAGATTCTTCTTCAGGCTCGTCTCAATTTCCCTGGGCTGAGTTATTTGAACACATATCCCTTTCTAATTGACTCTTGCTTGGCTGATCTCAGAGCTGCTTCACTGCCCAGATTAATCTGTTCCGTAACCAATGACGCCATGTTGCCAATCCTCCGTTGCTATGCATCCATGCCTGTGCTCATCACATCCAATTAATGCACGACACCAGGGGTTTGGGCCTAACAAGATGTAGGCGAGCAGGAAATAAGTTCCCTTGGGATTCCTTCTAAGATTCCACGACTAGGCTATTAAGCTTCGGCTGTTAGGCGCTGTGGATTAAACCAGGATGACACAATGATACAAGACATGACATAATTAGACTGAATATTAATTCACAGACAGGCTAAACAAATGGAGGAATAATGGGATTAGTTCTTGGTTAAACAAGAACATCATTAAATGGCCAATATCCACAGAGTTGGGAAGACTCGAAGAACAGTGGGACTAAAGTAGTGGGAGCTTTTAAAGTCATTGTTTTTGCTGGTCCGAAATCTGTACTATCGTCTATTACAAAACAAACTTGTCCGACCACCCAGAGAAAGTAGGACAAAACAACCGAATTAAATAATTGATCAGTCAACTACGGAAGCACTTCTAAAGTTAGCCCTGCAACCATAACACAAGTGCAATAATCAAGCAAACTACCAATCAACCGACCAGGCTATTGTTGCTTGCAGAACAGCACCAAATTGAAAGTAATCGAAATTTCAGTTTGCCGCTAGCCATTCATTACTCAATGTGGTGATTTTCGGTGTTCGCTTCAGTTAAAATAGTGCCGTTCATTTGTGAAGCTTGACAAAGCCATGAGAACAAATTCACTTCGCCACTGCTCAAAAAGGGAGGTTTTTTACCCTCTGTGGCTTATCTATAATTCACAAAGCATGGAGGATTGGATGTTGCGTTGAATACATTGATAAGTTAATGATGAGAAGCATTGACAGGCTCGTATGCCCCCCCCCCCTCCCCTCCCCTGCAGCAACATGCTCTTGAGCAAACCACACTTGGCCTTTTTAGTACTTGGCCAAACACTGCTCCTTGCTGCACACCGCAAACCAACAAAAATAAGTTTGCTTTCCCAATCAAACTCGATAGCTGCTTCCTTGATTGATAAGCTTAAACATTTACTATTTCCGTGGATTTGCCATGGCGGAAGCTTGCTAATCAAATAGGCCTTAGTGCCTTGGGAATTAAAATCATGCCGTTAAAGGCTGCGTCGTCTGGCTGTTTGTTGCTACTGCTGTGTTCCAAGCAGCAGTGTTATGGTGCCTGGTTTTGCCAAGCAGAAAAAGTGCTCCCTGGTTTCAAATTTCATTATTCAGGCAGAACTGTTTTCTCAACTACTTCATCAGTCTGGTGAAACTGGGTCTGTGGTTTAGCTCAGTGGGTCTTCATCTCAACACACTATCAACTGATTAACGAGCGCAATCCAGGCAACATAAACAGTTTAAAGACATGTCATATTCCAATGTTCATGACATGCATGTCATGGCAGGCTATTACGCGTTAACACATCAAATACATGTATGCTTTGTATCTATTTTCATGATGCCATAAAAACTCTCTTGCCTTTGATAGTATTGGAACCCATGTCTTTATGGTGATGAAGACTTCAAACAGTGGGGGAAAAAAAAGTTCGCAAACTACATGTATTGTTGAGGCTGGGCTTAGATTAAAGTAGCCTTTGTACTTGTGATGAGTTTCTACAATACATCTGGCTTCAGGTATTTTCTATTGTTTCTCATATGTGGTTGTCCCTACGAAGTTTACTGCAAAAATAGGGCATTACTACTAAGAGTTTGAAATGCATTGATTTTGGTCTTTATGGTGATCTGGTCTTAACAGTAAAGTTAAAACGAGTCAAACCTAACGATGGCGTTTTACTCCTATTTTGTTTGCGGGTTAATAGTTTAGATTGCTAGAGTGGATATATAAAGTTTTGTATTATGCCAATATTCCAGCTCTAAAATTAATTTCCACTTCAGTGTATCTTCCTCTCCTGTTGTCCACCCATGTTTCTGTCACCCTTTTTCTCTGTCTCTGTTTATGTCTCTCTGTCCTGTCTTTCTCTCTCAAGCTCTCCCTCACTCTCACTGAAATCAAATATTGATCTGTTCCCACTAATGGACCTTGGACAGATACTCTTGTTCAGGACAATTTGCAGTTTCTTTTTTCAAAAAAACCTTACACTGAAATTGAGCTGCATTCTGCTAGTTACCGGAAATCCATTAGACCAATAATTAACCCGGAAGTGGCTATATGCATTTCCTCTTAGAGCGCCACCTAGTGCGAGCTATAGTACATTTTTCTGCATTCAAACTTGCAAACAAATCCTCTACGGAGTCAGTGCATTTAGTACAAAGCACACAAGAATTCTGTATCTCATATACATTTATATATGTGCCCTGAACAAGAGTATCTGTCCAAATTTAAGCAGCTGGGTGGCCTAATGGTTAAGGCATTCGCCAATTCCATATTGGCCAGCTCTGTTGAAGGTCCCGGGTTTGATTACCGACCTGGGCACTCTTCGTGAGCTTCATCGCAGCTGGGTGTCAACGCTGAGGCAAGTAAAAGACCCCACCCGTGGGGTAAATGTGTAACACGGTGTGGACTCCAAGCAGCCTTATCATCTCATCATTACGTCTGCCTCTGACAGCTGGTTATGTATGCTGACTAAGCGTCAGCCCCAGTAGCATGGAGTCATCCTATAGAATTAAGAATATGGCGTTAAAAGTACACCTGTACTGTAAGCCAGATTATGAGTCACTCCCCTGGTCTCAATATCGAAGTGTCCTTGATGATGGAACTTTCTCACTTTTTAATGACAGTTTTCAGACCAACAAATTAGTTCTAAAATTAATCTGGTATTCAGTTGACATAGGTTGATCCTGTGAAGCTCCACTGTACGTGATTATAGATGAAAAATGACATATCAGAGACATTTTCATGTAGAAGTCTGTTTTTAAAAGCTATTTGCTCCATAATATGCCTGCTTTTCAGAAGTATGATAGCGCAGGAAAACATAAAAAGCCCACAGAGTGAGGTGGAGTATTCTAGCTCGCCTTTGATGGTGATAACATCTATGCCACGTGCGGAGCATTGCTATGACAACCGTTTTGATGTCTTTGATAACTTCTCGTTAATTTAGAGATTAAAGTTGGACACATAGAGCAACTTAAAGGCTTTAATCAGTTGCTGCTGCTGTGGGCTTCTGTCTCATTATGTTCTTTAGAAGGAAGCTGTAGGAGTTGGTGTCAAACAGGGAGCCAAAATTTCACCCATGAAAGACACTGACACTGTGTCAAAGCGAGGCCATGTACGTGTCAATCTTTTTCCCTTTAACAGACCTTAATGTGTTGATCGGGTTGCTTAAAGATGACAGTCATGCCTCTTAAAGTGAATGTTGTTGCAGCTTTTCTTTATACTTTATATTTATTTCCTTTATGGTTTCTGTTTATTGCTTCCTCAAGCCACCTTTTTTCCAAGTTTTTGTTCGTCTTTTTTCAGTTTTGCCATTATCAGCTGTTTGTGTGTTGTTGGCCTGACTAGTCAGGATATTTCTTGTCTAGAGAAGGTGTATGGATATGTAAGTGTTATGGATTAGTCTGTTAGTCTTGCTATGTGTATATTTTATTCTCTTTTCATCTCTCCGCCCAATAATTTTAATACATATAGTTTTTACCATGTTTATCACACAATATGCAAGAGCATGCTTCACGTCACATACAATTAACAAAACCAATCTTTGCTGGTATGTCACACTGTGGGACTACATAGATATGTCTCTTTTTCCTCCCTGTTTCTCTTTCTCCCTCTCAACTGCTCCCTTTCTTCCTGATTATTTCCTTCTTTCTCATTCTTTGTTTCTCTTCCAGTTGTCTCGCCAGCTCTTTTGATGTAGACTTGATGTCCTCTGAGAATCATTTGTTCCCATCGTTTTCTGACGTGTATAAATCTACCAAAAAGCCCTTTATGTTCTGATTTGTCGTGTCTTGGGTTACTTGAACATATGCCTCACATGAGTGCTACGCCAACGCACTATAAGCTATGAAAGCTCTGCAGGTGCACATACTTCACTGTCCTAGGGGATTATTTCTTTTTGTATGTCCTTCTGTCTGTCTTATCAATCGATATCTCTATTTTATGTTTACTAATTCATCTGTCTTTGTTTTACTTTGGCCTTTGTATCTCAAGCACCAAACGTAAATCATGTTGGATTCTCATGCTTCGAAGTAACTTTTTGTTTCTCAAGCTCTACCTTACAAAACATTGCCTTGCAGTGACCCAGAAATATCATCGGTATCTTCTTTGTTAATATATTAGAATTTACTATATCTATTTAAATGTTGCTTTAGTTTGTTGGTTCAATATTTTTTATAATGAAAACACATCGTCATGCAATTAGCCCAGAAACAGATGTGGACTTCTTTCAGTCGCAGTACGTCTGGCAAAAAGTTACTTCAGCACACGAGAATCCAACATTACTTACTTTTAGCTTGTCTGTGTTTTAAAGTGATTACCTCCGGCTATTTCTGTAAGTACCAGTCAGTTAAGCGGTACATTAAAAAGGTCTTTAGCACTTTGAAACGTGGTACTATTACCGCGAGCGGCCATTTTGTGGTTTTTAGGTGCTACAAGCGGCGCCATGAGTATGGTGCGTGGTTTGTGAATGTGCTAAGGGATATGTATGATGGCGGGGGACTGAGCAGTGGCCTAGGGCAGGGCTGTTAGTGGGGATAGATGGGATGACCCACAAGGTCCTCAGAGGTCCTGGTGTGAAACTGGTGGAGAGACAAAAGGTCAGCGAGGGGAAATGGGGTGGAGCGAGTCAAAACGGCCACTATTTGTCGCCGCCCGGCACATCTTTTACTGGTCGAGCGGAGTCGCAATTGAGCGAAAACGAGTTTCACAGCAAACACACCTCTTTGTTCGAGTCGTACTTCTTGGTTTCACACCCCTATAATTTGCACTTCAAATTGCAGTTTACATGAACCTTGGTAATTTTCCATTTCAATAGACATTAGGCTATTTTCATATGTGTTTATACTACACCAGAAGTCCATATAAATGAAGAATGCATAATTCATGACATCATGATATCTATAGTTTTTGAGACAATCCGACAACACTTCTTTGGTTTGGCATAATAGAAATATTTTAGCACCATGTAGCAAGCCTGGAATGAAAAGACGAGCTATACATTAATCGTTGTTGACGTCATTTGGAAATATAACTTGTAGCCACTTAGTGCTTTTTCACCCATTCAAAACATGCTGAAAGAATGTTTAAAGTGACATATCTGTATGTCTCGGGGTCCCTGGATTTGAACAATAGCCTCATTTCCATCATAAGACAGCAGGAATTGGGTCATTGTTTTAATTCTTTCAAATGTGAGATTTAGAACATCTTTTGCACTGAAATGACACAGAGAGAGCACGGGGACCCAATTCCCTCCTGCAGCTCTTGTCTTGGGCCATTTTTATTTGCTGATCCGTGGGAGCCGCAGATTAATAGGCTGTGTGTAAAACTGTTTGGGATTTTCTTGGTGTGAGGCAATGGAATTCGCCCAGCTGCTTGGTGCTTTCTCATGGCAAATTAACGACAGCCTTTAGATCTTCTTTGGATCTGAGGGAAATGTGAGGATTGGACTGATTGGCAACTGTCACTCAGGCATTTGCAGGATTTGATGATGTCGTTAATTGATGCCAAGTGTGAAGTGCATATTGATTGCAGTCCTGCGTTTTATGTCTGCTTAATAACCAATTATACCTTAGAAGGTGTTTCTTCATCCATAAATATGTGCTTGTTTTTTTACACACGCCTAAACGGCAGGATGTGAGTTTTTTTATCTTTTGGTTAAGTACAAAGTGACACAATTGCTAACTCTGTTTCCATGGTAATGAAGCCAGTGCAGAAACATACGTAGAAGTAGGTGGTGCTCGCTGGTACTCGCACAAAAGGCACTAGTAGAACCAGTGGACCTTCTGGAGCATGAGTCTTTCTCAACTCCGTGGGGAGTAGGTGTGTGTAATTATCTTAGGTATTATGCAATTGCCAAAACTATCCATTGTCAGCATTCGTTCTGTTTACTCCCTCGTTGAGTCGAGCAGTGTGACAATGGCCCTTATTAGTTCCTTGTTTTTCGTGTGTGGAGTACAGTAATTGTCATTGCCAATTTCCTCCTACACCATGGTGAGAGCTAAAACCCCAAAACAGCTAGGCCGTTAGACCATAGCTTCGTTCAACAACTGAGTTAATGTAATCAGAACTTGGTGGTCTTTTTGTGGCCTTATTGGATGTAAACATCAACAACAAACTAACCAATTTACAGCACAATGGCCCAACAACATTAGTTGGCGACTCGTGTTCGTCCCTTGTCAACAAATGACACCTCCATTGAATGAATAGGAAGTGACGTGGGGAGCGTCATAGGTTAAAGGTCGTGCAATATCCACCAATCACAGAGCAGCTCAGAAATCACCTCATAGTGCCCGACTGGAGAGAGCATCAGCACACCCGTCAATCCCAGAATGCCTTGTAATTAGGCACTTCCGCTGAGCTGCTATTGACGGTCACAAGAGTTCTCAAGTTAAAGACAAAGTAGGGCATGGGGGAGGATTCTATTTCTTTGCTCTCTACTCTCTTCTGCTGCAAATTGTCCAATAGGCCAGACACGCCTCTGCACCTATTGCATGCCTTGCTCCTCCAATATAGAGCATTTAGTGTCAATAAGCTGCCACTGGTATGAGCTAAACGTAATGCTAAATATGTTTTTTTACTGTTACAAAAACACTTATTTATTGATCTGCTTGCTATCTTGCAATTTAAAATTATTTTATTCCTTCCTTCTATAAGCCTAATTATGTTACAAGCTCTGTCTTACAACTTTCTCACTGATCTGTAATTTTACTTTGAAAATACCCACACTGGAAAAGAAAACTCGTTTTCACCAAGTATGCCCAAAACACCACGAAGAAGACCTAACAAAACCCTAATAACCCCACAATCAATAGAAATATCTGGGGCCAAATGACAACCCTTGTTTGCCCACATGCTGGAGACACGTGCTGGACACGTGGGATGAGCTATGTATTCAGATATGCATTGTGCAAAGAGCCTAGGACACAAGTGTCAAGTATTGATTGAAAGCACAGCCACTGATTAGCTTACTACATTAAGCTCCGACAGAGGGCACCAATCTCTGCCTCTTTGGAATGTTGGTCACGTGCTGGTTGTCACGTGACAATGAGACGTAATTACCCGGATGTAGGGTGTACTCCTAGGCCTATGTATGTCTCCTATTCAAGCCCTCATGTAAGGTTCGAGTAACACGGTGGAATTTCCGTTGGATGGTCAAATTAATGGCCGTTTAATGGTTTTCCTTTTTCTGAGTCAGTCCAGGTGAGACAATAGTTTGATCATGGCGAATTACATATTAACTTAAGTACAATTACAGCTGGATCATCCTAAATAGCTGTTAAAATGTTCATATTGAGACTGCTAGTGTTATCTTTTTCAATGCATAATTCCAAACTATTTATTGTCGGAGTGTTATGTCATGTATTAAAGAATAGCCTACAAACTGTCCTGAGTTACTTTGGAAGCAATTTGGTATACAGCGAAACCCATTTCAGATACAGCTGTACCTACAAGATCACCTCATGAAATAGCACTTAATTGGAGATCAAAAAAATTCTGACTTCAACTTGAAAAGTTTAAGAATTAAGACCACGCCGATATAATTAAGACCCAACAGCAATTCAAATGGGCAGCTTATACATTGTGGGCTTTCAGTGCCAAAAACAAAAAACAGACTGAAGATAGTGCAGCTTTGTGGGGGGGGGGGGGGCAAGTAAATAACAGGACGCCATTATAATGTAGTGGGCTAATTATGGGCAGAGAGAACACAATTTGGCACCTTGGGGCCATATACAGTTGCTTAAGAATCACTGTTGTTCCATTGAGTTCCTAGAATTCTGGGGATTTGCAAGTCTTGACATTTTGAGGTGCAGAGTCTGCTGGTCTTGCGTTTCCTCCCACTGTATAAATTATCACTCATCTGGGGCCTGTTCCATAACAAACAAATGACACCCACTTCCGCCACCTGCCCAAAACTGAAATGTTGCCTCATAAAGCTTCTCTTCTTGTCTTTGTTTTCTCTTGTAACTTGAGATTTGTTTCGAAGAAAACTCAGCACACAAACATTTTTTTTAGTGTTTATTTGTTGGTGTATTTGTGACGTTGTGCACAGGTGAAGAATATGTACAACGAAAAGAAGCAAACTAATTTTTCCTGTTTTATATTATTCTAATAAGGCAATCCTAAGCAAATTTAAGAACGACAGTTGGATTTTAAAGCATATTTTCTGAATAAAAGTTCTTCTGTTTAAAAAAAAAAATTCTAGTCAATTTTAAAAAGCATTTTGATTTTAAAGAATGGTGTCTAGTCCTTTTAGGGTAATTAACTACCAGATATTTGACACACTCGTTGTTAATTATCAATTTTATACATCATAGCATGAAGAAATTCTTCAATGAAATGCTTTTAAATCCCTTCTTGTTAATTTTGTCACAAGAAAGACATTAGAAGGCAGAAGTGCTGCTCTAAAACGTGATACCTTTCCCTGCTTAATGTGTCTCATTCTATTTTGGGTCTAATCGTTTTACCAGCTCCATTGAATGAGACCAAACAGGGGATTAGATTTAAAATGACTTATTACTCTGCTCTGGCGGTTTCAGATAACTCCAGGAAATTATTCATTCCAATCATCTATTTAATAGGATGATACCATTGTAATTAATGCTGTTTATCAGCTTGCTTAGAGTTAACAGAAATTGATATGTGGGGGATTTCCTGGGAGAATTTATAAGACTCCATCTGAATAATAACTAGAGCTCATGTTAATGTGATTCTGGGATCATCTTGTAACCAAATGAGACATTTGATTCGCTCGAATCGTGCTTTCTTTTCATGTGTCTTTATTCAAAGGAGAATTTCTTTATTCAAAGGAGAATTAAGAATATCAGGACAATACTGATTCCTACTAGTGGGTAATCGTATCATACAAACACTGAGCATCATCATCATCATCAGCAGCAGCAGCAGCAGCAATTTTGGACCCAGATGCATTACTTTTATCCTTAAAAGAAGGATTAGGATCAAAAATATTTCCATGAAAAGCAATCCCCGCTGATTGGAGCACATTATGCCCACCAATAGAGATTCATAGAGATGATATGATTTAAGGGGGACATTAATGCAAGAATTATGAGCATCCCCAATGAATGGCTAGGTGATCAGTGTAAACAATATGGCAGGAGCTCACTAAATTGTTATTTGCCCACAGAATATTGATAATTAAGGCAATTGTAGCACTTGTGTGTGGGGAAGCCCATATATCTGCTGAAGTCTGAGGTGTACTTAAAATGAAAACTTCAAACAAGCAAAGTATGGATAGGATGAGCTGTAGAAATACAATGCATACAATGTTTCCATGTTATGTTTTTTTAAATGGATCTTTAAGTCGGGTGCACATGAAAACTAAATGATCTTTTTAATAATGGCCTTTATTGTCAATATAGCATGAAATATGGCACAAGCATATTGTAGTGACACTGCAAAATGAACAGCGGCTACATGAGCACTGCTTGACCAGGGTTCCTGCAATTACTGTAATATTAGCATGCTGCATAAGAATTGGTTGACCAAGTTCCACTATTTACTGAAAGATGAGTATGCTGTATTGGTACTGGTTGACAAATTTATCAGTCTGCACAACACTGATATCTAATATTTATAATTAATTTATGTGCAGTGACTGTCAACAACCATAAAAGCCATAATGTTGTAAAAATATTCTTTTCAATTGTATCTTTGCTGAGGCAAGTAAAAGACCCCATCCATGGAATAAATGTGTAACAGAGTGAGGAATCCAAGCCTTATCATCACATCATTACGTCTACCTGACGAAAATTCAGAACCAGTAGCATTGAGACATTGACATAAATTTTACATTTGCATCTGAAATTAAGACCATTTCAACAAAAGCTAAAAAAAATGCTACAAACACTCAATTTGTATATTTGCCATTGTCAGTAACCTGAAAAATGATCCTGTTGGGGCAGGGATGACGACTTTGTACTTAACTATGAACAATTAATAAACACTTTCACCTACATTTATAGACAATTCATTCTTTTGTTATTGCAGGTGTCCGGGGCAGTGTTCCTAGCAGCAGGAATATGGCTGCGATTCGACACAGACCTGATGACCTACCTGAAAATTATGGAGACCACTCCCACAGGACCTCACTTGGAGCAGCTGGCCTACGTCCTGATGGGCGTCGGGGCATTCGTGGTTGTC
Source organism: Alitta virens (assembly GCA_932294295.1). Taxonomy (NCBI): domain Eukaryota; kingdom Metazoa; phylum Annelida; class Polychaeta; order Phyllodocida; family Nereididae; genus Alitta; species Alitta virens. The sequence continues at coordinate 23,540,271 of OW028581.1, forward strand.
ATAAGCTTCCTCGGATGTTGTGGAACTTGCTGTGAATCCATGTGCATGCTGTGCTTTGTGAGTACTCTTTTTATTGCCTAATAGATTTAATTAAGTCAGATTGGCTGGATGATAGTATAGTGTAGAATGTGATTAATTGTAACCCTAGTCATATGTGGCACTTTAAGGAAGTCATTATGACAACTTGTAAGTCATTGGATGCTGTATATGTCATTTTGACAACCCTTTGTTTAGACTATATATCGTTAAATATGTCAGCTAGTTTGGCAACATCATCTCACTGACAAATAGCACTGCATATCCAAGAATAAATTGTCAACTTGTCAGCTGATGACAGGTGGCACTTTGGCTAAAAACAAGCCTAGATAATGATGCTATACTTGTTATAATATAGAATCAAACAGTTTGACCTGGCCAAGTTCATTTGGGGTTTTATAAAAACCACAAAAACCTTATGGTGTAATTAGTAACCAAACCAACATTTTTAATGGTCTTCGTGGAAATAAGATTTCTTGTCTGCTCAATATTATGTCAAAAGAAGTCAATCAAATAATGAAGTTTTTGTATACATTGAAACATGTGTGTATTATATGTAGTTGAGATAAAAAATAAGTTATTGGCTATGATGAGTAAGAATAGATTCTTAAAACAAGAAAAAGACTTCGTATTAAAAAGTTAGACAAAAAAAGCCTTATATAGTATCTAGTGTATAAATCTGTAAAACTTAATTTTAAATGTTTGGCGTCATTAAATTGCGCCATATTTCTTAAAAATAAACCTCTGGTACGTGTAATATTAAACCGTACAAATCATACACACCAGTGGCACATTAGAAAAGAAGTGTATTCACCTGTGTGGTGCACTGGTGGTACAGACTGCTATTTTTATTCTGAGATTCACATGTAATGCACTGATTGACATTCTCTTGTCTCTAGGGCTGGAAATTCCGAATCAGTATAAAAATTCTGTATAAAAACTCTTAACACCTCAGTGCCTTTAATGTGTCCAATCTAATTGATAATCTCAGTGCAAATGAATATTTTAAAAAGATCTGCACGTGCCTTTTTCATGGACTCATGCTTGATTACACTAGGTTGATTTTCTTGTTGGCCCACAGATCTATAATGCACTTGCCTGCAGGAGTAAAAATATACAAAAAATGACAAATGCATTTGCGCAAGTCGATAGCTCTAACTTTCAGATTGAAAAAGTAGATTTTAAAGTGGGAAACTAACAACTGCAAGCGACTTATAACAAACAAAAATATTTTCAGGTGCATTTTAATTGAGAGGGAAGAAACCACTTGAAAAATGCAAATGTTTTCAATTCAAGATAATGCCTTTTACAAATGCAAGATACAAAAATATGTTAAAAAGGTAATAAAAAAAAAATTCTGGCTTTGTATTAGACTCAAAAAGAAAATCATAACATCTGCTTGACCCAAAAATTAAGTATTGAAATTGTTATCAAAACGTAGTAATTGTTAGTTGAGGTTTAAAGTAATATTATACATATTCAAATACGACTATTTCTTACTAAATAATGTTTGTTTGTGTGAAGTCCGATCCAAAAGAAACCAGACTTTTCGTGAATATTAACTGTACCTCTCTATCCAATATTTAGAACTTGAAAAAAGGAATATAGGTAATCAATTGTTGGGGGTGCTTGACGTGAGGAGACTGCATATTCAATTTAACAAAGAGACACTTAACCAAATCGCTAGGAGACCATGCTTAGAATCGTGGATGACAGAAAATGGTGAATCTGTAGCAATCAGGAAAACAGCCTTTGATAATGGCCCTATTGATCACCAGGGGGCATTCTATTGATTAAGGCTGGTGTTAAAGTTGAATTAAACGTTGTGGGCTGCATCAAGAGAAGGGTGCAATGGCTTGGCTAATTCCTCCACCAAAAGGGGTATTACGCTGACAAGCCCTCTCAGAACCTCCAAGAACCTCACAAGAACCCTCAAAGACATTCCACTAATCCTCAAATCTGGTGAGCTCAACTGACCCCTTTTGCAACCACACGGATTTCGTGTCCCTGGCATGTTGACAATGCATTTGCAGTGTAAAACGCTAGGTGGAGCTGCTGTTTTGTTTGTTTAACATGTTGTTTACACGTTATGTCCAGTAATTTCAAACATGTGGAATTGAATCAGAAACTAGTCTCTGGTGTATAAATGTTTTACAGCATGGAATAGTTACTACCAATGGCCACTCCACAACTTTGCTTTGGAGACTGCCAATAGCACAGTATTGTTCAATCTATTATTATTTTCTTCTCAATTGAGATAACTGGTTTGACGACATTTTGAGGTCCCCCCCCCCTCTGTAGCCACCACTAACTATTACTAAATCATGTAAATGCTACATTTTTGTCTGAGGCTTGTCTCATGTGATTGTCTTTAAGATTCAAGTCATCTGGCTTCAGGATTAAGATCACCAAACTTGATTCTACATCATTTAAGGAACAAGTTATTACACTTTATTAGGCCTATTACAAGAATCTTACCATTGAGCTCAGTGCATTTCGCATGAAGAGTATTCTTGCACTTATTAGAGAGCAATTGTGACCTCCAGAAATTTCTATGCATATTCCCTTTTGTCAACATAGTAGGTATATGATTCAGGAACTTCCCAGGCAGTGACAATATTTGGCCATTAGGCAACACACCTGTAATTACCTTGGGCTGAGCTCAGTTCCTTTGTGTGCCTGTGACTGGTCTGGTACATTGGAAATCCCACCTCATATGTATGCAGTCACATTTTTCATGGCCCAGGAACTATACAATACTTGCAAGTATGAAAAGAAATGGATGAAAAATAGTGCCACACCTGCGATAGGCTTTATTGACCAGCTACAATGGACTGTGGCCAGAAGTCAGAAGAAGATGGAATGCTTTATTGCGTAATAACGTCGTGGCGATGTTCTGGGGACATTCTGGCGACGTTCTAGCGACGTCCTCGCACACTGGCTATCCATTAACGACCCGGGCTCGTCAAATTAGGGAGTTGTCGGAAGCACCCTGAATTGGCGCCCAGGGAATTGCATGGTAGGGAATGGATAACGCGTGCTGGACGCTAAATAATGAATAACAGAGTCTACCAGCCCACTAGCCCCAGACCCCAATCACACAGACCACCCAATGTGATAAGGGACGGGTACCAACAGAATGAGGTGTTTGTTGGTCTATCCATTCTTCGGAGCAGCGATACATTGTGTTGTTGATTGTACCAGTTTTAATCTTGGCTTGTACCATTTTTCATCTTGGCTTGTACGAGTTTTAATCTTGGCTTGAGCGAGTTTTAATCTTGGCATATTTTAGGATATGACAAACCAGAAAGCAAGTTCTGGATTAGAATCCTGGATAATGCTATCTTGTCTGCAGTTGTACATTTTGTATGTACTTAAATTTAATAATTACGAAATTGTTAAGCAGATATGCCGTGCACATTGCAACTGATACATGAGAATTTTATGGAGAACATCACACGGTGAAAACTCCAAGCCTTATCATCTCATCACTACGTCTGTCTATTTATAGACAGATAGCAGCTGGCCAAAGATACTGACTGAGGTTTACAATACAATACAATGCAATGCAATGCAATACAATACAATACAATACAATACAATACAATACAATACGTGAGCATGAACCATTCAATCTTATTCCTACTCTACCCTAATCTCAAAGTGGCTCCAATTTAAAATCTGAAATCGTGATTATTCAATAACTCTATTGGGAACCCTATCTTATTATCACACTTCATAATCAACCCCAGACCCCAAGAGTGCCTGCTGCCCTGATTTAACAAAACGTAGGGCTGGGTGATTTTGTCCAATTTAGCTTAACAACGCAATGCTCTCATCCAAGACGTGACAGGAGTATACATAACGGTGTAGCATATCTGGCAGATTGCTCTTTCTAATGGAAGTGCCTGTTTGCATTGATTTCACCATTTTCTCATTCAACCACACTCTGTTGTAGCAGTGACCTCTGGAGATATGACCCGCAATCATGCATACCATGCACAGCACCATTTAATAACACCATATATCTAGCAATTAACCTGTACATACGAAGTCGGCACATATGGTACTCCCAGCCCACATTGGTACATAAGTGATGGTGTGTATTGATACAACAAAACCAAGGCAGATATCAGAAATAATAATTACCAGTTTTCCATATTTCTGGTACAACAAAAACAAGGCAGATATCAGAAATAATAATGACCAGTTTTCCATATTTCTGGTACAACAAAACCAAGGCAGATATCAGAAATAATAATTACCAGTTTTGCATATTTCTGGTACAACAAAAACAAGGCAGATATCAGAAATAATAATTACCAGTTTTGCATATTTCTGGTACAACAAAACCAAGGCAGATATCAGAAATAATAATGACCAGTTTTCCATACTTCTGGTACATTGTATTCCCGTGGCATTATTTATGACATGTATAGCTGCTCATCTAATGTGCAATTAATTATTAATTGTCTGTCTTCTCAATACGTTACCTATATTTACGCTCTTAGGCGAAAAAAAAAAAAGCCAATGTATATCAGTATGTTAACGGCACAGAGCCTAATTGCAACAGAATGCTTGAACATTTTGCAAGGCCTTTTGTCTAACCTTCAAATACTGATTTCTGATGATAACAGTCAAACTTTTAAAATTTCATGAACACACGGTGCCTATTCACACGGTAGCATGTCGTTTCGGCCTTGAGCCTGTTCGGCCCCGCACCAGTGCAGGGATTACCGAATGTCTTCCTATTTAATTTTTCTTTCCCTCTACTAACCTGTCTTTGATATTTGCTATTCGGCTAATGACAGCTTCATCCTGGAATGTTAAACTTGGAATGCTTTCATAAGGAAACAGTATTTGAAGGCAGTATAAAAGCCCTTTTCACTAAAGTTTCATGAATTCTGTTGCCAAAATGGAGTTTTTGCTGTAAGCATACTGATACACATTGGCTTGCCTAATTTTATTCGCCCAGGAGTGTACGAGTGAAAGTCTTCCAAGATAGCATTGTCTTTTTCTTATTTCACCTTCTACAATTAACCACACATTCCTATGTTCTGCATAGCTAAGCTGCTATGTTCAAATTCTACGACAGCTGCAGCCAAAACCTATGAACCTTTCCTTTCTATTCTCTTCCTTTTACCCCTACAGACAAAATCACCTTTTGCTTAGAGGTCCAATCTATGCTGGGCCAATTTAATTATGCACAAAGATGGTGTAGCCAGTCCGACTGTGCCACCGAAAGTTGACAGCAGAAAAAAAAAGTGTTACCACTGGAAGACGGATGGACCTGTCAAAATAGCTAGCTGGTAAATCATGTCACCAGTCAGGCTTGTGACGTGGATAGCAAGTCAAGTTTGCCTGCATGACATCAGTCATAGAGGAGCACGTGTTTTCCACCAGCCCTTCACGTGTTTTCCACCAGTCTGCAACGTGTCTTACCTCCACGCCATGTCTTTTACTCCTTACACAAAAAGAGTGACTCCATCCGTCACGTGTTTACTGACTTTACTCCCCAGCTGCTAGAAATTATCATGGCACTTTGACAGAAGATTACTCACACTTCCTCCACCAGTCTTTTCCTAATCAATGGCGTTTCTCCAATAGCCCTGGAGACTTTGTCAGTCTTTCTGCTTGAGTCCCTGGTTTTTTACCAGGATGGACACCCAACTGACCAGCTGCAAATGTGTTGCTCTCTTTATTTTGAGAAGAAGCAACGTCTCAGTGGGATGTCATTTGGATGAGACGTTAAATTGGAGGTGCCTCGTACTCTGTGTCTATGCTCAAGCAAGTAAAAGACACCACCCATAGGGTAAATGTGCAGCATGGAGTGGACTCTTCCTCTCACTCACATTTCATCAATTCTTACCATATATATTTATCTATATATTTATCTATTTATTTATCTATCTATCTATCTATCTATATATCTATATATCTATCTATCTATCTATCTATCTATCTGTCTATCTATCTATCTATCTATCGATATATCTATCGATCTATCTTTTGTACTAAGCTAAGTACTAATTTGTTCAGCTGATGTTAATCAAATGTTTTATTGCTTATTTCTCTTTTCACCACCTTTGCGTCAATGTAATTTACGACTGGTTTTTGTCCTTTTTTCTGCAAGTTTCTTTTTTTATTTTCTTCATTCTTAGTCCAGAAGGAGACTTTTCTAATGCCACATTCTCACACAAGCCCTGGCATCTCGTCCTTTTAGTTGCTGCGGAGAGACATGCGATATCTTTGAAGAAGATAAGACTGAGCTGGCTGAATGCACTTCACTGGTCTTAACAGAACTGTCGATTACTGAAAGTAGCGCCTAGTTCAGAGGCCTTATCACGCGACATAGCCATCCAATCCTTACGAGAGTAAAAAATAGTCCCTTCATTTTCTATTCGATGTGGGATAATAGTATTTAGCACAATCAGGCGGAGTAATCTAGCTCAGCTAAGTTTGTTCAGAAAATTTATCTCCTAATAATACCAGCGCCATGCTAGCCAGATGTTACTTTCAATAGTTATGGAGTTAATTTGAAATTTCGCAAAGATTAAATTCTGGCTTGAAAGTGATAAAACTTTGCCCATCTTCCAAACTGGATGATGAATTTAAGGGACTGTCTTCAAAGAGGAGTTAAGGCGATTATTTGGCAGTATATCAAACAGCCTTAACTGGCTGGAATGCGCTCTCCGCCATATTAAGAAGTTGGAATAGTACTACTTTAAGGCCTTTGCTATTAACACCAATTAACCGTATTTATCAGTGTTATTAGATTTAAAGAACTTGTAATTAGATTAAACAACTTCAATATCACTAAATATCTCACAAGAATTAGGAGCCAAGGAAAAATATTTTGATATATTTATTTTATCAAATATTTACACCGGATGCAGTCAGTTAAAATTATTTTTCACGTAGACCCTACAAAAACATTATATACAAACAGAAATTATGAGACATAAAATATACGGTAAAAAAAAAGATATAAAGAAATGTAAATAATAAATAAAATGATAAAATTTAATCGTTAAAAAATTAGCTTTAATTGCTGAATGGAATATTTCAAACGGTGAAAGCTCGTCATTAAGTAGATCATGTGTCTGGCCTTAATAGATAGGTATAGTTCAGCTTTGAGGACAAACTTGAAGTGGTCTTAATAGGGAAATGATCTTTAAGGAGGCCCACTGTATTATATTTTAGTGCAATGACAGCTTTTTTTCGATTTAGGAATAACGATTTTTAGTCGCAAAACAAAAGTGGTAACAATGCATATATTTTCTGCCATAATGGAAGCCAAATGAAATTTTTAAGAGTAGTCCTACATACAATGTAGAAGTCAAAAAAATGAAATATATTTGGACACAAGTGGGAGGCGACTAATCCTGTGTTTTGATCTTGAGTCAGAAAGCGGATTGAAGTGTCTTGAAACCATGCCAAAAGTTCCTCTGTGTAGAAAAAGCGTTTCCATAGAAACACAATATCTTTATCCATGTGTTTAAAGGGAGGCTTTGTGGCTCTGCTGACATTTCACACCTTGAGCTTCTGAGACATTGGTGCTGAGTATCATTTCAAAGACATCATTTCCACTGATCTTGCTGCAGAACCTTGCTACCATCCAGCTTTAATTCTTTGCATTGACTGATTTTCTAAGGCCATGGCATCCTTACTATATTATTACGTAATATCAGCCTCTGATAAATGTCAGTGATGTGTTGCAAGTGCCAAATGACATTTGATTCCTCTCCAACTATTGCTGTTTCACCGACCTTGGATTATATCTGCATTGCAAATATTTCTCCTTTTGTAGTTAAATTTGCACCTCAAGAAAAAATAGAAATTTGTAGATGATTAATTTAGCAATATTACTTACGAGTTAAAATAAATGTAACTCCACAGAAATATAATAAGTATATACACTTAAGCTCATGTTATATCTGAGAGTTTTGTCATTAATTTGATTGTCAGCTTGTCAACTTGTAAATATGGGAATGACAATGAAAGAGTCTCAGGTTTCACTAACCTGTGGGGCACTGCATATGATGGCTTAAACACCTGTGTAAGAAGTAAGGTAACTCTGATCACTCTGATGGCAGTTACCTGGCAAATCTACCAGGTGCTTTTCTAAGTATAATTTTGCCTTGGTTATCACAATGTTGCTGGTTTGCAACTAGGTGTGCTTGATAGACCAGCTGTCAGGGACAGATGTAGTGATGATATGGTAAGATTCAATGCCACTTTCATAAAATATGGGCGACTCTAGACAGCTGTAGCCATAATATAACTGGCTAAAGCCTACGGCTTCTATCTACTCCTAGCTTATAGTCGTCTTACACAACACTGAAAAAATAAACTTTGGTAAATGTAAGAAATTTATCTAATATATCATGAATACGTATTTGCAATAGGCATGCATCTTGTCAACAAGAAATTACAAATGTGGGTAACTCTCGAATAGTGCTGCATGTACTTTTAGATCCGGATTTGAGTAGCCAGCTATAGCCAGTCAGTTCCGTTTAGTGGAAGGTAGCAACGTATAGCAGAAGTTGTCTAGCTTTGTCTAGGTTAATTTTTACCGGCCGTTTTTAATGAAACTAACTGTAGGTAACCAAGTTTCGTTCAATGTTTAATATTTCAATGCAGCCAGTATGACCAGCTGCAAAAGGCCCACATAATGATGACATGATAAGGCTTGAAGTCCAAACTGTTACTTTTACTTGCCTCAGCATGGGCTTCGAGTACAAGGCAGCTCCAATTTAATATCTTCTTTAGGCCAAGCATTGACTCCTGCAGGTTGAAAAGTGTCTTTCTTTTTTGGCCACTGCTACACACATCAATCACAGAGCCAGTAACTGGACTTTTACCACAACCTGGCAGAGGGTAACTCTTTCCAACTGGGTAACTGGAATACTAGATTGCATTTGGGTGACCGTTTTGACCAGGGTATCAATCTTTGTTCAGTTGGAACTGTACTTGTTGGAGTTCCTTAATCCGGTCTGAGACTTTCACTCTTCTGTCTGGGCGCTTGCTGTTCTGTTGATGCTTCTTTCTGGGACCATCATTCTTTGCTACTACTACTGCTGCTGCTGCTGCTGCTGCTGCTGCTGAGTATACTGCACAGTCAGCAGAACACCATCATCATCATCATCATGCAACACCACCACCACCAGCAGCAGCAGCAGCAGAACTTCTCAACAGCCAACAGGTGTGACATATGAGCGGCCAGTGGTCCAGTAATGAAGCCACAGTGTTTGCGCAATTCATAGTGGAGAGGAGGCAAGGATGGTGGCCTACCATCAAGCTCAGCAGGAGACCAAGCCAGGCCACATAATGATGTCATCAAGAAGTCCATACGTCTTGGCTTCTCATGACGGATCTTGCATCTCCCTCGGCGGCTGCTGCTGCAGGTCGCCTTCATCCCTGCAGAGTGCTACATCAACCGGCCTCATTAACAACCGGCATCCCTCATCTACACCCCTGCCACAAATGCAATGCATACCTACTGGTCAGTGGTCAGTCACATATGGCGTGACCATTGCACTTCCAGTATACATTGGACAAGCAACTGCAATATACAAGTATATGTAACTTGGGAAATAGTTACCCGATTTTAGTTCAGACAACAGATTATTTCATACTGAATTTCAGAAGTGTAGTACCCAGGTCAATCTCAATTACCACAAATAATTTACTCCAATGGCAGACTTTCCCAACTGCAAAATTGTGTATTTTATTATTTCGGAGCCTTTCTCCTTACCATGGAGCTCAGAAAGACCTAGGTTGGCCTGAAGGAGCTGTGTGCGCCTGCTTTGAATGGCCTGGTGGCCTTATGGCTTGCTTATCTCCTTTCACTGGCCCTAACCTTTTGGCCGGGGGTGTAGGCCGCACTATCTGGGAGTTGGAAGGACGATTGGCCTTCTGAGCGTCCAGGACGTGGCGTAAAACGTAGCGACTTGGCGTATAACGGCGCGTATTAACGTCCTGTGTGTTATCAAGACGCCCACCTGTCTCCCTCTGCTCGTTTGTGACCTTCAAGCCGCCGATTTGACCTTGGGTCACGCCCGTCCATTCCACGTTGACCAATAATGGACACTTTGCTGCGGTGCTTGACCGACCGCTGCTTGTGCAGTTGCTTGATGCTTGAGTCATTCAGTGGTGGGCCCCGCTGTAACACGACTTCACCACAAAGACCTCTTTGCTTTAACAACCCAACTTTTTTAGCAAAAGTTCTCGACATTGCCAGTCAATTTTGAACCAATTTGGTCTTGATTGTGAAATTATGTGGCCTGCATGGATGCCGCTCATTAGCATGAATTGTTCACCTCTGCATATGTTATGTAGACTACATTCATATACAGCTGGTTAATGAAAGCTAGAGTTAGTTCCATAAAATATGGTCGACTCTAGTTACATAAAATATGGTCGACTCTAGACAGCATTCCTGGGCGTAGCTATAACTGGTTAAAGCCAGCTGCTGCGGCCTACACCTACCACCACTGAAGACAAAAAATAAACTATGTATGTACAATAGATATGCATCTTTTCAACAGAAAATTACAAATATTTGTAACTCTCAACTTATATTATGCACCAAATGGTGCCACAAGTTCACTGTCCTTGAAGTTTAGATTTTAGCTACATATAATAGTTGTTAGCTTTGAAAGAACTGAAACAAGGCTGTGTGTTTATTTCCAAGCAAGGTGCACAGATTGAGGCACCTGGTACATTTCCATCTGTAATATCTTGCATACAACTTCAAAGACCAGGGCCCAGGGCTTCGATATGGAAAAGAATTAGGTGTGTCTGATACTAGAACAGCCCCTTTTAAGCCCCCATTTGAGTGGGAGCAGCTTTTGTTGTTATGCCTATGGAAATTGAAATAATTGATACGACATTTGTTAGCCTGTGGCCCACTTTTCTTGTCACAATGTGTCCTGTTTTGGCACGACCTTTGTTTGTCTTGTGATGGTTTGTTGAGTAAAATTGTTTTGTAAATTTGGTTTGTGCATCAGCTGAGCTCCACTTTAAATAAGGATGTCTACAACTCTTGTAAAGTAGGAACACGTGTTGTTTCCTCTTCGAGTTTCATTATTAGATTAAAAGCAAACGTTAAAACATTCTTCTGCTGTGATACGCTTACCTTCTCTACTGAAAAAAATATATCAGATTATATACTTCATAGCACACTTCCTTTGGAATGTTTGCGATATTACATTCAATTAGAAAAAACAAATCGTAAAAGTTGATGTGAAAGCAAATATATGTCAACTGCATCCTAAACTTATACTTCATTGTATTTATGTGTATTATTACCATCTGTATGGCTGAAATTGACATGCCTTTGTTAACTTGTTCAACACCAAATCTTTTCCCACATAAATCCATTCATTGAATGCCTGTCAACCTGCATCTTTAATGATATTTTTTCACCTGGTTAAACATCCCTGTTTTCAAAGCAAATCATTCAATATCAACAGAACTAACAAAAATTGTTGATTGATCCTGTCAATAATACTACATCTTTTAGGTTAAATTTATCCCCCTGCCATGTCCAAAGATGTCCTATTGATCATTATGTTATGGGTATGCAATGACACTCCCTCCTACAAATACCTAGGAGTCGCCTGGTAGGACCTGGTAGGAGGGCCCTGGTTAGCAAACTCCTTTTCTTTAGCTGATGTTGATTTTCTTTCGTGCTCGTTTTGTCGTCGATGATCGATTGTCGTTCAAACAATCGTCACATGACACACAGAAATCACGTGACGTGTATCAACTATCCAATCGTCTAAGTGTTCGATAAGACAGAGAGAGAGACACGCGAGGTCTCCATGTCTTACCCTGTGGGGTCTAGTGGAATGAGACAGGGCGGGGTGCTGTGCCTATACATTTTCTTGTTGTATTGTAAATATAAAACATTACGTTCATTTGTAGAACTGAAGTACAGCTGAACCATTGAAAAATATTGTGATATCTGTGAATCATATCACAGTTTGATTCAATGTGAATTACAGTATGGATAATGTATTATTGTCCATCACTACAGTTACTGTAATATATGTGCAATTTGCATATTTTCAACCCCATTAATTCACACTGCATTGCACTACATTGCATTGTATTGGAGGACATTATCTCATCGCTTTGGCAGTCAATGAGCAACTGATTGTTGCATGGTGACGTCAAACATTTTTTAAAGACAGTGGCGACGCCAATCTGTTCCAACCCCCTCCCCCTGGTCTTTCGGTATGATCACGTGTCAGAAGGCAGACGTAATGATGAATATATAATATAAGGCTTGATGTTTACTCTCGACATATCATGGATATGACCACTTGTGATGTGTTTCTTCACTGTCACATTGGAGCTAGGTCTCCGACTTGGTAATAGTTGAAGTACTGTTTTATGCAAGTTCACTGCAGCTAACCTGCAGTTATGATCGACCTTCGTGTAGTGCATTTAAAATTACACAGGTCTTTTTACTATGAAACTTGATCATTTTCTTCACATTTGTCTTATGTATTTTATGGCATGCAATTTCTTCCCTGTTTATCAACTAAAGCAATATAATCTTTCTTGCTCTTTTAAACTGCCTCCTTATCCTTCAAGGGCAATTTAAAAGCGTTTGGCCTTGGAGACATGCTGTATATTTCGCTAGCTATTGGTGTTTGCTGTTTAAATTTCCCATGCAGCTAAGGACTAGTGTTTCAAGGCCAAAAGACAAGAAACGGCCTAGTGGGAGGACAATACATTTGAGTTGTTTTATGTCCTTCAGGCAATGGGGCTGTGGCGATTATCTTTGTTCCCTCAGATATTGATATATTTTCCAAGAGGATTTATCGCTGGGAGCAAACTCACAGACCCGTGCTGGGAGTCAGGAGGCTGTCTTCTTAATAAATTGGAAGAGCAGAAACCCCAGTTCTTGCAGAAATCATGTTTTGGAGCAGAGGGCAGAATGGAATGCCATCTAGCGGAGTCGATACTTGCAGTTGTTTCAGCAGAGGTCGGCAGAGGGCACTGATTGTTCCACTTCCGCCATTGACTGCCGATGACTCCGGTCCCCGCAATAACAGAGCTGGTGGCCCTTGGCCCCCGATCAATCTACTAAGACAAGTCAAATGATTTGGAAGGCTGGATTTCTTTGAGCCCCCAAGCCCAATTCTCTTCTTTCTATGCTCAAAAGCGTTTTAGTCTTATTAAATTTACTAAACACACTTTGTAGCTTTTGCTGGATAAATGTGCCCCCGTATAATTCAACTATTGCTGCTTTTCTGTGTGTTTCTATTGCAAGTCAAAGGTCCTGGTTGGTTGCCCTGTGTTCTGATTACACTTGCCTAGTTGATTTCATGCCAGTTACTGTTCCAGTCTTTGACTTTTTATTTGTTTTTGCGATCTATCTTGGCTGCATTTTTTATTTGAATGCTTGTGGAGTTGTAACATCAAACTCCTTCTTCTATCCGATTGTTTTAACATCAATAATTGAGTGTTTAACTTTTAAAATAACCAGTGGTTCCATGAAAAAAGTATATAACTTTGGTTTGTCTGTAATCATTGATTAATGGGGAAGCAATCGTGTAACCTATTGTTGGTACATTGATACACTATATCGCAATATTGTAATGCAATTGAATGAACTGTCATTATAACTCTGTGTAAATAACAATAACATGTTGTGTTGTGTTGTACGAAGAGCAGCTATTTCACTCACTCCTGCTGTAAACATCCATATTACATGAGAAACAAACACCATTTACATTGATGAGTTATCGTGAATAGCAGTAAACAGGCAGATTTCTGCTCCAACCTTTGCATGTCTGGCAGGCAGCCACCTGATCTAGTCACCACCTGTAAATACAGCACTCAACAATCAAGACACAAAACTACAAGACACAAAACTACAAGACACACCACTACAAGACACACCACTACATCAGCAACTAACTTTGGATGCTAGCCTGACCCACTTGGCGCTGCGTCAGACGTAACGTCTCCATTGTTCCATTCCCTTTGATGTCGCAGCGTCGGGCTTTTAGTTGACGTCATGACGCGCATTGTTCTCCTGACAGACAGACATCTTTAAAATTAAAGCACCATCGATGAAATGTTTACATCTGAAAAGCTCATTTTCTTGTTGTTTCCATCGAGATTTGGTCACAAAACCATAAAAAAATGATGTACCTGATAAAGCTTCATTTGTGTTCATCTGGGATCAGCTAATATTTTGTCTGAGAAACGTCTTTCTTTTGTAGTGTATCTCTGTTCCTGTTGGTCTTGAGTTGTGTGATTCTCTTTGTATCAATTTTGTCAAGTAACTATTTTCCTGGAGTTGTAAATCACACCGCCCATAAGCCTGTTTTCAGGTGCTTCATATGTAATCATCACAAGCCAACTGGCTTCATTTTTATGACTACAGTGATACAAAATACACGATCAAAGCAACAGGGTTTTTTTTCTGTTTTAAGTTGTTAATTAAAGTTCAAAATTTACGACTTGTAGCAATTAAAAATATCCAAATGCACCTTTGTTTAATCTAGGCAGTTTTACAACAAGCCCTGCACATGGAATTTTTATGCTAATGTAACTACAGTTTAGTAAGAAGTGCTGCAGGTTGATGACTGTTTTATGATGAAAGGCAGCAACCGGCACTTCCTGCAGATTCTTGTTAAGTTAATCAGCAGGGTTTCGTTGGACGATCTTTGCGCAGGCAGAGAAGGACAGAGGCCACAAAATGGCGGCAAATGGCAGAAAATGGCGGCTTTTGTCAGTACAAACAAATAAGATAGCCATATAAATCTACTGCATGCCATTTTTCGATATCTAGATCACGCGAAAAGGTTACTTTATGGCAATAACGCCTTTATAAATATAGACATGACACTGGGACCATATTGGCAATATCTGGCAGAGGCTGTTTGGCTCAATAACTGGCCAGACTGCTCATGCCCACATATGCTAACCTATTCTGCCTTATGAACAATAAATAAAGGGCAAGAAATAACACTCAGGTGCACAGTGGACAATAAGATAAAGGAGAAGACGATAGAAAATGTTATATGTTCCAGCGTCGTACAGATGTGTTGGTAATATGAATTTTTTCTCCAATCCCATATTACATTTGCTGTAAATAATGTCGTTTTATTGAACTATCTTTATGTCAACAATAAGACACAATATTCTACACTTAAACTGTTATAGCCAATCAGCATGCGCAGAGGGCATCACATGACAGGACCAATAAATCCCGATAATTATAAATTAAGAATTAAATTAAATTATAAATTTAAGTATAGAATATAACAAATGGTGGATGGAGAGTCGACCAATATGCAGTTTTACTGGCCAAAGCTAGTGATATTGTGCGAGGCAACTCCTTCCATTTAAAACAAAAAATTCTAAATAACAGTAAATATTAAATAATAAATAGAAAAAATATATAATGGATAATTTACATCATTCTGTTGATCAATAAATATTAATTCATAGATATATAATATATATCATCTTTATTCATACTCTTGGTATACTAATACAATACATGGTTAACACTATAGTAATAAAAGTGCAAAAATTAATTGAGACACATGTCCTCAATAATTGATTTAATATGAATATTGTCAGTTTGAACTTGAATTTGAGCTACCCATACCCCATGAGTATTACCCTTTAAAGGGCTTGCAAATGTTCTTGGAGGGAAGTCTGACTGCATGCCAATTATGACAGAACAGTGTCGCATTGTTGCACTTTGGTGTACCACAGTGATGCATCATGCGACCAATTACTATCCACGTACATTAGGATCAACATAGCATGCCTGTATGATGTGATATTACAGTGTGCATGTTGCCAGAACCATCAGAATGCCATACATCAGTCACTATCAGTCACTCTACTACTGTCATCACCCAACCTGTAATTCGTAACAGTCACGTGTGTACAAATAATGGGATAATGCAGAGGTCGCTCCTGATGAGCTGTGACGTCACAGTGGTCTTGTAGAGGTCACGTGATAGCGTCATGGGTGATTGATGACATTGCTCTGTGCCCATGTAAGGAACTCATCTTCCTATACATTGCTGATCCATCATTGTAGAGGGCTGGACAACACTTAAGCTGGTTTAATACGATCATAACAGTGTACCACAACGGTGGCCTTCCTTAAAGAGGCTCCTTGAGGGCTGGCAAGTGAAACTTTTCGTTGTAGTACATGGCCAATTGTGCCACGTGCATTTTCTATGGATAAATGCATGGAAATTGCATGGTTTTTGCCTCATTATAATAATTAGCTAAAAACAATGTGTTTTCCATGCGTTTATCCTTCTCATGGAAAACGCACATGGCACATTTGGCCGTGTAGCATCAGTTCAATGTGAAGAGTATGCTATTGAAAAAATTCAGTTTATTAGGATTGCAAGTAAGGTATCCACTACACTCTACTCTCGATCTGTTTCGCCATATTGCTCCTATTGTATTGTATTGCTTTTTACCTCGACGTACAGGCCACCTCATAACAAAGATATTTTTCGCACCAATGTGATCTAAATGGTGAGGTTCACAGAATTCTGGTCTTTACAAAGTCATATTATCTTATTAGGTTTTTTACATAAAAAAGGGATTTTTCAATGTAGTCTTCTGTCACCAGGCTTGTTAGTAGCCGAACTCTGGATGAACGTGGCAACATGACACCGTTTTTTTTGCAAGCACGACTAATATATTGTCCCCTCTCTCTTAATTTCTCGTCTATTGACTTTCATTGCAAACATTTCATTGCACGGAGACCTCTAATGTCAGCTTGTCACTTCATGTCTTGAGTTCCCTTGTGAATTCATCCAATCGGGTGATTGTCGCTGTGACACCTTCGCTCTTTGCCGGCCTATCATGTCTAACCCCCTTGTCACTTCGACAGTTCTCCGCTCATTTTGTCAATTTTGGCAACCAAGATGTCCTTTATTGACAGTTCGGATTAATTCTTAACAGGGAAACCAATGCGGGAAAGGTTTCTTGCTTGAGAAATATATTGGGTGTCAGTCTTCGTGTTTGTGTGAAGGAGAGAATGAAACGGAGTATGGTATATTAAGATAGACTTGGCTCCTTGATGAAAAACTCTTAAAACAGGTGAAAAGTGCGCATGAATAAAGTTTAACTTGTCACCACCTTTGCCACAAATATATAAAGTAGTTATGGGAAATAAGTTCGGCTAAACATGCAGTGCTATCATCTGTGAGATGATTTTAAAAGTTACATTTACAGTTGTTCACTGTGCAAGAATTAATGGATCTCTTGTTCTTTGAATATTTTTTTTAATATTTGTATACGTAAGAGGTTTCTGTGAATAGTCATTGATCTCTGTAATGAAATAACTTAATATAGCCTTGCAAGTTGCAACATACCTTATCAAATGTTCCTCTTTTCTCTTTTGCAGTATTCCGGCCTGTTGTTTTTGGTGCTGGCCACGGAACTGACTTGCGGAATTTTAGCAGCAGTCTTCAAAAGAAAGGTAAGACATACTTTATTTAAAGTATATGCAGATTTATTATGTTTTCAAGACATCTGATCGAAACACTACAAAACACCAACAAAAATGCACAACAACTAGTTCAATACTGCGTATTGACGTTATTGCAGACCATTAAAAAACGCTTTTTTGACTCTGTGACATCTGACAGTAGGCCTGCTAAAATGTGCATCTAGAGCTGAAAGTAGAGCTGTGCCGCCAGTAAAAATATTCAGGTATACACTGTATAATGTGAAAATACATTGGGTTGGTTTGGCAAAGGAATCATGAATTTGGAGGCTAGATAACAGTTATATAGTACCTACATATTACTACACCTGTTCAGCCATCTAAATTTACTCCTTGCAACCCATAATTATAAAATACCATTATCTCGCATGTAATTTACTGATATTACATTTATATAAATGAAATAGGGACGACTAAGCTGTTTTGAAAGCAGTTTGAAGAAACACCATCCCTTCCGGAAATTACTAATTATTCATGGTATTTTCACACTAAACATGTTTGGATGGGGTTGTAATTACATCGCACAAGTCTTGGTAGGCAGCCAAGATCATTGAAGTACTGAGAATTGTCCCAATTAATTATTTAGTCGTGCTGAGCCGATTCAAGCCGTTAGGTAACGCACTGACGCCTGTAAATTAAATTAGTGAAGCAGAAGTAAAATTAAATCAATGTGAGTATCAGTTTTCCTTATATATAAGTCTTACTAGTTGCACTTGTCAGTCATGTCTTTGGCATGATACATGTGAAAGATGACAGGTGTGGCTGTATAGAATGTAGCCATGTCAGTGTTATTGTACCTAAGTGAAGGAGGGTGTAACTGATCTCGCCATAGATCTAGTTCCCATGCTCTCAAGCATTTGGAGTATCTGCTGTCTCAAGCATTATTGAATCCATGGCATTATACAATGTATCAGTGCTTTGTGGAAGATAATTGATGCTGCTGATGGGTTATACTTAATATTGATGCATAGCTAAAAAAAAAAACTAAAGAAACATCCAGTCAACTGGGAAAAACTTCAACTCATATAAAACTGTAAATGAAAACACTCAGTACATTGCACTTCATGATTCGAACCCAGTGTCTCTCAAAATATCATTAGTATTCTAATAACTGGACTTATCAATATCGGGTTGGTCACCATGCTTTTTATGTGAGTCTAGCTTTTCTGTGACTGCAAAAGTCGATAGGAAACAAACAGCGGAATCATGAATTTTTGAAAAAAGAGAGAGTGGAAATAAATAAGTTAGTCCTTAATTGGTGATTTATTTTTATTAAGCAATGCTCGTTATTGTACCAATCAACTCCCTTTTACATACATGTATTAACTCTTACCATCTTTCAAACGCAATTCTCTGTATTTATCCGAATTTACTACACAGAGGAAAAAAGGCTTATAACTGAAGTCACTACACAGTAGTTGTGTTTAGCATGTCTGGGACCAGTCCAGTCAATGAAAAATCACCCAGTAAATAATGTGTGGCTGGCGGTTGGAAGAATCGGTCATGAAATTCTGGAATAAGTCAGTCTTTAGCCATGTCAATGTGATTTGTGTAGATCAATAAACCACTCAAGTCAGACTGTGAAAAGTCCACTTACTCTACTCTGTTTGCTGCAGTTTGTGGCTTGCTGGTGCTTGCTGGTCACTGGGCAAATGTGCTTTAGGGGTAAATGGTTTTACAGCAAGGATTTGCTTATGAAAAGCCAGTTAGCTGTTTGCAAAGGCACCTTAGATTCAAGTTGAGGGGTCTGTATTTTGGTTGTAGAAATAAAAGAAGAAATTACTAGGTCATGAGGTGTGTTTATTTGTTAAAATAAAGGATGCCATGTGGGCCACCTTTATGCTTTGTTGCATTAATGTGTAGCTTCTTTCATGGGAGATATGAGATTTAAATAGGCTCTAGACAATTTCACAGAAAGAAAAATACAACAAAAAACACAAACACTATGAAATTGATGAGAAGAGTCTTCGCTGTAAGGCAGCCACCAGTAAATGGTACAATGTGAAAAATACTATGCAGGTATATTTCACCTGTTTTTATTTACTTTAATCAAATAGTAATAAAATTAAATGTTCTTCCAAATATAAACCATGTATGGACAATAAAAGAGAGTATAATATAAAAAGTATCCTAACACCAAGTATTGCCCAGTAGCATGTAACTTAAGCCACAAGTTCATTTCAAATGTTCAACCACAATAACAACATGTAACACACTTTGATGTCTGCAGTCATGACCGGATTCCCTCTGCAGTCCTCTCTCTAGTATCATTACAGCTGATGGAGCTCTAAGCTGGAACTGTGGGCTGTTATTTCAGACTTGACAGACGGGTTGGTCACCATGCTTTTTGCGTGAGTCTAGCTTTTCTGTGACTGCAAAAGTCGATAGGAAACAAACATAGCGGAATCATGAATTTTTGAAAAAAGAAAGAGTGGAAAAAAGGGAGGAAGAAAAATGCCAATTTGAAAGGACTGATTCGAGAGCAATCGATGACCAGAGCTGGTTTCAACAGCTACAGCCAAAAAGCGAATTAAACAGCACAGCCTACCATTAATTATTGTGAAACTGTAATTTGCTGAGGGTAGCCATGGGACCACTGTTCAACATGTAGTTTATTTTACTGCAACTGGAGCACACCTAAAGGACAACTAGAGCATTTTGCTGCGTCGCATAATTATCTCTCTAGTCTACACTAAGCACCGCATCTGTGACTCTGCAAGCCCAGATAAATGCTCCCCTTATGAAAGTCACTCCGTTGATGTATGAAGTAGCTGGCAAAGTTCAAACAATTTAGAAGTTTTAAGCTAAGCACTAGATGTGCTTTTGCTAAGCACTGTTCTTTTCATGAGCATTTTTTACTTACTCTGTCTGCAATGAGCATCCAGGCTCAGTAGATGAAAAACAAAAATCTGGCAATTGTGCTAGATTCCACCAGACCCACATTGTGAATTTCAAACTAGATGTATTCGCCTAATATCTGTTCATTTTCTAGCTTGTTAATGAAGTTTATTTTAATCAATGAATACAGATAATATTTCGGTTATATTTTTTGCATCCTTGGAAACCTAACTGTCTGATTATAACGGATTAAATGAAACCAAAAATATTCTTAATATTTGGTAAGAATTTGCTGTTATAATTTAGCGCTATAACGAAGTAGATGGAAGATGTCCTCATAGTTAGCTTGACATATATACTCAGAGATTGGAGTGTCCCAACAGGCATACTACAAGGGCCCCCAGTGAGCCCTGTTGAACAATATACTCACTGTGGCATCCATGTGAACAATGCATACAAAACAATGGAGCTAGTAAACAAGACAATGGACAATGAGAGCTCCCATAAGACACTGCGACACTCAGTGAGATTGCTTCGAGGGGCGCTTATGGAATTATTTTTATAGGATAAATGCAGGGGTTCAACATTAAGCCCCCTCTGTGCTTTTTAGTGCCCTCTGTAATTCCCATTGTTGAAATGGATCCTCCAAACTGCGATGGCCCTATATAGTGCCAATGGCTTTATAGTGGTTTTCTTGAAATGCAGGTTAGGCTGACACGATTACCAGAAAAAAAAAAAGATTTAAATGGAAGTATCAGACAAAAAAGATCACTGTTGGAACCAGTATCGAATCCTTTTAGCAACATTGTCCCAAGTCTAAGAATTCTGCAAATGAAAAATAAAAGAATATAAAAGTAGAATTAAATCCAGTTAGTTGTACAAGTTTATCCAATGAATACTGAATAAGTAATAGTAGTGAGGGCTACAATTAATAATTGTTGAAACACAGGATGTAAAGATTGTGGAATCTCTCATCCAAAACTATCCATTCATTTTCACCAGCTTTCTACTAATGTAGTAACTAAAGAACTGTCTAAAATTATGAAAAAATTATAATTATGCATGGTTTTTCTCATACAGCTGCATCCATCTTTTGGTGGTAAATTCACACCTCCGTGATACTTGGCAAACATTTATTAAAAAAGATATTTTGACTGCGGATGCAATATTGTAACGACTGCATGAAAACTCATTAAAATGTTTTCTAACAATGAGTTGAATGCAATTTACTAAAACAGGTTCAAATTGCAACAGGTTGGGATCATGTTGCCATGGTTACCTTTGAAGTGTTGGAATGGAATGTTTTAGTTTTTCAGACAACGGGAGATGGCGTGGGTGCGCCCACGCTTTGCAGTGCATCGCGTTTGACTCATTCTCGCTTTGAAATTATAAAAGTGAGAAAAATATAAGAGATAGCTGAAAATAAAAATAAATAAAACACGAAAAAGCAAATGAACGAAAGCTATGTCATATTAGCTCAAAATAACACAGTGAATATTCTATCATATTGTCGACAAGTTGTTGCGTGGTTCGTCAGCTTGTATGACCCATCTGTAACTCTGCTATGTGTTAGTGTTACTCAAGATGTGCTGCATTTGACTTTAAGACTGTCTGATACAATAAACTAAGTATACAATTAGTCAGTGAGCACATCATAATTACTGACAGACGTAATGATGATATGATATTACCCTATGGATTAACACTTTTACTTGTCCCATGATATATGTATATAAATGCCATAGATGACATTCAACCTGTCAGAAGCAGTATTCCAACTAACATGTACCTCCTAATTACTGAGTCAGGAATCGAATTCAGGACTTTCATTTATAAGCTGACCAACGTCTTGACCTCTGATCCATACTCATAACAATGTGGTGCTTCGAGGTCAAGAGGTTTGCTTTGATTTCTTGACTGTACCTTTGCTGTAGTACTGTTTTGGTTAAATGAATTAGTGTTGTTTTGTCTGATCATTGCACACCCTTGAGCTAGAGATGTTGACCACTGCTGAAGACCAATGGTCATCTTCTCAAATGACCAGTTTAAAGTGCACTGGTTTTACTTAATGAAGTCCTTTTGTTCCTGGGGCTATCTTGTTGCCGAAACAAAACAGTCCACGAGGGCCTGCTCACTCAGTGGTCAGTCACCACTAGTCTACCAGTAATGACCAGAGAGTAGGGTTACTGGACTGGCCAGCTAGATGTCCTGCTAGCCACTGGTCAGTGTTAGCACAACAAAAACTGCTGGCTTGTTGTCTTTAGACTGTGTTCCTTCTGTCAACTGTCAGACAATAGTGAGAAAGAACCACAAATTTCTGATGTTCTGTGTCTCTCTTAGCAGCCAATCGCAGGCAACTGCAGTCAATTGCAGTCAATTGCAGCTAATTGCATTCAATTGCATTCAATTGTGTTGTGGGCCATTATTTTGTTAAATCATAGTTTTATTTATTTATAAAATACAATAAAAAAAACAGGGTAACATATACAGTTATAAAATACAGTTATGCAATGGTTTGATATCAGTTTCTTTATTCAACCTTATTATTATATATATATATATAGATTTTATTGACATGTAAAATATCATAAGTGATACATATGTCATTCAGTTAAAAGATAACATGAAAGAGACATTAATGTAAATACAGAAAGCAATAAAATTTCAATAATCAAGGTTCCAGCCACCAAGTTAACTTATAATACGTGTTTAAAATCCACATACACAATAGAAAAAAAAAAAAAAAAAAAAAAGCCGCTAATAAAAACATTTCACTCTTAAAGTCCAAAACATGACAAGCACATCATAACTAATAAACTAATAAACTAAATTAATAACTGTGTGGATACAGGAGATGGTTTTCTCTAATATATATTATAGTTCATGATGATGTTATACTTCGTCATATAACCATGACAACCTTCAGACCAAAAGCATTGAGACTTCGACATTCATATTAACATGTATATCTGTTACTATTTAGCACTCGTGTCTTGCAACATATCTGGCTGTACAAGGCTGTACAATATGAGACCAACCATCAGACATCTTCGTACAGGTCCTGATGTCACTACATCCCAATTTAAAAGTAGTATGTAGTATGTGTAACCTGTGTTTTGATTTCAGCAGTGTTCCATCATGTGGTATGCAATATGTGCCTTATTCAGACAAAGTCTTTGACAAATGGGGTGTTTTGGGATGTTGCATTGTGGGATGTGGGGTATATATGAAGTTGGATGATGGATAGGGGTGCGGCGAGGGCCTGTATCATGATGCAATCTGTGATATTGTCAAAGAAGGGGTGGCCACAAGAAATAAATCTACACTGTTACCCGCAGCACAGTGGGTGTTGTGCTTTTTGTTAAACTCATTGAGGGGTGATATCTATCTATCTATCTATCTATGTATCTATCTATGTATCTATCTATCTATCTTTCTATCTATCTATCTATCTATCTATCTATCTATCTATCTATCTATCTATCTGTCTGTCTGTCTGTCTGTCTGTCTATCTATCTATTTATCTATCTATCTATCTATCTATCTATCCCCAGCTTGAGGTGGTTGTACATTTTGGTTAATGTTTGTATTCTTGTCTGTCTGCCTTTCTGTCTCTGCCTTTCTGCCTGCCTGCCTGCTTGCTTTCCTGCCTGCTTGCCTGTTTGCTTGCTTGCCTTGCTGGCCTACGTAAGTGTGATATTTCCACTTAAATATGAAAGTGGCCTCCTACGTGGTACCTAGTCACCGACCTGTCTAGTGTATCTATTCTCGCATCAGCCCCCTCTGTGTTCTATTATGCCAGAGGCATGTCTGAGGTCTACCTTCCTAAACACAGCGTAAATGGGGTATTAATTACACTGGCTGTTGCAAGGGCTTGATATTGATATGATGTTCCTCTTCCAATTTATCTCCTGATTATTGGGTCCATAGCGAAGTAATGAACATGGCAGGCATAGAGGGTAGTGTTAATAGAACCTAAACTGGTCAAATGCTGAGGGCCCTCTCATGGTATGCTCAAGGTCTGCTCAGGACCTTCCATGGATGGTTGCTGAGGGCCGGTGGAACTGTAGGACTGGTAGGGACCAGGTCACAGTCATGGAGTAGCCTTTGCCCAGAAAAAATTCCATTTGCCAGAGGGGAGGCTGGAGCATGGCAAGCGGCGTAAACAATGCTGCTCCTAACTCGATTCAGAAAACAAATTTGAGAGGACGTTTCGCCGATAATTGCATTTGAGGGGCGGCTCGGAGCTAGAGGGACCGGCCAATGCGCTTTGTTGGACCCGGGCTAATTAGATGCCAGGGCCTTCTCATGACACTGATTCCCATGTTAATACGCGGCCAGGGTTACTGGCCAACCAACTGCCCACACCTTGACCTTTCCCTCCACCTCTTCTTTGAGGGCCAGTTTTTGCTGCAGTAATACAACATAGGGCTATGGCTGCCACCTGGTGTTAATTGTATTAACCACAATGGCCTCTGCCAAAACAAGGGCCTTTGTGCTGCCTTTAATGGGTTTTTGCTTACTCAAGCAGGTGTTCTACAAGGAGGCCACCTTGGTCCTATCATTGCTTTTCTAAGTGGTTACTGGAGACGGAGTCAAGTTATCTCTCCTACAATGTAGCAACTCACAACTATCAATGTATCTAAGACCTAATGCTCGTCACGTCATCCCTGTAATGTCATTTGCTATATTACCAAGTCTATTCTTAGCATAGAGAGAGAGCAACATACTATAAGAGGTTGTTTCAAAATGACACATGTCCCATGGCGTTGGTCCAAGATATGGCTTGGTGAACTGGTAGACTCACCAACAGCCAAATGGGTACTTGTGTGAAGATAACATCATGATATGGTCATTATTTAAATTAATATCTCTATCTGATCATGTCTAAAACTGTCCATACAGCATTATTTAGACCGGTTGGAATGGCAACAATGAAGAACATGTCGCACCATCTTGCCCAGAAGGAAATATAACTAAGCACTGACTAATCTGATGTTATCACTGTTGCAAGACAGGAGAATGGACGCTTCTTTGTCATAATGTGTGATACCAACTACAAGTTGTACCATCAACTCAGGAAAAACACAAACTTTAACTTACCCAAGTGCAGAACTGAACATTTTAGTATAAGTTTTATTCCTTTTAGTCTTTACAATTTCCAATAATTTTAATCTACACTTGACAATGTGTAATATTAATCTATTTATGCTTTATTTGACACTATTTGATTTTACTGATATTTATATATTTACATTTTAACTGTATATTGCACATCACTTTCAACTACTTGTTTGCAAATAAATACATTACTTACTTACCTTACCTACGGAATTAGTTGAATTAGTTTTGAAACACCTCATCAACTGATCAACCCAGTATCCCAGTGTCTCAGCCCTACTGGTCTGAAGGTCAGCCAGATTATTTAACCATTGGAGTCAACTCTTGTCTCAGTGATTTGACCTGCTGCAAGATGCACTCATAATAGTGAGATAAGGCATGAGTCTGAACCTTGTTACACATTTAAGACTATTTTTTTGTGGTAAAAAAAGTATCAAATTCTGTTTAAGAAGTACCTTTATCCATGAAAACAATAAGTCAGTTATCAGCTACAAATGTACCCAATGGAGAGTATTGTTATATTGTATTGAGTGTTGGGTCCTGACCTGGTCTGTTTGCTTATGAGGTCGTGTCCTCCATAGCTGACTCATTAAGCAGCCAATCACTTCTGTTTCTCTCATTGATTCCTGCTTCCATATTGCTGACCCCAGCGCTAAATGTCCAGTTGCTGGGCGGCTTGTTGAAAGCAAGAGAAGGTCATGTCCAAGGTATTTCTACCAATGGCATTATGATCCTGAAATGATGATCATTTGATGGACAATAAATAGAGTCTGGCAGTGTATTTTCTCAATCAGCTGCTTCTGATTTTTCTAGAATATACTTTTTTTACTAACTTACATTAAAGTAGATTATGGACGATTCAGTTTCTGCAACATAATTTACTGTATTTCAATATAACAATACACTTTTGTTGCATTACAAGCCGAAACAGTTTTTATCTACTAGCAATGACATCGAATGTCATCAGCTACTTGACCCGTTTGATAGGTAGACTGTTGTTGCTCCCAGTGTGTTCAGTTATTTGATTGATTTTGCCGCCAACATGAGCTTCATTAAAGACGCCTCTAGTGAGAGGCAATCAAGCGTGACGGACTGTTAGCAAATATCAAGGCGATTGTGTTTGGGCCCAAATACAGTTGGCCTCCACTCTTGTGTGTTGTTCTGAGATTCTGTTTGGCAAATCAACTTTGAGATGTTTACCTTGAAGTACAATTCAGTTTACAGATGATATTCACAAGTAAATCCATTTATATGTAGCACAATTTTTTATGTATGAACACTAGAAATTCCCAGAGACTTCGTAAAGATACTCCACGTGGCTCAAATAACTTATTGCGGATGTTTTTTTTTTTGTTAATTTAACGTTTGAGTTATTGCTTTTGAACAGTATGGAATTAAGTTACATGTTGTACTTTCAAGATATTAACTAAATTAATCATAGCCACAGCATAGCTGTTCCTGGTAACGGTTTGGCTGAATCTGGTGCCACTGATTTAATTTAAAGTTAACGTCAGGTTGAAATTGTAGACTTTGTCATCTGTGGTTTAATTATGAAAGGAAATAGATTGAGATAGATACTTACCAACGTCCAACAAAAAGCTGTTTTCAGTCTGTTTCATTGGTTCTCGTTTTGCTGATGCTGTGGTCTGGCAGTTAAGGGTGTTTGCCTGCTATTCATGAGGTAACAGGTTCGAATCCTCACATTGGTATGAGGGAATTTGGCAGATCCTCCTGCAACCGTTACCTCACTCCACTAGGTATCATGGGTACTCAGCAATAGGCAACCAGTGATGGCACTGGTGTGAGCTCTGAGACCTTAGTGGCTAACAATGTGTTCCGAGTGAGATGGGAAAGACTCTGGATTGGTCTGGTGTTAATGTATTTTCATAATATTGAGGCTGATTTAAACCCATTTTTTAAAGTCAGCATTTTGAATTTTCTTGTCATTAAAGGGAGCATAATGCTCTCACCCAACAGCTGAAAAGACTGTTGAGAATTTGGGGAAGCAGATATGTTGTGGCTGGGGGGCCACGAGGCTTATCGATATCAGGCGAGAAAATTAACCACACTCATCTGCATTACTGAGTTGCGTGGGGCAGGGCGAGCGATAATAGGTGAAATTAAATGCAGTTCCGCTGAGTGGCGCTGTTTGCAAGACTGATGGAAGGCGAGATCATAGAGCGAATGTTGTAATGAAAGAACTAATGGCATAGAGACCCAGTCTAGATTAGCTGGCTGATGCCAGAGTTTGCTTTTGTGCACAGCCAAAAAGCTGGCAGGGCCCTTTGAAAAACAGTGCAAGGAGACAGCTCCTGTTGGATCTGAGGGTTATTTGCATTGGGCAAAAAAGTGTTTGGTTTACAACACAAATCAGAATCAAAGGAAAGGCCTCCAAAAGTTGAGGACTTAAGTCACAGAATTCCATTAATTCTTTTCAGTTATTTGTAGATATATTTTGATGACAAAGCAGAGCCAAATATGGCTGGATATGAATAGATATCATCATGATATTAGCAGTGTGAAGTATTTTTATGTGGTATGCTGGCAAATGTAACATCTTCAGTTGGTTGCCATTGGTTGCCATTGGTTGCCATTGGTGCACCATCACTGGCCATCAACCCACACCCCTTTTCCATGAGTTTACCATCCAGTAACCAGTGGGCTCAGGGTTGTGTCGAACCAATTTGGTTGAGCAGAAAGCACATGGAACGAAGCAAGAAATAGTTCGATCCAGAGCTTACGGCTAAACAAACACCTGAGCCAAAGGCAGTTGGCGGCTGCTATGCCTTTGCCCTCCTTGGGATGAAAAAGAAGCGAGAATCGAGTTAGGTGGTTTAGACAGCTAATATTTTGCTAGGCAGCTGAGATCGATAGGAACTGCTGATGGCTGCCAAGTCCGTCAGGCCACTGGTCAATATCTGAGCAGCTACACTCTGACCAATGTGATGACCCCTAGCTGCTGTTGTCCAGCAGCTAGCTGACTTGTGACGTCACCTAGTGGCCAACTGCGGCTTCACATGACCAAAAACAAAGTGCGATGATGTTGCTTTTCAAGAAATATTGTTGACACAAAAAAAGACACAACCAGGTGTTCAGTATATAAGCACGGTCTAGGAAGTGTCAAGTAATAAGGACAACGGATAGTCATTCATAATTCTATTGGATGGTCAGTTCATTTGTCAGTCTATTTGTTGGTAAATTGGGTGTGAAAATGATATATGACTTCTACAGTAACAATTATTTTAAAGAAAATTGTGGCTATAACAACTTGACTGCCACTGCTCCTGGGCTGTAAAAGGAACTTAGTACATTGTAGTGACAGGTTTATTATATCAACAGATTTTTTTCATTTTTCGATCATGACATGTTATCCAGTTGAATCACCACTAGTGATTACCAATCCGGATGCCTCTTCAGTAAACAACTCTCCAGTTTAAAACTGCCCTTCTAAAATGTTCCTGAAGTGGCCAAGTTCTCTTATTCAAATTTCTCTGGCTGTGTCAGTTTTAATCCCCCTTCCGTTTCACGTGTCACACATCCGGGCGTTTCGGTGTCAACTTGCCTGCATTGGGTTGCTAAGCAACATGTCACGTGTCATTTTTGGTTGCGCTGCAGACGTCACTTTCTCTGTCAAGCCAGTGTCATGGGGTTGTGCTCTGCCTGTGTTGGAATATATTGGCCACTTTTTGTACTGTTTTTAAGTCGTAAGCAATACTGTTAGAGGTCACTGATGTGGACTAGTTTCCAATCTCATCATGAATAAGTCAATGGTTTCAAGGGTTTTTATCTAGGAGATTATTAACACAATCATTTTACTCGTCTGAAGCTTAGTCTGCTTATTAATTATACGACCAGCTGTCAAAGGCAGACGTAATGATGAGATGATAAGGCTTGAAGTCAACACCATGTTCCACATCATTCCCAAATGGATAAAGTCTTAGTTGACACCAAAGTTTTCAATACTTCGTTTTCAATTCCAGTACTTACCATCATGTATGCTCATAAATCGTTTAGATGTAAGATTAAGAACTAAGCATTCTGGTTTGTTGTAAGTCTTGTAAGCTCTTATACCAGCGTGAGATGCCTAAATGTGCCTCACCCTATTTCCACCAGGTTAGCAAGACAACCCCTGCCTGTAGAATGTCATGTATGCAGCGATGTTCTCAGCCACCTGGCCTATAAGGTCATTATGCTTGTCTTGACCACTGGTCAGTCCTAGGCTAGTATGACTGCCCACTTGTCCTGTCCAGTAGAGTCAGCAGCACCCTGCTTGCCTTAATGCCTCTCACTACAGGGTCAGTGACATTTTCTGCCCAGGAATGCAAACTTAAGTCAATAAGATGGGTGGCTAGCCTGCTTCTGAGTGGAATACTAATATCCACACTGCATGGAGAATGCCTGTAGTCATTCGCTGCATGCTCTCCAGTTCATAATGAAGCCTGCAGTTCTCACTGGCAACCTCATTGACCTAATTTTTTAAAGGAATCAGGCAAAGGTCAGATCTGGAGCATTTCTTTGCAACAGGAATCAGTGAATATTGAAAGATTTTAGTGTGAATGTCAGTGAAGAGGTGCAGCAGCATTCTGCACATTTCTTTTCCCTTTACCATAGTGATATCAGCTACAGTGTATATTTTTACCTTGTATATCGAGAATTCAAATTATTTCAATATAAGTGTAGAATATACTGTAGATCATTATCTGGCATATGGTGTTAAACTTTTTTTTTTTAACTTTTCATGTTATATTTTCAGGCATGGTTGCTGTTGTGCACTAAGACATAGTACAGATCCTAAACTGACCAAAAGCTTGATTAGAGCCCCCTCTTTAGAATTATATGTTAACATGGTTGACCTCATTAGGGCTTGAGGCAGAGGGCCTTGTCACAGATGGTCATTAAAGATTCGATTTTTGGCTCCTCTGATCTGGTCAGTAGGGACCATCTGTGGTATCAAAAGCAATGGCCAGTGTCCATCGGCAATTAAATAGGGTCTTGATGTATTAAGTTGTGGCAGATTGTATGTTGATGGTCACCTCTGAAAACAAGCAGCTTTGAGGTCAAATGCCTGCTGTGAAAAGGAAGCCTCACAACTGAGACCACTCAATATTTAGAACATCTCGATTTCAAGACTATCTCGTTGGTGCCAAAACTGTGTTTACAATGTCAACAAGAATATTCTTTTTCAAAAAAATATATAGATACCTGGTGTTGTGTGTAGAATGCCAGCAGCACTAGGCCTACAATGTAAACACTTTATTACAGTATGATGGCTACTGCCTCATTGAGACCATTCTTTACTTAGAATTTTACAAATTTATTTATCTATTGTATAAATATAAATTCTGCACATTTTCTTAAACAATTCAGTCTATATTTGACGAAAATTGGACCATTATTAGAAGAGCAGCAGCCTTTTAAAGTATATGAATACCTGTGCCATACCATAGGCATCCCCCTCCTGCCTACGCTGCCTAGGCTGCTGCTGCGTTAACCCATACATTGTCAAAACTCGGAGCGTTCGTTCGCTTAAATATACCTGGTCTGTCATAGAACATAGAATGATAGTTCTATACTTGATAACTGCCTAGGCCCAGGTATAAAAAAGTTCAAGGAAGGTAGTAATTACAACAACATGATTCTCATCTGTGGTTGAAATTGTAGGGCTCACCTGTACAGTATAATGACCCTGATTAGTGAACGAACATTTGTTCGCACCACCACAGCAAAGCTCCCTGCCAAACCCAGTTTAGTGCACATGGTGACCCACATTTGAAGAGAGATAGGTACATGTGCAATGTACCTAGGATACTGTCTGTGCGTGTGATTTTGTCTCATGTCACATAAGAGTGACGCTGTTTTGGCATCAGATTCAAAGAGCAGCTGGCTTGGAGGAGGGAAGCCCAGCTGCTGCTCTGAGGCTTCGAGAGACTCTTGTGGCCCTGGGAACCGTGAAGGGTTGGGGTGGATGGGGGTTGGATGGGGGGAGGGAGACTGGAGAAGGGTAGGATACTACCAGTGCAGCTGCAGGGCGAGTTAATCTGTCCAAGATCTAGCACAGCCAATCTATTATGATTTTATGATCATCGTTTCTTGATTGGCAATCAATGCATTTTACAGGTCTGGTATGATTGTTAGCAATTATATATAATGCAAGAAATGCAAGATCTGTGTTATTTAATGCCTCTGAGAGCTGCCATATTTTTTATCTGAATTTATAACTTTATTTCAGTAACATTGTCTATAGCTGTTATGCCATACTTTATACTATAGCCTGTGTTTCTGTACGCCTTCCCATTGTAATACTCTAATTCATTCTGGATGTTTGTAAGATTTACAGAATTGTTTCATGGAACCGAACTTCCTAATGACATTTTACTTCGACATATACAGTACTGTGGCTGGTTCCCAATTTGACCTCTAGTACCAAGAACCAAGGCCAGTAACCAAAGACAAAGTCAATCGTCTCTGCTCTACTATCAATATTTGTACAGCCAGATGTCTCGCTCATTTCTGTGGCAGTTGGATATGTCATGAAGCAAAGGTTTTTTGACAACATTAGAGAAGTTTTTTTTCACTAGATGGTATAGATATAAAGAATATAATTGGCAAGCAATCAGAAAACAGCCATTCAATTTATACCATCCAATGTTACTTTTAAGACCACTTTGCTTGATGTTAAAAAAGGCTATCTCAATATCAAGACCATTCCAGCAATTTCCAAGGGTCTTTGTTTAATTTTCCTGGATATATTTTGAAAAGATTTAGTCCCAACCTCAAAGCAAGTTACATCAAGATGCCAGCGTTTATAATGATTGACCAGTCTTCCATCAAACTGGTTACTGTCTGTTCAAACTTCATTTCAAAGAGACAAGAAAATCAAAAGGAAAGAAAAAATATCTCTGGTGCAGTTCTGAGTGACTTTTTAAAGTGTAACCAGACAGATAGAACAGCTTAGGACAGAACAGGCCAGTGGTTGGTAGGATTGACCCATGCTCTACCAAGCATTTAATAGACTGCACCATTGGTCACACACTCCAGGGGGACATGGGACCCACAGTGACCTGTCCCACTTTGTCTCAGTGTTATTATATGATGGTGTGAAATTGAAAAGCCACCCAAGTGGTAAGGTTGTGGTTGCCAGGGGAGATGCAGGTTGATGCGGGATGGCCTGCTGCAGGACCTGCAGCTAAACGCCTGCAATGGTCACTGGTCATGATCAAATACAACCCTGCAGCTGTTTGTCATGATGCTCTTCATTTCCCACACATTCAGTGTTAGTGTGTGTTAGCTATGAAATAGCAGAACATGGTTACCTTCCATACAAGTCATGCTATTATTTAACAAGAGTTATTAAAAATTTGATGAATTAAACAGAGGTAAAATAATGAAGATCTCGAGCTAAACCAAGTTAAGTGGTTGACTGTTAAAACATTAATTTATTAATGGAAACATTGTTCTATTCAGGGAACCCTCTACAGCACAACCTTTGATATTGATGTTTAAATTAATTTAATTGTTTCAGTGCTAGCAATATATAACAGAGGTCACTAAGAGCTATAACCATCCATACTTGAACGAAGCCAACAAATAGCTAGGTCAGCTGCATCATTATATTACACCGCTTTCTGTTATTAATAAACACCAGCCAGGTTACATATACTACACTAATTCGTATTCCCAGAAAATATTTTCACAGTGTTAGAGCTTGGATGAACTAATTTCTAGTTCATCCAAGGTTAGAAGTGTGCAAAAACAGCGAAGGAGGTGGCCTCCACTGGCTCGTGATGATGTTTTTTGTACCACATACATCATACGAAGTAATAGGTCTATTTCTTCATGTGGTATATATATTATTACTGTATTAGTTGTAGAAAATGGGAGTAGAGGGGAAAAGAGCATGCCAAGATATGATGGATACTTTCGTGTATATAGGCAGATGTTGATAGGTCTATTTCTTCGCATTTTTATGATGCACTAAAAGTGAAGTCTGTCGGTAGAGACTGGTCCTGTAAGCACAGTATCTTTGCAGGGATGGGTTTCTGCAAAATATCGATCTGTCTTGTGTATTATGAAGCATTGGGAGAATGTATTACGTGCTCCCGGATTCTATGAACATCGAGTTGCATAAAGTGCCACATTTCATTAGCTCTGCTGACATCCCCAATTCACGCAATGTTAGGGGAGGCTGCCTTGCCATAACTTGGCAGAGCATCAGGGTACAGCCCCAGCAAACAGTATGGAGCCGAGGGAGCTGCACTTTTACTCTCTCCATCACATCTCTTACAAGATCTCGCCATATCTCGCTAATGTCTCGCGCTAGGCGTTATTTGGCAGCGGCGTCATATCTTTGTCTCCTCTGTATTCTTGTAATTTGTACAGCAACAAATTCTGGGGGAGTGGAGCAGTAGAAGGCAGTAGGAGTAGGGGTGGAAGAGTCTCCCCACTACCCCAGGGACCCACCCGGGGTATTCTTTACCCCCTCAGTCTCATCTCACTCTGCTCAGCTCATTAATTCAGTCCTGAGGGCTGCTCTATCAAGATAGTCCCTGGGAACAGCCACTCTTCCAAGGCCTCTGAGACGTTGCTTGGTGCAACTCAGGGGACTATACTATGTCTTCGTTTACAATGGAGAACAATAACTGCCTAAGCTTAATAAGATAGTCCAATGACTCCTCAATTTAAAGTCTCAAGTCCTGCAGTTTGGAGCTTTCCCAGGGCTTTCATTGTGCTTACGCCTGTGTTATGTCTTTTAAAGGTTATTTATGTTGGATCGAATTGCCATTTAATTCATTTAAATATATTTAAGTTCAACTAGACAAATGCTAATTGGTCAGCAATACATTATAACTGTGGTTAATTTTAAGACGTATTTTGAGTCAGTCTGGACTTGACCACCTACAGCTGTATCAGCCAACAACTTTTATGCTTAAGGTTGTACTTAAAAATCACGCAATTAGGCCGTTTCTTAATAAACTAGATTTTGCTACTTTATGTCACGATGGTAATAAGGCTATGTGGCCCTTAAGCAAAAGTATTGTTTTACATACTCTAGAGGTTTTCGTGTTTTCTATTCATTTCATCGACAATTTGACGAAAGAATAGACATCCAAGCCAGTGAAGTATGTAATTGCACTCTTTGGTCATTAGCATAGAGAACCAAATGCCTGTGGTGGGACTACAGCATTGCTGGCCAATGCAACAGTAACTGTCCCAACTGACTCTATTCTAATGCAAATGCCAAGTTTGTTTGGCATCAGGAATGTCTGTCACCACAGCTGCTGCAGCTGAAAGTGATGCAGATGCCAGCTCTTGATTGATGTTATGACGTTGCTTTTATATGTATTGATCACTTCCAACATCTTGCCAAATAATTATGACCCATTACTTGTTATCAAAGAGGAGGAAAGAGATCTAATTTCTTACAAATATGATTTCCAATTCGTTGTGGGTAAGGAAGGCAAGGTATTGACAGGTGATGATTGCAGACTTTAGTGAAAACACAAATGACTATACATGTCATAACAGGTATATTGTATTTCAAACTCCTGCATGAAGCCATACTCCACATGGCACATTTTACGTTCCAAGTAGCATGAGGTTGGAATGATCCCAACTATCGAATGCAATATGTCTAAATATGGAAAGACACCTGGTGCAATTGATGTAAAGTGCCAAATTAATTCTGCACCGGATTTCCTGGTATATCCTCCATATAGAGCTACTGATGTTACAACTAATCAGTTCTGTCTGACAATGTTTTCTCTTGGAACAGTTGAAAAACCAACTGCCAGATCTTTGAGAACTTCCTTTTAATTATTGATGTCATTGAGCTTGGTGTTGCCCCAGCCAAATGTATGTTTGACTAACAGTCTGGAATCAGGCACACTTTAGATTGAATAAGAAAAATAAGTGTGCATAAAAACCGGTGTCAGTGTGTTTGGTCATGGCCTTG
The DNA here is from genome assembly GCA_932294295.1 of Alitta virens. Lineage (NCBI taxonomy): Eukaryota > Metazoa > Annelida > Polychaeta > Phyllodocida > Nereididae > Alitta > Alitta virens. The sequence goes on from OW028581.1 coordinate 23,575,736, forward strand.
CCAGTGGGCCGAATACAGTGTGAACCAAACCGTTTTAGTCACTGCTTCTGACCACCGAGGTTTGGGTGGGTGCGACCGACAGCATCAATACAGTCCATTAAGGGCGGTCCATCGCGGTCTCTTGTTGCCGAACGGGCTGGCAAGGAGAGCCAATCAGGGATCAAAGAAGCGATTCTGGAGTCCTTCGGCTTTTGACAAGTGCCGTTTTCCCCTCAAGGTTTTCGCTGTGCTGCTTCGGTGGAGAAGCAAAGTCACAAGAATCGCAGCTGAAGGCCTTTCTGATCCAGTCACTTCTTAATGACCTGCTTGTGTTGGGTGCCACTACTGCCAACTAACTCCATGCAGTGTCCATTCACTCCACTGCCATGGCTGCCAGGCTCCTGAACTCAATTGCTGCCAAAACTGACTGTGAGACCAAAGCAAAAAACCACAATAAGCAAGCCTGTATATTGTGACATTTTGATGAGACACTAACAGTCTTATACGTAAGGTTTTCAAAGAGAACTGTGATGTGATTGTGTGACTGAACATGGTATTTGATAAGATTCATTATGTAGAAAAACCAGATTATAGCTTACCTTATAAAAAGCTTCATGAAGTTGTGCTATCCAGTGATTCATGCTCATATTGTATTTATCAATTTTGACAGCAGATACCTTTGTTCTAAAAGTCAAATGGAATCACATAATGTATTATGATAGTATCTCAAAAGGAGACCAATAGTGCTATTTATCTGGACAGCCTAGTAGTTTTCTGGAGTTTCCGGAGAGCGTCCTAGGCCTTTAGTTAGGCCCACCAACATGTAAAAGCTCAATTATTTACCCCAACCTCAGACATCAGCCCTGATCTCTGTGAAGGGATCATTGGCCATGTGGCAAGACCCACCTGAACTTAACTCTGACAATGTCATATCGATGGAGGAAGTTATGCCGTTATTATGACGTCATAATGACGTCAGAGCGTTCCATTACACGCCATTACGTAATCACGTCTCACTTGCCAATCTGGCGTGGATAACAATCGCCAACAACTGAAGCCTCTTTAGTGAGAGGATTTCTGAAGCATCTCCTTGCTCACGCCCCCACTTACTTTGACAGAGCATAATTACCTCTTCTTTACAAAATATAACTCACTCGTTAAATGTTGTATTATGAAGAGCAAGCCATTAGAGATTAAAATCACGCCTGATTACAGAGGCAAGTTTCAAACATCTCTCGCAACTATTGATTGAGGGGTCTGCTTTGTATGGCAGCCTTTGCTTTTACAGACCAATGGAAGTCACCGAAAGTCTTTTTGAAGAGGCGGTCATTATGGCTATTTACCATTGGTCACTAATACATCTTGACCCATAGCATGTCCTCCTCTGTATTGATCGTGCTGCCCATGCAGCCTGGCTTGTATTTTTTGGAGATGAATTAGAAGTATAGGTTTTCATCGACTCGCATGCCATCAATATCATGTCAGCGTGATGTCTGCAAGGACTCCGTTTTCAAAAGCCACAGTCATCCATTTGGTTTTTTTTACCAACCCGCTAACACCGGGGTAAAGAGAAAGTTTTTAGCACCCTCTCTTTTGTGTGTGGTGTTAAAGCAAACACTTCTAATGCTCTTACTGTCTATATGACACTCTGGGTCGATAGCTGTGTCAGGACCTTGACTCACAGTCTTGATTTTGGAAAATATCAATCTGGACCTAGAACTTTTTTAAAGCAATTTTGACAATTAAACTGGAAAACCACCATGTCTGCTATGTCTGTACACCTACCAAATGGTGGACGTTTTTGCATGTGGATTCTAGAATCGAAGGAAACTGGAATTTAAGTGGTGCCAATCAATAGGTGATTGCTGTTGACTACAACTTCAATTGGGTAGTCAATTTGGGAGAACTCGGGCAGAAAGTTGGACCTCCATCTCCCCTTTATACACTCTAAAGCCCACCAAGGACCATAAGTGTGCCGGGGATGCTCAGGGCACAGGTTACATCATCTCCCATTAATCATCTGTTGCATGGACCAATGCACTCTTGCTTCTGCCCAAAAGGTCCAATAGTTTAAATTTTGAAGTTCATTTGATAAAGTGGACACTATGGAGAAGTGATATTTTACAGTAGCTGTGTGGCCAACTTACAAAAGACTTGCAACTGAGACAGTAAAGTGATAAGCACGATATGACATAGTAGTTTAGCTATGTGGCCTCAACTTCAATTGGGTAAGCTTGAGACAAAATGACTGAACAATGGTAAACACTGTAGAGAAATGATATTTTACAGTAGCTGTGTGGCCAACTTACAGTTTTAAGCCTTGCAACTGAGACAGTAAAGTGATAAGCACGATATGACATAGTAGCTTAGCTATGTGGCCACAACTTCAATTGGGTAAAGCTCGAGACAAAATGACTGAATAAGAGAACGACAGGGAGAATGACATCACCCCGGCATGCTTAATGCTTATGTACATCTCGCACAAGATCAGAGACCCTTATACGAGGAGCGGCTGGAGGGCGAGGATTTCATGCAATTAAGGGGATAAGGCGACTTGACAGCCCTCCTGACTGGGTGTCCTTGAACATAATGTCCTTTAAACATTTTGTGTCCTTAGTGGGGTGCGCCTAATGTCATTTACAGCAAGGACCCTTCTCAGTTCGTGAGCTATATGTGAAGCAAAGGACGGCCAAGGACCAGATTTTGACAAGATGGAAGAATAGTGGTTCCATGGTGTCTCCCATACAATCTTTTGATGGAATAACCCATTTGGTAACACATCCATTTAAGAAAGAGAGCTGAGCTGCAAATGAAAATGACACCACGGTGTCTCGACATCTGATTCCTATTGTGACTGAGTATGCTGCAGATTAGATGAGTATAAAAGCATTTGTCAACCCATGTTTGCAATATAATAAGCATGTAGTTGAAGCAATGATACTGCCATTGCTTTCTTAGAATGGAAGCACTATAAGGCATTACCATACGAAAAAATGAAGCTATAATATATCAAAATGCAGTGTTTTCAAAATTGCATTCACCTTTATTTAGAAGAGCATTGGCTTATTTTCTTCAATCCTAGGGCACTTAGGTCGAAGGCATTACTAAATATAAGGTCATCAGGGCTTAGCTACGCCTTGAGGTACTCCATCTCTGCCTGGTTTGATCACCAGAACAGATGACTGCCTTCACTAGTTGTCAGGAGGTTGGAAGATCAAAGCAGTGTTGCTATCGCGCGATTGCTTACAAACGACAGTACGTCGTAAATGGCTGCTGGCGCGCGATGCCCTCCTGGTACTGCTTCCGTAGCATGCTAACTTATGCATAGATGGCCCTAATTCTGTTTTTGCTTCATCTTTTTCTGGCCTACATGTTCTGTCCAGAACAAACGGCCCAAAGGCAAATGAGATGAGAAACGTGGGGCTATTTTCTGAGAACACTCTGGCCAAATACCCACTTTCAGCTTGGTGTTATGCTGTCATGAAGGACAGCTGTGTTGTCCATATATATCTCCTTAACTTATGTGATCATCTGCATGATATTTTAAAAGCATCAAGTCCAGTTGACTTTGATAACTCGTCATTCCACAAATGGACAATTTTATTTTTCTAAATCATTGCACAAAAACGTTGTTCCGTGCTTCCAGAATGACACCAAAGAAAGCAGAAGAGGGATGACCTTGCTTATTTTCAGGCAGTAATTGTTCAAGATCAGACATCCTCACAGTGTTTCATCATAATCCTTCAAGATGCCTGTTTAATGAGATATCTATAAATATTTCAAAGGAATCAATTTCGTGCGTTTTCTTTAGTGCAGCCATGAGGCAGTCTGGAAATGTAGGTTGGTCATATAAGTTGTTTTATTTGCTCAGAGGACAATGCTGACCATCGTCAGCTGTTTGTGGGCTACATCAATGTCCATAATGAGGGGGAAAAGGTCCTAAGTGTGAAATATGTGATGACCGGCCTAATGACCTGGCAGACCGATGTCGCCGGTGCAGAGCAGGAAGTCGCAAATTTTGTACATGCGCAATGAAATAGAGAGTAAGGAGGCCGGTGGTCTGGAAGGGCATCAAGGTAGATTTACAGTGGCAGCAGATGGTAATGGACAACACGCAAAACGAAATCCTGCTGGTAGACCATCATTCATCATTAGGCAGACAAGTAATATTTCATGGGATTAATTGTTGTCAATAGACAGAGGTGTGAAGGGCCCCCAGCCATCAGGACCCTAGACCGGCCTCTGGCTTTTCCTCATGGATTTTCATTAGGACCTGTCGCTTTGGTAAATTTCATTCGCAGCAACCACTTGGGGAAATTTTCATTAAATGGACAGTGGCTACAGCTATTGTATTTTCCCCTTGCACTGATGCTCGCTTGATTGTGGCGGACATACGAAACTTGGGGGGTCTGCGTTTATTGAGATGCAGTCTTTATTGCAGTCCGTCTCGGGTGCCCACATCGGATCCCGAGCTAAATCAGCTCTCAATGGACGTTTGACAGCCAAGAATACCAGAGAGGACCTAGTGGCCAGCCTTTCACTCTCTGGACCTGGGGGCTCCTAGATCTCCATTCATTTGGCCGAGCGATCGGCCGCGGACCTCTTGATCCTGCACCCCATCTCGCCCGAGATCTCTCTATTGTCCTTTGCCCTTAGCTCCCAAAGTCCTTGGTCCCAGCCTTTAATATTGTCCTGCTTTATCCTCTGCCTTCCTATCATGAATCCGCTCCCCTCTGCCGCAGTGATATTGGCTGGCCCCTAATTCGCTGGACCTTTTCCATATTTCCTGAGTAGCAAAAGATTCCCAGATTTATGAGGAATCCACCGGTCCTGGAACGGATTTCCTAAATTGGTCGCTTCGGCCTTCTCCGTTTCCGATCTTCATTAAGATAGAGGAGGATTTTCATTTCAAATGTGTTCAACTCATTGTGGCCTCTCCGAGGCTGATTGATTCTTGCAAAACACTGATGTTCGCCTTGTCCAAAACTGGTTCTGGTTTAAAGGGCAACAGATTACAGCAGAAATGAATGAATTGGATGTTCATCATGACCATTAGTTTGTGCTTTTGTTGGCTTGAAGAGATAACCTTTTAAAGGTGCACTGTACCATTTAAGACACGTCTCAATGGACACAATTAAAGGAACCAACAGCAACAGAGATACATTCTTACCAAATGTAAAATGCTTATTGTTAGAGCAGGCTGCCAATAATTGCTTACAACATACACAATGTATGCATTTGAGTTTTGATAAAGCATCACATGTAGCAAATAACTTTAACCTTTGCATAATTACACAGCAATATCAACCAGGAACCGGTCAATGACCTATGAATTATAAGCTGACACAAAATCTTCACAATCTATAGCAGGATTAAAAATAAATGTCAACATATTCCTTCCTCTGTATTGCTGAAATTGGGATATCAAGACAAACCACATATTTTCCGTACTCCTGTTTGTTGTTTCTCTGAGACTATGACAAGTGGCCATAATGATGAAAAGATGGTACAGAGATTTTTTTGTATGGTAGCCTGGAGTTGGACTTACTGCTAATATTTCTGTCCATTTTGTGCTGCTTCATAATTTGCATAAAATAGGACCAAAAAAAATTTGAACATTTGTTACATTTCATTTGAATACTATACTAAGGATGAGTCGAATACAATATAAACATTCTACCCGCTAAATTTAAAAAGAGTTGTGAAGACACAGACTACAACTCTGTCACAACATTTTTTACAAACGCAAGAAGTAAAACAGTTGCACCAACGCAGAGTACATTTCTTGTGGGGAAAAAAGGAACCTTCAAATTATTTAAACATTGTGACTTCTCCATCCTTAAATGTCCAAATGGCACTTGAGACCAAGTGCAAAAGCAAGAGGTCTTAGGCTGCGTGGATGCCAAAGAATTACCTACAAGTCTTGTACAAAAAGATCAGAAGCTTAGAGGACTGCTGAATGTAGCGAAGAGTGGCTTTTGATGAATATTACAATGCATAAGAAGAATCGTTGGCACTTCCGTTGGCGTCACCGTTGCCAAGAGAACACGTGCTCAATGCATTAATCTACTTCCAAACTTGGAGAGCTCCAACCAGTAGAAGCAGCGATCGAAGTCATGTGTAGATCATAAGCCTGGCTGCTCCAATGCCTCTGCTTTTTTCCTCTTTCTATTATCGTTTTTATCTCCCTTTCTTCTTTATTTTTCTCTGTCCCTTTCTTTTGTTTTGTCTTTTCCTTTGTGGAATCTAAATCAGTTCAAATCAACTAGATGGCGCTGCCAGGTTAAGGAGACTTCACAAAGCAGCCTGACCTTTAGAAATGTGCTGGGGACTTAAGAAGATTTACAATGGAATTAGGAGCAAAAATACTTTTTTTTACAGAACAGTAAATACATGTATATGTAGTGGCACTTCACTATTGATAAGTGACAGAACGAAATATACTGTTCATAACAGAATCTTACATAAATATAAAAGCATACTTCAATAAGAAGTAAAACAGTTGCACCAACGCAGAGTACATTTCTTTTGGATGAATAACAGAACCTTATAATAACATACACTTAAAAGCATACTTCAGGATTGGTATATGACAACAGGCAGACCGAATCGATTAACACACATACATATAAACACATCCATCTAACAGAACTTCAAATAGTGGACTTTCATGGAAGGTTCTCTGTATTTCCATCAGGTGGCTACGACAGAATACTGCAATTCTATAGGCTGAAAAAATTCCCGCACTTGATTCTGATTGGCTGAAGCAAAGTGCAACCTAGCAACAGTATTTTTAATGCCTTTTAATGTATATTTGACATCTTGTCATTTAGTTGATTTCCTTTCCCTCCCAGAGAAAATTATATTTATGGAATTAGTTAGGTATGACCTACTATGTCTGAAAAGCAAAATGAGTAATAAAAGGAGAGGAACTCAGAACTCAGAACAACTTTATTTAATCAATAACATATGGAAAAATTTAATTGATTGGGCCCCTTTTATGACAGTTATCTGTCGCTGGTGAGCACCCAGTTAATATTTAAAATAGAAAAATTGAAACACAGGAGGAAAGACTTATGTCTTGCTGAATTCAGGGCCGCTCAGTTAAAGACTCTATTGACACAGAATAAATCACTCAATAAACATAATGTAAAATAAAAGCTTGCAATTGAATGGTAAGCAACAATATGTGATATGTGTTAGTTATCAAAGTTGGTTGCCCAGCATATTTTCGTCAACCATTCATAGACTTGGTAAGTTAACTCCAGAAATGAAATCACGTGAATTCAGCTGGAATCCCTTTGACTGAAGGACTCTCTATTTATTAGCCAATGGGGCGTCCTGGATTCACATGACGTCATCTGGGTTTAGTGAGGTCTGTGAGTTCTGCTGCAAAATCTTCAGCTTAAATACATGCCTAATCAATATTTTTGTTTGTTGCAGATTTCTGACTACCTACAGTCTTCAATGCACGATCAAGTGTTCAGTCATTACAATAGGACAATAAATACCACCGACTTTTTAACGAAGGCCTGGGATCGCATGCAAATTGAAGTAAGTATTTCTCAATTGTTTTGTGTGGCACTGGAGCTTCATTTGTGCATGGGTCTTGATCGGTGACCATGAATGTTGCTCTTCACTTTTTTTAAATTTTTTGGTTTCTTATTTTTGTTTTTATGAAAAAAAATCTGACGATGGGTAAATAGATGATTATAATCGTATTGGTAATTTTTTGTGACCATTGTGATAATTTAATTGATGTGATTTGATGAATTATCAATTAATAAAATGGGCGAATGGGTACATGATTTAATTCAATCTAACAAAAGGTTTGGCCGGAAATATTCATTATTTTTTAAACTCTTATAGACACATTGAGACCAAATTCAAGTGCCATTAGATTAAGTAACAAATAATAAAGTGTTATAGATAGCATTTAAAATTCAACATGAACATGCGAAAGTTACAGCATTCCATAACCACATTCAGGGCTGATTTAAGTCTGTTTTGATTCGGTTTTAATGCTAACCTGGTGGCAATGTTTGATCTAATGGCACACAGCCCTAGACCTTAATTGATGAGTCGTCCTTTGAAGTAATTGTCTGAGGTGGTTATCATCCTTGAGCAGCTGCTGCTGCTGCTGCTGAAGACGTTCAGCATCATCATGTGTAACAAAGGAGCCAGTGATATCAATAAGTAAAGTCAGTCTCAGCATCTAGACCATGGATAAGCGTTTATAAGCAACAGCAGCAGCAGCATCATGATGACGATCATCTTAATGAATAACAAGACCCTATTTAGAGTCAGTGAGAGCAATGATGAAGGCCTTTGTCTGAAATTAATTGTAATGCAGTAGGGGTGGTTCCCTAGCTTCCTGAAGGATGGGTTTGCTTAATCATGAGACTCATCTTTTACAGATAAAACCCCATCATGTCTAAGTCAGTCTCAAGGGGAGGGTGCAGTGTATTTATTTGATGCAGTAATGCCCCCTTGAGGGTGCAGTTTATACAATAAATATAAAGCAGCCAGGGCTAAGTGAAGATCCTACATACATGTGGGATGTCTCTTGTAATCCTGGCTGAACTGAACAACAACTCAATATATCATGGTATTGAACTGATATACATGGAATTGGAAGAAATAAAATGACACTGATCAGGAATTTATGTATTTTGGTTGTATAAAGTGATACTTTTGAGTTTCTATTACAAAAAGCTCAACTAAAAATGACTGAACAACAATATCTGGTGATATTATAATAATAAATAGTGATAATTTGGGTGAGTAATAACACTGTTACCTTATCACAATATATAGTAAAGCATAGTCAGCTTTACAAATTGATTTCTTCATGTTCTTGAGATAAAAATAAATCTACATAGTCTAAAAAAAAACTACGTAGTTTTATCAATTAATATCTGCTCTGCCAAATGTATGTTGTTTTATGGTTGGATCACAGTAACCATGGGTGACATATTTATTAAGCCCAGTCTATGGTCGGTTACCAGCCGACACCATGGCAACACATTTGAGGGCATCTGATGCAGAATGCCGTTGCTTAAAAAAATTCTTAGCCTTGGTCCCTGGGTGGGCATTCTCTTTGAATTGAAAACCTCCTTGGTGGCATTTAATCTGGAATGAGGTCGCTGCTTGTCTGTCATTTTATGATTAATCTTTCATCTCCTCTTCACTAAAATGGCCTTAATTTGTGCTGAAGATGATGAATTAACTATGGAAACACCAATTACATAAACCAAACAATTTTCGCAAAATATTATATATATGCATGTACACGTCCAGAACACTGTTAAGTATCTAAAAAGAAATTGTAAGCATTAACACCATTTCTGGCCTTGTATGTTTCGCATACACTGTCAGTATGACCTAGGAATATTTAGAGAAATATTCCTAGGTATGACTACATGTATAATAAGAAATGTTCCCTGCTATGATAAATATGTCGAAACATGTCATTTCAAAATGCTTTACATGTACTTTTTAAACCAGTATAGATGTTTAGATGGCACAAAAAGGTATACAAAGAGTTTACCAGTAACACATTATTTGGCTTAGTGAAGACGTTGGGGGCTGTGTCTGTTCAGAAAATGATGTTGTGGTTTGTGCCCTTTGATGTATGGATGTTGCAGCATCAGGCACATCCGTCAGATGATGCTCATTGTTCTCTGGCCTCAGATTGGGCATATCAAGGACAACTGGTAGTTGCTGAGAAACCACCAGGGGGCCCTAGCCTCATGCTGGGAAATTGCGGCAACCGAACTCATTTAAGGACTGACACTAAATCCATATTGAATTTCCACAAAGCCCTCTCACTCGCTGCTGTACCGCTGCCAGGGCCCCCGAAAATTTGTAAAAAGGTCATCAAAGGCCACCTTGTTCAATTTAATAAGATCGATGCTTTTTAATAAACTCCCATCATTCTTACTAGAGTCAAGGTCAAGGTCAGAACTTTATTACTGTAGCTGTTTGCTGACGGTGGGATTTCAGAATTACAGAATATCAAATAAATCAAGTTTGATAAAAAAAAGGACAATGATGTTATCTGTATAGGATAAAAATTAAGTACTGTAATTGAAACACAGATAGTGATGGGACTAACTCCTCAATAATCTTCTCTTTCTTTTCAAATCTGACGGGTAAACTGTTTTTTTTTAATGTCGACATTTAATACAACTAATCAAGAGATAGTCATAAAAAATGTATTATCAGCATTTGAAAGTATAAATTCCAAACATAGACTTAACATGAAAACATATCAACCTGTCACTGACAATATGTGGTCGATATTAGGACACCACTTTCTCCAACCATGCCAGGGTCTAAAAATTCCCTCTTGTGCCTGTTTAGATGTTTGTCACATCATCTTGGTTTTTCCCTCTTTCCTTTTAGGTTTTTTTTTCTGCCTACCCTAAGCTGGGGTCCTTAAAAACCCCAGGGCTGGCTTTGCTACCCCCGATTATAAGGCTGACTGCCCTTTGGTCATTGAGTGGTCATTGGATGGCGATATGATGGTCTTTATTGCAGTAACAACCTAGGCTGCCCTTGACTGTCTGACTAGAATACTGCACATTTACTTTATATGCCTTTCCTGTCTGCCTTCTATTTTAGACATAGAGGAAAGGGGAGTGGTGTTGTGAGGCTAACTTTCTGAGCAATTTGATACTTTTGAAAGGTTGTATATATCATTTTCGTGGATGTACATTGTAATAATATGAAGCTCTTATGAACCATGAATTTCAGTCAAACCCTACACCATGAAGCTACCACTGATGATTGGTTGAGTTTTGTTATATGCCTTAAACAACAACATATATATGTATCACATTTCAGTATCTTATTTAATGTCAATATAATACATTGAATGCATTTGTATATTCATTTTGTTGCTCTATCTCTTTTCAGCTTAACTGCTGTGGTTCCAGAGGTCCCCAAGATTTTAGATATAGTTATTGGTACAACCAGTCTCTAGATCAGGTAAGTCTAACTTGAATTTACTTCTAAAATGGGTTGATAAACATGAAAGTGGAGAAGAATCATTTGCTGTCATCAAATAGACAATTAAAGCATAATATTCGGCATCCCAGCAACTATATTTTGAACCAAAATGCAAGACAAATCGATGCAAATCTCTTTTCTCAATTGGTCCTTATATAATTTTTAACGACTGTGATAGTATTTTCCTGCAGTGTTTTAGCTTCATTATCATATTATCACTTAATTGTATTTTATTTCTTGTAAAAGGCAATTCAGTAGTTTGTATTACTGCAATAAACATATCAAAATCTCAAAATCTCAATCTCAAATCTCAAGAATGTTGTAAATTGAGTGGGAGGGATGAAGCAATTTTATATCATCAAGTGACCAAGAATGTCACCCAGAGTCTTCCCTTATGAAGTTCCAAAGTGATGTTCAACACAAGGGCCAGGATTACTTCAATGATGTCCTGGGCATGCACTATGGCTTTAAAGATTTAACCAGCATATTAGCTGGTAGCCATATTTGCTTAGAAGTAAGAGCCCCGACTGACTATATCAGACGAGATAAGCCATCAAATATTTACACGGACTTGATGCATTTACCATAGTTTTTCCACTGCAAACTTTGACATTAATTCGACACCGCTCATAGCCTATGGGAGGTTTTTGATTGAGTTAAACAAGAAAAAATGGAACTGACTGGCTGTTTTCGCAGTGAGGTATTAAAAAGTAGATGGAGGGCTATGTCACAACACGAATCGCAATCAGAGACAGGAAGTTACGCTGTCTTCATTTATACATGAGTCGCGGGCAACTTCGCGGGTCCAATCAGACCTCGGGTCTGCGCCATCTAAATTCATGATGGGATCGGAAGATCTTTGCGTCTGCCACTCCGCTTCCATCTAATGCTGTTCTTCGGAGGGTGAACAGCTTTCGAGAAACCCAAGGTCATCCCTAGGTTCATGCTTATTCACCAACTTTGACTCGGGTTGTAATGTTATTGCTTGTCTTGGTGTTCCAGGATGATTCGGTATTGTGGTTCATGTCAGGGCATAACCTCTTCAGCATGCTTTGGAATAAACACTGATTTATTCAAGATTCCAAAAATCTGATTAACACGTAGGGCAGACCATTTCACAGGCATATGCTCCATTTTGTCCTCAGTGAAGAACTTATTTTGTGGGCAAAAATATGCAGTTATTTTATACTTCTGAATGAAATGGTCAGACAAGTATTAGTGTCATTGTTTATTTTTAGTTTCACAGTTCAACACATCCAATTTTTGAACATTTCAGTCAGGGTGATTATTTGTGTTCCAGAAATGTATTAGTCAATGATATTGGCAGCACTTGAATTGAATGGCTCATAAATGAGGCAAATCCCTCAGAGCCCTCCCTTCCATCCTGTTGTCTCAGTTTGACCCAAGGTCAGAGTGGAGGTCAAGGTCACTGGAGCTAAGATGGCGTCTCTCTGGCTGTCAGTCTCAGTGAATTACGCACGTCCAGGACCCGTGTTACAATAACACCGTCTACTCTAGAATTATTGACTTTCTCTTCCATAAGAATTAAGTGACTTTCAGCCAGCGAATCGGAGATTTCTTTCTCCTCGGTCTGTCGCTCGGGGACCGACCATTTATTTCCCCCTGATTTGTGTGAAGCCGTGTGACACTTTGACAAACATTGGGAGACTTCGATGTTGGGGTTGTTTGATTTCTTAGCACTGCCTCGAGAGAGAGAGACAAATTGTGCTTTTAAAATTCCAATTTAATTTCTTTTTCTGCTTTCACTGCAGAAACGTACTACTTTCTAGCGTTCTGATGGCAAGATGAAATTGTTGACATCATTTATAAACTGACCAAGAAGCGTTAAACAACTACATGCAAGCATCTTTAATGTCCTTTGCATAACTGAATATGTATCGAAATTAAACGATGCACATGTATTATTGTCATAAGCTTTTTCGACATCAAAAAATATTACAATGACATGTTCTCTGGAAACGAAAGCATCTCTGATACAGGTTTCTAATCGGACTAAATGATCCAATCCTCTCTTAACATCTAAACCACTCAGGTGAAGTTGGTAAAAGCCACGGTTCTGCTAGCTGATACAAAACTGAACATTGGCTAAATAAGTGTTTTACAAGGAAACTATCACAGACTCCTGATGGCAATTCTGCCCATGCTCAGCAGTCAATAAGCAAAGACTGAAGGTCAGGTCATAGAGACACTGGTGGGACATGGTAAGGTCAGCCTGGCCCTGTCGTTAAGTAAGCTAATGTGATTAAATTCCCAGTTATTTGGCCAATATTAGAAAACTAGCTGGTGCAGCACAGCTTGGTCGTTTATTAACTTTGCGAGACCAAATGAAAAATGAGCTCCTTATTCTTTGTTGGGCTAAGGAGCCCATCAGTCAGGCTTATTGAATTGGCTTGGTGATTTAGACTCCTAGCAAAACAGTTGTTACCAAAGCCCCTACTTGTTTCCTATATAACACACTGTGTCTCCCTAGTCACAGGATGGGAATTGAGTGCTTTTTGGGCAAACTCTTGTGGCTACTGAAGGCATTCGTTTTATTGTAGCAAAGCGATTGCAATTTCTCTTTTGCTTTCCTATTGAGACTTTCATTTTCTGCTTACGACTCGTCTACCATTGGCTCAAGCATGATGCTTATTTCACTCTAAAATGAATGACTGTTTTTGGTCTCGTGGTTGTGTTATGCTCTTCTTACTCATTCGTGTCTAAATCTGATCAGTTTGGTTTAATCAGCAGCTTGAGGCAAACGTAATGATGAGATGACTCTCGGAGCACACCCTAGGATCCATATTCACCCAATGGGTTTTGGCTTTCAATTTCCCCGGTACAGCCTTCAGATTTGATCAAAGCATTGTATATGTCAAGATTCGAACCCTTGTAACTCAGATGAGCTGATCAGCAGTTTAACCACTAGGTCTCTATTCCTATTTTGTGATCTGTTGCAAGAAGACAGTGATATAGATACATACATATCCACTCTCTTGACATGTGAAACTTCAGTTTTAGCTTCTGGAATGCAAGAAAACGGCTCTTTCCAGACAACAGATGGAACTTAGCAAGACTTGCGCCAACTCAGTAAAGTTCAGCAGTTCTACACAGTCCAACTCTGTCTGAAAATGTATGTTTTTCTGTTCTATATTTTTCTTAGAGGAAAAAAAAACCTCTGCCTTTGTCCCCTACGGGGCGTGCCACTTAAGGTGTTTCCTGAGCGGCCGTCGACGTAGCAATGTGTCTCTACCAAATAAACCCAATTACGTAACACACAGCGTCATGCCAAGTACGCTCCAAGTTGACTGTGACGTTAGTATGGCGCCTTTGTCACACCCCACTCAACGCGTGACTCTTTTGTCCCTTAGCAAAGTATGTGCTGAATAAGATCAGGATTGCAGTGTTCAATGGTAATCGGACAGACTTAGAAATACAGGACAGTCAAATTCAGGTTTAGAAGTGTTGAGGGTGGAATTTCAGATTAACTGTCAAATAAATGCAAGTTTGCCAAAAAAAGGACAATGGTGTTATCTAAAAAGGACAAGTACTCTCAATGAAATATCTAGAATATAATTCAGTATAATTGTTCACACTTTTTCTTCCTTACTGTATCATGCTCTTTGGGTATGAGCAAGATGAAATGCGTAACTAGCTCACCCAGCACGCTCAAGTGATTCATAACCACTGACCTACACCCCATGACCTGATTTCACCCATCACACCTTCCAATATGGCTGAACTGGGTCCTTAACTCCAATGATGCCTCAGCTGAGGAGGTCACGTGGTGCTAAGTATGCAAACAGACGTGACTAATCAGGCGTGACGTGATTGGCTGATTGGCGGATCGAATGTAAACTCGATGCTGATTGGCCATTCGGGCGTGCTGTGATTGGCTCCCGGGTCGCAGCAATGTAAACTGCTCCCCTATTGGGTAATCGGCTGGAAGATTTGGCAGCCAATGTCAGTATGTCAAGGTCAGTGTGCTTTGTGCCATTTAATCGCCTTGTGTTGATAACCTTCTCATTGTTGACAGGGCGATCACGAATGAGTGAACTAAGAGGGTTTCCCATCTAAACTCATAACGTTCTCATGGTTACTGTCAGTGGAAGCTGGTGGATTTTTTCTCCTGGGACGTCAGACCACTTTTTGGGTCATGCATTCATCTTTCTATATCTCCCTGTGGCATATTGATGCTTAAAGCATCTTCTCTGTTCATTCTTTCAATTTACATTTACTTTATGGCAATAACTTAAAGTATTAGGCAACCTAAATTATGACCCCATCAATTTCATTTGGAGTTTACTGATTTGAGGTCTTCGTTCACTGCTTGGTGTCTCTGCGTGTTTCGTGCAGTGCTCGAAATTCAAGATGACAGCAACTAAAAACTTTTTTTCTCTATTCTCTGAAGGTCACAGGTGTGTGTCATTTTGTGAGCTTCGTGTTCTTCAAAGCACCTGTAGTTTGTTTGAAGAAATGAATGAGAGCCTTTTCCTTTTGTGCTATCTACATGTATACTGTCTTCTCTTTACTTCAGAGTACACTCTTTCTTTTGCTTTGTAATCTCATGCAATATCTCAGTTTCTATTTGCTGTATCCTGTGTACTTCATCACTGCCGGGCCTGAATTTCGTCTTTTACATGTACACACACAAAGTAATGACATTCCCTTTACTTTCTGTTCATACATGTTTATCTTCAATTTTCAAAACCAGCAAAACTGCTGTTCTCCATGTCAATGTCAATGGCTGTCCATGTCTCAATGCTACTGGGTCTAAAGCTTAGTCAGCTTGTATGACCAGCTTCTTGTGGTCGACGTAATGATGAGATGATAAGGCTTGGAGTCCACACCATGTTTCACATCTAAAGTGTATACATTTGTTAACTTGAACCTCCTTACAGACACTACCTTATTTTCCATGGCACGATGGCCTAATATATGTGGTCATATCATCAAAAGAAGTCACTATATAATGTATTATATCCTACGAAATTTTCGTGACATAATTGATTAATTGGTTGATGGCCTTAATACAGTGTAGTTGGTTGCACCAATGACGTTATTCCTACAACGAAAGTATAGTAAGATTTCGCTTGAAATTAAAACAGATACACCCTTTATTTACCAACCCCAGCTCACCACTGTCTAAAATTGATCGAAAGGGGTGGGGAGAAGAATGCGATAAGGGTAATAAGGGACTTAAGGGTGAAAAGGGGTAAAGGGCACCAAGCATTGGGGTGTTAGAGTAAAAGGGTGCAGCTTACGCTAGCAAATCTTGATGCTTCTAAAGATCTCACGCAGACACTGGTAGCTGTGTGTTTCCTTGTAGAATTCATCACGGTCCTGGAAGCTACTTACTGAGACCTTTTTTTCTGTCCCCCACGAATGTAATAAAAGTCAGGGACTTAGCATTTCTGCCAGGTTATTTAGGTGGTATCAATGGACTGAAAGGGTTCCTGTTACACCAAGATCAGAAGAGTGACCTTTTTTGGGCACAATTTGCCCCACATATAAAGCATGAACTCGAATTCTTCAAGGCTCAGCGATAAAGTGTTGGGTATGCAACTGACTTCATGGTGTCATACTTTTGACAATCTATACTGAGCCAATTAGGAATCTTTAAAAATTGGATCTTCAAAGTTAGTAGTTAGCAGAAAATCAGATGTCAGTCCCAATTCTAATTTAAATGTAGATTTTTCTTTGGACTTCGATGAAAAAAAAATTCAGTTCACAAGCTCAGTCCATGAGTGTAGAAATTTTTTTTATGAATTCTCAAGTGAAACATGAGAGTTGCTTGTTTCTGTAGACCAGTTCCATTTGAGGAGAAATTGATGAACAGTCCACATGCTTGACTGAACACAGTAGAAATTCGACTCTTTGCTGTTGTTTTGTTGTATTGCAATTGCTTATTTAGAAAGACTGTAATAACAGAAAGAGTCTCTAGACCTAAAATATCTGAGTTCCTTCCAATGTTCCCAAGTGGATCTGTACTCCTGGATGGAATCAGGTTAAAGTATCCAGAAGTACTTGAGATAATCAATTGCAGATTTTTATCGCTACTAAAACATACAATCACTTGGCTCACAGCCATCGTAAATAGATTTGGTGAAATCGATATGGGACCATGTACGTAACCTTTTATTATATATAAGACAAGTAGTGGTCAGAATACTGAAATACAGTCAACCCCTAGCGGCTACCTGTATAGGACGACTACCTGCTGTAAACGACCACTATATTTAAACAGACCAGACTGAATTTCCATAGTTTACCCCTTTATTAAACGTTCACCTGTATTGAACGACCATATTTGTCAATTCCCATGGTTGGTCGCTTGACAAAGGTTCTACAGTAACATGCAGAATTTAAGAGAGTGAAACCAGATGTACTGTACAGCTGCTGTATGCAGAAGTGGACAAAATCTAACATCCTGGATGAGGATAATAACATCACTGGACACGACTGACCACACATACCCTGAGTCTGGGTGAGTCTGGCTGCTCAGAAGTGTGGAGGTTGAGACATAAAAATGGAGCTAGAGGACAGAGCTGGGGCTCAAATTGCATTTAGACGAGCCCAGGAACAGGCAGGGCTCCCAGAAAGGGAAGTGGCAGCCATTATGGAGGAGCCACCCTGGGATTCGCTTAAGGAATGTCCTTTTAGACCCCGCGTCAAAATAGATACCCCGAGAATGAATCAAATCCTTGTCCTCCGACGTTCTCCGCGAATAGGATTAGCCGAAAAGGCTGGACATTTTTCATCAGGCCCTACCCCCTCTCCATTTTCATATCCCTACTGAAAGTAAACAAATCAGCTAGAGATTGCCATGCCTCAACTAGAACTGTCTCAAGCCCAAGAGATAGCAGGGCTGAATCTGCCTGGAGAGATTGTTGAGCCTCAAGAGATACTGACCACACAACCACGCCAGGGCTGGACAAATCTTCTTGGACTAGCCTTCCTGGTCTTTGGTCACCACTGAGCCTTCTATGCAGCGGTATTTGTTGTTGAAGCTTGTTACTTTTTTTTCTCTTTCTGATAGCCAGTGTAAAGACCCATTGTGATAGTACGGTGTACTATGTCCATTTTGTACACCTTTTGCTCTTTCCACAGAACACCTCAAACTGTGACACAGCATAAGTCTGCCTTCTTCTCTTATAAGTTATTACTCAATTTTCTTTTTGGTGAAATATTAGTGTTGCCATTTGATTAAACAAACGTAACTAACTTCATAAAAGAAGCTAAATTCATTAAAACATAAGGCATCAAATATACATTAAAATGGACTAGAAACTGCTGCTTGGGGTCCCCTTGCTTCAACCAATCAGAACCTAAGACGGGAACCTGTGCAACCAATGGGATTGCAGCGTTCTGCCAGTAGCCACCTAGGGGAAATATCAAGAAGCTTCATGGCAAAAGACACTAATATGAGATGCTGATATTTGGATAAATAGTTTAAATTTCAGGGTAGTCCTTGTAAGGTATCACTGTAGAACCTTTTGAGATATTCAAACCAGGATATGACGCTTCACATTTACCAAAAATATGGCACCCTTTCTACTCTGCAGTTCCACATGTTGGTGGTAGATCTATTCTATAGCCCAGTGAAGTGTTCTGCACTCTTTGACATGCCTGGCTGCAGCCTTTAACCCCAAAAGCTTTCACATCCTCTTCAGCCAAGCTCCTCTACATGTGAGTCATTGATTTGTACAAGCATGAAGGTCCAAGCATTCTATTAATCCTCTTAAGAACTGGTTATTGGATTTGATTGACACTATATCCATTTAGGGCCTCATACCATAATTGTCTTGTGCTGGGCCTCTATTATTTCAGTCAACATGTGCAGTGGTTCTTTGCAATGCACGTCATATTTGTCAAAATCGTTAGCCTTATGAAGAAAGTCATACAAAATGGCTTCCTGTCACGTGATCAAATCACGATGCCTAGGTCACATGACACCATGCTTTCATGCACTGGCGCCCTCTCTTGTCAAGCGCTTATTCGCCTTGACGTTAGTTCTTAGTCTGTCCACCAGGAGTCCCATTAGTTTGTGAGTCGAGCTCATTCATATGCGTCACCTGGCGACAGGAGTATTACTGGTTGCTGCCATGCAAGACAAGCCTAGGCAGACAAAATACCTTCTCCTAATATGCAGATACCATCACTGACTACTGCTGCCGCTCCTGCTGCAGATGCTGATGGTCGTGGTATTTTTGGACCAGCACCACCACCACAATTTGTGACATGCAATTGCAAGCTAGACATCAGAATGGTGATCCAGATTGAGACAGCTGCTTGATTTTATATCCACTTTTCCTGTAGATTGTTGGTTATTAGGCCAGTGCTTGGTTCATGATGTTTTAATAAAAAATATCTTGTATTCATTCTCTGTTAACAGTTTCAAATGATTCTGTCTGTCATGGAATTCATGAAATTGTGAATACAGTAAACGTTGTGTCATCTTTGCTTAGCGGCTAAATTTGAACCCAGGTAACCATTACTCCAACTTGGTAAAACATTCTGTTACATGTAATATCAAACTCCTTCCAAGTTACAATCAATAAGTTGAAGAGTGAATATTCTCCTTTGGGGCTTGAAACCATACTTCAGTTCCACGATCACCCTTGTACTGCCAGTTCTGTACCTAATGTTCTTGGGAGTTCTTCTCAGGCCTTCACTGTAGCATTCACGTTTAATTTAACCCTATTCTCGGCGTGAACTGAGTCAGGCCTTTCTTTATTCGCCTCTTTTGGTTTGCACCTGTAGTTTGTGAAGGCATGGCAAGATTTCTAAATATCTGTTCAACCATGAAATCATCTTCAGCGGTGACTTTGAAAATGTCAATAAGGCAATAATGTGGTGGTTTTTTGCCACCTGTCATTGCATTGATTTATCCTATCAGTTCTCTGCTGAAGTGGATTGGAGTGATAAGTGTGCAAGTGCAGGAATTTTGGAGCACTCGAGGCTATAAGGAAACTCTTCACACTTGTAAATTGTTGATAGAGTGACTTAAAAAGTGCTCAATGTGGCACTTAGCCAGTTACAATTGCACTGTGGTTGCATTTGTAGAATTCAGGTGTACATGGCCAAATGTGCCACATGCGTTTTCCATGCGTTTGGATAAACGCATGGAAAACGCATGGTTTTTGCCTCATTATATTAAGCTAAAAACCATGCATTTCCCATGCATTTATCCTTCTCATGGAAAATGCATGTGGCACATTTTGCCATGTACAATATATTAATATCATAGCCTTGTGGTTAGACTGACTACCTACTTGCCAGATTGTTGTGGATTTTAACCTAGGCCCTCTTCTTGAGTTAAGTATCACTATGAATTTGTTGGTTTAAGGGGTATAAAATTGTGAATAGACCATGATTGTTGTCAGAAAACAAAAAAAAAAAACACCCTACTTTTGAAGAATGTCTAATATAACATGCTTATATATCAGAACCGTATATAGATGACAATTGTTGACCATGTTGATGAATGAACTTGGGGGACAATTTGCTCATCAAAAAGTTCAAGTGACCTTCTCTCGTGCTATAAGACTATGATTTGTTTATGGGTTATTCATCGTGTACCAACATTTACTCTATGCCTTGGCACATATGACTTCGCATTGTTGCTATAGAGCTGCCTTAGTCACATTAAATAATGGATGCTGCTCTCCAGGTCAACAAACAGACTAGAATCAATGGGGGACAATCTAATGCTATTATTATTGGCAATAGTGGTCCACCAACTCATGCGATGTCTATCGAATGACAGATTGAGAAGAATGGTGGAGTTTCAGCGGTGGTAAACGAAACACAATAAAGTTGAAAAGTTTTCCTGTGCTCTTAAGTGTGACTTTATGTATTGACCTCATTCTACAATGCGGGGATAGAGTTGCATATTAATTTATTAAATCATCACTTTTTTTAAATTTCAAATATATGTACAAGGTGTATTTGTGGAGTGATTACAGTATCTAAACACATATAATATGAAACATTTTAGACAGTCATGATCTAATTTGCTTCACAATTAATGCTATGTTCATTGTCATATTTAAACCTCGTTTTTATCTTCTGTTCCAGGGGAATTTTGTACCTGCTACCTGCTGCTATTTGAGTAATGACAACCCTGACTACCCCATGATCATAAATGAAAACCAGTGTCAGATTGATGCCATTCTCTGGCCTGAGGAGATAGACCGCAGTGAGGCTGTCAAACAAAAGGTAATACCACTATTACTACTACTATTACTACTACTATTACTATTACTACTACTACTACTACTACTACTACTACTGCTACTGCTACTACTACTACTGCTACTACTACTACTACTACTACTACTACTACTACTACTACTATTACTACTACTACTACTACTACTACTACTACTACTACTACTACTACTACTACTACTACTACTACTACTACTACTACTACTACTACTACTACTACTACTACTATTGCTGCTACTGCTGCTGCTACTGCTGCTGCTACTATACTACTACAATTTGAATGTGAATGGTTTCTGATGTGCCTTAAATGTTCTAGATTCCCATGGTAATCGTGAAACTATTACAATCAAGAAAGGTGAGCCATGACCATGTGGATGTTTGACAAAAAAGTCGCTCAAAGCTGTTTTGTTAAACATGAACCTGGTTAAGGTTAATTTAGCTGTTGAGTTCAGTTTGTGCTCTAACTTAACAGCAACTCCCAGATGAATCAGTAATCCCTCAACTTGCAGTGTGTATCAGTGAAATTCATGCAAAACAGCCATAAGACCATTTCACATGGTGTACCCCAGGGATGGCCATTGTGGCCCAGTTGTTTGCAGCTCATTGGACCAGAGCTTGTTTGCCTGTTTTCTCTCTGTAGCACTCAAGTTTTCATGACGACAAGCCGACTACATTTTACCTTGGTCTGGGATTCCGTTAAAACAACCCGTAAAAGCTGTGCTCTGAATTGTTAATGTCGCCATTTTGGCAGATGGCTTCCATCCCGCTCGGTCAGGGTCGGTCGGCAACACTCGGCTCTTTCCGTGCAGAATGAGGCTGCTGGACGTTAGTCTTAATGGCCCGACTGGGGACAGGCTTTGTCTCTAGTAAAGAAAAAAAGACAACGAAAAAAGAAAATCAAATAGAAATACAAAAAACAACGGATAAAAACGACCCAGACACATTAAATTGTTCCTGCGAAAAAAGCGATTTTTACTCCTTCCCGCTTTCAGCAAGCGTTGTGTGTCACTATAAAGAGTTAAGTACATTATTTGAATGTAGAAACAAATGGAATATCAAAGCGCATTGTTGCAAAAACGTTATTTTGCAGAGTTAATTAGATAAGATGCAATTTTTTTTAAGCGTTCCATTTATACATCTTTCTTTCATAGTGTCTGGCATTCTTTTTCTTTGTTATCCCATTACAAAATTTAATCTGCCAAGAACTTGACCGCATTGCCAAGAATGGTCTTCACACCAACACACACTCGAGCTGACAGGCTCATTGAGGAACTGGGCAGGTCTTGAAAACCATCATTAAAATGCCCAGAGACTAGAGTGCTCCTTGCTCGACCCTTTATTGAGCTAATTTTAGTAATGACATTAACGTCTTGATTGCTAGGTGGCGCCTTCTCGCCCATTAAGGGATTTGGCGAGAGAATGCGTGACTTAGTGATATCTGGGTCACATGACTTTCGTGTTTATGTTCTTGGAAACAAAATGGCGGAATCAGAATCTTTAAAAGAGAAATATTTTGATGAGAAAAAATATATATTCTGTTTTCTAAAGTTTCAAAGAATAAGGTCCTTAAGGAAGCTGTTTGGCATAGACTTGGCTACCCTGAGATGAAATTTGGAAAATAATTTACGTTAGATATGTGAGAAGTAACCTCAAAGGTTCTCCAGGCGCCTCTATCATGCACATGAGTTTCAGATACATTTTTATTCCTTTTTCCTTTGCTTTTCAAAATGTCACTGAGGTCTTGCCAAATCTGCAATGCAATGAAGGACTGCCAGTGGTATTTCTGAAAGTGCTGCGCTTTCCTTCATATTCAAATATAAAAAATAATGTATAAAAATCAAAGTTCTTAGTTCTTCCTTCAATCAGTAGACCTAAAAATCCTTTTCTCTTGTTTTTTTTTATTCATGAAAGAGAATTTGAAACAGTTAAAAACAAAAAAGGCAAAATGATAAAAAAAGAGCAACAGAAGAATAATTCAAAAATTTATAAATAAAGAAAAAACTTTTTTTTTTTACATTCACACTTCCATTATATTTGTGGGTGGAAATCATTGCTGAATCTGCAAAACTTTCCTGTCTTTTACTATAAACGTGGAATAATAGGAGTCCATCTCATTTCACCAACAACTTAAGGCAATTAGAGAAGGTCCTGATGACTTGCTAAATGCAGTGAATATAGAACAGTAGGCTAGCAATTGCTTTTGCAGATTTTCTGCCTGTCTCTGGAACTCTGTCGGAAATGAGAATTCAAATTGAATCGTTAGTCAGAGGTTTTTTGTTTACAGTTGTCCTCCCTTTTTTTCTGTGGAAAGTCTGGAAAAATCCCAGAAACAGGTTTAGTGAATACTGTTAGGAAAATCCTATGCGCTCTCTGGAAAACTTTTACCCAACGTCCCCAAATCAACATAGGGTGAGTTGGTGGAACGCAGCTTTTCCAGGCAAACTAAGAATAATTTGGACATTTGATCACAGGGCGGAGGTTAGGGATAGTTGCATCTCATTATACCAGTCTTTTTATTGTATTTCAGGAGATTTCTGTGTCTATCGTTTGTTGGTTTGTCAAACCTGTAATTGCTAGACTTGTAGCAACAGTCTTCAAATTAGTATATCCAGTTACTCTGCTGCCTTTTAGCAAAGTAGTTTTGATAAAGAAAATATGAGTTACAAGTGACCTGAAATTGGTTGTAATTAGAAAATTTGGCCTCATCTTTGTTTGCACGACCTCATTCAAGATTTCAAACAGTGATCAGTAGCATGTTTTAGTTACCAGCAAGCTATTATTTCCACATTTTTGGTTTTAATCTGAATCTTAGTTTTTAATATTCATTTTTAACCCAAGTTCTCAGAATCTCACAGACCTAGATATACTACAAGAATGATAGGCATATAAGTGTGTAGTGTTGCATTGAGGAAATATTATGCTCTTCACTGCTAGAAAAACATCCAGGAAAGAAAAAAGAATGGCTGAACAAGTTGAATCTCCTGGGTTGTCTTATGTCCAGCACGAAAAGTCAAAAGTCAGAGATTGACGTCATCATGAGAAGAGTGTTGCTAAGGACCTGAGTCACGTGACAAAAGTTGCCTTAATGAAGTGACCACGCCCCCTAGTGTCAGGCTTCCCATTATCCGATTGGGGGAGCTAATTCCAGTATGCAACACCCACTACATCCCGCACGCTTATTGGATGCTGATTGCCTCCCACAGATGCTGGGGCTTAAGGAAAATGCCTCCCAGCAGTTGCTGGCACAGGATATGAAGTACTTAAATACAATCAACAAATGAAGGTTAAAAGGAGTCCATGGCCTTCTGTAATATTCTGAATACACCATATCTCTGACAAAACAGGTGACACGAAGATTTTCAGAAGTACTTTAAGCAAGAGTTTAATATTTTTTATACAAGGAACATATATTTTAAATATTTAAATAGATATTTGTCTAAAATTTAAGTTTGCTCTGCCTTGAAATTGAACAAAACACCAAAGAGTGTTCAAGATTCTGTACGGCGAGATTTATCAGTATATTTTATTTCCTCTTTCTAAGATGTTTAAAATGCATGGACACTGGTCAGATCACGAAAGTTTATGTATTCATCGATTAACATGGCGGACACGTATTAGGACTGCTTGGTATACAACATAGATGATTTTAATGGTGATTGTTTTGTGATGGTCCTACTTGACATCATGAGTGTTTTTTGTACTGGGCAATACGTGGTTTTCGAAGTAACCCAAGCAAATATATTTGAAATGATATTTAAAAATTGCTAACAAAATACTATTATTTTTCAGGGGTGTCACGAAGTATTGGTGACTTGGTTCGAGAAACATACGACAACAATAGCGTCTTCAGCAGTCTCGTCTTCACTTCTCCAAGTAAGTCTTTTTCAAATCTTCTAAAACTTACCACCAAACAAGCTCCGTCAGATTGCAATGGTGCATAAAATATGTTCAATCAAAGTAATTTATAGGTTTACCGGATTACACCAAGTTGCTCATTTAAATGGTGATGCACATTCTGGGTTCGAAAGTCAAATCTTGCACCAGTGGCAATGCCATTGTTAATTTTACAAGCAATCCCTTATTGCTCACAGCTGCCATTGTGGGTGTAAATAAATCTGTGACAAATGTTAACAGACATGTATGAATAATCTCGTGATATCCCATGGATGGATGTTCAGCAATTCCTTGAGTTAGAATTTTGCAATTAATCAAGCATCCTGTGGCAGTGGGTCTGATCTAATTTGCACGCTTTCTTCTGGGGCTAAAACGTCATTTTCTGCAGGATTACTCCTACTAACTGTTCTAGAACAATTGGATACAATGTCGTAATTGTCGTAATTCAGTTGCAGCCAAAACAATTAATGACAGGGCGTTGGAGAGACAATGGTTGCAAAGCATTATGGGGGATTTGTCTTGTTGAAACGCCATTGTTCGTATTCAGCCATGGTGTAAACTAGTATTGATTTACTGAGGTTATCTTATTAATTCTCCATTTAGTTCTGTCTGTGTTCTCTTTTAAATTCACAATTTTATGAGAATTTTACTTCACCAATAAAGAATAGAACAGATAAACACGTGTCTGTGTATTTTGATAATTGTAGCTTTGCGATAAGCCTGTGTTTAATTATGTGGCAAAAAGTAAGCAATTGTTCTCTTTTTTTTAATCTCACCCCCCCCCCCCCGGCCGAATTGGAGCCACCGGAAGTCAAGATTTCTCTTGATGTCCCATAATGCTCTTGGATAATTTAACAGAAATGCTTCCCAAATGAATGGTTGCCCTGTAGATTTCAAAATAAGCAGTATGGATCCAGACCCATGTGCATGACCTAATGTAGCTTCTTAACATTTTAACATTTTCTTTGACAGAGTTGACTGCTGTTCCTGTAGGGATTGACACCTGAAACATTCTATATTTAAAATCACAATGTTCTCTCAAATCATTACTAAAATGTCATCTGAGTTAACACGATAGAGATATGCTTTTGCTTGATTATCCTAGAAATTAACTCTCGCATACACAAAGCTTTAGGTAGTACTAGGTACATGGCCAATTGTGCCACGTGGAAAACTAATGGTTTTTGCCTCATTATAATTAGCTAAAACCCATGCATTTCCATGCGTTTATCCTTCTCATGGAAAACGCACGTGGCACATTCGGCCATGTACTGTCTGGGAATAATTCCCAGTAAGCTCCTCCCCACCGCTTCAGTCAGTCGTCCGTGTGGCAATGGTATTATTCAAAGGGCTGAATTACATTATCCACATTCTAATTGTGAGGTTCCAAGCTGTCTCCTTAGTTTAGATCTATAATCTGACTCAAATATTTTCTGATTACAGATCTTGGTTTTTTGGCTGACCTGCTACCTCATGCGTTACATCAAGAGGGAGCAGTCGCTATTGGCTCATTATTGGATGTTCGAAAATTAATATGGAGCAAAAGTACAGTAGAACCTCCCTACTAAGACTCCATTTGCCCTTTGATGAGTTTACAGCTAGTGAAGAATGAGTACAGTAGAACCTTGCAATTAAGACCATAAGCTTTGTGGTCTTAACTTTAGGACTGGTGTGCTTAATTGCCTATGTTTACCAAGTGACCAAGTGGTGAAACTGAAAGTGTCTTAAATGGAGAAGGTCTGTTTGAGGAAGTGGTCTTCAGGTGAGGTTCCACTGTACTTGGTGAGGATGTAGTTTGCTGACTGTGAGTTTTTTGTAATTGCAGATCTTGGCCCTAGTGTTGTCCTGCTGCCTGATGCGAGCTATCAAGAGGGAGCAGTCCAAGTACCCGTGGTACATAGACGATGATGAGGAAGAGTAGCCCTTAGCTCTGCGGCGCCAATGGTTCCGCGCATCCTCTTACGACACTGTAACTCATGAACTTGCCGCTTGAGGGCGTATTCTTCAACCAGGGCTTTCACAACTTTCTCCTAGGATAATATTTGTACAACTAAAGTGAGGGCGCCATGGTCTTTGCTTTCGAGACCGCCTTTTTTAAACGGTTCCCTTCATTCGAACTGACGCGGGTACTAGACAGAACTGCATGAATTTCAACTATAGGATTCCACTGCTAATGGGGCTGACCTATCTGCTTTACTGCCTGGGTGTACTTCAAGTATGAGCCAGGACGAAATGTAAAATAAATTTTGCGTGCAGTGCTGACACTCGGTTTCATGGGACCGCGTTTTAAGCCACGCGCATGCATTTCTTATTCATTCCCACATGGATACGGGTCTGTGGGCGATAACAAGTGAACGGAGAACATTCCTCTTCATAGTTGCATGTCATGATATATTCAAGAGATTCAACAAGATTTTTGGAACAGACATTTCAGAATAATTGTGTGTTGGTAGCTTTATTGGACAGATTGACACCACTGCATGACCTGTGAAAGAGTCTTAGATATACACATACCTACGACCCTATTTTATGGTCTTATTTGTAAATCAGTCTAACAGAGTAACAGAGCGATGTCTTGCAAATTTGTGTAGTATCATTGTACCAGTTTGTCCGCAAGAGGGCAGTGTATATGTAATATGTATATAAGTGACATGCTTTATATATGTACATCTTGGATGTGGTAAAGTAGAGTATCAAACCTATAGATAATCAGTGTGTAATTAAGCTGGGTCAATCTGCTTGATGCGAATGGGTGGATGCCCATTAATGTGTTGTTTCTCCGCAAGGTGGAGTCTTGTAATTCCTGTACATACTTCCCCCTGTTGCCACATACTAAATGTAACCATGTGAGAGTGTTGATGTACAATTTTAAGGTGAACATTCTAAGCAAAACAATGCACACTCTTTCTATAAAATAGTCGTTGATAGTTCAAAGCCAGTTGTTTCTGTTGGTTAATCAATGTGGTTGTTGATTATTGCTAGACAATCATGTTTGTTAGCAAAGATATTACTACCATTGACATGTGTATAAAGGTAAGACTGATGTTTTTATATCATTTGTTAATTTCTAAGGCTTTGCTAAGCCATCTTATGCATGTGAATTCAACTGCTTGATTCTCTGACACTGTGAAGCAAAATGGGGAGTCGTTTTTCTGAAGTGTGAAAGGAAGTAGGTTCTCTCTAAATGTGTAGCATTCAATTTAGAGCTTTAAATTAGATTAATGCTGGCTATTGCCAGGTAATTCTGCTATATATACTTGATCTATTTTTCTCATGTTTTGTTGATTGATATGTTGTGGCATGACATTGTTATGTTGTGTGGTTATACCTTTTGCTGTTTTGTTGAAGACTGGATGAGTTCTGTTTGTAATTACCAAAGATTAGTCAGCACATGAAAACAGTCATGAAATTTTGTACCATTTGAAGGAACCTTGTTTACAACAGTCAGTTTATATTTGTTACTAATATGTTTAGTGATATTTCAATGATATTTCTGGTAAAATATAGGTGGAAGGTAGGTGGTAGTTATTGGGCTGTGTAAACAAAAAATTGACCAGGTGATAAATGGGCTTTTGAGCCCTTCTCATTGGCTGGGATACAGGAGTTGACAGGCTGGTCAGTTTATGCATGAGCAATGGCTGCAGGCAAGGCTAGGCAGAAACCATCAATTAAGTATTGAGCTCTGGAATTATGTCTGCTTGAAATTTTTGGCAATGTTGATGCTTAAATATGAGGGGAAAAGTTGTACATTTTTGAGTGGTGGATTCTCTTGCATTTGCATGTTAGTGATGAAGTTCTGCCTTTTCTCAAAATGCAATATACAGGTGGGTTAAAAGTTAATCAGTTCACTTCATTTTATACATAATTACCAAATTTATGTCATCAATTATACAGACACAACATTTCGACATGATGGCGAAGTAATCAACTACATGGCCAAATGTGCCAAGTGCGTTTTCCATGAGAAGGATAAATGCATGGAAAACGCATGGTTTTTAGCTATTTATAATGAGGCAAAAACCATGCGTTTTCCATGCGTTTATCCAAATGCATGGAAAACGCACGTGGCACAATTGGCCATGAAGTAGTGTCAAACAGGAGTAACTAACTTTCTGATCCCATTTGTACATTACCATATTCTTGCTAAACTATGCCTTATTGCTTGAACTAATGTAAGTGGTCAATGAATTGAACACTTTCTTTGCATATTGGGTACTACAGATGGTCGTAGGTCATTCAATATATAATGTTTGGTTAGGTCACCTTGGTTCAGCAATACCATCTGAAAGCAATGCTGAGCGCTCTTAAATCTCACAAGTCGCTGACCTTTCTAGCGAACCATCAAGGAGCAAATCCCCTGGCTTGACCACTTTGGACACTGCAGTTTGTGGTATTGGAGCTGCTGGAGTAGCAATGATGGGCGGCTGTCCTGATACAGATAGCAGAAGCACATTAATCAGGGTCCTTGTGGAAGTTGCTCTATCAGGAAGCACATCAGGATGACTTCGGTGAATGACACGAAAACACCCGGTCACCCTCGGCTCTCTTTGCCTTACTCCCTGATTCTCGTCTTGGTCCTTCCAGAGTGAGTGGCATTTACACTACTGAGTAAGTCGTCTCTTAAGAAGCTGACATTCAGCTGGGTGTTTTCATTTACCAGCTTTCCGACCGGTTGTGTGAAACATGCAGCAGCGAATCGATACAGATGCTTTCGTTGATGAATGGTGTGCATAGCAAACACAATAATCTCTACCAAAATAACAGAGAAAAACACAATGCTAAGCCCACATGAATGAGATCCTGAACTGCGAATGACTAATTATTTTGATTTTGATTGCTTGAGTCAAGCTCCAAGGTCCCTGATACCAATATAGAGAGGCCACAGTCAGGCCCTTGCTGCTCTACATGGTTAGACCAGAACTCCCAAGCCAAGGCTCCAGGTGCAGGGTCAGGCCATGTTCGCCTCAAGTGCCAGAGAGAGAGAGACCAGGTAACCTCGCTTCAATTTGACTTAATTGGAGTGAGTTAGGCACAAGGCGAGTTCTGCCCCTGTCTGTCCTACTGTGCTCGTGTTTTATTAGCAGGCCACTTGGGTCGACGCCGGGCCCTCTAGCAGTTATCGATGAAACTCGGCCAGACCCCGCACCGTGCCCACTGAGAGGTCATTACGCTTCCAATGACCCGGCTGCCTGCACCAGATTTCCACCTTAAGTAGATCTTGGTCCACCTAAGCTTGACCAAAACCCATTACTGCGGGAATATTGATTGGCGACAAGCGCCCTGGTCTGTCCACCACCAAAATATGACAGCTGTCGTTATTCTGCCCTCGCCCTGCTCCCTAGATTGCCATAAATTAGTTTGCTTTTTCATGGCATATGCATCCGTTTCTTCAAGAACTCAGGTTGTGCTCTGTCAATTGGGGTCACACAGTCAGTGGATGCCTCCGTTTCGGCCACACATTCAGAAGTGCCTGGATTAAGACCTCTGCACTCAATTTATTCCTGGGGAGCGTTGGTCACTCATGGTTTGGGGGTGGAGTCTTGCAGCTGTGTTGATATTTATAAACACACAGACCATTTCAATACCCAAGGTACTAACATCACAATATCTCAGTGTTGATTTGTTCTTAAGGACTTGTGCATACAGGAACTGTGGCATTGATCAATATGATACCCCACACTCATCAAAGGAAGTGAATGTTATCCTGTTCATGCTGATCTAAGGAAGTGACAGTGATATGTACATACAAGTAATGCTTTCATGCTTTTATTGGTGATATACCTTTGCTTTTAGATCTTTGGCGTTCCTGTAACGTCAGCAGGAAAGGTATTCAGCCTTCTTTGTGCTGCAAATGAGCATGAAAGTTTGCTGTCACAGAACTGCACTACGTAAAACCATGCTGGTCCACTGCAAGATGGCAGGCTGAGATTTTGTGCAGATTGGATGGACGCAATTGCCCAGTAATCACAGCGAAAAAGCAGCAGCCGGTGAGCATTGATTCTGGGGACTTGTCGATGGTGGGCAGACTCACAGCATTGGGTTCCTGGGCTTGCTTTCGTTTTATCAGTGGCCCCCATCACCTGAAGCTGGAAATCAAAGTTCATCAGCTAGCATCCATGCATCGGTCTGGTTGAAATATCCTGACATGCATAAAACATGGGCCGCACCATCTAGCAGAGCCGTTAGCCTTCTACAAAGCCCTTGATATTTCCTAAGCTTTGCAAATCTGCCTTCGTTCATTGCCAGCCATGCATAATTATCGACAGTTAGTCGGTGATTGTGTCGCTTTGTCAGGTCAGATAGCCTCAGTTGTCATTCAGTTCACCAGTAAAACTCCCTATTATCGTTCCATGCAGACCATCCAATATGGCGCTGAATGGATTTTCCTTCCCTGCTTATGTGGTGTTTGGATAACTTGCTTTGCTACCAGGGGTCAGGGGTTTATGAATATCGATGAGGAGTGCTAAATGTGATTACCATAGGAGAAGAATATGGCGGCATGGACTGGTAGTATGGGAGTGATTGCATCTTGCTGTCCCCTAGTCCGGGACCTCGGCTGCTCCCCTGATTTTAATTGCAAATCACCCTGTCCAGACTTTCCTTGTAGACAAGATGGAGGAGACTGGTAAGTGGCTGTAGAAACTTTCCTGCTATTCAAAACTGTCAGTGTTTGAGTAGCCTTGGTGGACGACGCCTGTCTGATTCTGACAAGGTTTTGCCATGGTCATGGTTTTTCTTTGTGTTAGTACAGCTGCAGGAAGGACTGCCAACTGTAGTGGTAACTGTCAGATTACCAAGTGGACAGACAGAGAAAGCAACTAACAAACTGTGGAAGAAGGCATGGTTCAGGGTTGGGTTGTATAACCTGAACATCACTAAACCCATGTTACTTACCATATCTAGCCACCAGATAAGTTGAAGTTGAATGGTGATGAATTCAAACAGATGCAGAGTCATTGCAGACAGGTCTAAAGCCATTCAGTTTCAATTGTACTTCATATCAATTTGGCAATTGTGACATCAAAATTCCATTTCTCTGATGCATTGACTTGCTGTTTGTACATCTCACGATTTGCTCCGTTTCAGCAGAGACAAATTGAATGTCTTGGAAGCGAGATGACCTCTAGTCGAAGGTCATAAGAAGACACGATTTTGGGAAACTTGGGGTGATATGATCAATGTCATGGAACCAGGGGGTGCTAAGGTCCGTTCCTGGGAGGGTGTGACAGTCTAAATTGTTTCGATCCATATATATGGTTTGCTGAACATACTCAGAAGTTCTGCTGACTGCCTCATGTCCTGACAATTGTGATTTGCATAAATTGCTGGGACGAAAGTAGATTATCAATAGAAGTATATAATAGAACTTACAAATACATTGCCAAACTTGATATATGAAAAGGCCACCTATCAGCCTTTCATATGACATTAATACTGACAAACTATTCACCGAGAAACATCTATTCGGTATACTTAACGCATTGATCAACACCATTGTTGAACATCAAGCGAATAGTCCAACGTCCATTTTGGCCCTAACAAAGAGTGCTCCACAATAGAGCATAACTGGCTCTTCTTGTGCAAGGCTTGCTTGCAAATGCTTCTGCATGAGTGCGTAATACACTGTGTATGAAGGGCTATCTTGTTGGAGTATCAAGAGCAAGTCGTTTGAAGCAATGACAAATCATTCTTCCTTGGCAGCCCATAGCCCTGGCCCTTGCCCGTAAATCTCGACGCGTAGTGTCATCAGTAGCCAGGGAGACCAGCATAGACAGGGGGCCCTGGGGACTCTGGGGCCCATGTAAGGACGGCCAATGCCCCCCAAGGGACCCCACTACTGGCGACCGTCCCTCCTTGATGGCTATCATGGCTGACGTGCCTTTGCAAGGGTGGACCATAGCTGTGGTCACTTGGAATAAGCCTCTATTGTATGTTCCTCTCCTTTATTCTCTTTTATATCCAAGGCCTCTTTGAATCGCATCCAAACTCGACCTTAGCTAAACTTGTTTACTCGTGACCACAACGACCTGCATCAGAGAAGTACAGACACAGTTAAATTCTGAAATTCACATTTATTCACATTGTGTTGCCAAAGAGAACTGTTATCCGTTTGAGATTCCATCTCATATTGACTTCATCTGGATTTTAAAAACGAACATTTTGAAAATTTTGCCTCATTTTAAAAATCGATTTGATAATAATTACCAACTGCGCATCAACAAATTTTCAAAATGTCTTTATTCCATGCAATGCATTTGGAATGTTCAACTTCAAATACCCTCCATTACCATTTACATTGGTACAAGCACAACATGGTATCTCCAGACTTATATAAGCAAGGACCACCGTAGTAGCGAAACACCCCTACATCACTACAGCCATCTCATGCATAGGCTTCCCAAGTTGCAGTCCTACAAACCAAGAGATATGAGCTGAAGTAGCCAGGGCTGATGCCCTGTGCACATGATGTTTGCTCTTCCAATGCATTTTGAAGAAGGGGGATAGTGGGAGAGAGTAGTAGATTAGGAACTATGATCTATATCAATGAGGAGAATGAAAGAAGTGTCCTCCCATGGGGGAACTAGAAGTGACCCCTGGTCAAAATATACAGCCATTGCCCAGCCCAATCTAGCCCCAACCTCCACCAATGTTTATTTAATATGTAATATACATATTTATTGAGTTTTTTCCCCTGTTTCATTCACTGCCAATGGATTGAGATTATAGAAGATTTGTAGCTGTAGATGGACGTGGATGTGTCAAAACTACATGTACATAAATAATACAAACGCAGAGTATTGTAGATCTAACAATCAATAAACTAAGTCTTTTATAACGAGCCCAGTTAGAGTTCTACAATGGAAAATAGGCATACTACGAGCGCATGTAGTCTTTAATAACATTTTCAGCTATGTAAACATACTAGTTGTTGCAGATTGCACATTTTCAACTATAGTTCATTTCTCATCCATAGGCACTCACTTGAAGTATGTTCCTTTTACAAACATACAAAATGTTATAAATTCCCCTCAAAAATCAAATACCTCTTCGTTATATTAACATTATTCTTCTTTTTTTTAACTCCAATTTATTTCCCATTGCACACCACCTGAGAAAAATCAAATCTTTATTGGCACTTTTACGAATCAGGATTTTGACTGTTTTTAACAAAGCGACTACAACTGTAACATGTCTACAAGATATGGATGTCAATAGGTCTGCCCATCTCAACAAAGTGTCCATATACAAGGTATATGTGAATGGAAATATGTAAGATAGGCCTAATTAATGTACCCCATGCATTTGTAACCTGTAATAACTTTTGAATTTTAGAAATCGTTAGTGTTTTTATGATAGATGATTAGCATATCAATGGCATCACGTGATACTATCCTGTCATGTGATAAATGTCAAATGTTGCCTGTCCCATCATTCCTTTGTATAGAATTTGTATAGGTTGGAAACGTGCATTATTACTCACTGCCATTGTTGGGATGTAGTGTGTTTCATTTTCATGCACTGAAAATTAATGTTATGAATATTTATGTAAAGAATTGTACCTGATACAGATTTTCAATCATTCTGTGGAATGATATTAAAGTAATCAGTAAAAGCTGTAAATCCACATATATATTTCAATGAGAGGTGCAATCAAAATGAATTATATGAAAAGTATATGAAGCATTATATCTTTACCATAGTGTATGGTCAAATTAGTGTAATTTTCAAGTGGAGCTGGAAATAATGTAATCGTTTTGAATGGTTTGAATGCTTGAGTATATGTATATCTTTTTACCAAAGCTGTCAACTAAACATTATTCCCTGATATAAGTAGCAAATACGATTTAGTATAGCTAACGGTTCACATTATTGGCAAAAAGGCTGTTCCAAAACACTGCCTTGTTTTGTGTAAATGCTTAATTAGGAGTCATAAGTGTGGGAGATGTATATAAGTCATTGTAACAAAGTTGAACACTATATTTTCGATTAAAGTGTAATTAACCAATTGTTGTTTAGAGGCGCTTCAGTCAAAGTAAGTGGCTCCACCTGTCATAATTGTTGAAAACTAAGTCATTTAGCAATTGCTTCCGGTATCATGAAACACTCAGAACATCTGCCTTTTTGCCAAGAATGTGACCTTTGTAAAGTTTCTTTCAAATGCACTGTAAATAGGGATTCCAGCAAGTTAATATCAACTTAGGTCACAATAATTATGAAGTTTGTAATCAAAACACTTCATTTACTGATGTATAGGATTGAATCTGTGATAAATAGCCATTTTCATTACTAGTCAAGGCTAATTCCTCCTCAATATATATTGTAATGGACGTCTTGTATCTTAGGGAAGTGTTTGTTGTGGATTTTCATGGCTACACAACTTTTCTCTGTGCTTGTATGATTGGTCAGATAGATGAACTTCCTAAATTCATCCATGCAGTCATAACTAGATAGAAAATATGGAAGTCTCATGTGACTAACATAGAGGAAAGTAAAACAGTACGAGATCTGGATATGAATCGATACATATTCATAATTGCATATTTATTATCATATGCTAATTATACAGAAACATATAGGAGACAATCTTTACATTTGATTGCTGACATTGAATGACCAACATTTTATTTCCACCTCTGCTTCAAAACTTACAAATAACAACACTTCTATCAAACCAAAACTTTAACTCACATTTCTTGTTACCTCCAGACTGGTGCCAGAGGCTAATGGGTACATTTAGAATATTCTAGAGTGCTTTTGACACACGAAAGAGTAAGTTTTTAACACTGTTGCTTTGGCGATAGACAAAATTAGTGTCGTTCACTGTATTTCTACTATCACACCCTCAACATTACATTGTTTTCCTACAGACTTTCTTATCAGTGAACTAAACTTTATTACACAATATTCATACTATGTATCATATGGAAATAACGTTTGATTTCCAAAGTGGAATTAATTCTTGCACGGTCTACTAATACACCACCTTCACTTGTTTATCCAAGTATATTCTGTTCTGTATAACCAATAATTGATGAAAGGAATGCATGATAAATATTGGTTGAGAGTTGGCTTTTTTGTGGATACAATCCTGTGCAAAACTACCACAAATAAAAAATATAACTGTAGTGCATTTAGAATGTAGTTCTGATGGATAGCTTGCAGTTTACTGTTATCGTGGATGTTTAGCAGCATTACAACGATATATAGACGTTTAAAATACATCTTGTTGACTTCTTGTACACAGTTGCTAGGAATTGTACATTAAAATGGCTAGTTACCAATGTTCCCGGATGTGAAAGGCACTCTTCGTTTGTTGAGCATTTGACACGTGTACATGAGAATGATATTTTGTAAAGAAATGCCAATAAATATTTGTTACAAAGCTCTCTTTCTTGTTGTTTGTTATTTCTCATGATTATCATTGCATAATAGAGTCTTTTCACTGAGCAGCCCTGAATTCACCAAGACAGAAGTCTTTCTTCTCCTCCTATTACTCATTTTGCTTTTCAGATATAAAAGATCACAACCAACCTATTCAAGGGATAACTTTCTCAGTGAAATAACAAAAACCAAAGGAATGATAAGATGTCAAATATACATTAAAATGCACTAAAAATACTGCTGCTAGGATGCACTTTGCTTCAGCCAATTACAGTCAAGGGCGGGAACATTTTAAGCCAATAGAATTGCAGTATTCTGTTTTTGCCACCTGGTGGAAATATTGAGAACCTTCCGTGAAAATCAACTATTGCATTATCAAGTAGTTGCCAACCACCAGAACTCATTGACTGGAAACTAATCTCCGAAGGATGTCATGTGAATTCAGGACTCCTTATTTGATGGGTGGGCCTGCTGTGATGCCACGGACTGCCTGGTGGTAATCCAGCTACCCCCATTTATCTCCAGAAGTTCAGAACTGTTGATCATGTTAAAAGCAAACATTGTTCACTTGTTAAATCTGTAAAATCAATGTAAGCCCATAATACTGGTAGTCCAAAGTCCATGGATATCTAAAGGATATCTGGAGATAGGTCTAGTTCCTCCAGGTAGTTATGGCTACAGACAGCCACTTTCGCTTGCCATGGGGTGCCAGCTGTAGGTCCCATTTTGACAACAAATTTACTAAGAATGATTTCAAAACCAATTAATGTCATCTTGCAACTTATGCATTTGATAACTAAAACGAGGCTCAAATTCACTGCTGCAACGTTCCCTTCTGTTACAAAACTGCGTGTAGACTTTTGTCAGGGAAGTTTCTTCAAGTTGGATGATTTTTCTAATGCATACGATCTCCACCAGGGGCAGTAGGTACTGAAGCCTTAATTCGCCCTCTAGTGTCAGGTAACTGGTCACTGAAATATTGAATTGGCACCTTTTCACCAGCAGAATTGATGAAAATCATCTTTCCTTATTTTCCAGTCATTTTATACAACATGTCTTCCCAGAATGTCAAGTAGTTGGCCACATGTTTGTCATTTAAATGCACCAGGAAGACTTTATTCCACTCAATTTTCAAGGGTATCCGCTGACTCCGAATATGCTGGGCCACGGCATCTTTTTGTGGTTTTTCGATAAGAATACAACTGCTTTTTCTTAGCAAACCTGTGATGTAAGGACCTTCTAACTTGAAAATGTCTCTTTCTTCAGCAGTTTTTAACAATTGCATGGCAGTTTCCATTTTTAGGAGGAAAGTGTCCGATTCGCAAAACATTGGAAACTCATCAGGCGAATATTCGTCTGTACGAATATAGTTCTTCTTTCGGTTGTCTCGCTCTACTGATTGAGATTTTGAGACACATTTAATTTCTGATTTGGTGTCATCCAATGCCTTTTGAATTAGGAAAATATTTGGTATTACATTTCGACCAATTTTTAGAATAAACTTAGTCCTACAAGCACAAGACTGCAACCAGTATAACACCGCAATCATTTGTCTGGAGCTGCTATACAATCCTTCTCGAATGGGAACCTGTAGGACATCACCTTCTTTTAAACTTTCTTTGATAACATTCTCTTGAGAATCTTCAGGATTCTTAGCAGCGGGTAATCCCACTACAAAGATACGTCGTACTTTTATGCCTTTCCAATGGTTCGCCAATGCGTAACTTTCTCGAGCCGCCATTCTCAACCCGAATTCTTGTGTTTTTGACATGATTACCATCACTAGGTCTGCATCCCCATATTCTAAACAATTTGGTTGCAAAGAATAATTTGTAGCTGGGTTGAACTCTAATCCGGACCATTTGGTAACTTCACCATCATGGCATCTGTGGACTGCGACATCATGGAAACCAGAGCATACCAGGCGGCCATCTTTGTTTTGTATCCGAAGCAAGACATGGCTTTCCGAGTTCCAGAAGGTCAGGAAAACTACACCAACCAACAAACAACCAAGAAGGTTAGATCGCCTTGAGCCGTGGCAGAAGTAGCGCAGCATCCTCAAAATTCAATCTGAAAGATAACAATAGGTGAAATGATAAAGAATGCCTGTATAACTTAGCCTATAGGTTTTTATCGTCATTCCACATAAGCTTTTCATTTGTTTTATTCTTCGTAGCCCCTACAATGGTATTGGTGGCGAATGCTTTTAGAACCGAGTTTCACAGAAATACACAGTAATGG
Source organism: Alitta virens (assembly GCA_932294295.1). Lineage (NCBI taxonomy): Eukaryota > Metazoa > Annelida > Polychaeta > Phyllodocida > Nereididae > Alitta > Alitta virens. The sequence continues at coordinate 23,614,478 of OW028581.1, forward strand.
AGACCATCTAAACTCCAATTCCATTTTGTCCTCAGCGTGATACCATACCATATTGGCCAAAAAATTGGGCCAAAAATCTACACCACATGCATGGCGTATAGTGAAGCACTGACCCTAACGTCTGACCCCATTTCTTCATCTTACACGTCTTCTTTGCAATCTTATAGACAATTTCCCGAATTCCATATTATATATTACTGCTGGGTGGCACACTGTGACTGACACCAGTTTATCAAATGGAACGGTATATCAAATGAAATGTGAAACTATCTCAAATGGTCTCTCCCGGAATTCATTGTGTCTATTGATTGATTATCCTGGAAACATCACCTAATATATCAAATGGAATAGGAAAGCATCTTAAATGGCTTCTCATGGAATTGACTGTACTGCAATATATAAAAAATTTGACAATTACCTTTTGCGGACCTTGTGTCTAGTATGTCACTCAATTCATATATGTACTAAACTCGTCAAATGGTATCAGTATGCTATTGCTTTAGTGAAATATTTCTTTATGTGTAGATTAAAATTGCTTTAATTTTTCACATGGATTTATGTGTGCACTGTAACAATTAACCTTTGTGGATCGTGTGTCTTGTATGTCACTAATTAATATATGGACTAATCCTGTCAAAGGGTATCAGTTACTCTATTGCTTTAGTTAAATAATTATTCATGTTTAGATTAAAGTTCTTTCAGTATTCACATTTGGACTAAAACTTTGGTGAACCTTCAGTCTTGAATTTAACTCCAATGATGTATGTAACATGATAACCGTGTTTAGATACTTATAATTTCAGATTCATACCTTATACTCATCATAAAATATAAGTGTCTTATTGGTACAAAAACTGCTCTCATCAGTGGTCTAGAAATTGCTCCTCTACTTGATCTCATCCATATGAACAGCTGAAGCAGTAAGTGCAGAAAATATTTTTGGGGCAGTAGAAGCAACAGTACATATTCCTTATGCAACCTTATTGAGGGTAGATACCAAGAATTAATGGAGGAAAATAATGAACCTGTATTATTTGATATATCTCCATATTATGAAAATGATTCCTTAGTACATTTAGCTAATTCTAATCAAGATAAATTTATAATCCTAAGTCTCAACTGTCAATCGCTGAATGCTATGTTTAATGAATTAAGGCTCTATGTTGAATTATATGCAGAAAATCTTTGTTCACCAACTGTAATCTGTTTGCAAGAAACTTGGTTGCATGAGAACAGTGACATTTCATTATTACAGTTACCTGGTTACCAATTGGTTTGGAGGCCCAGGTCATGCAGTGCACATGGTGATGTCGCATTTTATTTGCTAGATTATCTAAGTTACACAGTGGTCAATGTCTTTGAGAATACAACCTCCTGGGATGGTATTTTTATTGAAGTAGACCTGGTTTCCCAAAAGAGAATTTTATCATTGGAAATATTTATAGGCCTCCGAATTCTAATACATATATAGTATTACTTCATTTACTGAATATATACAACAGATCTTTAGAGATTTGGACAGAAAAACAAGGGTTATAATTGCAGGGTGAATTTAATCTTGATCTTTTGAAATTCAGACAGAATATATATATTAATCAATATCTTGAGTCTTGCTTTTCAAATTGCTATGTTCCTAAAATTACTTTTCCCACCTGGTTGACCCAAAAACATGGCACATTATTAGACAATTTTTTGGTGAAATCAGGCAATGCCTCTACTAATAGCACATCTGGCATACTGTTGAGTTGTTTATCTGATCATTGCCCTTATTTTATTGCCAAGGTTGTTCTATTGTACAAATAAAATGAAAAGAATAAAATCGAAAACTATAGACCTGTGTCTCTGCTTCCCAGTGTATCAAAGGTCTTTGAGCGCATTATTCATGATCAACTTAATGAGTACTTTAGTTCTCTGAAATTATTTTACAAAAGTCAATATGGATTTAGACATTCTCACTCGACAGAATTGGCCACGTTAGAATTGGTAGAATTAATCATCACTGAAGTGGATGTCAAAACAATACCTATTAGTATTTATCTTGATTTATCAAAGGCCTTTGATACACTGGACCATGAAATACTTCTGTTTAAATTAAAACACTATGGCATGAAAGATCTTTCAGTGAAATTACTTTGTAGCTATTTAACTAACAGCGTGCAATATGTTGTTGTAGACAATATCAAGTCTAATCATGTTCCACTACAGCTTGGTGTTTCACAAGGATTCATTCTTGGTCCTCTTTTATTTATCATTTATGTCAATGATCTTGTCAACACTACTTCTGTCTTTCATCCAATTGTTTATGCTGATGATACAACTCTTGTTGCTTCCCGGAATACTTTTCACCCAGGGATGTGATTTTTCCGTTTTTTTCCCGGAAATCCGGTTTTTTTGGCATGTGAAATTGACCCTCGTGATTTGTGCAAATTCCTTTTTTTTTTGTTCATCCTGACATTTTCCGTTTTTTTTATCACTGATCAATCACATCCCTGTGTGAAAGAAATCTAAATGATGAGTTGGTCAGCGTGAGCAATTGGATGAAGGCAAATAAGCTATCTATTAACAAAAGCAAAACGAAGCCATGATTTTCCATGCACCCCAAAGAAGAGTTCAAATTCCTACTATTAATTATCGAATTTGTCAATGAATTTAACTTCCTTGGCATAATGTTAGATAAACATCTAAATTGGAAAGCTCACCGTGATATGATTACAAAGAAATTTTCAAAAACAGTAGGCATTATGCACAGATTAAAAAATATGTTGCCTCTCTGTGCCTTGTTACATATATACAATTCCCTTGTGTTATCACACTTAAACTATGGAGCTCTTCTTTGGGGTTGGCAATGTCAAAATATATTCATTTTACAAAATAAAAGCTGTCAGAGCTCTTACTAACAGTAAATATAACTGTCATACTAGTGGTTTATTTAAAAAAACTAAATCTTTTAAAATTCCATGATATCTGTGCACTGAAATTCTGCCATAAACGATTCAACAATGCCTTGCCACAGTATTTTCTTGATTTACTACTGCTATTTAGAGATGATCCTCATTACTATGAAACTCGAATAGCTGGTCAACTACGACTTCCCTTAATTAAACATGAATTTGCAAAACAGAGTATTAAGTATAGATTTATCAAAACCCTTGATAATATGTCCATAACTTACAGAGAAAAACTAGAAACACATGGTTTAGATTTAAGAAATATCTGAAAAATAACACTGTAGCATCTTGTTCCACAGACTGCAGTTTTGAAAATTGCTATATATGTATAAATGTTCATCCTACTGCTTTTCATAATACTTTTCAACAATATATTCTTTAACTTGAGATGAGTAACGTTGATGAGACTACTACTGATGAGAGTAATTTCCATATTGTGTTTGATTTAATGTTCACTATGTAATATTAATAGATCTCTCCAGGTGGCCTCACACTAGCGATAAAATATATTTATCTTTGTGAGGTCTCCTTGCGAAATTTTTTTTAAATTATAAATGAAAATATGAAAATAAATTGTAAATATTTATTTGTTTGGCAAAATAAAAAGAATCTGAATCTGACAGATGGTGCCACCTGTTGAAAATTAGCATTTACCTTGTTTATCATCAAAATGATGTTGTCGGCAAATTTCAATAGACTGGCACATGATTAGAAGGTGTTCATCGTATATACAACCTCACTGTAATACAATGGACCACTCTACATGACAGAACTTGTCAACCCACTTAATTACAATCACACAATACCTGTTGGTGCCTTTGGGGAAAAAAAAAACATTATTTTTCATGAAGGCTCTGCATGCATTGCATGCTAGTTTTGGGCTTCACCATCCTATGGTAAGGAGCTTTGAATTTGTCATTATTCCCCCCCCCCCTTTTTTTTTGGAGTTTGGGTGCGCGACTTCTTGAGAATGTACCTTGGGGTAAGACATTCAAGTTTATCCGGTATTAGTGACCTTAAACTACTTTTCAAGGTCACAGACCTCCGCAAAGGTGAAAATTAATATATTTTAAAGTCAATATTTTTCTGTGAATAGTGAAGTTGCAGAAAAGTGGCTATAATATGTTGAGTGACTAAACTACTAGACCAGGCATCATGAAAAATAAAGTTTTGTGTAATGGGGTAAAGGGATAATCACCCCCATTTGATAAAACCCATTTGACACGAGAAAGGTCAAAAACTGCAACTGTCACAAACATGAGGGGCAAATAGAAATGTGTCCTGGGGTTGGGTCCAGGGCGGAGAGGAAACTTGTGTTAATCAATCAAAGGGGTTAGGGAGATAGGGCACTTCAAATATGTCATGTTTGCCCTCAAAAGTTAAAACATTTTATAACTTTTGATTTGAGGAATATAATTGTGCAATATCAGTGACCTTGGGCCAAATGTCAAGGTCACACGTGACCTTGAAGTTGCAGATTTTGAAAGTTCTTGGCGAATGTTACAGAGCATAAATTCACCTTCTTCCATGTCCAGTGCTGATCAGTAGGAAGTTTGGCGATTATTTGACAAATAAAATAGTTATTGAATAGTTATAAATTTTATAAGTTTAGACTGGCTCATGCAAATTGGACCATATCTGAATCTCATATAGTTCATAACCAGGTTAGTCGGTATTTTCAATATGAATGACCTTGGTCAAAGGCCAAGTTCACAGTTGATTCATAAGTTTCAGATTTTGAAAAATCTTAATATCGGTGCTAAATTTTTGAGCAAGATATAAAAATTTAGGTTATGAAAAGTTGTTGAATATAGCATGACATTTGACATTATTTAAGGTCAAAGTTCAAGGTCAAATATGAAAAAGTGAGATTTCACGAACATCTAAGTCACTTAACTGGCTTAATTTCAATAGTAAATACTTAAAACTACTTTCCAAAAATTGGTATTGAAAAGGGTTTTGAAATATTTGACAAATTTTTTTATTACAGCATCACAGTTTTGGTGAAGCTCTGATATCTGTGACACACATTTTTTTTTTTTTCTTTTTTTTTTCCAAATTTCGAATTGTATATCATAGAAGACTGCAACGTATATTAACTATTTATGTAGAGCTACATTGACGTACAATTGCTCTTTGACATGAAATGTACGAAGTTCTGTATATTATTCACTTTGCCAAAAGCCAATTCAAGTGTGACTAAGTAAAGAATATATTGTGGCATTTCAAATAGGCCAAACAACATAAGGGTCCTACAAATGCATCTTTATTCACATAAATCTATAGAATTATATATGTATATATAGGATCTGAATATCTTTTTTTTTTCTATATACATGTGCATTTTTGCGTTTCCTTCATTATGCATTAAGTCCTTCAATTCAAGTAAGTAGAACTAATTCAAATATTTGTGCAGATATAGGACATCTTTTATCGTTTAAAATGTCTAAATGATTTTGCCAACCTAAGATTCCTGCAAGGGGATTTCCTTTGTGTGCGTTTGGCACTTGGCCAACTTGCAAATATTTTTAAATGTCCACAGCGATGAGTGATGGCGTAAATTCATTCATATATATGCCACTTTATATAATAATATTTTTCTTCTTATGCACATGTTATGAATGCATATCATCACGTATTATGTCTATGAAATATAGCATTTATCCTAACCCCTGTGTACTGCATTTATTCATGAACTCAATACATGTAGCATGACTTTAACTTTATAATTGTTTGTATCAGCAAGCTATGACCTCTAAATGCATTTGACTTCATTCGCATGCTCACCTATATATATATATATTTATTCATTATAGTAGTAAAGATTATGAGGACCATTTTGGGTTATATTTTATTAATTAACTTAAATGGATCTAAACTTTTGTATTCAATCACAATTACAGAGATTGTACTGGCTCAAAATTGGCCTTGCTGTTGTAATTTTTTTTTTATCAGTATTCCTTTTCTTAAGACGTATTCAGCTCATTTAATTATCAGAGGCAAACATTCTTCTGATGATGAGATGACAATGCTTTATGCCACAGGTGGGGTTTTGTACATGCCCTAGCATCTGTAGATGCTACAGTTAGTTTAATAAAATATGGTCTACTCTAGTCATCTGTAGAAACTTATAGTCGGCTTAAACTACCACCACTGAAAAATATAAACCTTGGAAAAAGTCAAAAAATTATCTAATGTATATATGTATATGCAATGACATGCATCTTTTCAACAAAAGATTACAAATATACATAACTCTCAACTTATGCATCAAATAGTGCTGCATGTACTTTTAGATCCGGCTTTGAGTAGCCAGCTATAACCAGTTCCATTTGGTGGCAGATCGCATCCTATAGCAGAAGTTGTCTAGCTGTGTCTTGGTTAAATTTGACAAGCCGTTTTTAATAAAACTAACTGTAATTAAAGGAATCATGCTAGTGACATCCAGCTGAGACTTGGCTCAGAAAGAGAGCCTGGCTGAGAATTGAACTCAGGACCTTCATTTGAGGAGTTGGTCATATTAACCATTAATTGGATCATCAGCTTGACATTTTAAACTACTTAACTTGTTAAAATCACTAGTTGGATCACAAATATTAGCTGTCATATTGTCTTAATTACAAACAGGAGCCTATCATTATAGGGTGGGTGGGTGGATTGGAGCTTTACGTCCTGTATTTCTGCACCTGATGGGCTAATTAGGACAGGCAGGGACCATGGCAATGACTCCAATGAGATGATGGATGAAACAGCCATCCAACTTAGGCTCGGCAGGGAATTGAACCCGGGACCCAGTGTTGGAAGCCCAGTCTTGTTAAGAGATGGGCCTATGTTTGATTAAACGAGAATGGCCGGTGAATGACATATAAATATAAATCCTGGAGGTAATTGTGAAACTGATACAGATTCGACCCAAAGTTTGTATGTAAACGTCTTTGTTTATTTCATACATTTGCTTATTTATTCATTTATTTATTATTTCATAACTAGACCACAAATTTCTATTCCGATCTGTATGAAAGCAACCAATGGTCAAGTAGAAGTTAAGCTTCTTCTGTGGCCTCCGACAAACTGTTTTTTATATTTTGGGTAGGTTTCTCTATTTATACAGCAACCCAGCATACTCGTTTTTAATTTATTAGATGCAAACTTTTTAAAAATAACCTTTAAACATACTTACTAATTGCCTGTCTCAGGTCCCTTCTAATTATCCACGATGATGAGCAATGTGTTGACTGCTTGGGAAAGTCTGACAAAGTGTAACAGTTCTGTGATGCATTACTTCTCAAGTTATCTTATTTTTGTGTCAAATAAATGACCCAACAAAAAATGAAGAAATTTTGCCCTGCACTCCCATGCAAACTTTCTCATACTAAGGTGCAGCCAGCCATGCGAATCAACTGCATACGATTTCTGTGCCCTAAGCAACTTTTATCGTATGAAAAATTGACTTCTAAAAAATTGTGTCCCCTTATTTATCATCTAAATATATATGTATTTATATAGCGGTTGTCCACGTGCACTGGTCATAATAATGGCTATTTGTTTGACTGTCCAGCTGTCTGTCTATGAAATAAATAAATTCTAAACTCTATGACCTGGCCTGTCTTTGTTAGTCATTATTAATGATCCAGATCTATCAAGACCTTCTGATACAGTTGAACATTGCTTTAAAAATACATTACTTCTAAACCCCCCCCCCCCCCCTCCCCTGATCATGGCCAAGTTTTGAATCAATCTGGTTTGTTTAACAAAAGTGTATTACACCCAATCTCAACTGTACCTTTCACCCAGTGTGACATAAAATAGCTTTGAATTAATCATGCAATTACCGAATGACAGCTGTATGCCTATTAAATCTTTTTTTTATATAGATCTGTTTTTCTCTGTCTTTTCTCGTTGTTCGTCTGTCTGTCTTTGTCAACCACATTTGTGTCAGTCTATCTTTGCCCGGCAGTGTTTGTCTGTTTATCTTTGTCTACAGTCTACCATTTTCGCATGTCTATCTTTACCTATTGCTACATTCGGTGTCTGTTCATCTTTTCTGTCTAGTTGTCAGCCTGTATTTATCTCTTGAACTCTCTTCAATTTTTCTTTCTCAATTTTTGCACCTCAACTTCTATAAATAGAAGAAATATACCAGGAATGTTTACATAATTTGTAAGCTTATTTAGTTGATCCACATTACACGTCAACAAAGATTTCGATGCTTACTTCCTCTTTGTCTGTCTTTATGTGTGTTGTTCTGTCTCTAACTTCCTTATTTTTCCTGTGGATTACTTACCAACCACAGCCAGGACACTTTTTATGCACATGCTATTGAATATTCCTGTCACATTCCCTTAGTACGATGTATTGCCAAAAAAACAAGGCATAAAAACCGAGTGCATTTCCAGTACTTTGAGAAACTATTTAATCTCTGACAAGATCCTTAACATATGCCTTATTTATAGGTATGTTGTTTCTTCAATTGAGAGCACTTGGCAAAAATAAAATAAAGTCGGGGGTTGGTGGATTGCCATTTTATGCAGTTTCAAGTAAGAGTTTTAAACCTGCATCCAAAATTATAACATTATAATTATTGAAATTTAGGATGCAGGTTCAAATCTCTGACAAGATCCTTAACAGATGGCAGGCCTGCCATTTATGCTTGTTTCATTTATTTAGAAAGCATAATGAGCCTAATTTAAAGAAAACACTTCCATATTTATTCTGCACCCCTCCCTGTGTGTGTGTATAATAATAATAATAATTGTATACATTGAGTTACCCGGATAGGGAATGCATTGTTGCTTGGTGACCTTGGCATGTTGAGCAACTATATGGGGCTACATGCATCAAATACAACTATATTTACTTAATACACTCTACAGGGGAGTCGATACAGGGGGGGGGGGGTAGGATGGGGGGATATATACCTACTTTTTGGGATCAGTGCAATCATCCCCCCCCCATATAGATTTTATGCTACTACCATCATGGCAACAGTCATAATCATTATTATTTGTTTCAAGTAAGTAAGTAAGTAAGTAAGTGAGTGAGAAGTAAAATTGTATTTAATGTCAGATAAAAGGTACAATAAAGAAACATAATCACAAGTGCTTGTCATCGACAATAAAGCATAAAATATAAGCTAAAAAAACATGTATGTTAAAATTAGGTTAGACTAGTGTTCAATTTCTTAGCTGGTAATTGGTATCCCTTTCTTTAGAGAAATCACAGGCACTTGGTGGCAGACAATTCATCCTTATCTTACAGTTAGTTTCATTAAAAACGGTCGACTCAAGACAGCTGTAGCAGCCTATTCCTGGCTGTAGCTATAACTGGTAGGTAGTGCATTGCATGGCAGAAGTGTCTAGCTTTGTCTAAGTTCAATTTGATAGGCCGTTTTCAATGAAACTAATTGTACTTGGCTGATACGTTTTCACCACTGGGACAAAGAAACTGGAGTACCTGACACTAAACATGCAACAAAGATGCTTTTTGGAGCTGATCACTTCGAGTTGCAAATGCGATGTAGAGAGGTGAAGCCAAAAATGAATTCAACTCATGCTCATCTTTGTGCACTCAGTGTACCATACACTGTAGAATTATTTGGTGATGATGTCACCAAGAAAATAACTGAAATCATGTTAAAAAAACTGTGTAGCTGGTACAGCAATGCGACAAAACCAGAGGGGCCGCAGTCGAGGGCTTAATAGAGGAGGTCCGGACCTGACACCAGCCAGAACACCCTCCGCCACCCTAATGGCACCACTCTGGGAAGGTGGGAGGACACATGACTCCCACTTAATCCTTAGGATCAGAAATATAATTCCTATCAAACTTCAATAAGTATCATTTAATTTTGGCATTCTATTTCTGCTCCACGGAGAGTGGCGACCACGTGAGATTTTCAAAGTGGGTCGGACATTCAGCCATAACTAGATAGGCCTACACCATGTGCTTTACAGCCACGATTTTCTGTCAACGAGATGGTGGGGCCGAGGGCATTGATGTCAACGAGTTTGCCGTCCTACTGTCAACGGGTTGGTTGTCAATGAAATGGTTGTCAACGAATTGGCTGTCGACGATTTTGCGTGTTGACGATTTGACTCGATACCCTACACATGTAGACTACAGTTAGTTTCATTAAACACTGTTGACTCTAGACAGCTGCAGCAGCCTATTCCTGGCTGTAGCTATAACCGGTAGGTAGCATCGCATTGCAGAAGTTGTCTAGCTTTGTCTAGGTTCAATTTTACAGGCCGTTTTTAATGAAACTAACTGTATGTACATTTATTAGTATATTGCGAAGGCTTGTCATAAATAAGTCTCTGCAATTAAGAATTCACTCACACATATCGTAGAGCACGCTCAAATAACTTTTCTAATTTGATAGAATCAGTCTTGGTACAATAATGCTATACATACAGTCAAAAATGTTTAACTTTAACTTAATCTTCCACACTTTTTTGTCAATTTTTTTTCACATAGTAAGAAAATTTTAGTTGACTGTCTATGTTGACAACCGGCAATTTAACACAATTTGTACAAAATTAGTAAAAGAGGTACCCCCACTTGTTTTGGAAAGGGATCGAGGGAGGGGGGATGATCAATGCAATCAGCCCTCCCACCCCCCCCCCCTCAACTCTGAAATTCACCTTCTGTCTAGCAAAAAATATATAGGCCATCTTAATTATGTCAAACTGCATTGAAAGCAGAACCTATTTTTTTTTTTTTTTTTTTTTTGCAGTTATTAGACACGTTGGAATTTAAACATAGGCTGCGTGGCTTCAAACGCTCAGCGAATGGCCACATTGTACCATCAATATTGTGCAAATCTAGTTCAAGCAACCAGACATTTCTTTTTAATGTCATTTTTGTCCATTCAAGATATATAATCATAATTGATAATGTTAAACAAATTCCAATTTAAAAGAAAGCACACAGGGCAAATTTAGATGGTCTTACTTACATTTGTGTGAGATGATTTTTGAGCATCTTTGATAATAAATATTGATATCTATTTACTAATACCTATGTTGTCGCCATACTGCTACATGTACAGTATATTGAGTTTACCAATGGTCTGCAAAGTTGCCATGCCTTTCTTGTATATACTTTAAATATTAAACCTTAGGTATTTTTATCCCATTTGTATATTTTGACTGCTTTTTATGAGGCAAATAAAATCAATATCAATACCAATTCTATTATAGGCGGTGATAATGAATATGATATTGTACAATATATACATTTGTATGTCATGTTTAGTAGCATTTTTATGTGTTTTGCATGATAAACATGTTTCTGAGGTTGATTATTCAAGTGTGTGGTGTTACATAACAGACAATGGAATAGCCCAGATGATACACACCAGGGGGTGAACTTTTGTGTATTAAGTTTAGATTTTGGATATTGGTCAGGAAAATGGTTGGTTTGGCTCATTTCCCTTATTATTTAGTTTATAAGTAATCACAGCAATAAGATAAAATTTTAACATATAAATACAAGTACCAACTTTTCATGGCTTTCATTTTAAAATATGGCGTGCTAGGTTAGCGAATGTAGGAAATTAAAAATTTTTTAGCATTATGTTAAAAAAAATATGAAGTTAATTTCAAAATTTAGTTGAGAAAGTACTTTAAGTAAGCTACGTAATTTTAAAATTTCATTCATGAAAGATAAAAAAATTGTATATTTTATATTTTCTCCTAATTATAAATATTCTATATTATTTATGGCCATGAGATCCCAAAGGGCACAACTACACAGTTTTAGACATAGTCTCTTTATGTTTTAATTAAAAATAATCAAATACCTTTCAGTGCATTTATGGCTCCAGGTCTGCCCCAGAAACGAAACAAAAAAAAATTGGAATAAAAAATACAGCTAGGTGATCATTTAGAGTAATACCATAGAGTAACCATATAATAGTTTCTCTACGCTCAACACTTAGCCCTGTATGTTTAGCTGCATTTCCGAACAGTGGCGCTGCTGCATTTGGTGCTGAAGCGACCTCTGTGAGATTTTACAGAAACCAATGAACACACATCATCACTTCCGGCCGCGCGGCATCCACTCTGGCAAAGTTAGAAATGATTATTTCGTGGTGTTATTTGTGATTCTGTGAGGTGTTTGTGTACTTTATAACGGGAAAGAGTCGACACAGCAAACATGATTCCTGTGACAGATCTGCAGAGTAAGTTATTTGGCTTTAAAGTAATTTTTCTTGCTCCAGTCATTCAAAGATTCAGTGCAGTCCATGATGACGATTGAGTCAAGAGTAAAGTTGTCAGTTGTTGACTGCGTCAACCGGCGTGCCGACATACTGTCAAAAATCATACATAGTGGGAATTACTGAAAATAGAAACAAGAGTAAATCATTAATCATACAACCATGATTTGATACCCATGTTAGTCATGATCATGTTTCCTGTTTTCAGAAAAAGTTGAATTTCATTGCCCCTCCCCCTTCATGACACATTGACATTGTGTACATGTATATGTTTATTCATATCATTTAAGATTTTATTTTTTCATTCATGTTACTTTTGAGTGAACTATACCTTGAAAATAGATGGGCATGGTTGAAATATAATAGCTGATTCTGGGTTGGGTGTTCTCGTCTTAAGACTTAACAGTGATGGTTACTGCTTACTAATGAATTAGATTACAATTGTTTGATTTTGTTTATGATACAAACATGTGCGCGAATCAATTTCTTACATTCATTGACGATTGTTAAGTATTGGATGCACACAATAGGACCGTACTATATCTGGTTTTAAACATGAACTTACAACCATCTGCTTCCATTGATTAGAACTAGTGGTGATGCATGCATTCTACTTCAATACAGACAATGCGCTGACAGGGTGTCAAATAGTAAGCTAGATGTAAAAACTGCAAATGGGAAATTGCACAATGACAACTTTAACATAATCATTGAAATTTCTCTCTTTTCAGAAATTGGTGTTGGCTTAACTGGGTTTGGAATCACTTTCCTCATATTAGGCACATTATTATTTTTCGACAAAGGTCTTCTAGCTATTGGAAATGTAAGTGTAATCCATAAGATCATCTATAATTATATGATTTACATATTTGGTTAAAATGTAGTAGTGAAGAACAAGCATCAATTGATATGTGTAACTTTTGTTTTTCTTTTTGTCATTCAAAGATACTCAAATGTACCTTTCTCGTTAATTTCAGATCCTCTTTATTTGTGGTCTAGCCTTTGTAATTGGGCTAGAGAGGACATTTAGGTTTTTCTTTCAAAGACACAAATTAAAAGCTACTGGAGCATTCCTTGGAGGAGTTCTCCTTGTCGTAATAGGATGGCCTGTTATTGGCATGATTGTTGAACTCTATGGATTTTTCTTACTATTCGGGTAAGTAAGGAATTTAAAAAATAAAGGAACAGTGGTATATGATGTTATATCATTGCTGTTATACACAAAGACCCCTTCATCCTACAAGTTATCATGTGCATCAAGAAAGTGTTTAACCATTGTTTTTAGAATTAAACTGAATGTTTTAGCATGAAGCAATTTCTGTTGTATTTGTTGAACTTGCAATTTTCTATTTCCAGTGGATTCTTGCCTGTTGCAGTAAATTTTTTACGGCGAATACCTGTAATTGGAATGCTTCTAAATTTGCCATTTATCAGTTCGGTAAGTGCCATTGCTGTTGTATTATTTTCGGGATCCTTAATTCCTGTCGCAACAAAATTGTTCTGTGTAAAAGTATCTAACTTAAATTGCTATTGGCATATTTTTGTATTTGCTATCTTCAATTAGCATTGCATTTGATATATCAAAGATAAGACAGGAGTATATATTTGTCCAGAGACTTGCAAGTCTTTAATTTGTTGCAAAGATAAATAAATGTTTAAATAACAACAACACATTGGTAAAGTATCTTCACTTTACACTGTTAGCGTCAAAATGCCAATTATGAGATTATTAATTATTTGGTCATTTGCTTTTGTCTCATTGCAGTTGGTGAACAAGATAGGAGAGCCGCAAGGAATGGTATAGCACTTGATTTGAAAGCTAGCTTATTTTTCTATATTGTCTCATTTTCCTCTGTTTGATATGACATGTTTGCTTGATGCCAAATCTCAGTACTCTTTTGTGTATAATCCCCTATCATGTGCACTTCGTATTAAAAAGACAAAGTGCATGGTTACATCACAAAATACATATGTAGTGTTTGCTTCGAGTGTCACTTGAGTGTTTGTGTGAATCTGAATGGAACCATGTAAATTCATAAGCGAAGATTTTTAAAAAATCTTTATTTCTGCAACTGACCTTTATCATATATTTCATGATATTAATTATGTGAATTTTATTTGTGCGCCAAAGAAAAAAAAAAAAAAAAAAACAACAATTAATTGATCCATTCCAACCCTTTTCAATTTCACTCGGTGTCATTCATATGTTAAGGTCAAATTCACGTTGACTTGAATATCTTCATTAATCTTTGCTGATGTTAAAATTATTGTACCTAAATTGTATGTGCTAAGACTTTTGCTAACTATATCATCTACTTTAATAATGGTAAAGAAAGCTGTCAGTTAAAATGATCATTAATTAATGTTCTGGATGATATTGGATTAAGAGTATTAGGAGATATTCTCATATTGAATGTGGCCACGTTTGTTGCAAATGGTATTCATTATAAATTATATGCTTTGTTTTATTTATGCAATTGCATTGTTACTCATAAGTATTAGGTTATTTTTAAATTATTCATTCTTTAATTGTGATTATGCAATTATTCAATAAAGTTTAAAATACTATATTTTTGGAGTCATTTGATATTATAAAGTATGATTGATGCCATATTAATGCATGAATGAGAGCATAAAACTTTCGATGATTGTAATATATATGTAAGAAATCTTATATGAATGAGTTCTGTTTTTGTTCACAGGCCTGATAATTTATTTTATAAAGCCCGTGTAAGTATTCTATTATTTTGCTTGAGTTTTTAATGTTTGTCTTTATTTTTACGTGTTTGAAGAAAAATTTTACTTTAAAATATGACAATTAATATATGTTTCAGGATGGTTCCCAGTGATGAAGATTTTCGGATTAAGTTTTTCAATTATGAATCCCGGCTCACCTGTTTGCAATTGATTTATACTTATATGTGTATTATGTATTAGTTTGGTAAATGCTGTCATGTGATTCATAACCTAGTGTAAAAATATTTTTTTGTCATGAAGTATGTACGTCTTTTATGGATGCATTTATGAAGTATGACTGAATAAACTGAATGAATGGTTATGCCAGTGTAAGACATATCCTGTACCGTTGTGTTGTTTTGTGAGTATTCACGCTGTACAAACGCAACGCCTCGAGCATAGAGGAACGTCACTTTGGGCGTTTTACCTCATAACAGTGCAGGCAACCAGTGTATAAACAAACATAAATTGGTGATTATACACAACAGTGTGGATATTCTAATTGAAATGATGTGGTATCAAATAGTACAATATGACAGCTGATCCCTGCACTGTGTCTGTTGGTGAAATCCACGTTAAATTGCCTGCTGCATTGGCCTGTTGATATCAAAATACTTAACAACACTGAAACGGTGCGCTGGTATTTCCAATACAGTTAGTCATTTTACAACTCTGCTTTTGATATATACTTACTATACCTTGCCTGTTTGCGTTCTGGAAAACCAGGCAAGTTATTCGTTCCCCACCCAAAGTGAGGTTTCTCCACCGGAGAGGTGTTGTGTTTGTACAGCGTGGTATTAGTAAGGAGTTGGTATTATAGTATTATAATCTCGCAACTACCTCGCCTTCTAGCACTTGGCTAGTGGGCAGCTGCTCTTTAGCTCAACTTAGAGTGCAGTTGCACACTAGAGTATTAGCCAGTGGATCATTCTATGTTATACTTATTAGACCACCTGAGTTGTATGGATAAATAATTATAAATATGTGGAAACACGTACTCTAGCTCTATAGCTGGTAGAGATTTGAACAAAAACAAAAAAGGAATCATTTAAATGACAACGTTAGGCCTTTGCGTTGCACCACTCTCGCCGAATTTGGCCTCAGGATATATATTATATCAACCAATTATTTTTTGGCGCCAAATTTGACGTTTTGTGATCTGATAACAGGTGGCAGGCACAACCGAGCTATGCACAGGCGCCCTCTACAGGGAATCCCTGCCTGATGACGTAGGCAGAGGGAGTTCCCTGTCAAGGATCATGGAGTGAAAAGTGGAGCTGAGGTGGAGAAAAAACGATGTAAAACATCGGATAGCCTTTACTTGTGACATTTCTAATAACTTCAAGGTAATGTGCAATGTATATTAGACAATCAAATGTTGTTTTAAACACCAATTGTATTCATTTTGATGAGAAATTTGCAAGGGTGTGAGGTGGTTGTGGCTTCATCAAAGGCAAAGCTAAAAGGGGTACAAATCTGTCCGAGCTCAATTTACGAAAACTTAGCAAGTGAAGGTTATGCACTTACTCAGTCTCTGTGAGTCACGCTGAGGAAATAATTGCCTTGGTATGTAGATAAAACGTTTACAGCTTTCGTCAGGGTGTTGATAAGCATGATAAGGGTGGAAATATTTGTAAGCCAGCTTTCTGACAGATTGTGTTAGTTTTTGACTCAGTGGAGTCTGCTCAGATTTTTTTAAACTTTCAGTTTAGACGAAATGCAGCATACTACTCTTCTGCAAATAAGCTGGTGATGACACACTGACCACAGTAATAACACTCGTGGGTAATGATGTAAAACTTCATCTGCAGCAAGCTTTTGCAGTGTGCCAATTTCATGTGGATAACACATTAACAGTGGATTGATCATTCATGAACAGAAGACTTGGGGAACATGTAGCATTTAATCATGCAATTGGCGCTATATTTGGTGTTCATTATCTAAGTGGCACATTTATCATAGGTTCACTATGTATGATGCTTTCTAATTATGCCATTAAATTTGTTAGAATAGAGAAGGTATTCTACACTTGAATAGTTTAAATTCAGTTGGCCATGATAATAGGTTAATATGGGCAATATCCATGATATCTTTTGTATTTAATAACTCCATTTAATTGCAGAATTCATCATGTACGCAAACAGCATGAACAGATCAAGGGATGGCCGCGCCATGGTCCCAAAAGAAAAGGGCAGAGATGATGGTTGTTGCGGCATTGACTTCCTCAAATATGTCCTTTTTATTTTCAACTTCATATTCTGGGTAGGTTATCAATCACGATTATTGCATTGCCTGTTTTGTAGGGGGGGGGGGGGGGGGTAGAGAGGTTGACTCCTACACCAGAAGGCCTTAATTATCATTTGTGAATTGGGCAGGCATATATATGCAGTTAATGTTTTAGTTAAAGTGGTTCAGCTAGTTGAATTCATAGTTGTATTAAATGCTACTGTTTTGTATTTAATATCTATTTAATTAAAATAGTCTGAGGATTATGTCAATCTGTCTGATCTCAGATTGTTGTCAGATTATATTTGTCTTATCTAGTGCTTCAAAAGCAAATATGTATCATTGTGTGCTAATTAGCATTTCTTTTTTCTTTTTCATCGTTGAGCAGTTGTATCAATAATTATCATGCACATTGTACATAATATTAACTAATGAATTTAGGTAGATAACTGGTAAAGACTAAAATGTTTCTTCTTCATTTCCAGCTATCAGGCCTTGGTATTCTAGCGATAGGAGTATGGACCATATTGGACAAGTACCATTATATCAGCCTGCTTACAACAGAGACCTATTCTGCCACCACTTATCTTTTGCTCGGAACGGGTGCAGTGGTTATTATTGTGGGATTCATCGGCTGTTGCGGTGCCTGGCGGGAAAACAGATGTTGTTTAATGACAGTAAGTAATATTTAAGTGATTTTAACCTCTTAATGTTATTATATACTGTGTCCTGTGATGATAACTTTAGCCCAAGTCAAGCAAGGCCATGAGCATGATGAGTAGGTTTGAGTCGCTAATATAAATTTTTCCAGCTTAATGTAGTGTCAAAGCACGGCTGAAATGGATATTGTCTAATGCTAAGTAATGATATGAAAATGTCCAATATAATAAAAGGAGATTCAAAATCAAAATACATTTTATTGTCCTTTCATATACAAGTAGTAAACAAACAAAAAATAGTGTATAAATATTTAAAAGGACTGGGGACCACTTAAGGACAAGGTGTGGTCGTTATCATTTTGTCATTATCAAATTGCCCCCCATGGATGGAAGGAGGAATACTTGCATGCACAGACCTCTTAGACAGTGTGAGGGATGCTAGTGCTTCTATTAAATTTCACTAAAAAACCTAAATTGTCTACTATCCTTGAGCATTGAATTGAGATTGCTGGATAACGCCAAGGAGGTCACCTGGAGATGTCTTTAGTCTTTACTGTCCTGAAGTCCCAGGATGCTGTATTAAATGTGATATACTACTTTTGGGTTATTTTCATATGCGAGCTTCACTGAGCATGGAGTCACTAGGGAGTCAGTGACATACTTATGTGACATGAATGAGTAATGTTGCTTCCACTCTTGATTTTATGTCAAAATGAAACACATTATATGAATTGTGTTGTTGGAATGTTGCATCTAGGAGAATCATGCATAGTTGGGAATGATCGAAAGTTACTGTTTTGAATGCAGAACTGTGAGTTCATTATTCTCTGAGAGATCTCCATTACAAATTCCATGAGTAGAATTACTCACATTAGTCTGAAAAAACATCTTTGATTTGGAGCAGTTGTGTTAACTGGGAGAATGACATTTGCCAAATGTTGTGCTGTAACAAATGATATTATAATTGTCCATGTTAATCTCCGCATCTAAGACCACATAATTGATAATCATGAGCATTGCCAGCTTATGCTCAGATACATGTACTAGGATGTGTTGAACATGTCAAAGAGTTAAAAAACAACAACTTGGAACATCATACATGACCTAAAAAACATCAGTGTATCGTGACAATTTCACAGCTCATTTTGGGAGACCTAATTCGCACCTCCTAGGGATTTATGTACATTTTTCTACGTTTCGGCAGTAAGCAAGAGATTTTTTGGATTGTCAGTCTTCTTCAGCTTCGTGGCATTTTTATTTCTGGGCATTTTTGAAAAATTTATGAGGGGAGAAGTGGCTAAAAAAAAATTTGTAGGGATCTTCCCAAAATATACTTTATGATGTGCTTGGTGCTAATAAAAAAATATCTTCAAAATAGTAATGTTATGATTCTCTCCTTTGTTTGCACTGACTCATCATGGTTGTGTTTAGAAACATTTTGGAAACATTTGTCCAGCTGTTAGAGACTTTTTATGCGGTTTCTTATCAAAATTACAAGTCTTGTTGTGGGGCCAACTCTTGAGATTATTTACCCATTTGAGATAACCTTCTAGTTTGCCCCGTCATAAATAACTTTCTTTTTTCATTGCAGTATGCATCGTTTCTTCTGCTGATCTTTTTACTGGAAGCCGTGGCAGGAATATTGGCTTATATGTATGAGGCAGCTGTAAGTATAAGATTTACATTTGTGATATTTTGCCTAATTGTATAGTTTGTAAGTTTATTTTTATGCTGCATTACAGACATGTAAAGTAATGAAGTGATTTAAATCGGGTTATTCAACCTCTATGCTCAGATTATTAGATCGCAAAAAAATAGGGGGGGGGGGGAGCAGGAAGGTTTTTGAAAAAGTGGGGTGGTTGACCAGTATTTTCTTAATATTTTTATATTAAAAAAGGGGGCAGGGGGGGGGGGGCGCAAAATGTTCCTGTCAACCCCCCCCCCCCTCTTCTTTAATGGAACAGCTCTAAGTGCTAAGTACATAAAGTACTGCATACAAAATAATTTTAAACAAATTCAGATTTTTGCTTTAGTTTGAAATAGTTATCATGCATCATGCGAAATGTCAATACAGGATGTTTTGTGCTTATGACATAACATGAAATTGTATGTGTAGAGTCTTGTTTTATATGCCTCAACGACTTTGGCCATTTAATATAGAGATGTAATTAAGTACTATTTTGGAACTGGCATGAATTTACTGTCTGCTTTGTGAATTGGTGGGCCTTTTATGTTCTGCATAAATCATCTTTATCATGTTTATTAAACATGTCATTGTTATGTAAACAAGGCAGGAATGTCCTAGTATTCTGCTTGGATTTGCATTTCCTATTGTGTCTGTCATGAGGCTATTATGTAATGAGAACAATGCAGTAATGTGGCACACCCAAATTACTGACATCACATGTGCATTAAGGTGAAAATTATACAGCCAGATAAGATAAATAATAGATTGTGGCATGCATCTATTATATTTTACTTGTACAGGAAATATGATATCAGAAAATTACAGAACCAAATTAAAAAGTATTTGAATAATCGAATTAAACTGATGATGGAATGTGGCATGTATCTATTATATTTATGCCTTACTTTAGTAGATGAAATAAGTTTTTATCAGAAATTAAGTTATTCAACATTGATGTTAACCATCTGCTGACATTAGCATAGATTATGATCAAGATTGAACAATCGATTGACACATTCCAATTAAAGTGCATATTGTACATGCGTTAACTTCTGCATTTATTAGGTCCATGACGAATTGGTGCGCAGTCTGAATCAAACGATGCTGCATAATTACAAAATGGACGTGGAGAAGACTCAGGCTATTGATGACATGCAACAGAATGTGAGTTATTATTTGATTATCAGTGGTTATCCAAATAAATTAGAAAAAGTTAAAGTTAATAATATATATCATGTATGTTGACATAGTAGGTGAGACACATCTAACAGTGTGTCAATGAATGAAATTAATAATTTTGAGATGTATACATAGCATTTGCCTTACTGATATTATTCTTTCAGTTTAAATGTTGTGGCGCCAAAGATTTTCAAGACTGGAACAAAAGTCGCTGGTTGAAGGGCAACCCAGAATTGAACAATACAGCCCCAGATAGCTGTTGCAAAACCATGTCTTTAAACTGTGCACATAGGGATCATCCTTCCAATATTTACTATGATGTAAGTAAGCTGTATAGGTGTTGTGCTATATTGTCACAAGGTGGCATATGAGCATGCCACCTTGTGTTAAACTGAAACATGTAATAGAGGTCCAGTCAGTGTTTATGCCTTGTCATGTTTGGTTAAGCTTCATTTATGCCTTATCATGTTTGGTTAAGCTTCATTTAAACCAAAAAAAATCTATATATTAATGTTCAGTTTGTAGTAAATTTGACTGAAATTATTTAAAATGAAAACTTTATTTGCGTCTTGTATCAAGAATTTACTTTCAATTTCAAATCATAATTTTGCAGGGCTGCATTCATGAATTGGAGGGGTATTTAAAAGAACATCTCATCATATTGGGAGCAGTGGGATTGGGAATTTGCTGTTTACAGGTGAGATATTTATTTTTTGAGGGCCATACTTGTCTTATGGTTTAAAGATGAGAAGATTGCAAAATTTCTATGGTATGACAATTCATGATTTTTCTTCTTTTTCGCTGCAGATTTTTGGGATCGTCTTTGCCTGTTGTTTAGCAAAACGAATAAAGGAGTGGAGAGACCGAGAGGCAGCCCTTGCCTGGATCGGATAAACTTCTCAGTCCAAACAAAACATTCTGTGTCTTCTGTTCAAGCTGGGATTCCTCTATTTAAAAGCACAAATAATAGTTATTATATGGTGCACGAAGACCTTTGTATTTCCTAAGACAATTTTAGAGAACGCATACAATTGAAAATTTGGTGCTTAAGAGATCGTGACACTATATTGCATGCATGGGTAATTTATAGGTTCCATGTTTTCTTACTAATTCTTCATTTTATTGTGGAGAAGTACCCGATTCTTGAAGAAAGTTCTG
This sequence comes from Alitta virens, assembly GCA_932294295.1. Taxonomy (NCBI): domain Eukaryota; kingdom Metazoa; phylum Annelida; class Polychaeta; order Phyllodocida; family Nereididae; genus Alitta; species Alitta virens. Next base: position 23,636,291 of record OW028581.1, read on the forward strand.
TAGGGTTTGAAATCAGGCTTGTGGTGTATGTTACAATAAATGATGTCACCAATGGTTAGTTGGTTTAAACAATAGATGATGTCACCAAAGGTCATGCACTTGACCTTTAGCAACATCATCTCTTTTTTGAGGACAGTCATGAACCTAACCATGTGTGACTTACAAGCTCCACTATGATATCTATTCTTTAAAAGTGCACCTTTCATTTAGTGGGAATGTAACAATGCTACTTATCTGAAACAACTACACTTTGCCAGTTTTTCACAGACCAGTTCCCATATTTTTAATCTTATGTGCTTAATTTTGTATGTTTTATATAAATGCACATCGCAGTATCATTTCTTAATCTTAGCATTGATAAGGTCAGTGTATGTACTACTTTGGGCAGTGAAACGCAGTGGGTAGCACCGATGTGTACTTTCCTCTAATGCAGGACTTTGTCTTGGATTTGTAATGCACCCTTTAAATGCTGCTTAATGAAGGACGCAGCCATTTTACAGTATTGTATTATTTTATTGGCATTATTGGCCAGAAATTTTCATATTATTATGTGTTGCTTATGACGTACCCAATAATATGTGCTTAGAAATATATGTCATATATTTTATAAATTTGTAATATGATATAACAGGGCTATCATTATATGTTGGTTGCCTTGGCAGTGTAGAAACGTGAAAAGTTATGAGTTATGCTTGATACAAGCAAAAATGAATTACAAAACTTGTTTGAGTGGTGAATGAAATAGTTTATGAAAAGTCATACAAGAAATCCATTTGATATAAAAGAAACTCCCGGATATATGAAATTGATTGTAGAGTTTTCTTGTTTGTTATGTAAAGTGGTACATTTATTTTGTCTCGTCTCGATGACTTGTGCAGTAAATGTCGTTACCAAGCTTCTCTTGTTTAATAATCAGTCATCATGTTTATAAATTATACTGTGATTTTGTGACATCGAAAGTGAAACTACATCCCACCTGTCACATGGTAGTCTCATAACTGTTACATACTCATTGGTTAATCAAAAATTATTTTGTCACAGTAATGGAAATTTATTAATATTGTGTGAAAAACCAAACTGATAAATTTTGTTTCTTAGATGAAATTGCATTTAATTATGTTTCATATGAGTGTTAAATCAGTTGAAGAATGTTTGTGAGGTGTAATTGAGCAGTTGAGAAGCGAGATGTGACTGACGTCAAATTTAATCATGGAAACCATTTATATGAGGTATACATATAATTGTACTGTTATTTATTACATATGTACGTATGTATCAATCTTGTTATTTGTTGTTGATAGAAAATTTATCAGACATGTTATGATTATGAGCATGAGTAGCTACGAATAGATGATATAATTATTTTAAACAAATTTTACATCTTTGATGTATATAGCTCATTGACCAACTTGTATTAATTATCATAAAGAAGAACAGGTGTGAGTTAAATTCTTAGCTTTTCGGTAATTATTGTGAAAATAATATTAAATGTGTATAATTTGCAAAGCTATCTCTATGCAAATTTTTTATATTATAATCAATTTCATTTACATGTGCATACCTTGTAGATCATTTAAGAAAAAGTTAGACATTGGATTTAAGTATTTCGGAATCTCAGAGCTAAAATGTTTTTTGAGTTGTCGGTGATAATTGCAAACCAGAGCCGTTATTGATCTTGGTTTACCTATCAAGCGTGTCTCAGTAATTACAATCTATAGAGTGCTGTAGTTGAATGTTCTATTATTTGACATGGCAAGAGAGTTGTAGCTGGTTCGATAAGTGAAGAAATTTGTAATATTAGCATATACATTTCGCTGTGAATTTAATGAATGCAGGGCATACGCTTCAAATTATGTCAACCGTTAATTTGTTGTTGCATCGCAGTTGTGCTGCTAACTAGTAAATTAAGCTTTGGTGCTGCTTTGAGCAATAATTGTGGTTAATACTTATAAGTTAAAATTTGTGAAGTCTCCGTTCTGCTACTTTTAAAGTACCACGTGTTTGTGCGGCAGCTTGGTAGCTATCTATTATTAGTTATCATCAATGATCAATTATTGATCACAGCAGTTAGATATAGTATGTGTCAGACTTTTCTGTGCATTGCATTGGTTTGCTCAGGTATGCATTTGTTTGCATCAGCCAAATGGTATTGTTTCATTATCTATTGTTGCTAGTTTTGTCTTTCAATGGAATTGATTGATATATTGAGCTATCGTAATGTTTGGTTGAGACCTTGGTTTTTTTTAAACCCCCTTACGTTCATATTAATTAATTAAATGAATGTATTTTTTGCTTATTATTATGAACTTATTAATAAAATGCTTATATTTATCCTGTATATGATTCTTTTATTTTTTTCACACTAATGAGTATTAGATACGTATGTCATATCTATAGTTGGGTACCTGTATAAGTTGGTCCCCTCCTTCCGCACAAGTGCATAGGCAGGGTTCCAGTGCTAGGTACAGGTAGAGTGTTAGTGGATCAAAGGAGATTCATCCTGATTATAATTCACTAGGGGGCGCGAAATTATCCGTTCTGACTGCGGCGCCACCTTTTGGAACTGCAATGAGTTCTAACTTATCAGTTGTTACCAGCTTTGACTAAGTGCCAGGTGATTTAAGATAGAAAAGCAGACGAAATGACATAATTTGGAATCAGGTGGGTTAAGTTGTTACTTCATTAATTTTTGCTTTTGCCTAAGTTGCCCACATAATGATTAAAACAGACGTAGCAAATCAGTACTTATATATATGGTAATTTATAATACGTGGGCAATGATCCGTATCTTTGTAGAAAATGTGCACTTAACTACAAACGAGACAAGACCACCCCTTCGTATTAACTTGAGTAAAATGAGACCCAACACAGTCTGATAATGATCCCTGTTCTTTTTGGGGTGTTTTTATTGTGCCCCTGGGGGTATTTTGGTCTTCTTTCTTGTGGTGTTCTTTGCTTCTGTCGTTTGGGGTTAGAACCCCACACCTGGTCATCAGATGTGCCCAAGGTGTAGCCCACAATAAAGGGTTTTTGAGGCAGGTGCCAATGAGTTTGGTTTTTGGGGATGAGCTCAGGTAAGCATGGGTGACAGGCTGACAGGCAAAAGATAACTAGATCATCAATGAAAAGAACCGTTTTGTGTTTTGTTTTATGGCGACCTTTCGGACAATAATCAAATTATCAAAAATACTCTGATCAGAACAGAGTGCGTTACTGGAGACCTGCGCGAGCACCAAAATCCTACCCACTCCCGCCCTGCCTCTGCATGTCTGAGCCCGCGCCCGCGTCCACATTCATATTTTGGGGGCGCCCACGGGCAGCCCACAAATGCATCCCCTATGTCCGCGCAAGCAGACACATGTCCATGGGTATATGTCCCCACAAGATCTGAGCCCGCTAGTGTCCGCACTCACAAAATTTTCCATTTCCGTTCTCATCAATTACGATATCAAAATTTTGCCAGACATCAGAGACTGCTTTATTTTAACACTCCAGTCATCAGTGAATTTGTAACTTGTTCATTTTACTTAGCCATGTTGCTAATAGGAACTTCAGCTTGTGACTGAATGATGCTAGAAACTGAGGACCAGTTATGAATATTCCCTCAAATAAAATTATAATGCTGTTTCAGTTAAAACCTTAAACTGAGACAAGATATGACCCAAACAGTGTCTTTGATATAAATCACACAGTTCATGCTCCAGTGAATAACGGTTGATAATCAAAACACATGGGATTATCAGCATGTGGGCCTTAATCACCCTCTGTTCCGACTTCATTGAAACTTATTGTAGAAGTTATGTTTCATTGCTTGCTTTCATATGAATCTTGATTGTGATGTAATTGTAATTCATAATAAGCAGAGTTATCTTTTTTACTGGCCTTAATGTAGAGGTGATCTTAATTGTGAGTGTGATTTTAGTTGCGAGGTGGTCCTAATAGCAAGGAGGTCTTAAAATGTGCTTTACTTTATTTCATAAATACAGCTGGTTGTATGATTGTGTCAGTTACTGAAAAGCTCTGGTATAAATTATAATAAAGAATGGACTGCTTCATTAATGACTGTGCCAGACGGGTAATTATCAGGGGCATCTTGCTGTACAAGCCCGCAAGTCTCTGCCCGCACCCACCCACTGCAAAGCGCACAGCTTTACTGTCAAGCCCACGCCTGCCCCACGCCTGCCCACGCCTGCCCCATGCCTGCCCACGCCTGCCCAACGCCCGCCATCTTACACATGCACCTGTGCCTGCGCTATAGAGTTTTTCACTGAGCAGCCCAGGGTTGGACTTTAACCCGGGTAAAATCAATTTTGCCCAGCCCAGTGGGTAAAGCCTGGGTATAACCCGGGCAAAACGGGTTTAACCCGGGCAAAAGTGGGTTAAACCTGGCCAAAACCCTCTTACAAGCTCAACACATGGGATTCCAAATTAGTAGAAATACATAAAACAGTGACTTTAAGGAGAAATAGATTTGCTTTCTTAAATTGTACTTTATGGGCTATCATTGAGCTTTATACACTGAGTATAAAATAGGCAAAATGAGTTAAATCCACCAAAAGTGGGTTAAACCTGACAAAAACTCTCCTACAAGCTCACAAATGCGATTCAAAATTAGTAGAAATACATATAAGGGTGGTGGGTGGATTAGGGCTAAGTTATGACCTTTATTTCTGCACCTACTGGACTGATTAGGGCAGGCAGGAACCTTGGCAATGAGATGATGGATGAAACAGCCATCCGACTTAATAAGGCTCGACTAGGAAATGAACTCAGGACCCAGTGGTTGGAAGCCCACCCCTACTACGGGCCCCTAGAAATACATATAACAGTTCTTAAACTTTACTTTTAATTGGCTATCACTGAGCTTTACACATCTTATGGGCATGAGTATCAATTGAAGAATGCAATTCCTGAATTATAGTACAGAGACTTAAAATAATGATCTACAGACAATCATACAGACTGACAAAAAGTGACTTCTAATTATAGAAGTTCAATTCTTATAAAAACTAAACCACATGGGACCATGCTATTTTAGTTTGAAAAAGTTACATGTCCTTGTCTGCTGAATACCAAAGATTATAATTTTGAAGCTAACAACAATGGCGAAAAATTGCTAAACCATCAAGTAATTTAGTGTTTTCACAATTGCAAATTGGGAGTAACTACCATTGATCTTGGTTATCAGTGGTTATGTCCTACCATCATGTAGCATCATCTGTGCAAGGTTTAATATTTCAGATACAATAGCTTAAATATTGTTTTGTCTTTCCTGCACCTTTTGTACTGATTATAAGTAAAATTATGGACCCAGGTTTAACCCACTTTGGGCAAAATGTCTATTTAGCCCAATCCAGGTTTAATACGGGTTTAACCCGGGTTAAACCCGGTGGGTGGGTTAAATTTGCCAACCCTGGAGCAGCCCTAAGTTCAGCAAGACATAAGTCCTTCCTCTCCTCTTGTTACTCATTTTGCTTTTCAGACATAGAAGATAATCACTGACTTATTCAATAAAAATAACTTTCTCAGAAAAATAATAAAAATCAAATGAATGATAAGGTGTCAAATATACATTAAAATGCACTAATAATACTGCTGCTAGGATGCACTTTGCTTCAGCCAATCACAGCCAAGGGGCGGGAACTTTTTCAGCCAATAGAATTGCAGTATTGTGTCATAGCCACCTGGCGGAAATACAGAGAACCTTCCGTGAAAATCCACTATTGCATACATGTGTGCCTGTCCTGTATGATATACACTCTTTGGCATGTTAACAGCACTAAGTCTGTAATTGAAATAATAGCTTGCAAGTTTTGCAATAAGGGCTTTTGTTCAACCTTGAAATCCTGTTTTCTGATGATAGGGCCTATCAAAGTAACATTTCATGACGACACTGTGCCTATGCACACATCAAATGAGATAAAAATCGGTTTTGGCCTCATTCAACAACTTGATTATTTTTTGCATTTAACAAGGGTTTATCTCAACTTGAATAAAATGTCATGGGCAGTGATTGGGCACACGACAAGGAAAGGTCAGCAAGGAGGAAATCCTCAGGTAGGCGAGACAATTGGAAGGCTTTTAAAGTCTGAAAATGAAAATATGAAAAATGCTACTTCAAAAATTTTTTCTAACTACTAAAACTGAAACTTCAGGAAAAAACCATTCCATTTCGAACTGTTGTTTTTGTGAAATATTACTGTGTTAAGGTTTTGGATAGTGTGTTTCTTGCAGAAAATAAGGGATATTAGAATTTATTAAAAATTAGTCTGGCTCATTTTATGTTTGTCCACCAGTGTTGGACTGTCCAATGTCTTCAACTTCAAATTTGCTTTCCTTCTACTAGTCTGTCTTTTTTTTGTGCTCATAATATCCTAACTAGAAGATATGCACTTTGTCCAAGCCAAAATAAACTGATCGAATTGTTGAGTCAGACTAAAACCCAAATTTGTCATATTTGCTATAAAGCTAATGACAGCATCTTCCTGGAATGTTAAATTTTGACTGATTTAATAAGGAAACAGTATTTCTAGGCAGTATAAAAGGCCTTTTCGCTTAATTATAAGTTTCATGCAGCAGGCAGCATACTGATACACATTGGCTTGCCTTATTTTTTGTGGCCAGGAGTGTATATATAGTGCTCAAATCATCATTGAATTCAGTAATTAATATAGACCTCCCTCTATAACAAGCAACTGCGAAGAGTAGAAAAGTACAACGAAACTTTACCTATGGTCTTCCAGAGAAATTTGTGTCCTTCATTGCCCCTAAACCAATAGAGACCCACCTCAAATAAGGCCCTGCTGAAATGCTCTCTAAAAAAAATAGAAGGGAGGGCTTCTATTAGAGTAAATACAGTATAACTTAAGCTTAAGACTCAAACTATGGAGAGGTTCTGTGACCTAGTGGCTAAGGTGCTTCAAACCAAAAGGTTGTAGGTTCGAGGGCATGGAGGAACTGAGCAGATCCTCTGTAACTCTTTGCTCCACTCCACCCAGGTGTAAATGGGTACTTGGCTATAGGCAGTGATGGCAATTGTAAGTGCTTAGCCCCTGCAGGTAATTCTGTGTAACGGGCTCTGTGCTTCCCTGCTCAAGCTTGAACAGGCCTGCCAAGGGTGTAATTGTCGAGTCGGTTTGTGACAGCCTGGAGGGTGATAACATGGATTATGAACAATATTTACATTTACTATTACTAGTATTGAGACAAGTTGTTGATAGGTTGATAAAGGATTAAGATTGTGTTGACTTACCATACCAGAGCTGGATGTCCTTTTTGCATTTTGCTATTCTTTGCCTACAGACCTGCAGGACATAATGCAGTTCCACAGTGGCTCCTTTGTGGTTTTGCAAGCAACCCTTTCCTGTGTAGTGTTGTGCTGTTTTTGTGGATTGATCCTGCAAATCTCTGTCCCAAAAGGCCACTGTTATGTAACATACAAAATGGTGTACCTCAGGGGTGTGTTATGTGGCTGTGTGTATTACCAGAGTGTAACTGAATCAGAAGGTAAACTGGATTACATTATATTCGGTGGTAGGTGATATGATTCATTGAGTTATAGGATATACAATGTATTGCACATTGTGGTAGTAAGACCTAGTACACTGATACCAAATTTTTAGATCATATATCTCTGATTTATGAAAACATGTCAATTGTAGCTACAAGAAAAATATTATAAGACTCTAATGTTAGTCATCAGAAATAACCTCATATTAGTAAATCTACCTCGTTATAAGGAAAACTTTGGCTAAGAATATGTGGCCGTAATAACTAGGTAAGATTGAGACTGCAATATAACCCCACCCTGATCATTCTTTTTGATGTGAATGATGTGATCTTGTTCCATAAATCACAGCAGGTGTCTTTTGCACTGCATTAGACGCAATAATTGAGTATTTGTACTAGGCAGGGTATAATTCAGCATTGCTGAAGCACCAAGATTGTCTTAGAAGTGATTTAAAGCTGTATATCTTGGTCAGGCTTCACAGGCAGATATAATTATGAAATTGTTTAATTTGTATGAAATTGTATCCTATACCAATGCATGTCTCTTATAAGTATTACAAGCTATGTTAAAATTGCTATTACAACAAAGAAATTCCAAGATTCAGTAAAAAGGTTTAGTCTAGACCAGGTAATAATATGGCAAGTATGTATAGTTTTATTTATCATATTAAAACAAGTAATTCCTTGTGACGTTTTTAGTACTTTCTTGAGAAGACAATGGTCCGTTAACTCGTTTTCTTTTTGTTAAGTAATGTATAAATTATACAGCATTTTGTTTTTATCATGGATGAAATTTCATACGTGCCTGGACAAAAGCACGCTGCATTTCACCATTTCCATGTCATGCATGTATTTCTTTGCATAAGGTGTGGTATGATTCTGTCTCGAAATATATCAGAACTCTTGTGTTATATATTTTATATTTCTAACAGAAACTTATCAGAACTCTTGTGTTATATATTTTATATTTCTAAAAGAAACTTATAACTTGCATATATATATATATATATATATATATATATATATATATATATATATATATATATATATATATATATATATATATATATATATATATATATATATATACATGCTACATTCTGAGCATTGTGTTTGCATGTTTCCATCATGCTGAGCCTACATGATCCATATATGTCAGTATATGATACACTTCCAATTTCCTATACATTACATGCATAGGTGCATTGATATGGATGCATGTATATTAATTTGGGTTTGTACAGCATGTATGCATCTTTCAGACAGGTCTGTTCTGTGTGATCTCTGTCGGTTCCTTGTGGCATATCAAGTTACGCGGGGAAATGCATGTTATTGCTAGGCCCAGTTTTGCCCCTTGTGGTACACCTTATGCCAGGTGCAACGCACAGGCTTTGTCATTTCTGGAATTTCAACTTTCTGACCTTGCAAGTAAATAGATACAGCAAATATTGAAGGTATCCACATGATACGATATTAATTTTGATATTGTATTTGATATAAATTGCTTCATCATTTTAATAACATCGATTTCTGGAGGTGAATATACATGGTCCATCTTAGGTATCATTCTTTTTATGTCAAAGATATATACCAGACATACAATAAGAGAAATTTAACAATCCCTTCAATTCCAATTGATTGCATTCTGATGAACATGATACAAGCATAGATTGAGCACACTTAATTTGTTTGTATGAATATAAATTTTAAAGCAATTTATGTTCTATGAACTTGGTGTTAGAAATAAATTGCTCAATTAGGAGCATGCCTGTAGTTGAATGTAATCGAAATTAGGTATCATGCATATTGCATACTTATCATGAATAAGCTGACATAACATGATGCATGAAGTATAATTAATGTGTCCTCCCTAGATTAATGTTAAAAGACATCCAGTAAGCCCTCGATCTGCATGTTTTCTGTCTTCCTTTACTTTGCACAGTGACAGCCCACAAATAGGACCACCCGATATATTAAGACCTCGATTGTAAGACTGTTCCATTGAATCCATAAAGGGCTTTAAATTCTGTATTTAAAGTTGAAATCTACAGAGTACATATACGCCATCTGATGAGTTTGCATAGGGAACAATTATGCCACCTAGCGATAACCAACGTTATCTTTATGATTTTGAAAATCTTATTTATTAGAATATCGAAAGTCTTACTTATTAGAATATCGAAAATCGTATTTATTAGAATATCGAAAATCTTTTTTATTAGAATATCAAAAATCTTATTTATTAGAATATCAAAAATCTTATTTATTAGAATATCGTATTTGTGAAGAAACTTCGGAAATCTTATACGGATATATAGTTAGTAAATGAAGCGATGTCGCCTTTTGGTATTTATGTCGACCTTTTTGTCTTGTCTGGTTGTTGCCCTTTTTGGATGTCGACCTTTTGTATGACAAACTACTAAGATAATGTCCACTATTTATGGGATGTCCATGTTTTGGGAATTCGTCTATTTGACCGCGACCTTCATATATATTAGAATGTATTGTTTGTCACATTTTTAAAGATTTATCACACCAGTTCTATTATTTCTGTCTCAATGTCCTTGTCTCTCTTACTGTCTCTGGACATCCTTTATCAGTTCGTCTGTTGCATTATTCTTTCCTTTTGTCAATTTGTCTTTCTTTTTGTCCTTTCATCCTGCTTTGTCTTGCAAGTGTCTTCTTGTAAGAGTGGACAGCAATTACGTTTTTTCATTCTCTTGCAGCAACCATCAATGCATTAATACATTAATGCATGTGGGAAGCCTGCTTGTTTTTGCAGATTGCCACAGGGTGTTCCTGGACAAAGGCAAGGAGGGTCTGCATATGAGTCTTCTTTCAAAAGTGGATTTTCACGGAAGGTTCTCTATATTTCCACCAGGTGGCTATGACAGAATACTGCAATTCTATTGGCTGAAAAAGTTCCCGCCCTTGGCTGTGATTGGCTGCAGCAAAGTGCATCCTAGCAGCAGTATTTTTAGTGCATTTTAATGTATATTTGACATTTCATCATTAAGTTGATTTTTATTATTTTTCTGAGGAAGTTATATGTATAGAATCAGTTAGTTATTACCTACTGTGTCTGAAAAGCAAAATGAGTAATGAGAGGAGAGGAAAGACTTATGTCTTGCTAAATTCAGGGCTGTTCAGTGAAAAGATTCTATTTGCAGAGGGAATGCATCTTCGGGAAGTTGACCTATTGGTGGGCCTATGTACTGAAATGTGTTGTGATGTCATTATTTTTGACAGGAATACATGTAGTTTCAAATTCATGCCTGACCAGTGACGTTAGACGCTTTGTAGTAGATATTGAAGTTAAAATTATGAGGCAAAAAACAGGCATGGCACAAATCAAATATTGTCTGGCGAAAGACACGGGTGTCCAATCTTGTAAAGCACTTAAAGCGCAACATGTAATATGTGTCGTTGGTGGAGAAAAAGAATCCCAATTGTCCATTGGCAACTGAGGTCTTGATTCTTATTTTGTGGTCCTCTCTCTGAAGTTTACTGTAGTAGCTTCATACCTTCGGTGGAAGTATGCATGTCTGCCTCATTGTACATTGACATTTTCGGGTGTACAATACTGTACACGTCTTCATGTCTCATATGTAACCATTGTATAACGTTGTTTGCCTGTAAACCTTTCAATTGTTGCTGAAATAGTGATTACAATTTGCAAACTTGCAACCTACAGGCTCTTTTTCTTTTTAACAAAGTGGTAGAAACATGTATCATTGGCTGATAGAGCTGTTTTACCAATGTTTTATGGCTAGGTCCTGACCTCTGGCTAATCTGAGCACAGGTCTGTGTACCCCATCCCAGCACCTTTCCAAATCCACGTACGGTGAAATGAAGTGAAGCACATCATCACACCCATCACGAGATGTCGCTGAAATCGTGACGAGTGTTAACGAGCCCGTCCAGATAACCTTATCATGGAGCCAGTCGGACGTCTGGTCACGTGGTGGAAGCAATGACCTTAAATCTGGGTCAGAGGTCAGAGGAGTCGTTGGTCTTGTTTAATTCAATTTTGCACTGAGCCGGGTAATTGGCACAGGCCACTGAGGGGGTGTATAGGTTTGTAAGGAGAGGAGGGTCATTAATAATTCCAAGACTGAAGGGTGGAAGACCGTGGAACCCCTTGGAAGAGGGGCAGATAGGCACCTATCAAGGGGTTATCTCCGAGACATCCTCTTTCAGCCATCTTGTACGGCCATCTTGAACTTTTCATAGCACTTCAGACATACTGAACATACAAATGTATGGTAGTCAATGATCATAGGTCAAAATTGAAAGCCTGACTAGTTCTTGATTGGTGGTTTTTTGTCACCTTGCAGTACCCCGCGTAAAAATATGTTCGCACATCCATGGTGTTTAAACTTTAAAGGTCATCCAAATTTAGAGAAATGATATAGATAAGGCCTAATTAGATATCTTTAAGAATTATGGAGTTCTCTTGGCTCCATGGATTGACACTTTTATTATTTTATTTATTATTTTTTTTTTTTTTTAGTAAAATTACTCAAAAAAATTAAAAGAAAAGGATATAACTTTGTAATAATAACGAATTAAAATGGTCACCAACTTTCTTGTCATTTATACTTACAGCGCGAGTTGTGCTGGTATACTACTTTGCCTGATAGTATCTTATAACCTTTTTCTCTTGCACAAACAGTGTATGCGTAATACGTTGTGTGGCAGGGTATTATGTAGATTTATGCAATTCCAGTGTGTATGTGAACACAGTTTTGGGTCAAATAATATCATGTGCTATTTGCGAAATGCTACCTGGTTACAGACTTCAGTCTTGCCGTATGACTCATCTCCCGCCAAAATGGTGTCGTAAAAACCTTTTCGTCTGCTCTTCTTCATTTCCGCTCCGAGGAAAATTTTCTTGTCATCGTGACTAAGTTTGCACTTAACTCAGGCAGTATATAACTTAGGCATGTCTTGTAGAATATGCTAAAAGCCAGTGTAGGATTATTCAAGTTGTTACTTATGCTAAAGTCAACTAAACGCCTTAAGGTACCCTCAATAATGAAGTCTGAAAAGATACAACTCAACTCGGGCAGTGAAATTAAGATAGATAGATAGATAGATAGATAGATAGATAGATAGATAGTTAGATGGATAGATAGATAGATAGATAGACAGATAGACAGATAGATAGACAGATAGATAGATAGATAGGTAGACAGACAGATAGTTAGATAGATAGGTAGATAGATAGATAGATAGTGAAATTAAGATAGATAGCTAGCTAGATATAGAGATAAATAGATAGATAGATAGATGGATAGATAGCTAGATATAGAGATAAATAGATAGATAGATAGATGGATAGATAGCTAGATAGATAGATAGCTAGATAGATATATAGCTAGATAGCCAGATAGATAGATCATAGGTAGCTTGATAGCTAGACAGATAGATAGATAAATAGGTAGATCATAGACAGATCATAGATAGGTAGATAGATAGCTAGCTGGCTAGATAGATAGATAGATATAACATAGATAGCTAGATAGCTAGTTAGATAGCTAGATAGATAGATCATAGATAGATCAAGGATATATCATAGATAGATAGATAAATAGATAGATAGAAAGATGTGCCTATGCCAATGCAAATAAAAAAAGTCCACCCATGAGGTAAATTTGTCGGAGAATGGAATGATTTATAATCAAAACCGTTGACTAAAATTTTGGCTTACTTTGGGACTTTTGAACTAAGGTCATCATCAGAATGACTGACCACTCCCCCATAGCCATTTTCCATTTTCAACTGACAGTTTGTTCAGTCAGCTTATCTGAAAGGTTAGTCTGCCTCAGTCGAAGTCGTGTATGTCATTAATAATGATGACAATTATTAAATAAAGAAGAACAAATTCTCATTGAATACTTGTGGTAATAAAGGATTTGGGGTATATAGGTAACTTGTTAGTAAAATAATATTATAATATTTTAGTGTAAAATGGGTTCTGTAGTTTCTTTGGGTGTCAGAAACCTTTGAAAATATAGATACCTAGAAGGCTTGAACCTATCTTTACCCGGAGAATCACAACTAAGATGAGTGCACACACTCGGTAATTGAAAAGGCACCAGCAGGGCTTGTTGTTATTTTAACGTAAACCCAGAATTGACCTATTTGTAAATGCGGCTGATTATTTGTAAACTGGACATGGCAAGAGGCTGACCAGGTGACCAGATGCTCCCGACGCTTTGAAGATTATGACCTCACAAAAAGCATCCATCAGAGGGTCCAGGTGCTGTAAGTGTGATTTACTTTACATATGTAATAAAATTAGGCCCCAATTTGCACATATTGTGTGTGTTGGAAGTTGCTGCATACCTAACGTTATAGTTTCGGGAAGGTTTTGCTTACAACAGTATATATAATAGTTAAAGGCACCGTTTAACTGCCAAACTTATGGAAATTGATGATTATTTAGTAGTACATGTAAAAATGATATAATTTTATTAAATATTTTTTGAGTTGACAATCAACGAGGCGTGGGATAATTTCAATGAGTCAGTTTCCTAAGCTGTTATTTCAATATCTTGATTATTATAGATATGGCTTTTATTGACATTTGTTAATATCATAAAAGATACATATGTCACATATAACTATAATTCTACTCACTTAGTCTATCTAAAGCTACACCTACAGTAGTATGATATTCAGGTTCTCATTATTTTATACATTATATGCGAATAGTATATAGCTAAAATTCCCAGTTGCCGTAATTATGTTTTCTGGGCTGAGTCATGCTCTAAGTAAGATATTATACATAAAAGATAAATCCCAGGTCAAACCGCAAAGCATTAAACAAATACTGATCACAATATCAATATAAGATTAAAAGAACATAATTATATACAAATACTGACAATAATATCACAATAAATGTTATTGTCGGACACAAGTGCTGTGCGCTTCTGTTTTATTGTTGATGCTATTATCCGACTTGAAATAAAATTTTACTTACTTAAGATTAAAAATGTACAGTTTTTTTAGAGTGCTTAAGAATTCATTCTGAGGGACAATGCCAGAATGTAATGAATTATTCATGTTAGAAAAGACTTCTATTCACAAGTGCAATTGCATTTTTTATTAAAAAAAAAAACTTGGCATTCTAAAATGTCAAAATAATTAATATATAAATATACATATTTTGTCGATGGTCTTCCTTTTAGTATATCCAGTTATATTTTGCATCAAGGATGCGGTGTAGCTGGAGATGCTGGCGGTTTAAATTGTGATAATTAACAGACAAACAGACAGCTAGCCAGCCTACCCTTGTTACAGCTGCTCTGCTGTACATGTGCTAACATAATCATAACAATTGCACTGCATAACTTAGCAGCATAAGCCAGTTCATCATGCCAGTACAAACATTTCCATTGCTGTATAGTAGTGTTACTAATGTTACTAATGTCAACACATGTGTGGTCTGCTAAAGTGTGATGGATTCTCCAGTGCTACAATTGCCTACAATTGGCACATTTTTGACCCTCTAGCTAACTCCCAGACTATAATAGATTGAACTGGAAGTTAATCAATGTCTGCAATCACTCTACTGCCAATACATAAGAGCACTGAATTATTCATACACTTAAAAAAATGTCAACTGAATGCAACTTAAAAGCATGTAGCTTAATTACAGTCTAAAAATGCCCCAAAACGATACTCTATAGATTGACAACTGTTTATGATGCAGCAACAGAACTGAAATGAATTTGCTGCTGTTGGAAAAGTGCCACACTATATAGTGATGTTATAATGATGCATTGATATATTTTGGTCATATATTGCCAAGTTTGCCATGCAAAACGCAGTGCTACATAATGGACGGAACTTTCATCAATACATTGCAACTCAACTTTGTAACTTATAATGAGACATAACATAGTATTTACGATTTATTTTTTTCCTTAAATTTTTTCTATAAAAAAAAATAAGAATACCAAAACTCGCATACATTCTTTAATAATGAATAACTATATAATGTAATCATAAGCTGTTGACTCATTGTGGCATCACAGGCGCTTGCCGCGAGTCATGAAGTTCTCTTTCTGTATACGCTGGCAGTGCTACAGATACATTGTCGGCAGCAAGTGCCTTTGGTGGCGTCTTACATAAGGTTACACTTTGCATGTCCGAGACTCTTCTGAGGTGCAATTGGCCAAATCAAGCAAGGTTTGTAAATAATTTCTGCATTTATAGATCATAGATTTTGCATTTCTGGAAGCTCTTGGCATGGATATGTAGCTTTGCTGTTTTCTCTAACACACAATAGGTTGGTATAGCATGTAATTGCAAGTCTTATTTGTTGACTAATATATATATATATTGATGATTCAAGATTTACAGATTCAAGATTGCTTAAGCTTCTCTTTGTATCGATGGAAACTGAAGGACTCTGAATTTCATGTTAAGTTGTTTGAAGCATCTGGCAGCATTTACATAATCTTTGTTCCATTCTTGGTTATAGTTGGTTGTTTATATGCTGTTTTCCAGAAGGAGAAATATGTAATATATCATACTACTACTACAACTTCAGTCTGGAAGCTAAAATTATCATAAGCATTGTTTTTAGTGTTCAGCTCAGAGTATGCATGCTTTATATAGTTTAGGTTGACTAGCTCAAGAACTATGCTTGTTCTTGCCATGATTTACATGACAGCTTAATCCCTAGACATTTCCATGGTATTCCTGAGATTCGAACCCATGTCCCATGTATGTTATTACTCCCCAGCTGCCAACCCACGTGGCTACCACAAGTTAAGATGCTTGGAAGATGCTTAGAAGATGCAGTGTGATTCACAGGTCACTGACTACAGTAACAAGCAGGTAAGGATGCGGACTGCTGGCTTCTTAGCATCATTAATCATCTGGTCCAGTTGCCTCCCTGTGTTCAAAGGAGGAACCTTGTACTGCCAGAATTGCTCGAAGTTAAGCTGACCAAGACTATGTTCAGTCAGATTCCCATTGCAATGTTCACTCTTGAGTCCTCATTCAGCAGTTTTCAGCCTGTCCTCAGCAGCTGCAGCAATGTCAGTTGAAGTCTTTAAATAAGACTGATGCATTCTGCAGCATGGATCTTGTCTGTGGAATTTCCAATCCCATCTCTTTGATGCAGACTAAGCTATATCCTGCTTTTGTATGCATTTTGCTGTTCTCAAATGCTACACACTTTTGGCTGCAGCATATAATGCAAAGTTTTCTCTGTCACTTAAAAAAATTAAATCTTGAAAACAATTGCACTGTACTATACACTGTGTTAGTACACTGGTATATGAGGTAGACAATTAAGCTCACGATTGTAGCACACTAGGAAGGAATATGTCCTGACTGAAGCACACCTGAACCTGTCTATTACTGTCATTCACACACAACTGCCACCACAGGTTGCAAGCTTTGGTAGTTGACCCACACTTGGATCCATTTTATATGCATAACTTTGCAAGTATTTTTCGTCTAGGTGTAAATAAACTTTCTTGAATCCTGGATGTTTTTGCTTCAGTTGAATTGGCTAGGTACATGACATTTTAAACATTTCATTGGCTATCATGGTTTAATGAACGAGGAGGACAGGTTCAACAGAAATTAGGCTTCCGAGATAGTATGTATCCCAGGTCGTACCAATATTGGCTGGACATCAATGCGACTTGAGCGACGCCGGACCGGCATCCGAACGATGGGTTTTGTGCACAGTAGAAACAAACTGAAGCTACAGTAAGTTTCATTAAAAACGGCCCGTCAAATTGAGCCTAGCCAAAGCTGTCATTGCTGGCTACTCAAAACTGGATCTAAAAGTACATATATTAATATATATTATTACATTAATTTCTAACAGTTGCCAATGTTTACATTTTTCTGGTGATAAATGTAAGCCGACTGACTTTTACCTGTAAAAGTGGACAGAAGCAGCTGGCTTTAGCATGTTTAGATCACAGTCAGGTATAGGTCGCTACAGCCGGCTACAGTCAACTGTTTATGAAACTAACTGTATACTTATTGGAAAAATTGCCGTTCAGACTGTCTTTTTAGTGAAGCACCTTCTGTGTACAATACAACCACAATTATATCAGTTGAACTGAATCCCTGTTGTCCTATTCTGTTTACTGTAGGTTCTGTATAACCAATTGTTATAAATCACCTTGCATGCAGATCCCCTTTGTATAACAGTGTTATATTTTCCTGAGACTCGTAACACAGGAAGTAAGATTAGAATATCTTGTATTGCCAGTCCTTTGGGAGTGGACTCTTGGGTGAAGCCCTAGGTCAGTGGCCAACAGGGCAAAATCTTGATGCTCTGGGGAACAGCTGTGTTTCTCCTGCCCTTCTCTCAGCACACTATTTGTCATCAGCAAATCAATCTCCTCTAGCTTTTCTCAACTTCTAGGCCAGGCATGAATTCTGCTTGTGCAGTGTGCACTGTGTGCAGTGGTCGGGTGGCTAACGTTACATGTCCATCAGGTTCTGTTAGGTTTCTGTTATTTTACCAACACCTGCTGCATAAAAAACACTTCCTGATTTTGTTGTTGTCACAGATCAGTGGTTTGAAAGTTAGTGGATAAAAAAAGGTGCTCATGTGTAGACCTCTTAGTTTTGTAACATACATAGATGTTCATTAGGTTTAGCAAAACCAGTAATGTGCACAATTTTCTAATTCTTTTGTTTTGTTATTTTAAACATGCTAGTACAGTGAAAATACTTTTAGTTTTGGACCTGTTTTTTCTTCAGTTTTTGGTCTGGACATCAAGTAAAACACAGTCAAAAATAAAACGACTACTATGCCACCAAAGCTATTTTAAGCATGTATGGTACGTAAATACATTAATGTAATTCTCATTGCCCTTTTGTCAGTAATTTATAAGAGTCAGACACCTAATCTGCTAGAGGCTACAATATAGGGTTAGGCAACAAGGAGATTAGGCTCTCCTGTCAACGTCTCTGGCTCAAATGATTCCTATCTTCAATACCATGGGATTTGTGGAATGTCTGATGTCTCTGGTGTGACATCAGCTTGAAATCTCTTTCCTGTGGTCACACAATGTGGAAAAGTGTCTTCCTGCACTGCTGCCAGGTGCTGCCCACTAAGCTGACTTAGTACCCATTGGATAGAACAGCCAGCTGCTGCTGAAGCAACATCAATGGGATGCTGGCATCAGTTATATGAAGAGAGACAGTACCCCGGAGAGCTTGGCTTTCCACAATACTTGCTTTGCTATTTGATGGCATCTGGGTGATCAGTAGGTTCCTTGGCTCTCCCAGGGACACCAGCAATCACGGAGTGATACAAGGAGACGTGCTGTGTCCCACTGATGTCCTGTTTAAGCCACTCCTTTCTCCTTTCAACAGATTCTGCTCTAAAACACGCCTCATTGGGCCATTGTTCTGAGACCCATTGTGTCTGGGTGTCGTGCTTGTTGGCCTGATTGGCTGGCCAAGTGGTTCTGTGTGGGCTTATGAGGTTATATGGTTTGAATATAAGGTTTAAATCTTTGGCAGATGGACAATAATTCAAGATCGTGGTTTTGAGAACGTAACCATATTGCTGATATCACGCCGATTTCAATCCGATCTAGCATGTTTATTGGGTCAATCTGATATGATAACTGCTGTCTAGCTGCCTATTTAGCTGTCTGTCTGTCAGTCTGCTGTTTGGATGGCTGTCTATCGCTCGCATTGGGCTTCCTTGTCTGCCACATAAAGAATCATTTTCGGCAAACGAGAAATTCAAGGATTTTAATCATCAAATTAGACGCTGTGGGTAAGACAATTAACCCTAGCTGCCTTGTCAGAGTCAAGTCATGCCTTGTCAGATAATGTAATTGTGACGTCATTAGCAAAGCTATTGTCTTTCAACCCTGGCAAGGATATGTGGGAATGGAAAAAGGTCGGTATGTACATCTCCAGCTTGAAAAAGAGATAGGGATAAAAAATAAAAATAACTCATTTGGGAAAGCTTTCCGCTCAGAAAAAGCCCTGGGTGTCAGACACTGTATAGCTCTAGGGTCAAAGGTCAAGCTGCATATCTCGTTCCCAAATATTGTGCCACGCACTCTTTCACAATTGAACGCATTTTGTCAGAAATACCATGAGAAAAAGCTGGAGAAACATGAAAGTGTGAAAGGCACAACTGTTGGGCTAAAATAAAAAAATAAGGTCTTGGAGAATAAAAACATTTATGGGATGGGGCTGGTGTCTGTGCTGACAGGGTGCTGTGGGGTGCATCCAAGTACAGTTAGTTTAGCTATAGGTAAGGCTGTGGTCTTGTACCCCACTTGAAAGTGTCAACATATCAAAGGATGCTCTTGAGGGCTGATCAGAGAGTACTCAGGGATATGGTATTTTTGTAGGAAATGCTGTGAATGATCTTTCAAATATTGTGTTTCCTTATTTTCATGAAAAAATACAGTAGGGTCTCAAAATTTAGAACAACGTTGTTGTTGTTTACCTTGACAGGCCAGCCGACATTGGTCCAACGATAATCCACTGTCGGTAGTACAAGGCCAAAAAACCGACTTTGTGTAATTAGTCATCTGAGTTTTAAGACCCCACAGGTTGATGTTAAGACTTCTTCACTGCAGTGTAGTTCTTAAACTGTTAAAACAATGTAAATATTTCAATGCTACTGCATAGTCTGAAGCTTATTAGCTAGCCAATTTATTCTCTTATTAGCCAGCGGCAGACATAATGATAAGGCTTGCAGTACACACCATTTTACATTTTCCCATGGGTAGGGTCTTTTACTTGCCTCAGTATAGACAGAGTACAAGGCACCTTCAATTTAACGTCTCATGTGAGTGACATCCAGCTTGGACGTACAAAGAAAAAAGAGTAGCTCATAAAGAGTGCCCGGGGTTAGGATCAAACCTGGGACCTTCAGCAGAGCTGGTCAATGTAGAATCATGGAGCCACCTCCATGGTAGAATTGGCAGATGCCTTAACCATTAGGCCACCCAGCTGCAAACAAAAAAATAAGTTCAAGGTTAAAGACCACCTCGATATTGGGACCACTTCGATAAGTTCCGCGGGTGGTCTTGAATTGATTGTTAAGTTTTTTTTGTGTATTTTGTCATTTCTGAAGCGTGGAGGAGTTTTATGTGTATCAAAAGTGCATATGTATGATTTATATATGGAGACAGAAATTGCCTGCATGGACACCACAAATAAATCTATCAAGCGAGTCTCACGGGTAAAATATTGCGAAGCTGCTGGAGTTGACAACCGTTGCAACAGTCAGATACACAGCAATTGCCTTTTTTTTTGGTTGTTTTCTCTTTTGCACCCTGTCTTTTTTCTCTGATCTATTGCCTCATATTGTCGCCGTTCAAATTGATTGTCAAGCAATGTTCCCATGCATGCAAGACTTTGATCAATGCTGCAGAATATTAGAATTGTCTTTTCTCTTCTTGTTCTCCAAGTCTTCTATTGTGTTTCTACTGTTTTTCTCTTTGCTTTTTTCCTTGTTCTTCCTATTGAAAATTGTATGCAACACTGCCCAACCTACTTGAGTGTGATAAACCTTGACGTTAGCACACAAATGGAATCAATTAAAATGTGAAATGGAAGTGTCTTGTCATGCAAGTGACTCTTTTTTTGTACATGGCTTCCTTTTTCTGCCAAAATAACTGTGTGTCGTAGTGACATCTCAGTTTTTTTGCATGACGCACAGACAGTGCTCACTTGGCTTAAAACTGACTCGCAGTTACATGGCAACGGGGTAGCAAGTATATAAAAGTAGGATTCAAATGGACCACGTGATTTTTTTCAAGTTAGGGAAAATAAGACTTATGCAGAGATACATAAGTAAAAAAAAATGTTAGGGAACTCTCGTCTATGAGGGATATCACTAATTTATACTCCATCAGGCATATAAATTTACTAATTTGTTTGTTTTGTTTTACAGCCTTCATTAGGCAAGACAAGTTCAGTTTGCGCTCAGGAGGGAGTTAACCAACATTTTCAGTCTAAGTGGAGTATAACTGGAACAATACCCAAAATTCAACTTTGGCAAATTCGACTTCTGCTAGGTTTACTGCATATGATTTCATTTACTTCAACTTGTTCAAGTACAAAGCACCTTCAGTTTAAAGTCACTTCCAAACTGTTTCATCCCTTCTGTCACTTTCTCACCTCTTGTCTGCCATGTTGTCTGGAGCAATGTCTTCTTCTTCATAAGTTTCTTCGTTTGCTCATCTCTTTTTGCTTCATTTCTCCATTTCTTCTCTTCTCATCCCATCTGTTCTCATCTCTCCCTTTCTATTTCAATTTTTTCCTGTCGTATCTTTCTTCACTCTCAACGAAAAAAGGAACTGATCATTGGTTAACTCTTCAAACCTAGGTCAAAAATTACTGTCGACAGAAGGAACATTTTACTCTCAATATGGGTCAAGTGGAAATTAAATCCTTTGCTGGATTTTTTTTTTTTTTTTTACGGATTTCTGATCTGTTTTTTTTCAATTTGGTCCATGTTCAGTTCATGTTTCAAGAAATCTGCCCTTCTGTGAGCGTGTGAACAGGATAATATGAGCCAAAAAAATATTGTACATCTGTTTTTAGCGCATTTTTATGTAGGTTTTATACAAGTTTGTTGATGATCCAAGTTAATTCAACTTGTGTGGTCCAGTGCTAGATGCGATATTCCATGCAGCCTCGATATCAGCCTGTCCCGATACTTTCGATTTTGTTCACATGGACATGATAGCCCTGTTTCAATCCATCAGGCTCCTCTGCAATCAATTGGCAAATTGATTGTTGCCCATGTCAACAGTGTCTCTTTGGCTATCTTTCTGATCTGTTGACTGATTGTTTTGCACAGTTTACTCCAGATAATCCTTCAAATTTTTATGTCAGACTATTTGGCATTCGTTTAAATGATGCTGCATCAACAAAATTTGATATTATCTACTCTTATTTTGCAAACTTTAATAGGTCGTAAGGCTTAATAGAATAATCTATGCATCTGTCTAGCTATCTGTTCGATTGTATTTCTCGCTGCAGTCCTGCATATCTGTGTGTGTGTTCATGCTGTCATTTTATCTGCTTTGCTTGTATATCTACTATCTTTATTCTTTTTATCTACAATGTAACAGCCTTCACACTCTCCGTCGTACAAAGTATCAAACTATCAATCAATCAATTAATCAATCAACTAATCTATCTATCTATCTATCTATTTATGTATGTATGTATGTAAGGATGTATGTGTATGTCTCTATCTATCTATCTATCTATCATCTATCTATCTATCTACCTAGCTGTCTATCTATCTATCTATCTATTTGTTCTATCTCTTTGGTGGTCTGATACTGGTCTCTAAGACTTATCTTTTCACTGAAACATCTTTCAAGAGATAACGTGGCAACTGGCATTTCCAGTGCTTGGCTAAAGAGTTTCCTAAAAGACAAAAAAACAAAACAAAAAAAGTGAAGTTTACTTTTCTCTGGGATGACTTTTTAAAAACCACATGACTGTGTGTGGTATTATGCAACCTATCAAAAGCAGTTACCATGGTAATTGGAATATAAGTAGCTGCAACATTTGGATTATATACAGGAAATGGCGGAATGAAAACAGAAATTTTATTGAAAATGGCAAAAAGTGAGAAACTAACAGGGATAAAAAGAGGGTAAAACTAACAATGCCACGTGGTGGGGCAATGGAGACCAGGTGACAAAATCCTAACCCCAACAAAAATAGGGGTAAATGAAAAAATGGGGTGCAGAGGGGTATGAAGGTACCATGGGTATTAATAGCTGTTATAGAATCATAGAAAAGCAACAAGTCATTACGAGCTGAATGATATAGCCTGGTGGAGACTGACATAATATGAGGGAAGACAGGCTGGAAAAATATGCAGAAAAGGGCAGAAAAAGGAGATAAAAAGAAGGAATAAGAGAAAGGGAAAAAGGAAAAGATAATTGGGAACATAAGCTTGATGCTGGAGGGACTTTTTAGAACTATACCACAGAGATATGTGCATCCCAAGGGATGAAAAGGAACATGGGATGCAAGGTGCAGGGTGGGACCCAGAAAGTGCACTCTCGTGAGACTTGCGGGGTAAAAAACAAAAATCTCTCATGAGAAAGTGCATTCTTTTGGAAAACCTGAATCACACACATTTTGTGTCACTTTCAGTGTGTGTGGATTACCATGGAGTGCTCTTCACTCCATATGTCTGAAGAAGATGTCCCTTTAAATAATCAAATGAGTCAATGAATATATCAAATGCACACTGTGCATACACCTTGCTCTGGCCCAGAGCTGTAACCTTCATGTATACCTACCTCACAGATTATGTAACCTAGAAGCCTACCTTTGAATTTCAGGCTTGTCCTTATTTATAATTAAATGCTCTTGTGTATTTCTTTTCAACTAACCCAGGCCACTTGGCAAGAATCGAGACAATGGCGGAGCCCAAGCTATTTTAAATCTGAATGGAAACTTGTAGTTTGATGTCAATTTTATCTCAAAGGCATTTGCATCAAATTAAGACACATTAAACGAAGTTATGTCAAGATTAAATAATTCATACTGACAGATTGATAATTGTTGTTTAGCCAGCTTAGCTGGTTTATCCATTGTATTGAGTTGTACAATACACATATGCAGAGTAAGTTAGATATGTATTGTGAAGATGTGAGTAAATTGTATACCCATACCCCCAACGTGTAATGGGTTTTAGATACTAACTAATGAAAGTTGCACACGTTTACTTGGGGGGCAGGGTATGCTGCTAATATATGAACACCTTGTGATGCGATGATGCTGAATGGGGTGTACCTAGGATGCTGGCAGCATCAACAGCAGCAGCAGCAGCAGTAGCAAGCGCCACAGGAGCACACAGCTGATGAGTGGGTTCAGTCATAAAGTTGAGAGCATCAGCCCAGTGCACAACTCAGCAGCAGGACTGGCTGTGTGGGCACATAGTGTTACGTGTTTCTTCTCTTGTACTTTCTTCGCTAATTGTTGTGTAAAAATGCGGATTACCATGGCAACCTAGGCTGCTGCAGATTAGCTTCTTATATCTGCATGAAGTTGTGGATGTAGACGTGCGGATTATCTTTATTGCATCTCCTGGGAACACAGCTTAAGATCAAGTAAATATCATAGGACACAACTGGGATCCCTGGAGCACACCTTTGTGTATTATCTTTCCTCTTCTTAGGTAAGTAAAAGAAATAGATCATAATACTAGCATTTCTGCACCTTGGCTCTTAGTGTGGTGTACATTACATTGCATATGGTTGGTAGAAAAGCTTTACCCAATGTTCGCGTGTTTACTTTAGCCAAGAAACGTCCAAAGAACCAAAAAGTTTTCCAAAAAGAATGAGATAGCAGGAAAGTCAGACAGTAGGTCTGAGCAGATAATAATTTTAACTCTAGAATCATTGTGCACAGTTCTAAGTTTGGTTTTATTTTCTTGTTTTTAACTTTCCATGGAAACTGGGCCTTTTATTTAGAAAACATTGATCGTCATGAACCCTCTTTCAGTTTCTATGATACGGAAGTTTGATTGTTACAAAGCATGCAAATTAGTTTATAGCAGACATTGTGTCTGAGTTCAGTCGTATCATGTAAGAGTGACTTCATGCATTGATAGATTAATAATAATGATCTGTAGTTAAGCAGTTTACTTAAATTCCAGATTTCCTATCCTTTAATAAATTCAATCTGAATCTGAAGAATAATGTGATTGATATCTTAATTCTGTCTATAAATTTAAATTTAAGACAACGACTAAGAGCCACTTCTTTGCCCACCTGGCTTTGGAATACACCAGACAACTGCTCGATCCAAGGGTTACAATTAATAAATACGAACATTGAGGAATCTGTGGGTGTTATTGGACCTCCTTGTGTTACATGGATCACCCTAGGATCCTCCCTGCAGCCAGCACTAGAGGCAAGTGTCATTAAACCCTGCTGAGCATGTTTCTGTGTTGAGGTCACCATCCAAGACAAGTTTGTTTGCAACTTCACTATCTTGCTTATATCTGGATAAGATAGAAGATGGTGCCTGTAGCGACCACGTGTTGGTGGAGTTGCTGCCGCCGCTGCTGCTGCTGCTTGGGATGAGAAAAGTGTGAAGTTCAGTCTGGGGATGCTTGCAGAATCACTGCATCATGACTTGTGGAAATGGTGTTTGGGTGCATCTGTAATTATTCTAGGGAATCTTCTACCGTCACGATGGAGCCAGCATATGTTGTTAGGTTGTGTTAATGATCTTATGATTACTCTGACATAAGTACAATGGTCTAACAGGAAACAGTTTTTACTTGTTTACAGTTTTTGTAAGGTGCTAGTCTCCTTTATAATTGATTAATGATCAAGACTCCTTAAATAAACCTTCCAGCTACTTTCATCAAAATAACAAGGTTTTTCAATCCACATCACGTTTACTATAAGTACTAACTTATCACATCATAACAACTCTTGTGCACCAAAAGTAAGATTAATATCAGTTTAGGATACAATTAAACAGCTTTGTAAATGGACAGACATACAATACATCTTTACAGTTACACCTTTGGTCATTGAGATACCATATATAGAGAGAAGATCAGAAGACATAAACAAGATAATGCTTTCACTATAGCTTAGCGAAGTTAATGTACATTCAATATCAACCTTACCTAGCACTAACCACATCAACAGCTGTCAGGGATGAAGGATTGCAACAGTGTTACATTCAATTTGTGGATAGACAATTCATTTTCTTACATGCAACTTCAAGATGTAAGAGGTTGTAGTGATCACAAGGACTCCCCATTGAGTTCAAAGTGTCATGTCTGAGCTTGCTCTCCCCTCTTCACCTGTGCTGACACCATGCTTGTTGTTCACCAACATGTGTTTGGGGTTTGGGGTTAACACAGAACCTGGTGCCACCCTGATTCATGGATAACCCGATTTCTTGGATTGGAGATATATATTGCAGATGGTGGCATATTTTTAGCAAAAAGGTCAGAAGGTGTAGCTCAGTTTGTTGGTCTTTGTTATATCAGGAAAATGTATTCGACAACATCCTGCCTTGTGTGTTGTTATGCTTTATAGGAGATCTGTTTTATTGAAAGATCTGTTATACAGTTGCTGCTGCTGCTGCTGGATATATGTGTATTTATAACCCCCCCCCCCCCCCGACACCTTTCCTATTGTTCTCGGAGGAATATAACCAAATAGATTGTTCGATATCTCCCTCCTGAGTGTAAACTGTACCTTTCTTGCATAATATGAGCAGTAAAACAAACCAAACAATCAAACTAATTAATAATTTGCAAAATTTAGTTTTTTATACTATTGCGTAGTTCTTAAAGTGTATATCAGATAGCATTCCAAATCGTATCAACATCGGCCTGATGCTAGTGATGTCGAAAACGATGTTGTACCAACAGCGGCCGATATGGAAACGACACTGGCCCGATTTGGAATGCTATCTGGGTTGGTTGCAATTATAGAAGGATCGTGGGTTCGAAGCCTTAAAGTTCATTTCCGACCATACAAATCACCAATTACCATGCATGACCTTAATGTTTCATACTCAAACACATTTTAAAATAACAACAAGAGACAACTGACACATGCATTTTGTAACATTATGCATCAGAAATCCTGTTAAAACAATGTCACCCAAGCCATGACAAAAGCAATTCTTTTCTTAATCTCTTTGAAGAGGAGAAGGACACAACTTTTTTTTATCTTAACATCATTATGAATTGCAGATCACAAGTAATTGGCTGTTCAAATGCACAAACGTATCCTGAATATTTGGTACATTTTCTAAATATTTGGTTTCACTTCATGAAACATTTCCATAATTATTTAATCGTGATTTTCTTAATAAGACTCGAATACTAATTCAATCTTATAACTCGTGCTCTGTGTTGTTTTAAGTTGATAAATCTTGTAATATTGATCTGGATTGATCTGGATTGATCATGCTTACATGAGGCTGTCAATGTATGTATACATATCAATACCTTAGTGGTCGTTGTTCTTGTGTGCAGTCTGTCTCATACAAAAAAAGAGGCCATTTTGGTGGACGTCTGAGGAAATGCAATAAAGAAATTCAATATAAGCTACATGTAGAATTTTAAGCTCAATTACCTTTCATTAAATATGAAAATTCTAGATAAAGACCGCCTCGATATTAACCCCATTTTAGCATGGAACCAAGAGTCTGCTTCGCCCCATGATTTAGTAATTCCTTAGGGTGTAATGTTCAGTGTGTCGAAGACAGGTTGAAAAATTGCATCATTTTCAAATGAAACTGAAAGCATGATATTCACTGACCTTAATATACACTTTTTTTTTTTAAAGTGAGCTTAAATAAAATTTGCAATGGTAAGGTTTTCAAAACTGTGATGCGTGTCTTAGAGTGGGGCTATATATATATATAAATATTTATTTCGCACTTTTTTAACAAGGTGTAGCATTTACAAATACCCACAAATTACATCAACCGTAACAGACATGCAGTAGTACAAAAGAAGCATACCTGTAGACTGCTCTTATCCAGCCATCCTCCTTTAAGTTCTTTTACAGGTAATTGCAGCAATCTCATATAAATAAAAATGAATAGGGACAAAGGGGCTGAATTTGTCATGCGCAATTTCCCAATTTTGATTAAAATCCCAACAAAGGATCCAAATTCTTTGGGAATTGCACACGACTCACCTGGGACCCATGGAAATGTGAATTATTTATTGAGTAACGATATTTTATATCTGTCCTGTGGTTACATGAGGCACAGGGTGCATGCTGGCTGCTTTTGTTTTATAAAGGATGAACGATGCTGACAAAGAATGGGTGCTTCCATAGGCATCAGTTCAACACAATATGAAGCGTGATGGTTATCATTACATTTCCTGACCTTACAGGTGACTCTGTTAATCGGATACCTCGCAATTACAGAAGCTCATTATAGAATAGAAAAAAGCAAGTTTTGCAACACAAAGACTACTTTACATATAGATAGACGGAGAAAGACATAGAAATGAATGGCGTCTGTCAGTCTGTATGTACAGGTGTTATAAGTATTTTGAACCTTCGAGTTAATGGTCTAAGTTGTACTGTTTTTAAGCTTTGGTCAACTTATATGATCAGGTTCAAGTGGTAGACTTAATGATGAGATGATAAAACTTGGAATTCAGACCATGGGGTGGGGTCTTTTGACTTCTACGTGTACTCGAACGTGGGACCTGCTGTGGAACTGGCTACCTTAACCACTAGATCACTCCGGTGACTGACTGACTGACTGGCTGACTGACTGGCTGACTGGCTGACTGGCTGACTGACTGGCTGGCTGACTGACTGGCTGACTGACTGGCTGACCCCATAGCTTCTTGAAATGCCCATGCTGTGCGCTTGTGGGACCTATTTGCAGCATCATGAACATACTGTTTGTGATGAGAGCCATAGATCATCTTGAATGCAGGAATGCTTGTTTGGTTGCAGCTGCTGTTACTGCTGCTGCTGATGCTGGGGTTGCCCTGATGGACTAAGTTCCTTCATTAGCTGTCCTTTGGGATGTTGGCCACTACATACCCCAGAAGTTACCCTCCCAGTCACCCCTTGTAGTGCAGCCAGGTATAGGGGGGTATACTAAAGATGAGTACCTCAAGGATCCCCTGTTTGACCTGTAACTGATGCTATTGTAATGTACGCGGTGAATGGCCGCAATGTATCACTATTTGTCAAATGTCCAACTTAGCATGTCATTCGCTATATGCTGTACATAGCAGGTATAGTGAATCAGCCTATGAGTGTGTATATCAAAGTTTAGCATGTAAAATAATACATTCTAATACAGATATGCTGATTGAGGAATGGAGCATTCTCAATGAGAAAACCAATCTTTGTGAAAATAGCTTTTTCTGGATATCAGATTTGTGGCTTTCATTTTGATTACTTGCGTGGTTAATTTCATGCAATGCGTATCGTATCTGGTTCAATGGGGTTTTTGTAAATTAATTCATTACTTCTTAACCAGGCTGCCTTAACCTGATTCTGAACTATCATGTCATTTAGTTTCTTGAGACATACTTTAATTTGTACCCAATGTAGTAAACACAAAATACGTTTAGGAAATGTGCATTATCTGTTAAAAATCTGGCACATACAGCTGTATTACATCCCAAGAAGTTGTAAAAGTTCATTTCTAGGTACCTGGAAGATGTCTGTTGCCATGCAACCTTTCTGTCAGATTCTGCGACCATCTGTTGCTAGGTTATGTCCCAGTAATTGAGTGGAAGCCTTGCAAACATTTCCTGCAGATCTTCTGCAGTTCCTAGCTTGATCTTGTAGAGATCTTTACTGCATCTCCTGCAGTTTCTTGGCCAATTTAACGGTCCTGCATCATCTGATACTTGCCAAATGTGATCCAACATGCTTCTTGCAGATACTATGAGATCACCAAGGCTGCTCTTTCTAGTAAGCTTGTTAACCGTATCTCACATTTGAATTTTGAAATTTGAATATGTGGAACAGAATAAATGTGCACACAGAGGCTTAGCCAAAGAGGAATTTGAGGGGGGGGGGGGGGGTGGGTGTAGAACCCCCCTCCTCTATTGGACCAAATTTCCAATGCAAATTAGAATAAATGCAGCATATAATTGGGTGAATCCTCCTCCCCCTAAGGCCCTAAAACTGTTCCCTTAAGGCCACATGGATTAATACATTTCATGGAAACTCCTTTTTAATTTTACTGTCTTTAATACACTCACAACTGCAGTTGTTTTCAATAGTGAGGAGCTCGTAATAATAATTCGGTTATTAAGCTGCACAAAATGCAGGAAATACACATAGATGGCTCCAACTTGGTGGTTTTAGTATAATAATGAAAATATAGAACGATCTTTATGGTGTATTATAATTATTAGTTATATTTCTGCGTATTTATAGTCATAGATTTATCTTTTGTTGTCTCATCACGATTTCCATGTGTGTCCAAATATACTGTACTGCGTAATAATGCTGAGGCAGATACCCTGTATCATTTTACAGGGCAATTTTATTCAGCACCCATGAGGAAAAAACACGAAATTCCCCAAAACGATATAGACGTGACATGATGCATAAATATGTAAATAGTATCTGCATTTTTCACACATCAGTCAACCATCATAGCAATCAATCATGCACTTATGTACATGTACAATTGTCATGTAACATTCCAGAGATACACAGTTCATGATTTGGTATTTGACTCTGCTGTAATATCTCTTATCTTTACTGCATGACATCATGTCAGTGAGGGAGTAAAAACTATTTTCACACATATTGACAAAAGTGTTAATGTAGAACAGTGCAAGTTTTATGTATGTTTTTGTGTTCTATGCACTGACTTATAAACAGTTGTAGGTTGGAGTTCATGGGTCAGATTTCTCATATGACAGTTGTTTGTATCTGACTACTGCATTTTGTGGTAACTCCTGTCAGACAATGAGATGATGTGGAGTTTCTAACTTTTCACTCAAGTAATCACAATGCCTTGTTGTGCTGTGTCTTTCATCCTTTAAACCCTTTTATTGTTTGTTTCAGATGCTGCAGCTCTTCAAAGGAGGATCAAGATCAAATGCACTGAGATGAGTGTTTTTCACAAATTCTTCTGCAATTTCTCCGTCGATGACAGCAGTTGATATCAAGGATGATCCCCAGATTCTGCAGCAGGACTTAAATGAAGCCCTGGTTAAGTAAATTAAAGTCTGTTTTGGCTGCCGCTGAGTAAGAATTTGGCTGCAACCAAGAACATTGCATGCATCACGATAATAGACGCCTACAAGGTGTATGCCAACGACACCAATACCTCCATTACTTTCCCGTATACTAATGGATGGCTGCTGTCTTAATTCAGTTGTTTTCATGCTGAGTACTGCCGAATCATAGCAATTAAGAGGAGAAGAGTATGAGGTCTAATAGGTATTGTGATACAGCTTCCTGACCAATCACAACATGGATCACCTGACCATCAATCTGTTGCCATTGGTAACGTTGCTGTCAGTATGCGTTACCATAGCAACAGGGCAGTTGAGTGTGACCACGGAAGCCCCGGTGACCCCAATGAACGCCAGTTTCACCTGGTGGCCCTCAGAGTGGTCTTCTTGTGTTTACCCCGGAAGTGGACAGAGGGCGCCACAGTGCTGCCAATGCCACCGGAAGCGCAATGTCACGTGCCTCTACAAGGACAGGGCGATGGTGGTGCCCCCTTTCTACTGCCACAAGTTACAAACTCCCCGACCTAAAGAAACGGAAGCCTGCGATATGTGTGTGGTCAATTGTGCTATGTCGGTCTGGTCGGAGTGGAGCCACTGCAGCGCCACCTGTGGACCTGCCTTCAAAGTGCGCACCCGCCAGGTCATACATCCGGGTAGCATAAGGGGTGAGACTTGTGGTCCCCTGTTGGACGAGGAACTCTGTCCAGGACTGCCCTTATGCAAGGACATTGACCCCAGACCGGACTACCAGTGGATGTCGGGCCCCTGGACCAGCTGTCGCAAGGTCAGTTAGTCATTCATGCCATGTGCTAGTTATGCTCATCTAAGCATATTTAATACGAACAACATAAGGTATCCATTTAAGGAAGGTGGTACCATATAGTATTGTTTAATATAAGAATAATAGTATCCAAACCATCCAGGGAGTTAGTAGTTATTAATGTCAGTCAATTCATCACTGTATTAAAACCACAATTAAACCATTTAATGGTAAGAATAAGCCTCAAGGAAACATTCTGAATGTTCGTCGAACTTGTGTAGTTGCACTGTATATCATTGTGCTTCACATGTTACTAGTTTCGGCAGAAAAATACACATAATGAGGCAGAGAAAATTAATATAGTACTGCAGACATATAAGCATCTGTGATATTCTAGTCACTGCTATGTGGCATTGTTGCTATATAATCAGTGATTTCAATGCTATGTATATATACATTGTTTTTAGGTGACATCTGCAAAACAGCTGTGCTGATGATGTAACCCGTGTAAAATATATTTGTAAAAATAAATAAATATATCTCTTCCTATTTGCAGTCTTCAGCCCAGGCCAATTTATGTGGCGAGGGCACCCGGTATCGCCAAGTCAACTGTGCCAGCAAGGAGGGGGAGGTTGCAGCTGACCTCTTCTGTCGCCATCATGATCGAGGTAGGCCTCTTTTATTATGTAATACTATACTTAAGTTAGGCAGGTGTCTCCCTCGCACACTGGAGTGACTCTTCGGTGTAATGTGTTGAGTTCTTGCTGCTCATGTTAGAGGTCCTGGGTTCCCCTCTACATGAAACATGACTCTGAGAATCTTTTTGACTTAAATCGTAGCTATTTGCAGGTGTCTATTATGTTATGTTGTTGTCTTGTGTCATGTTATTATTAACAATGAATGTTAGTCATAAATTATTTTTAGCACAGACAACAGAAACTGAAATATTCATGTTTTGTGAATGGTAGCTAAGACAGCATATAGGTCTTTGATGGTAGTCAGCGAAGTAAGACAAGTCTTAATTATGATAAATAGGTTATCTACTTGTGTCCATAAGTATTTTATGATCTTAATATGCCGGTGGGCCTGGACATCTTCTTCTAACAGATATAGAAAAACGGACAAACAAACCGCTGTCTCAAAATGAAACAAACTCATATTGCTTTGAGTCTCATATTTCAAGACACAATATTTCGTGAATATCTTGGCATGTCCAATTACTCATTCCTATTAACAATACATTGATGGTGCTCTGGTACACTCACAGAATTCGAAATATTGCTGTGTACAAGTGTAAGAAACTTGCACTCATATTTGTATCCATTCTTCCTATGACCTCAGTGTGTTCATTATATCAATGATAAGTTGTATTATTTTGGTTATGTAGCATACACTAGCACTAGGGGCAGGTAGTGCATATTGATACAGGGGGAACTTAGATGAATCATAACATAAATGCCATTCACCTGATCCTGGGGTGCAAGATACCCCCTGATCCTCACCCCCTGTGTTGATCCTCTGGTGTAGGTTGCATTTTATATCCAGCTACAGTAGAACCCAGGTACACGGACACCTCATTGTTGAGGTAGTAATTTCGTTAAGAAAACACAGAGTTGTAAATTAGTTGTTATTTGAGTTTGTCACGCTATTGCAACTTCCATAATTTATTTCATAATTAAGCCCCCAGCATTAAATGGAGTGGATTTTACAGTAATGAAGGGTAAAAACATGATGAATGAAGTTCTTCAGCATATAAGTATACATTAAACATTCAATTTTACAGAAACTTGATCTGAGTCGTGCAAAAAGCACAAGTTGTATGTCTGTAGGCAAAGCTATGTGATATAGCATACATATATCAAGTTTTAGAGTTATTAAGCTAAGAAAGTTTTTTAAGAATCATGCGTTCTGTAAGATTGTATTTGTGATATACATCTCTTAGAAATAGAATGGTAACTTTCTAGACATTTTTGGAATGACATTGCCTTTTTGATCTGTATCTTAATGTCATGTATATCATAACTAATTGTTTCAGTAAAACGTTTCACAATACAATATTGACTACGGTGGACTACATGTTAAATAAAGCTGACTAAGATGGGAGGATATATCTTATTCAAAACATTCTCTGCGTTAAAGAATCATATAGTTGGGTAGTCATATATAGCTGATTTTTTCTTGCAAGGCAGAGGTATATCACGAATTCTCAGCTTTTTTTGTGTGGTAAAAAGACTTCGCTGCATGCTCACTTATTTATACCTATACAATATATACAAAACAGTATCATCCAGAGTTGGCCTATCAGAACCCATCTCATCATATGGAATTCTGGGAAACCGATTGTTCTGATCACGTCGGATAAGACGAATCATGTGATTGGTCGAGGCTGCGTGATGCTCTCATTAGCGGAAGTAGTTTACCTAAGCCTTCTTTAGAGGAGAGCATGTCCCCTGGCCGCCATATTGGTAAGGTGCTCTTCATCTTCATTTATGCGAAAAGAGCTCCATCAAGCTCTCTTGTTGCAAAGTCAGATTTTGTAAGAACATTGGACATTAATGAGAAAGGAAATGAACATGCCACCAGGGGTTAATTGATGGCGATCAGTCATGTGACCTAGTGGTCATGTGATCGCCTCTCCACTAAGTGGTCGCCATGTTGAAGAGGCATTGTGCATTGGGTGGCCCATTGGGGTAACTTTAAATAAAACTAAACTAAACTGAGAAAATAATGTAGTTTAAAGTCAGGCAAATAGGCAAAAGTAGAGCTCTGAAACCCCGAAACCTAAGAATCAAACAATTCCAAACAAGCAAGCAGGTTTGTTTAACATGCAAGAAAACGGGTCAAATAAAGCAAACACAACCGGCTAAAATTGTTATCAGACCATGAGCTATTGCAATTTCAATGTTGTTTGCATTCTTTGGGGCCGTATATCAAATGTAATTATTCTGATTGATCGAGCAGTTCAGATGTGAAATGGAAATTATTTGATTTGATTTTTTGCCAAACTGTTTTTTCAAAGTTGAAATTGCTATTTGATTCCTGGCATTCCATTAATAATATCGATGCTTTATTTGAAGTTCATATTACGCTTAGCTCGATATGGAGGTCATTTAATTCTTGGGCAAGGACCATGTGACCTTTCCTAAGAGGTCCTTTGGGATCTCAAGGTCACTCAAAGGTCACAGATGGTGTCTGGATTCTGTCTCTTCCTGTGTAATCTCACTTCCTCTGATAGTTCATAACACTGAACGTGCCTGGGTGAAATGGTTGGTAACTTTTATCAAGAAAATGAGAAACTGGAAGTATCTCTAGTTTCTGATTGAATCGAACCATATATTTAATAAGCATGCCAATGTTGGGTGTCGTTGGCCAATATACAGCTAATTTAAAGCCGATATACAGCCGATTTAAAGCCGATATACAGCCGATTTAAAGCCGATATACAGCCGATTTAAAGCCGATATACAGCCGATACACAGTTGATGTATAGCCGATGTAATGTTATCAGGGTATCTTATACTCTGACATATTTATTATCTCCATTCATCGAAATGAGTCTTCGTTAATCAAACTATTTTCACATCGATTTTTTGTTTCACACATATACTTGCATGAAAGCACCGGCTTCAATATAACACCATCATGTATTAGTAATATAACAATTTTATGGACAGTTTACGATTCATAAAATGCGAGATTAGAATGATGAACCTGAAATAGGTTCTCATCTCATTCTACGATGAATTTGAGGAACTTCTCTTTTTATGTTTCAATGAAAACAGCGGAAGGCAATATACCAAGAAATCACAAAAAGAACAAAAAAAGAAGTCGTATAATTGCCCGACTTACTCTGTTACAGCGGATACTTTTCACAAATTTTCAGGCAATAAAATCCAAGTCTGACATTTTATAGCCAATTGCTATCTTGACAACACGATTTGTTTTATGAGAATTTAACTTTTCCTTATCTTAGTTTGTACCTTAATTCTTGTGACTCCGTGCTCGTAACATGCATGTAACATGCATGGCACAGAACAGTAATGTTAAATAGTGTTTATAGATCTGCCATGTTAATGTCTGTTAGTGTTGCAAACCTTTTTTTTTTTTTAATATCTTTGTACTAGTAAAAAAAAAAACACTTGGAACAAATCGGTTCATTCGTAATATTTGTGACATTTTAGTCCATAGATACATTAGATACAATAGATCATCCCTATTAGCTATGACATTTGAAGTTGATACATGTATTAGCGATATACTATCCGTAGTTAATATTGTACACGTAGTCTCAAATGCATTTATATGGATAATTCTTCGGGAAATTGTATTTGATAGTTTGAGGAATGATGCAAGATAAGCAGAAAATCTGCAAAATTTGATATTTGTTTCAAGGGGGGGGGGGGGGGCAATGGTTGACTCTCTTCAAACTGAACTAACCTCTTCCTTCTTTGAATTGTTCAGAAAATATGAAAAAAAAATCAGGATAATATTATTGTGAATTGTACCTAGGTAAAATATAGAATATAGATTGAACTAATTCAATATACGTAACACTCGCAGCTGTTTTCATCATAATTTAAGGTCTGTCCTATTGTTAAGTAGGTTGAAGTTGCATTCTGATGTGTATTACTTTAGTGGCTGTCTGTCAGTCTGTCGTTGTGTGAGTCTGTCGGTCTGTCATTCAACTTCCTCCATTTGTAGCAACCAGAGGAAATTGGCAAGCGCATGGTGCTATGAATAAAGTCTGTTGCTCTGCTTTTTATACGAGTATTTCCCCTTGATTTATTTCCACTGATACCTGCCCTGATGGCAAAAATACATCAACATAAAAACCTAGAGGCTGACACTGATGTCATAGTGCTGTTATAGGCTGTTGCTGCAACATGTGCTCTTGGCTAAATCCATTCAGTAGAAACCTGAAGAAAAGGACCAATTTTGGGTCGAAGATAATGTGGTTTTTCATGTCTTTTATCATGCTTATATCGCGTCTTTCAAGTTATGTTGTCATGTATATAGGTCTATTAGTTGACAAAGGGTTTGTACTTTACTTTGGTCAACCTTTGTGATAACAATTATAGGCCTTTAGCTGTAGTTCGAGCTCAGCGTTGGGGATATTAAAACAGGCTTTCATTATTAAGCTTATATTTGCCAGTCTTGTTGTGAACGGTTTTCTTTGCCTCGGCATAGACACTGATTTCAAAGTACATGGCCAAATGTGCTATTTGCGTTTTCCATGCGTTTGGATAAACGCATGGTTTTCACCTCATTCTAATTAGGCAAAAACCATGCGTTTATCCAAATGCATGGAAAACGCACGTGGCACATTTGGCCATGTATGTCTTCTGTATATTCCTGGACAGAATTCCATGGCAAATTATGCATATGCATTAGTGTTGCTGGTACAGTATAGGGATGGTTTTGTTAGCACCAATGTCCATTAGCTTTTCATGAAACCTATTTAATGTTTCTTCAGCATGATAGACAATGCGGCTTACTTATAGGCCTATTACACAAATTGACGATAGTGCTGCATCGGAATACCACTGACACGCTCATTTTTAACCCCACATCAAATAGTGCGAAATATATAGTTATCAAATCTTTACAACTGACCTACAATAAATATAGCATGCATGATATATACTCCCACAGCATAAACTGTTACAGTATTAGTCTGTGGAATAAATATATTAATATCACATACTACTCTGGTCTCATTTGACGAATATATCTATTTTTAGAATCAGATAGATCAAGAGTCATTGTCTATAACTGAGAAATCCTCAGAAAAGCTTTAGGCTACAGTTATAAATAACTTCACTTAATAGAAAGATGAAGGAAATATGACAAAATGGGGATGGTTCCACAAAGAAATTTATGTCATTTGAGCGCAAAGAAATTTTTCTCTGAAGCAGTGTTTATTATAGAGGCGAGCAGTGTATTTAGCTTGTACAGGTAGACTATACATCCAGCTCATGGTATACAAGTCTCTTTGTATGCTGGGTTGAGTTGTCAACAGCTCTAGATTGATTCAAATACATTGGAGCTTTAACTGTGGCCACACCAGACACAGAAGTACATCATATTACTTGAGTACTGTCATATTACTTAAGTACTGACACTACTCAGGTACTGTCATATTGCCGAAGTATTGTCATAAAACTACTTGTATGAGATTCTCAAGTAAAGCTGTTTGTATATTTGCATGTGTCTTAATCTCCGAATAAAGCTTATCTTATCTTATCTTATCTTATCTTATCTTATCTTATCTTATCTTATCTTATCTTATCTTATCTTATCTTATCTTATCTGTCTTGTCCCATCTCATCTTATCTTATCTGTCTTGTCTTATCTTGTCTCATCTCATCTTATCTGTCTTGTTTTGTCTCATCTTGTCTCCTCTTATCTTATTTTATCTTGTCTCATCTTATCTGTCTTGTCTTATCTTGTCTCATCTCATCTTATCTGTCTTGTTTTGTCTCATCTTGTCTCCTCTTATCTTATTTTATCTTGTCTCATCTTATCTGTTGTGTCTTATCTTGTCTCATCTCATCTTATCTGTCTTGTCTCATCTTGTCTCATCTTATCTTATCTTGTCTCATCTTATCTTATCTTATCTTATCTTATCTTATCTTATCTTATCTTATCTTATCTTATCTTATCTTATCTTATCAATTGACTTTCAACCTGGACTATGAACAGTGGAACCTCTTATTCACCTTAGTGTTGGAGTTATTATTACGGTCACTTCGTGATTAAGACCATCTGACGATAACAACCACTGCTAATTATCTCTCAATTCAGACCACCTTGCCTTGAATGCCATTCAATAGGGCAAAACGTGGCCTTAATATCGAGGTCAAACTGAATTTACCATTTTAAATATCATCCAATACAGATCGCCATTGATTTAATGCTGTTTGGCCCTTAACAAGAGTATACACGATATCTTCAACAGGAAATATATTTATGGAAGTTTCGAAGGAGAATTACGTTGCTAATCCGGGCACCTGACAACGTCATCATAATTGGGATGACCTTTGACCCAAGACGGAAGTCGTTATTCTTAAGGGGTCTACTTTGTCTAATATCAATGAAAGAACATGTCTTAAACAGGATGCAATATTTATATGAAATCCAAAAACAGCGCAGTTATGAGGTGGCGTTTAAGTAAATAAAACGATGACATTAAAAGTATTTCCACAATGGTGACTATCGATCTGTATGCTGCAAATTATGATCACTGTATATGAGTTTTAATTGATTGAGGATAAATACATTCTTTGAAGCTACATATTTCATTCTAATGGCATATTCCAGTTTTATTTTAAATATTTAAAGTGACTGTGTTCACTTAGTATATGCCCATGTGCATTGCATACGTATGCATTAAAATCATGCAAAAGCCAAAAAAAGCCATTAAAGTGGGATACACGAAAACAGCATGAGATGTATCGACTGTCCTACAGTGTCGTAACCATCGCCATATCTGTAATAAATGCATATTGCATTATCAACAGTATGCATATGGTATTCTATAGCAAAAAATCCTTTGTTTGACTAGTGATTGCACCATGCTGTGGGCACACATATATTCAGCAGTGAGGTCACACTTGGTAACTGTGTGTTGGTTCCCAGGGGCAATTATTCATTCGATGATATAATGACATACAATTGTGATTTTTTTCCCCCTATACTAGTTGTTTGGCGGTGTTGGAGGGTAGATCTAGAGTGGACTCATAATTTTCCCTTGAGTGACAGCCCAAATGCATGCTTCCAGTTTTGTTTTGCATCTTTGAGAAACTATGCTTGTCTGCATTTCGCATTGCTTAGAAGGGTTGCTAGTGTTTTTACAATGTGTCTGGTATTCGTGTGCAAATACCCTGGCACCTGTGGAGCTGCTGTTTGGTCGACTTCAGGGCGCACCTATCTCACCTGCCCTTTTTATGTTTAATAAGAAACACGATAGTCCGTCCGAGGTTTACCATCTTATTTACAGATCCAACTTTTTGATATTGCTGGGTATACATGATGTTTTTGCAAGAAACTGGAGTGAAAGAGATTGATAGACAGGCTGACCGACATCCCAATAGATAGATGGGTAGGCACTGGAAAGGATAGACAGACCAGACAGATAAAAAGAGAGAAAGAAAAAGAACAATAGATAGATAGATAGGTAGATAGATAGATAGATAGATAGATAGATAGGTAGGTAGATAGGTAGGTAGGTAGATAGATAGATAGATAGATAGATAGATAGGTAGGTAGGTAGGTGTGTATGTAGATAGATAGATAGATAGATAGATACAGGCAGGCAGGCAGACAGGCAGGTGGGTAGACAGACAGATCTTTTAACAATCAGACAGACAGATAGACTTTTTAGTAAATATATGGTCTGATAATAGAAAGAAAAAAGAAGTGAAATATGGCAGTTTTCCGTGATTTCACTATGTGTTGGTCTGGCATACATATTTGCCTAATAGCTTTTCGCATCATTTATTGTGACATTTTCTACTTGCCCTCCAGCCTTTCTGTCTAATATTTCAATTTCTGCAATGATTAATTTCTTTCCAACTTATGGCTGGTAGATATCTGCGAATAGATATGAGTGAAATATGTAATTTGGAAAAGCACTTTCATTTTATGTTTTGGGCTGCATGGAACCTCTTAATTGGACAGAACAGTTTAATATATGTCAGCTATTAAATCATCAAGGCTGCAAATGTATGTTTTAATAACCTAATTGATTAGCCCAGCGGGAGTAATTTTAAAATTTTCTATGAAGTCTTTAAAACTTGTGAAAGGATTATATTTCTATGGTAATAGATTCAGTTATGTGTTATCTGTCATATGAATTCAGGTGAATTTATAAGTGGCTTTGTAGGCACTTATATATCCAGTTTGCTTCACAGAAATGTCACCCCAAGGTTCACGATTCCAGAAATGCTGTTTAGTCGACTTCAGGGTGCACCTATCTCACCTGCCCTGTTTGTTTATTCAAAGTTTATTCACATTTGGATGACACATAAAAACATGCTTAACACCTATACTTAACAAGTTGGACAGTGTGACTAATGCCATCGTAAACATTCACCAAGGACATAGGGGCATCATTTTTCAATGCTAAGACTGACTAAATTGTTACATAAAGCTATA
Source organism: Alitta virens (assembly GCA_932294295.1). Taxonomy (NCBI): domain Eukaryota; kingdom Metazoa; phylum Annelida; class Polychaeta; order Phyllodocida; family Nereididae; genus Alitta; species Alitta virens. The sequence continues at coordinate 23,677,444 of OW028581.1, forward strand.
GGGTTGAATATGGTCCAAAATTAGTTTTGAAATTTCCTGCTCTGACCCCTAAAAAGTTTCTAAATGAAGTAACAAGCAAAAAATATTTAGTCAGGCCATTTGAGCAATCTTTAAATATTTACCTACAAACCTAAAATTTAGCAGAAAATTGTTTCTGGTCATTTATCAGAAATTGTTTTAGGGAGTCAGAGCCGAAAAAAAATAAAAATAAATTCATATTGTTGGGCCACCCTACTGTAGGAGTGTGTATAGTTTGTCAAAATGTCTATTTTAAGTCGAAATGTCTCAAGGAATTGTCAGTGTTGAGATTTGCTGTTTATCCAAGATACAGTGGGTTGCAAAAGTATTCATCTTCCTGTGCAGTTTGCAGGTCGATATACCAGCTAAAATTCATACAGGACAATGTAAATTTCAAGCCACTTTGCAATAGCTTATGTAATGTTATGTAACTTGTCCACACATGAACTTACATACATGACATTTTAGATTAGGGGCATGAAATAGTGAATATTTTCAATGTTGCTGTTGATTTTCATCAGTTTGGGTCTGAAATTCACACAGGAAAACATTTTATATAAAATATAATGGAATATCGATTGGTTGGATGAATATATGAGAAACTTTATTAGAGCAATGAATTGGTAAAAATGCATAAAAATAACATTTTATTCGTAAAAAGCCAATCTTTGGTTCTTGTAGTTCAAAATAACATTATCTAATATTCAGTCCATGAACATCCAAAAGTGAAAGTTTCCAAACAGACACCCAAATAATACCATTTAATCAAAAGAAGTGGAAAATATAGCATTTTCATGAAATTACATCACGTAGTGGAGGCCGCTGCGATTTTTCTCTGTAACTAACCAGCTGATGACTAGAGAAGGACCTTCAGATGAAGATAACGCTAGATTGACTAATAGTTATGGGACTACAGACCATAATATTCCCTACCCTAGAATGGCATTGGTATGAGTTTGCATGTGCACAGGTTATGTAACATTACATAACAGTTGCAAAGTGGCTTTAAAAATTGGCAAAATATGATTAATAATCTCTGCCATTAAAATTCTGATGCTTGCATGTGCCATTTTTGTCCTGTATGTGTGGAATTACAGTTGACATATTCACATGCAAACTCCATGATTGGCCAGAGGCCCCCAGGAAGCTCTAGCATCTGAGGTGCTCTGTGGTGCATTCTCAGTATTTAAAACTATGTTATGGAATTTAAAATGGATATGGTTTTACTTTAATTTACTAAATTTGGTACCCACAATTGCATAATAGATAATTTAATCCCTTTAACCACCAGTCATAACCTTGCAAACTGGGCATAGTGCCAAATGAGGGTTTTTGGCTAATAATGTATGCTGGTTAGAGGGTTTTGACATTAAATGCTGGTCAGACCCGCCAAAATGAAGTTTACTTGGGAGCTATATATATATATATATATATATATATATATATATATTTGTTAAATACACATGTATCAAATCATGGTATATCAAATTATATAGAGGTTATACAGTAGTTGCAATAAAATTACACAGTTAAAAGATAATTGCAGAAAGCATTCCTTTCCAATTCATTTAAAACAGAGTTCATCTCCATCAGTTAATTAATTAATTGCAGCAATTGCACAATTGTCTTGATCACGGAGATGAGTGGATGAAAGAGATATTTTTTGCAATACTACTTCCAGAGGCAAAGCATCAATCATTTTAGACTTTATATATGATATATGATATAGACGGAAATTTCCATGAAATTTCAAAGCTATTGCGATATCCTGAATGTCATCTGAGAAGGAAATTGCAGTTCAGAGGTCAGAGACCAAAATCAGTTATTGACAATAATAGAGCGCAGCAAATAAGAGACCTTACAAAATGTTTGGAAGGTTCTTTTCATTTGCCAAATTTTAAGATGGACGATATAAAATCTTTAATCTATTAAATTTCAACATATTAACTTAAACTGCAAATTTTTCATATAACTTTTCAAGGGTAAAACTTGATTTCTAACTAAAATAAATGTGCGTGCTATAAGGTATATAAGTACAATGAATGTGGCGCATAAAAAGACATAAAATATAGAGCACAGTAACAAAGTATGCATATAAGAGAATACACAAATTAAACTTTTCTTGTACAATTTTGTGCGAATAAAATGATTTTTATTATTAGTTCTCTCCAATCAATGTACTGGATAATGCAATGCCTCGATCAGCTGTGAATTTATTCTGGAGCATGGATGTGAATCGCACACATATTTGTTCTTCTATGCTACTGTACATGGCTACTCCATGCAACAACATAACTGAGCTGGTTATGGCACACGTCTGCCTCCCATGTGTACCCTGTTGCAGCCGTGATGAAGCAGATGCGAGCTGCTGAGGAGGGAGGCAGTCCTTGGCAAATGGAAGTGTCATAAACACAGAAGCCCTCAGGATGTGACGCAATATTCGTCAATTTGCCGCGTCACAATGACAGTAATACGTTGGCCCACGGCGTCTGTCTTTATAAGACGCGTACTCTATTATCGCCCAGAGAGTTTCTCTGCCACTTTTATGACTTCTCGGCTTGGAAAAGAAAGTAAAGGCTTCCTGCCATATTCAGACACTCAGTAGCATCATTACTTTGTGTTATTTGCTTTGAAACATAAGGAAAATAGAAACGAGAATGGGAAAGAGTCTGAATCAGCCTGTCATTAAAATGTGTTCCTGGTAAAAGCTTTCAATGACGATGATTTGGTTCAAGTGTTCAAGGAAGTAGACATTAGAGAAGGAGCACCAAATGTTCCATGCTCACTCGTCAGGGAAATGGAAGGACAATCAATCAATCAATCAATCTGTCAATCAATCAATCAATCAATCTGTCAATCAATCAATCAATCAATCAATCAATCAATCAGTCAGTCAGTCAATTATTTTTATGTGTTTACGAATGGACGATTGTTTTTACATTCCAAGTCAGCTCACAATAAATTCAAATCAATCAATCTATCAGCTAGTCAATCAGTCAGTCAATCAATCAATCAATCAATTGGTCAATCCTATAAGTGACCATTCAGCAGCTATAACTTCTTGTTATCCCAATGCAGAACCTTGAGGCATCAGTTGGCTGCTTATAGACCTTCTTATGGACCGTCAATTGGTTTGTTGCTTGATTTCCCCAGACCACTCCATCTGACCTTAGAAGGGACCAAATTGACCTTGGGTCACTCTCTGACCCCAACGGTGACCTCTAGATGATCAGAATGATTTTCTGAGAACTTATAGACCTGCATTTGTGACTTTGCAACTGAAACTAATGCACTAATAATGCTCTTTGATACTCTTACTATTGTGGAGCCCTTCTTATTAGCATCACCTCACAGGTACAGTACCATAGTAGCTGTATAACTGAAATTTTGAAATACATGCATTTGTGTTTTCGCCGGTGTAATTTACCTGTCTGGTAATTAGACCACCTTGAAATCCATCTCAGTTACACTGTAGGAAAGTGAGTAGAATTGAATGTGTCAGTTGACAAATAAGGCATTTGTTCTTTGGTCAAAGATCACAAGCACGAGTTTCTTGTTCATTAGTACCCATGACGACAAAAATAGTTGAATGACTAAACGAAAATTAGCAAGCATCAGAAAAGTCCCCTCTCTCCTATGTGAGAAACTATTTGTTTTATTTAGCAAGTGTTTGGGAGAGAGTGGGCCCATCCAATCCGGCTATTGTCATTCAGATCAAGAATGTTGTAAATTTCAATTAGAGCAAAGCATGATGGGATTGAGCCATTATTTTGCCATATTAAGCACCTCCAGCAGTGGAGAGCAGCTGAACACCGTTGATTTATCAAATAAACATCAAACAAAGCCACCATTAAATTTGGGCTTAAATCTCTCCCAAAGCTGTTAAGTAGACTATGATGTATCTTAGCTGACGCCAATGAAATTTAAACCTTGGTTTATCACACACTTTTACCCAGCCAGACCCATCCATCAATTGGTTGTTTTTCGGTTATTTCAATGTTATTTATATCAAGTTTTTATAATAGAAGCTAGGGAGATAGCCCAAATGACACATTAAGAACGTTTTGATAAGAGAATGTGCTTTTACCATTTGTTAAAATACCATCTAATATAATTAGAATTTGTTGCAGAATTTATCCCTACTGTAACTTGAGCATGTTGCATGATGGCCATTACCTGTAATGAACCTCAGCTGTCGAAGCCATTTTGCATTCTTAATCATTCATGGTTTGAAATAGTCATATTTATAAGAGACATTATTGATGGTAAATTAAGGCCATGATTTAGATTTTGAAGTCTCGGATTACAATTTACAATGTCATTGAATATTGCAATCTGTTTTGGAATGAAATTGAATTTACTGATTCTGCATAATGGTTAACATTGGTTAACAACAAGTAAATGTAGAACACCTCTTTTATTACCATCTGGGACTGCTCATTGCTGTGACGTCATCATATGATACTGGTGACGTCACAATGATGCGACCTTCTCTCCTCTATTTGGAAGGTTCTGCTTATTTGATGATGTCATGACAGGGCAGGGCACAGCCTCTTCTCTGCTGTCAATTCGGTGGATGCAACCTCTGTAGTTGTCTATCAAGCTGTCTCTGGCTGTCTGTCTCATCACAGGGCCACTGACAGCAGGCAGACTGTCTATGGACTGCTCATTTGGGGTTTGTGTGGTGAACAAACCTTCGTCTGCAGCCCATTGAAATTGCATTGCACCAGTCTGTAATAAATTATATTTTCTGTATAGTGTCCGTGGAATAATGTTCAAGAATTGCTTTGTGTCAATCATCTTGAAACATAGCCAACTTATGAACAGAGACAGATATAATGATGAGATGATAAGGCATGGAGTTTACACCATGTATAATAGGCCTTAGGTGCTATTTACCACATGTATTGCGCTATTCCATGTCCCTGTTGATGCTATACTTTGTTTATTTCATTATAATCATTATTCTTTCATATTTGGTACACTGTAACTGTTTAGTTGGTACTGCTGGTTGAAATACTATATGCTTGTATTCAATGTAGGCCAACTGTTGTAGTAAGATATCTATCAGCAAAATGTGATTTCTATTTTTGATTAGTTTTGAGTTACGTTATTGTGTCACCATGACAATACAAGGCAGTAGCGGAATGCCTTAATATTCCCTCATAATCCCCCCCATCCAAGTTATTTACACATGCTCGTGAGGGGGCGGAGTGTTGGAGTGTCGCAAACAGACCCCACTCGTTTGCGACACCTCATTGCATCGAAATGACAGTAGCTTGCCACTTAGTTGTTGAGGGTGGACTCAGGGGCAGATTTACAGTGAGTTACTAGGAGACTGATAAGCAAATCCAGTAAGGCCCACAGTGGAGCTCCCTGTTTTAGCCCTGCATGTAATTATGCTACTTTTGTAGCCCTCATTCATGGTATTATGCTAGTTTTGTTGCCTGGATAAAGTAGAATGTGATTAGCAAGGCAGATAACTCTGACCTATGGCCAACCAAAAGCAGACCTATTGGCCACTCTGCCCATTACCTGCCACTGAACAGCTCTTAAGTCACGAATTTTGTCCCCAAGGGCCTGATGTCTCTTTTTCTACAGAATTCCTTCACCGTTTCACTTTTTTAGTGTGTAGGCGGACACAGACCTTTTTGCTTCCGTGCATTCAAAATATGGCAGGACCATCAGTGCCCTCTAGTGTTTAATATGTGCTTACGCCGCCCCCTATCGGAATTGCCTGATATCATAATTGTGCTATACAGTAAAATTGACGCGAAGTTGTGGTGGATATCAGAACTCGGCGTGATGTCAGTCAATGTTGAAACAATGTTGTACCAAATTGGAATGATATCTGGAATAAACAGTATATACTTGCCAATCTCACCTAATTTAGGGTATTTTGCGTCATGTGGTATCCTCCCTAAATTTGTCTTCAGAGACCATGCTAAATTGGTCCGACCATGGAGGCAAGAGTCTACTCTTGTCTCCATGGTCCGATATCCGCTGATGTCAGATGTCGCAGAAAATCGGCTAATGTCGGAGCGGTTGGCCCGACATCGGACTACGTTGGTCCGTCGATGGCCAAGTTTCCGACGTTGGCCCAATTTGGCATGCTATCCGGGTTTTCATGAGGTAATATGCATGCAACATTGCAATGATGTAATACATCATCTCTGCGAACGTAACATGATCATCTTAATCCAAGCTATCCATGAAAGATGCATATGAAGGCAAAAGTTGATCCTTGCATACAGTTGTGTCGTGTTTAACAATTCATGTTGCATTTGCTTTTATATGATGACACGCGGAGATGAGTATCTGTAAATGCATAAGACAATGAGATGTGCATGACGGCACTTATTGGAGATGGCATGCATGACAGGCTTGGATCTACCTTAATTTAACATGCTGCATATCACTTGTCATGTTTGCCGGATATTATTCAAAACTTACTTCATGAGGTAGTTTCTCTTGGGATGCGGTTTATTCAAAGAAGGTCTTGTATTGTAAAAAATAGGGCTTTAAATGCTATAGAGACTTGCTGATAAAAAACAAAAAACAAACAGGGCATATTTAAAGTTGTGGATTTAGGCGAAATATTTAGTATTGATGGACTAAAAACTACAGGTTATATTATATCATGTAATCAATTTGTAGCTTGAGTGCAATTTGTCCGAGTATTAGCATAGATCTTTGAATAATTCTTCCAAATGGCTGATGAACACCATGTTTTTGGTGTAAGCATGTATTTTGGCTCCATGGTGTTGGTTACAGAGCTATGGGAACACTTTTGAATGAAAGTAAATAAATAATGCACCAGAACAAAATATAACTAATTAAACCCACAATGCATTAAAATTAAACATACAGTGCATTATAAGAGAAGGCTTGATAAGCCTTCAAGTTTTTATTATCGGCCGAGGGCAATACCACCGTGACTGAAGTTGAGAGGCTTCTGCTAATGTTATCTAGATGGACCAGCAGCTTCTCAATTTACTTTCAGCAGGTTTTTTCAGTCTTTCTAATTCCCACCGAGGGTATGAGGCGCCTCAGGTTGCTTGTTGCATGTCCAAGAAGAGATGCAGTCACCCAGTGTGACTAACAGTGGCTAAAATGTGGCAAGAAATGGCCAAAAAGTAGCACAAAAGTAGCATTGCACTTTGTGATGCTGCTGTTGTTGTCGTGTATCTACTGTTGCTGATGCAGATTTTGATGTTGCTGATGTAGATTTTGCATCATCCAATGTGGTTTGATGTCTTTTGTGCTGCAGATCCAAGGATGCTGCAACGTTTGAACCTATTTGTTTAGATCCCAGCAACATGCCAATTACAGATATTACTTGCCTTAGCATACAGTTATCCTTATAAATAACGTTCACACAGGAAGCTTCAAGCCAAGACTAGCCATAATTAGCCATATCAAGCCAGAGATACTTGTTGTTGTAGCTCACACATGTGGTGTGCAATTAAAACCAGTCATGCTGTACACGAATTTAATATATTAACACTATATTTGTAGCTTCCAATAAACATATAATCAGCTTTATTAGTTTCGCAGTAAGGTGTCTAAGTAGATAGATAGAGAATTTATTCACAAGTGAACATACAAGATTTACGAAGCCTGTGGTGTAGTTACCTAGAAAGGATATTCAAGTTTTAACAATAAACTAGGTAAATCATAGAAAAAAATGTCAACTCAAATATGAACCCACTTAGCGTATCAAACCTCATCACACTATAGTCTAGACGCTTTGTACTGAATGCCCGCCTGCACTTTCGCTGAATTACAATTGAATATTTAAACGTTTCATGTCTACTTGTCTGTAATGTTGAACTAACTGTTGGCTTTATTTTCACACATGTGGAAGGATATATTTGTGAAGTGGTCTTTTGGTATTGCAATTAACTTCGTCACGTTCCATGAATTTCCAACCACATGCAGCATAACACAATATCACAATACAATTAACCTAAAAAATTACTCTTTTGGCAGTACAAAAAGTTATGGCAAGTGTGCGAGTATTATTTAAAATGCAATATCTCAAATGATGAGTGTAAAACATGACAGAAAAATAATAAGAAAAAAAAACCAACAACTCAGAACAACAACTCAATTACCATATCTGTAGATATAATTTGCATTTGCAGGATGTTTATATGTGAATTTGATGAAAAAGGAAGCACAGTCATTTCTAATTCGGAATCATATTTTGGTTGTAAAGTTGTAATTGAAAGTCCTAGAACTCTGCACGATGGCCAAAACTGGGTGTACACATTATAGCTGCACCAGAGCAATCTCTGGCTGCACCTACCTGGTCTCCCATACCTAATGGCAGAAAAATACCAGTGGCATATCCTGCAGGGAATACTGCTTTGGTCAACTGGTAGTGAACTTTTACAATGAGGTCTTAAGAGTAAAGTATCATTGTAAGGTTGGATTTTACGTAATGGTATGTAGTGTGTAATCTGTAGTGCCATAATTGGTTATAGGTTTACTTCACCAGCTTGATAATATTTTGGACGGTACAGTTATCGAGACGTCATAAAACATAATTTTTTTCCAGCAATATTTTTGATGACGTCATCAATATGAACGTCATTTTTGTGTTGCAATGGATTTTCTTCTCCCCATTTTGCTTTAGTCTTGTTCGCCATTCCTAATTAGCATATATGCAGCCAGGATGAGGAACTGGTCATCTGGCCTGGTCATCTTGACCACCAGGGACCATTATACTTTGCAGCTGACCAGTGGTCACTTGTGGTTAGCCTCTCCTAATTGCACTCTCTTTTACTCGGTAATTTGCCTAATAGTGTGTTTGTTGCTGTTTAGCTCATCACAAACACTGCAATTTTCTCTGGTGCTGCCTGACAGGAGTTTGTTTTGACGCTGAATAAAAACAAAGCAAGAAAATTGAGTTACGGCACAACAATTTCGTACGTGAAACAACAATTTTGTTTAAAATTGATTCAATATTTAATAGACGTCAGGTATATAAGCAATATGAGTGGGAAATATAAGACCTTAATTTGTATGCTATATATGAAAGAATTTAAACAGGTAAAGAAGCTAAATGCTTTCTAAATTTAATCGTATACGTATTCTATGTTTCTTATTTCAATTTTTTCCACCAGCTTTTCTTAATGTTACTTCTTGTTATGGAAGGTTCAAGCGGTAAAAAATATCTAACGTAAATCAAAAACATGAATGCATAAAATTGAATGCATTCTGCTGGAATTTCAATTTGTCATGCAGTTATTATTTGTATTGAAAGTAATTGAACTAATGCATTCATGATTTGATATAATACAATACTAGATGTTTGGCAGAACTATATCTTTTTTTATTTAAGATGTTTCAGATATGCTTACTTGACTGCTTGTCAATACTAAATGTGTTATACACATGGTAGATTTTTGTAATATAAGATGTTTTTCAAAGCATACATATTATTTTTGAAATGCTACAAAACACTGTATACATAATATACCAGACCTTTTGTAACACTATATGCTTTTCCAGCCGTATTTTACGTCGCATTACTTAACCTTTAGGTGTAGAATTTGACGACAGGTCTCAGTATCTATAAATTACCTACATGTTCACAGAACGTCACACTCAGCAGCAATGATGCCTTGGGCCTAGACATGAACATAGCTGCTCACCTATAGTTCACAGTTAGTGGGGTGTGTACATGCTGAAGGGTTGGGCTTCATGACAGGTTTGACAGACAACAGGGGTGGGGGTAGTACCCCTGTATGCCTGGTAGCCCGTTCGGCTCTCATGCCTTTAGCCAGGTGGTACAGCCAGGCACAGAAGCATGCTGCAAGAGAATGCTGCACTAGAGCAATTCATGCTATGTCCATTAGCATTAATTGGGTCCATAGAGGAATTCATGGACTCATAGTGTTTTATCTGGGATGTAGCTGTGATATAGTTTACTACAAAAGTTGATCTTTTGTAAAGGCATATTATAAACCGCTGTTACTATATGCAGGCAATTTTACAAGCATTAATATTCATATTTTTGGGTTTAGTGCAGTATAGCAAACCCAAATTTATGCCTATATTTGGCATCCATTAAATATGAAAATAATCACTATTTTTGACCAAATTTCGTGCTAGTAAACGGTCAGAATAACATTTTTATTGAGTAGCAGGGGTTTGGGGGCAGCAGCCTCCGAAAAAAAACAAAATGTAAACAATAATAAGCTCTGTTCTTGCCTTGAAGCCGCCGTTTGTTTGTGACGTCACATATTGAATTCAAGCATTTGACGTCATTGGCCTGGCAATGGAACTCGCTTAATATGGTCTTAAATTCGGGTCCGCTAGACTGCACTTTTTCCTTATTTTTACATGAAAATAAGTAGTATATTGCCAAATAGCATATTAATTTAGAAAAAGAAAAAGAAAGAAGAAGATTTGGCACACCACTGCATGACCAATTATGCCACATGCGTTTTTCATGTTTTTGGATAGACGCATGGAAAACGCATGGTTTTTGCCGCATTATAATTAGCTAAAAACCATGCGTTTATCCTTCTCATGGAAAACGCACGTGGCACATTTGGCCATTTATTTATACAAGTTTTTACTAGTAAAGTATAATAAATGGTTGCTAATTCCGGAAATAGATAACAAAAAGTCATTGTAATTTAGGATCAAGCAAGAGGTAATAGTAATTACTAATATGACATTAATAAAAAAAAATAATAATAATAAAAATTAAAAAAAAAGGTTTGTTGTAAATGAAGTATAAGATGGCTGAACATACACATTTGACTCTTATTAGAATTATGCATTGCAATTTTTGTATTTTGAAATATCTGCATTTCTACGATAAGAAAATAATGAGATATTTAGTTCGCATGATCTAGCGACATTTTCATTGTTTGATAATCGTATCATTTACCATTATACATCGTTCATTGCATATTTATCACTTTATGATAGCTTATGTATTGTCTCATTATTTAAACGTCAACCTTCACTCTCCTGAGTATGCTAGGCATTAGTCCCCCACTGCCTATGTACTTATGATAAGGGCATCTTTCAAGTAACCCTGTTTGCTATTTCCAGCCTTGTAATATGTTGTTATTCCATGGTGAATTAGGATAATAACTAGGCTGTTGGCAGATGTTGATGTTTCTCTTGAATAATAGGCCTAACATGATGAATTATGATCGATGTATTATGCTGTATGTTTAGTCTTTGGGCAATGAGCTATCATTTAGCTCTGTATTGCCAGCTATATTGCCTAAAGGGCATTAAATGTCCATACTTCATGTTCCTAGAGCTAGGATTTTTTACAGTATGAGTTATTATGATTTATTAATAAATAATGATATAACTTATGATGGGTCATTATACTGGTATTTGTAGAGATCTGTATGGTTTGTTATGGTATGGTTTTTCCTATTACTTAGTGTATTTTTCTCTAAGATTTATCGTTTTTACGATGAAATTACTTTTTTAGAATACTCATGTACATACCTGTAGATAGTTATAAAAAGTTCTCATTAATCAAAGTGAATAAGCTGAATTTAGAATATATAACCTTTAGCAGCTGTTTAGTTAAAAAATATCTTTAATGTTAAATTGGACGGATATAAGAATTATATTCAGATACAAAGCATCTTCTGTTTTAGCTTGCTAATCATCTGCTCCTGGCTGGAAAATGTCATGTTTTCAGTTAATATGGACAGGAATAAAAAAGGGAGGAATCAAAAACAGAAACAGCTTTTACCATCATTTGTAGATAATGATAAATGTGATACCAAAAAATGGGAAAAATAAACAAAAGCCATATTTCAATGGTTCTTTCTGAAATCAAAGGTGAAGCTGATGATGGTTGTCTTACAACTGTTTTTGCGGTCATATTTCATATTCTAAAATGTCAAAATATGAAGAGAATAATGATAAAAAAAAAGAAATAAAGTCAAATGATGTGTGGCAAAGGTGTGAGAGAGACAACTGACAGACAACCAAGTCTGTTTTTGGATCGAAGAGATGTTTTATTTTGTCTTAATGAAAAAGGTTGAGCGATGATGATGAGAGCAGTAAATGGTTCAGGCTGTTTTCAAAGGCTACCAGAGCATCTTCAAACGCAGCCAGCAGCATCAACAGAAGCAGCAGCAGCAGCATCAGTTTGGCATCTTGTGCACGTGGGTTCTCTTTACAGAACATAAGGAATGTTGTTCTGAATTGCATTTGGATCATACAAGACAAGAAATCAACGTTGAATGTACTTTCTTGGTTTATGTTTTTGTCACTATTGTATTACTTTTATTTCTTTGTTTCGTCTCTTTCTTTTTTCTTCTTTATATTTTAACCAATGGGAATCCTGAATTCACATGATGTGAGCTAGAGTTTAGTTTCCAAGTCTGTGAAATTGGCTGTAATTTCTTAAAGACAGATCTTTGATAACTTTACCTGTCAATGATATTGAGGAAAATAAGAGACTCTTTCTTATGGTATAGATGTAGATCATTCATTACTAATTTGTTCATTAATTCATTAACTTAGGCCTTTATACTAGTTATTAATTTTACTATTTTACCATTATTCCACATACAAATATTAATACATGTGTATTTGATTAAAACTCATCAATATTAACCCCACTACTACTGCAGATGTGGCTGAAAGTCCTTTATTGTAGCTGACAGGGGTGCCAGAGTTTCTTGCTTTCTTCCTGACATGTTCAGGAAATGAGAGACAGCCCCTTAGTTACGCCTGTCTCTCATTTTGATGCCTTTAATACAGTACTCCTGATGCTAATCCAGCTACTCTGTCTTGTCATGCCATGGTCAGACTCACAGCAGAAGGGTTATCTACAGTTTCCAGATCACATTTATCCACTTTTTTGTTTTTGTTGGAACCGTCCATATTACTACGCTTCAATATTGTGACCACCATTGTCGATCCACTAGTGTGTAGTTTGAAATCGTTCAGATTATAAAGAAATACAAATTACAATACAAATATACAGTTAAAACACGATCTAGTAGGAAAAGTAACAATATATTGATATATACACTCATTTAATATGATTCCACTTAGTATACACGTTCAATTTATTTCCAACTGTCAGATATAACCTCTGTCTATCTATATATGAGCCTGTGAGGCAGAACGTCTGTCTATCTGCATACGAGTATGGAGGTATTAATACCTCCATGATATGAGGTAGCCCATGCTTTCATTTTGTCAGTCTCTATTTCTGTGATATTACTCATTGACAACATGTCTCCTTGTTGTTCTCACATTAACATTATCTCATATTCACCCTCCATTGAATTGGCAGTGAGGACACCACTGAACTTTCAATCAGCTCCCTTTGATTCCAGCCTTTTTTCACTCACTCTGGGTGTACTACAAGGTTCTGCTATTTCCCCCGGTGTAAAAACCTCACTCTGATGTTGTTGATCTGTTCAGCAATCTTGAGTGATCCATTTATGATAGCCAAAACACATGGTTTCATATGTACGAAGCACAGAAAATACATTAACAGCGTTTTTGTACTTTTTTGAAATATTATTTATGGCACATTATGATGGGATGTGCTGCTGCTGCTGCTGCTGCTGCTGCTGGATCCTCATGTCTCATGTTGAGACTGCAGGGAAATTAATCAGGTTGAAGTTGTTGTTTAAAGAGAACCTCCTGGTCAATAAATTTCCATGTCAGGTTTGAAAAACAAACTTTTTTTCCGGTCGTTTAAGTGATATTTCACTCAAGCTGTTTCAGCTTGATTTAGGAGTTTAGTTGGATCATGGTTGGATAAACCACACTAAACCAATAAATATACGTATAAATGTGTAATTTTATATCATGTTTCATCATTAAGGGAACCATTTAAAAAGTGTGCACACGTCAGATATAATAACTAAGATAAAGTTTTTTTTCCATGTTGAATTGTTTTCCTAATTGCAATTAACAATTGACATGTTTTGACTGATTAAGTAACATATGAATATTGAAAATAATTAGAAAGTCCAATTTGGAAATAGAAATTGTGGTAAATTTTTATTTATTTTTTATTTATTTTTTGGCTTTGATCGGTGACGTAGCTTTGTGACTTTCAGAATCTGTAGTTTCATAATTCCTTCTATACTAATTTTGTAATATGTTATATAATTAGTGTTAAAAGAATTATTATTACACATTATGATGGGATGTAAAGACGCTTAATTTGTCTCAAGCCACCGACTTTATTAAAAAGCATGAAATTCCATAATTACCATAAGTTTGCCTTTTCAAAATTCCAGAAAATTCCAAAGTTTCCAGGAATCTTCCCAATCTTCACATCTTAGCTCATCTTTAATGCAGGGACTTAAATAAATCTACTGGGCTGAGAGCTGCTGGCACACATGACTTTTTTTAGTCTTAAAAACTGAAGGATTCTGTAGTGGAACTTAAATGGTATATACAGCAGTTGAGACTGAAGTAAACATCTTGACTTTATGGAGAATTCCTATAAACTACTTCGGGGTCCTGAGAAACTCTCCACATCCAGACAGTCTGGGACCTTAGAATCACCCCCCTACCCTCCCCCCCCCCCCAACTTATAGAGACCCCCGAAATGGCCCAAGATCTGTTCAGGCCGATCTGGTATCAACAACTGTCTCCTCACTGACAGTACATCACTGTAATCAGATACTGTTATCTCTGAGTTATCTTGCTATCAGAAAGGAATGCTCTTATAGAGCTCTTATAGAGCACTTTGGTAGTTGGCTCAGGCTATTTGGGGTGTTGAGCAGAGCAATCAGGCAAGCCACCATGCAAGCCACTATGCAAGTAGTGCAAACAGACAAGCAGGTGGATCAGCAGCACCAGGTGTGAATTTCTTTTTCAACAAGTTGTTAAGATAATTGGCTAGTATTAAAGCTTTAAGCCAATAAAGGTGATTTTTCATGTATACAGTGGACCACATTCACAGCCATGCACCCATGAGGTAACTGTGTACCATGGCGCGAACTCTAAGCAGTTTTATCATCTCATCATTACGTCTGTCTCTGGCAGCTGGTCATATAAGCTGGCTTTAGCTACAGACCAGTAGCATCCAGACATCATCTATATGCCATTAGGATCACCTCAGGCATAAAATGAGAATCGGGGCAATTTACTTTCAATTCGATTGACATCGAACAGGCAGAAAGTATCTTTCAATGAATGTTCTTGTTTACAGATATTCTTTGACTTCGAAACCAATCTCAGAGACTTGGAAGCTAAACTCCAGATGATGTCGTGTGAACCCAGAACTCCCATTGGCCAAAACAGTCCCTCAACCAATTAAGGGTCCCGGATTCACATGTCATCTGGAGTTTCACTTCCAATTCTGAGATTGGTTTCCAAGTCAATGGATTTCGCTGTAATATTTCAAGGTCAATTTTCATGCCAACCTCCAGTTTATAAACGCAGTCATCTTCTATAGTTTAACATTTTAAGTATGGCTTGTAATTTAGTAAATTTTGTGGTTTATGCCATAATATGTCATTTATGCGTAGATATAATTAGCCTAAGGAAAGTTTTATCAGAAAATCAACTCTTTGAACAAGATAGGAATCACGATTAACCATATATACCAGTCCAATTTCAAATATAGAAAGTCAAATCAACCTCACTATCTAGTTGATTTTAATAGCGCTTGGTACAGGATTTTTTTTTCCTCTTGTTTCTGTTCTATCGCCAATTAATTTGAGACTAGGCTTAAATGAAGCCCATAAATCATGAGATACGAACAACTAATCACTTGGGAGTTCGGAAAACAACCGATACTAGCTTCTGCTGCAGATTTTGGGATGCTTTGGAGTTTGGAAAAAACATCAATGGATGCATGAAATACCTCTGAAGCGATGTACCTACACTACAGTACTGGTGGCCTATGATCAAAGTCATCCAATATGCATGGATTTTATTATGCCTCTATGGAGTTTATTTTCTCACCTGGTGGTCATATGATTGAATTCTGCATCTTTTCATGGTGTTTGCTTATTGTTAAATTGATATCTTATGATATCTATGAAGCATGAAATTCGTGGTATAGGTATATAGGCTTCATAAATATGTTATTTCTTTCTGTATTTCTTTGGTACATAACATGAAACCCCACTGCTTAAGACCACATAGTTATAACGAACATCCCTTGTTTATAACGAACATCCCTTGTTTAGTTTAATACCACCTAATGTAGCCCCAGGGTATATCCAGGCGGATCCACTTATATAACAAAGTCTGTTTGGAACTTAAAGAAGTCTTGTTATACCGGATTCTGATTATTGAAAAAGTGGGTGGTTACTGATCAATAATCTTGTTATAGCTAGACTTTGGTTATAAGCTGTCTCTTAATTATATAAACAGGTTGTTATATGTGGTCTCTTAATACACGGGTTGTTATATTAGCAATCCTTTTCCCAGATAGCATTCCAAATCGGGCCAGCATTGTTCAATTTCAGCCGGCGTCGGTACAACATTGTTTCAACATCGCCGACATCGCACCAACGTTGATACAATTTGGAATGCTGTCCGGGTTATACAAGAGTTGTTATAATCATTCTCTTTATACATATATATATATATATGCAGTATCTTTCTCCAAGTATTTTACTGTACAAGACCAAGGAAGTGATAATAAGCCCACCTTGATATCAAAACCACCAAACTTCAAACCATGGGTCGTCATTATAGTGCACTCAGGTCTCTCTTTGTAACTGGTCTCTGTTTCTTCTTACCTGAGACTGGATGTCTCTCATTTCCATCTCTATAGTCTCTAATGGTTGCCCAAGCCTCTCTGTGCTCACTGATCTCTGTGTGTGTTTTTTGGAGTCCTGTATTTTATTCTCTGTTATTCGGTGTAATATGGACCAGTTTGTCTCTGATGTGCCTTTTTCAGTGTTTTTTTTCGGTTCAGGTTACCTTGGAGATATCGCGTTTCTATGGCAACTAATGAAGCAGAGGATTGATGATAGAGCAACCCCCATTGGCTGCTTTGAGACTTGCAGACCTCTTGGCTCTGTCTGCTCTTTCCAAAAAACCATTGTCCCTTCTTGCAAGTCTCTTTTTTCTTTTTTCTCTTCTTCCTGTTAATTTGTTTTTTATTTCTCACACACTAACAACAGCTTAAAATACCCTCCATCTTCATCACCTCTCCACTATTAACAGCAGCAGCAGTGGAGTCAAAACTTCTAATTGTTTCTAATTGTTTCTGTAAACTTATTATCACAGCAGTGTTTAGGTCTATTAACTGTTTAAATTCTACATATTTGTGTATACAGTTAAGCATAACCCAACCATTTTTCTCTGCAATTTGCCGTATTTTAATGAATTTAAAATCAATCTAATAATGGCCAGAGAAAAAGTAAATATGAAACTTGAGAGCTAATAACAATTCGTCCACATAAAAAGGGCATCTTCCTTATAGTTGATATGGTGATATACGGTTCCTGTTTCAATATATTTTTCTATACGAATGTTTTGCGGGCGATTTCATATATTAATTGTACATGTGAAGAAAAATGCAGGATTAATTTAGAAATATTATACGAGGACAAGACCTTTCATATTTTTTATAAGTTACACTTTTTATTTTCTCTGGACTTGGGAGATTCACCATTTGGAATCCATTGACTGCTAATTTTAGTTGCACTGTGTCAGTTTTACCTCGAAACAGGTGGCTTACATTTTGCACAGGGTTGAAGGCCTGTACACTCAGCAATTCAATATTGTATTATATTTTCATGGATAAATCCAGAAAAACTCATGTCTTATATTGAATCTTTGGCAAGCTAAACTAAGCTAGACAATCTAGCTGAATCTACTATATAACTGACTACAGGAAGGTAGAACTTTCATGGAGTCACTAGTCTTTGGTTTATCCATGGATGTATATTCTTATACATCCATGGTTTATCATTGTTTATCCAAGGTAGAACGAAAGTACTTCGTAATAGAGCAATAGTTGCAGTTAATTGCAGGGAAAGCATATAATGCATGATACAAACTATTATTAGCATTTTTGCAAATTTGGATTATAATTTGAGTGGATTATAATGAGTGTCTCCAGCTATTTTAAGCTTCAGCTAGTTGAGTCTAGCCCTGCTACATTGATAGCTATAGCTTAACGTTCTTTATGCAAATATGAGCTTGTGGGGAAGCTCCACATATCACAAAGAGCACAATATTGGTATAGAATAGTATGCACCTTTGCAACCAGCTTGCCACTAATAATTAACAATCCCCCTTCACCTGGCTAGTTAAATTTATCCCAGTGTGTGTTTGGTTCTGTCTTTTCTGTCAGTTGAAATGTTGTGTGTTTTTACTCCGCTGAGGTCAGTTTAGAGTTTGTCTAACTTGCCTGGGCTCTCCTTACTCATGTTTGTTCTACTTTCCTTGTGTTTTGTTAGACTGCACGTTACAGGCTAATTTTGTTTTGTCTTGAAATTGTTTTAGTCTTCATTCCAAAATTGCAACGATACTTGACAACCACAAAGTATACTTTTTTTAGCAATAAATGTTTTACATAATGATGCAGCTTTCCAAGGCTAGTTTCATATACCTTCGTGAATGGCAATAACTTACCTTAGAGGGCTGCAGAATTATGCCATTATTATTCTTAGCTCTTTTTACATTGCAGTCGATTCTAAAGGTTGCTACAAACTGCTGAAGAAAAAGAAAAACTTAGGTTTTGCATAGTAAACATATTAACTGGTTCACAGATTTCTTGTTTCTTTTTGAAAGATGGCCAACCTATATGTTACCTGTGTTCTCCTGGAGTGTAGGGGGTCATAAAGTCTATCCTGTTGGGTTTACAGAGGTGTTGGGTGCCAGGGGGACTGCAGGGGGTCTGTTGAAATGCATAGGGAATCCAGAGGGTGATCCAGAGGGGTTGGGCATTCTTGGATCATCTCCCATAGGGTCTTCCTGTCAGTTATTCCAGCCGTGAACCCCCCAGTCATTTCCTGAAAATATTTCATGAAACCTATTCCTGACATTTTTCACCCCAAACTGAAAATAATCACCTTGAAAAATGTGAGAAGAGCTCAGGTAGCCACGTCTTATCTGGTGCAGCTTATGTGCCTGGCTGGGCAGAGGGGTACACCACACTCTCAACTCACGACCTCTGGGTCATGTTTCTATTCGATTCTATTGGATTTTATTCTTTTCTTTTCTATTCTATTATATTCTATTATGTTATATTATATTATATTATATTCTGTTATATTTTATTCTATTCTATTCTATTCTGGAGACATTGGCATTGTACTGTATTGTTACAGTATTGCATTGTTCAGTTCTGTTCTCTATATTCCAATATTTCAATTACCTGCTTCGAACACAAAATGACTATTATTTTCTCTCTCAATCCTTTTAAAAAAATTTCCACGCCTTTCACATATTAAATATTGCCATTATCTTATTATTCTCGTTTTTCTCATTTCTTCTCTGCAATATCGTTTTCTTGTTCTGATTCACGAATCATAACTTCCTATTTTTCGTATCCTGTATTTCGCATCAGCAATATGTGTGTTTCATGCTATCACGTTAGACAAATGACATATAGGCTATCATTATGACCTTTCACCCCATTCTGACCTAGTTACAATGACCCATTGGGGTTATGTGAGTGATCTATCATCAAACAAGTACTTGGGTACCCTGTGGAGGGCATCTCACCTGGCCACTCGGCCACCCATCAAGTGCCCAGTATATCATTCGCAATGGCCTGGCATGGTGTATGACAAGGTTGTGGTTTCTGACCGCACTTATTTGCACTGGATGATGAATGTTTCTTTCCGCACATGTTATGACTATTCAGCTGACTATTCGCCATTGCTCTGGTCAATTTTGAGGTAATGAGGTTGTCCTGGTGGAACCTGAAATGAAGTACAAAAGTTTACTTTGGCACTTTCTATGTAAATGATTTTCAAGAAATTTGAGATTTACACTCACTTTTAGCGTAGGTGTTTTGAGTTCTGCACAGATGGATGAAACGAAAGTCAAAAGTTAGTTTTGCTGTAACATTATAG
The DNA here is from genome assembly GCA_932294295.1 of Alitta virens. NCBI lineage: Eukaryota > Metazoa > Annelida > Polychaeta > Phyllodocida > Nereididae > Alitta > Alitta virens. The sequence goes on from OW028581.1 coordinate 23,697,483, forward strand.
ATTCACGCAATATATATATAAGTAAGTTGTATTAGTTTCAAAGAGCCTCTGGCATTGTTGGGACGATTGAAGTTATTCTACCTGTTTTCTTCATGTCAGATTTTACTTCTAATATATCATAACCCGAACTCAGAACTTTTTATAATGAAATGTAAAACGTAGAGTGAGGAGGCTCAAAAAGACTTTGTGTCCCGTTGTATATATAATATTGAATTATAAAGGTTCAACCAAAAGTGAATTTTGTTTCCTTTTCCGGTTTATATATTGATATTCAATATAAAATGCAATACAATATACAATAGTAAAAAAAGGAAATTTAAAAAATGCACAATAAAGTCTTGTTAAAAATATTACGAATGGTTCAAGGGAAAAATAGAATTTATGGACACATGATGTTATTCAATGCTAAGATATATCCCAATAAAGCACTCTTGGGAAACTTTCATGTGGTCTTACTAAATTCTATTGGTCGTAATTACGAAGTAAAACTTAACAAATATCACTCAAAATCTACACAACAGGTTTTCTAAATATCAGCCCAGTCAGCTACCATTCTATACCTTGTTTCTCCACTCAGCATCTTTCAGTGATGAAATGTTTAAAGGAGAAACTTGGAGGTTGCTTTCAAGTCCTGAAGTGGCCTCACACTTAATTTTCTGTTTCTACTTTGCAAGATGATAGAACTTCCTACAGAAAAGTGGTGAACTCTTAGCTGCTTAGTATGGAAATGATTAAATGCTGAAAGGTGAACTTAGAAAGCTTGTGGAATTATAATTTGTTTGATGGGACTGAGAAACAGAAACCAAGTGAAGTTGTACAGGGTTCAACACCGTGATAAATGGATCTTACTCGGTTTTTGTTCACACGTAGGCACTATATTTTCATAGAAAATTTGAGGTATAGAATGCACTGAGGTATCTGTTGCCAGAATAGATTTCTTCTAGGTGTCAGATGCTGCATGATGTTCAATGACTGGTTTCAATTGGAGCTTTTGTAGTCCACCTATAGGTAGTCATTTTACTCTATTGTCCCTACAAAGAAAGTATCGGATGATTATTTATATGGATTCAGATTAAAATGCAGATTCAGATCTCATTTGTTTGCTCTATTGAAGCTGGTGTCACGTGTAATGTAATCATTTAAGAATAATATTGACTGCTCTCAGATGACCATAACACCCTAATACCCTACTTAATTATCTATAATAAATTCAATTTATAACATCTCATGATTTGTTTAAGATAATAAAATGTAGAATTTTATTTTTTTTTTATTTTGTTTGAACTGCCTACATAGGGAAAAGAAATTTAATAATGTATACACTAAAATTCAAAATATGGTATAAAAACAATGATTATGAACTGTAGAAATTTAAAAAACACAGAGACTGAATGAATAACGTTCAACAGAAAAACGAGAATTGAGTTTATGTGTGTGATATACACAATTTTGCAGGTCATTGTTGCTCAGGTAAGCATGGTAGCCATTCGACTGATAAATGCCCTGATAGTGCACTACTGTTATAACTTAGTAAGACATGTTAGGTGAACGGTTTTGTTGAAGTCATTCATTTGTGTATAATGAGCCTGTAGCCTGATGGTTTAGGCCACAAAACTGCCACTTTCAATTTAGGCGGCCTTTGAGTGATTTGAAACATCCCCACTGGCCAGGTGAGAGGTTGGTCCAGGGCGAGTAGGAAGTCCTACTTCCACCCAGTTGCTTCTTAAAATGTTCTTTTATCTCCAACATCATAAACAAACCTGGTTCTGAAAGGTCTTGCAGCTAAATCTGTGTAAGTCCCAGTGCAGAATGATAAATCACCAGACTTTGAAAATATTTCAACTTTCTCACGTCTGTTTGTGGCGATCCTTGCCTTATGACGTCATTACTTACTTTTTGTTTTGTTTCGATTTTTTGATTTCGGTTTATTCTTATTTATTTAAATCTTTGGTACAGGAGGGTTACGTCAGATGGTAGATTGTTTTACCTCCGGTGTATTTTTAAACCTAATTTGATATTTCTTAGAAATTTAACTATTTAAATCGTTTCATATAATTGTTTTCCCCCTGTAGTTTCGTGTAATCATTTAGGTCTACTCTTGTCTTCATTTTTAGGGATACTTATGTTATTCCTAGGGGTATAATAACAGCTCTAAAATGGCCTCCCAACCAGAGAGAATCTTGAACTTGGTCTGAATATTATAATAATACAAGTAAATTGTTGGGAGACCTTGTGTTATTAAGGTAGCTCCAACTCCTGGGATGTAATTACTTCAGTTATTTTATAGCAGTATTGTGTAATAATCCATTGATGAAGCTAATCATGGTAACCAATACAGAACACTCCAATCGTATTATTGTGAAATCATCTGAATTCCTTTTTTAGCATGACCTCTCATTAATCACAACGTCATTGTCGACGTTTTTGTGGGTGATTGGCGTCATAAGGCGCGTCTGTGGCGTCCTGTGGCGTTCTAACAGACGGTGCATGGCGTCCCAGCCTCCTTGATGAGCCGAGGTGATGTAAGGTGATGTCATCACCACCTGCATCCCGGTTGCAGCGTCTTCATTTATATCTTAACCCATCACTATCTCTCAGCAGGAGTGTCAATCAAAAAGCAATTGCTACTGGTAGACCAATTATACAGGAATATGGAGTGGGTCATGAAGATGAAAGAATGTTGACAATTGCATAGTGATGAAATATACTTATTATGATGCTATAAAAATGTGTATTTTTATGCAGTGGATGAGATAACCTGCACTGAACCACCACAAACTTGTCAGCTCTGCAATACAGGCCACATACATTTTGTATATTAAGAATAATATAAAAATAAAACAAAACCTGGGGAAAAAATATAAAAAATTACTAGGAAGGAAACATCTCACTGAAAGCTTGTGAAAGGTTGATGTTTGTTTCCAGGTATTATTCAATGCAGTTCAACTGACTTCATGACCAATAGAAATTAACTTTTATGATATTGATGCCTGCTGGCTATTTATAATGACAAAATAAAGTTCTTCTCAGCTTAATAAGACCCACTGAGCTATCAGAAAAGTATAACATTATAAATAACTGACATATGTGAAAAAATATTCAAAGTTCTAGGCACTTAATTATTAAGTTTCAGGGGGTTGTGCAGTGCAGCATGCTTGCTTTGAATTGCAGATATTAATAATTGTGCATAATTTGGGGACTTTAAGAATCGAGTGCTATGGAATTTGAGTGATAATTCTGAGATTTTATAATCATAAACATGAGAAATATCTTGGGTGTCTGCTGCTGAAAGTCTGAAGCAATTGACACCTCGCATTGCCTCGTGGGCAAACTAAAGTAGAAGACAATAAAGAAGCTTTGCCTTTTAAGACAAACCCGTTTCTGACATGCTTCGTTTAAATCTGCCAGGATTAGCATGTAGACAGTTCTGTTTGGAAATATTGCTTGTAACGTTATTAAAACAGAATTATTGATATTTCCTAATTTGATATTTACACAACGTTCTACCAACGTTTTTCGCCTGCAACCACCTCACATGTTGTGAAAAGGTAGGGGTGCCCTTTGAATTTATGATGTGTTCAAATCAATTCAGAGGCGTATTTCTAACCCCCTTCTGCATCTAAAGTTTCCTGAGTTTGCCACCAGGGAAGAAAATGATCTGTGTGGGGGTTGCAGGGCAACACTGGCAGACGTGACAATCTGTTCGAATTGCATTGTTCTGTTACAACTCCTGCTTGCCAGACAGTATATGGCAAAGTATTGTATTGGCTGTGGCTGTGTAGTTCAGTTCTAAGTGGAATCTTCAACGTTCAATGTTGTAAAGTTAGTTCTAAAGGATACCAGGTGTACTTCTTATCAAAATTATACCTGTACTTTAAGTAACAAACACAAGCTGAAAGACATCAATGCATAATTTTGTGAAGTTTTCAGAGGTCTAAGATCTTCATATTGTTCAAAAAGGTCAATTCCCGGTCGAGCCTATGTTGGATGGCTTTCATCTCATTGCCATGGTCCCTTCCTGTCCTAATCAGCCCATCAGGTGCAGAAAAACAGGACGTTAAGCCCTAATCCACCCACCCACCACCCACATATTATTCAAAATATTTGTTTAATAAAATTATATTTTACATGTATTTTAACTTGGCCATGTCTCCATGATTAAAGTGATACAAGCATGCGTTTAATAGATTAAATTGTGTTTTATCCATGCTTTAAATCACTCTTGGAAAAACTAGTGCATGGAGATAAATTACAAAAAAGTGTTTAGGTCACACCTACGAAGATATTCATTTTGGAGTCCATGATACATGTAACACATATGCTGCTTGCCTGGAATTTGCCATGTCCCTGCCAAGCTGTATGGAAACGGCCCAAATCCAGGGTTGGAATGGCCCTTTGAAGTTGTGTTCCACACTGTTTTTTTTCAAAGAGCTTTGAGAGGGTCTCTTGTCCCTTGTGAATACCTAAAGGGTACCAGAGGCTACTCAGGCCTTTCTGACATGTTCCCTCTTAATTGCTACTTTTGTGCAATCAAGTGCTTAGCTAAAATGCACTTTGCCATGAGGTGAGCATTTTAAAAAAGATTAGGTTTCTGATGCTCCGCCATAATATAACTTTGGCATGTGAGACTGAGTTACATTTGGTTTTGCAAAAGCAGTTACTCGATGCAATGCATTAAGTGGCACACAGCCCATTGATGAAGAATGGTGAATTACGTGATGAGATTGCCCCAAAGCATGCAGGTATTTGAAGTATTAAACAGTTCTTGCTCACTTCGTCAATTCATTGTTAACAGCAGGTTTGTTTTTTGCTCATCATTAATCTGTTCAGTTAATGTTTGAGTTGTATTTCTTATATTTAAATTTATTTCTTTATTCCAAATGGATATGCAAAGATAGATAGATGTTTTTTATATTATAGGGACCGTGGTAAAAATACAACCAAAACAATACAACCAAGTGACAAAGCAATATTGAGTTTGTCCAGCCCCTTGGGCTTGTCAACTGCAACAGATATTGCGAATTGGGAAATCTTGCATTGTCTCAAATGCTACTGGCCTGAAGCCTAGTCAGCTTATATCATCAATTTTTAAGATGTAATGATGAGATGATAAGTCCACGCCATATTATACAAATACTCCATGGGTTTGTTTTTACTTGGGCCAGCAAATAGTGCCAAGTTAAGGTCTCATGCAACAGACATCCAGCTGAGATACCCAGAAAGCATTCCAAAATGGTATCAACATCGGCGCAATGTCGTTGATGTCAAAACGATGTTTTACCAACGGCCGCCGATATAGAAATGACGCTGGCCCGATTTGGAATGCTATCTGGGTATAGCTCACAAAGAGTGCCCTGGCCAGGATCAGAACCAGGTACCAGGAGCACCGAGTAGAACTTGTCAATGCCTTAATATAACCACTGGTCCACCAAACTGTAAAAAACACATATGGAAACAAATAGATGTAAATTTTACTGGTCTGAATCCTGCTGTTGAAGTCATTTTGCAATGCTATAGACAAGAGGCAAGTGATTCAGACTGAGAATTGGACTCGGAATTTTAACTTGTCTATTACAGTCTAACGAGCACTCTCGAGTGGGGTGGGGTGATAGGTTGCTAATTGCTGTTGGGAAAATGAGAATCTCTGTTATTTGCTGAATCATCAGCAATAGTACATCTTCAAGTGGGCCAACTGGCATGGAATTGCCAGTAACTGAGTTTCCCTCCTAAGGGTGTTCTCCTGTATTAATGAGTCATTAGGTGGGGTATTCCCCTGTTAATGTGTTCTTGTTATGGGTGTTAGTCTGTGCCTAATACTCTGACAGCTTGTGAACAGCTGCCTGGGGTTTTTACCTTTCCTATCAGTTAATCCCAGAAGGTTAGCCAGCTATATTTCAGGCATCTCACACACATAGATGTCCTCTTGCATCACTCAACCCATTGTTTTTACTGGGAATCATAATATACCATTCATTTGTGTACGTGATAGCATATCTGTAGTATAGCTTGTTTATGTAAATGGAGATGGCATCAGTTGTCACTAGATGGAAAAAATCGGCATCAAGACGAATCAGAGATCTCTCTTATACTCTAGATATGATAGAGGTCAGGTTTCTGTAGAATAGAATAGAATAGAATCCCAGATAGCATTCCAAATTAGCTTAGCATCGTATCAAATCAACATTGCTGATGTTTGCCCAATTTGGAATGCTATCTGGGATAAAATATAGTGTACTAGAATAGACTAGAATAGACTAGAATAGACTAGAACAGAATAGAATAGAATAGAATAGAATTTTTACTGATGTTAGATTTATAAAGAAAATCTGGAACCCAGACAACATCCTGGATCGGATAGACATTTGCGTGACATCAGCTATGTCAATACAATTTCGTCCTGACAGTGGCCAATATTGAAACAATGTAGTCTCGATTCGGAATGTTATCTGGGAATGGGGTTCTAACCAAGGACCTTCAGTGGGAATGGTCCTTTGCCAGTGTTTTGACCACTAGACCATCCTGTTGCTCAAACTTGTTATAGAATATCTGTAGAATATCATAAAACTAGCATAGCAAACACGATTCTTGTTCAAATAGAATTTGAACTGAATTGTCGATTGAATAAAACCAGAGTATTTGATACAATAGTAGGCCTAGCAAATGTAAGGAGATCTAGTCTCGGATTGGTCATTTTCGTAAATAAAGCTGTGGGCTACACTAAATTGTGACTTGTAACCATGGGGACAGTTGTCCTGTCAGTACATGTATATGAAGTGCTAATTAGACTGCTAGCTTCAATGGCCACGCTTCTTTTAACAATGCCCTTTTTTTCTTATTCTTTTTTCCTGACATTTCTGTCTGAGTCTGGGATGGCTCTTATTTGCCTGGGTGGTTGCCAACTGGGCTGTGGTACAATGAAGTACATTGCTCAGTACATTGCTGGGGTGATGTGTACTTCACGACCAGAAACAGCGGCAATGAAGTTGGGATCTAAGACAGACAAACAAACAGCTGGACAAATAAGCTGGCAGACAGCAAGAGTTGATGTGGAGTTGTGGACAAACGATCACACCAAACTGAGTCGACTGAAACAAGACAGATGTGCATACAATGTAATAGCATGGCAAGCTAGGAAGCTAATATACTCTTAAATACAGCTTCATTATACGAAGCAGACGTAATGATGAGCTGAACAGAGTCGGAGTCCACACAATGTTGCTCTTTTACCCTGACATCGAGGACTTGGCACCTGCAATAAAGTCTTTTCACTGAGCAGCCCAGAATTCAGCAAGACATATATGTCTTTCTTCTCTTATTACTCGTTTTGCTTTTCAGACATAGTAGATCATAGCTAACTGATTCCATAAATATGATTTATACTCAGGGAAATAACAGAAATCAATTGAATGATAAGATGTAAATATGCATTAAAATGCACTAAAAATACTGCTGCTTTGCTTCAGCCAATCACAGCCAAGAGCGTGAACTTTTTCAGCCAATAGAATTGCAGTATTCTGTTATAGCCACCTGGTGGAAATATAGAAAACCTTCTGTGAAAATCCACGGTTAATAATAGTCTCATCGAGCTCATAATGTGTGATTGGACCAAGAAGTGAACCCAGCACCTTCACCAAAGTTAGCATTAGCCACATTGTACACCTAACATTTTTACCACTTTTGTCACAGACGCTTATTGAGAGGAGGCGTCATTAACGAGGTGGTTGTTTAGGAAATTTAAAGAAACACACATTTAAGGGGTAAAAAAGTTTATTACTAACTAATAAACATAATAGATAAGCAAAGCGCGCGCCTGATAATAAGTAGTACATTGTTGCATAAATGTGATTACATAATTGTAAATGTAGTTAACCATTGCAGTTATATAACATAAAGTTCACAACATAAAAGTGCAGAATAGTAACAGTTAAAACCAGGTGATAAGGGGAGGTGGGAGGGGAAAAACGTCCTATTGCGCTGGCGTTTCACTGACAACTGAGGGCACAGAGGAGAGCCCAGCTTAACCCCAGCGTCCCCCTAACGACCTGAAGATAAGGATTGATTAATTGGCCATGTGTGCCATCTTTAAACTATATTAATATATATTAATTCCCCTTAAAGAAACACACATTTAAGGGGTAAAAAAGTTTATTACTAACTAATAAACATAATAGATAAGCAAAGCGCGCGCCTGATAATAAGTAGTACATTGTTGCATAAATGTGATTACATAATTGTAAATGTAGTTAACCATTGCAGTTATATAACATAAAGTTCCCCAAATCCAAAAGTAGGGGTAGGAAAGTTATTATTGTGGTAAGGTGGAGGCCATGGAATTTATGGCCTTATGAAGGGAGTCAGAGTCACATAAGGTGTATGCCATATAGGCATTGCTCTTCCAGTCTCCCAGCTGACGTATGGTGTCCACAGGTACTCCAGATGCATAGGCCCAACAGGCCCCACCTCTACGAAAACTATGTCCAGAGATCTCAGAGGTGTCGCAATGATCTTGCAGGGAAAGTTTAATGACTTGTACAAACCGATCTGCAGTGGTAGGTTTGAAGGAAGCTCCCTGGGGGACAACAAAGGCAGGTCCATCCAAAGGGGCACCAGGGGTGAGATTTAAGGCATTATAAGCTGCCCGAGTGGGGCAAAGGGGGTGTCTTTTGATTCTGCAGAGGGGCAAAATAATTTCCTTGCTGCGAAACTGGAGTGTTTTGGACCAGCGGATACGTAACTGGACACCAGATGGGGTGAAATGAAGGTCTTGCCTGCGCAAATGAATGTCAGTATTAAAAGGCACAGATCTAGAAGAAAGCACATTAGAACGACGAAGCAAGCCAAAAAACATTATTAGTGCTGCAGCCCAGGTGTTAGCACCTTCAGGTGTGGTAACATCCAATTGAGACAACAGTGCCAATAATAGCTGAGGAGTGATAGGGGCCTTGCGGAACACCCGGTCTCCTAGGTGTCGTCTGATGCCCCGCAGGGTTGAATGAAGCTTAAAGTTTCCTGATAAGGGGTTGGGTAAATTCCATTCTAAATGTAAAATCCTGATAATGTTCATATATTGCTTAACAGAGTTATATTTCAGACGTCTGGCTAGGTAAGCAGCATACATGCATAATTGGTCTGAAGAAGCAGGGACTGGCTGCAGCCCTAGTAAGTCACAGAACTGTAAATAAGCTTTCCTATGAACTGCATATGAACGCTGGGTATTAGGGGCCCAAGTAAGAGAGCGGAAAAAGTCCACTTCTCCTAAGAGGGCATCCTGTGTGACCTGAGCAGCCATTATTCTAAAAAGGTGTGCTGCAGGGCCCTCTCTAGTCTATCAAATGCTCCAGGTTCCTGTAGTCTGCTTGCAGCGTCAGCTAAAATGTTTCTATGACCTGGGTAATAAAATGCACGAAGTTTAAAGTTCCACACAGCTGAAAGCCAAAATACCCTACGTAGGGAGTCCATTACAAAGGGATCCTTGGCAGTTCCTCTATTAATAATGTGGACAGCTGCCTGATTGTCCGAATAAACAAACACTTGCTTGTTGGTCCATAGATGGGACCATAACCATGCTGCTGGTTCCAATGTCAATACTTCTTTGTAATTGATATGCTTTGCAATTGCTCCAGGCCAGGTTTGCCATTGTATATTAAAGACAGCACCTTGGTAAAAGCCACCTCCAGCAAGGGTACAGGCATCAATGCAAACAGGGGAAACAGGTCGAGAGTCTATCATGGGCAGCGCGCCATTAAACATATGAGCAAAATCTATCCACCATAATAGGTCTTTCTTCATGTCCCCAGTCACACGTGTTCTGTGGGATGGTCCCTGGAGGGTGTTTATTCTGTCCAGAATTCTACGTAAATGAGGGCGACCCCCATGTATCACTTGGCTGGCCCAAGATAATTTGCCAGCTAATGATTGCAGTTCTCGTTTTGAAGCCGATTTCCTTGCCAGCATTTGTTGCACTTCCTGCATTAATCGTCCCATTTTATCTTGAGATAGCCTCAAAACCCCAGCTGTGGTGTCAATCTGGACCCCAAGAAAATCCAGGCACTGAGCAGGTCCCATCACTTTGTTGTAATTGATAGCAAATCCGAGATAGCGTAGCAGTGATATGAGTTGTGAAGTCCAGTTTATGCACTCATCTTTTGAATCTGCCATAATTAGAAAGTCGTCTAGATAACAGACCATCCTAGACAGTCCCCTGTGGTTCATGATGCGTCTCACTGCCTGGGATAAGTCATTAAAAATTTCTGGGGCTTTGCGTGCACCAAACATTAATCTGGTGTCATATAAGATGGTCGGGTGATTATCACCAGAAAATGTCCAGGCCAGACCAGATAATGGGTGGTCACTTTGATGAATCTTCACTGACCGATATGCAGATGACAGGTCAACCTTGGCAAGATAGCATCCAGGGGTTATCAACTCCACTGCATCCTGGATGGATTGATAGCTAAACTTATCATTTTCAGCAAAATAATTTAGTGCATATCCAGGTGGTCTTGAACAGTCATGTATAAGTCTAACTTGGCCAGGGGCGGATTTAGGAATGGCCCCTAGAGCAGAGATGATCTTGGGACGAGTCATAGCTTCTTTGTATCTTCCATTGGCTAGTTCTTGCTTGATTTGAAGTTCCACCATCAATCTATTTTCGTGGCAGGTTGCTGATTTATAATTGCTTTGCCAAACCAAAGGGCCCTTGTAGGGCTGTGTAGTAACCTTAAATCCGAATCTCACACCAGTCAAAATATAGTCACGTTTGGGGTCATCCAGAGGGAGGGCCTTCTCCCAGGCCTCATAACACAAAGCTCCCTCAGTGTTGACCCCAATTATGCCTCGTTTTTTGGACTCTCTTCTGAGGGGACTTTCCTGTGCATGTACTTGCACTTGCTGCCAAACAAACAGTTCTTTCCTCCGGATGCCAGCCACCTCTTGCAGTCCTCCTTGGGGCCAGCTGGTTTACGTTGATTAGGCTGGATTACCTGGCGTCTTGGGGTCAGGAGATGGATTTGGGAGGCAAATCTCATGTCTCCCCACCTGAAGCCATGCTCAGCCTGCAGCTCCCTGTAGCGGCTATCAAACTCCATTATACCAGCCCATTCAAACTTGTCAGCCAGCTCATATACTTGCATAGTGTAGGCCAAGTAGTACTCCACCTCAGGGTAATCCAACTGACCGCTACGAAGTAGGTGACTGAGCAACCTCATATTAGCTGCCCCCCACTCTGCCATAGTGATTGAATGCATATCCTCTTCTGCTGGCTTGAATGTAATGCTCCCATCTTCTCCCTGGGAAAACACTAGCCTGTCTCTCTTCCTCCTCTGTACACGTTCCTTCACTCTGTCGGGAAGGAAGTTGATGATCTTTTCTGCTCTTCTGCTGGAGGCCTTTATGGTTAAGAGGATCCTGGGATCATGCGGATCCTGGAACTCAGTCCTGCTGCTTGGAGGGATCGGGTTGTCTTTCTTGACCATCATACGAGCTGGGGCAACGACTCCCATGGCTGACATGAGGCCATCCAGGGCATCCTCAGCATTGTCAAGAGCTGTCAAATTCCTGTCTTTGTCAGCTGCAGTAGCCCCCTCTTCTTTATCAGTATCTTCTGTTTGCTTCGAGGTACCTGCTTCCGCACTGGTGTCTGTTGTAGGCTGGCTTGATGATGCATCCGTTTGCTTCACAGTGGTATTGCCCAAAGCCACCAAAGCTGTTACCAAGGCCAATTCCTGTCCCAGAGATAGTCCTAAACGCATCACATGGCTACGTTCTAGTGACATCAACTGGTCAGCTTTATCCAGGTGTTGTTGACGAAGTACTCTCGTCGAATCTCTATCCAGACTGTGTTCACCAGCCCAGTCATCAAAAACAAAATTTTCTAAAGTTGACATTTTGTTTGAGCAGAGAAAAACGTCCTATTGCGCTGGCGTTTCACTGACAACTGAGGGCACAGAGGAGAGCCCAGCTTAACCCCAGCGTCCCCCTAACGACCTGAAGATAAGGATTGATTAATTGGCCATGTGTGCCATCTTTAAACTATATTAATATATATTAATTCCCCTTATTGTTAACAAAATCTAAAAGAAAATTGTGTTGTGGGTACCCACATCGATGAAATTTTTAAAATGTATTTAAAAAAATGTAAAATTTATTTTATGTCCTTATCAATTGTACTAACTCTATCTTATCTTGTTTTATTGCAGGTAAGTCGAATATTTCATTAGAAGATATCAAGAGATGTGTCTCAGGTAAGTAGGAAGTATTCAGCCACATTGAAGTCATTTGAGTTGATGACTTTGAGCTCAGGGGCATGCATGATTATACCTTTGCTTAGGACTCTCACCAAATGAAGGGGTTTTCCAAGAACCGCCCTGACACAAAAGTGGATAATTAGCACCAGAAGGGTTGACTTAAGGATATCTAAGGGTATCTAGGGTTATCTAGTATTACCGTGGTATTACTTAAGCGACCACTGAAGTGAATACCTTAGGTCAGGGGAGGGCAGAGTTCAGGTGGCAGGCAATTTAGCCCTTTGAGCGATAAGCCTGATTGTCCAATGATCATCTTGATTTCCATCTCGGCTTGAGGGTCTTATGTCTGAATTTAGAGTCCCTCTGGAGGCCAAGGTGGCTTGTCTATGCATTGCAGGTGGGCTGCTCTGCTCCTAGGGACTGAAATAGCCCACAATTGCACATCAAAAGACATAAACACCATTTCAGAGAACAAGATGCATCAGGGAGATTGGATGGGCAGCTTGAATTACAATGTATGGATAGATTTTCCCACTGTATCGAAAGTTGCCTTTAATCCATCAAAGTATCATATGGTGAAGAATATGCATCAAAAGTGAAAAAAATAAATCCACTCTTTTATGGTCTTAAAATGTAACAGTATCCCAAACCACTTTACTTTACAAGACATTAAGATAGATTTGAGTGAAAGTGAACATCGTAGGTGTCTGATATATTAAGAATGATATAGAGTACTTTTTCATTTGAATGTCTTGTACAAGAAATAAATAATCACCTATCGTATACATGCACAATGTGTTCTTGTACGACTTTGAAAAGTTCCAAAATGATGGGAACCCAGATAGCATTCCAAATTTGGCCAGTGTCGTTTCTACATTGTTTTGATGTCGCCGACATCACGCCGACGATGATACGGTTTGGCATGCTATCTGGGAATGGTGTAGAGTAGACCCTTCATAAAGTGCAACATTTAGTCTTTGGTGAGATACCTTCGTATTAGGTCAAGTCTTTTAACAACAAAGATAAAACTGGGTCCAAAATCAGATACCATGCCTTTTGCGTGGCTGTCCTAGAAGGGCCCTCCTGATCTTGTGTATTTGCATATACTTTCACAAATAGATTTTTTCTGAGTTCGGTTCGACATCGACATGATGTCGGTCACCGACAGCCAACATTGCAATGATGTCAGTCTGATATTGGAATGATGTCAATATTACCTGTCATGTTATCAGGTATCTTATTTGCGAGAACCCATCCCAGATAGCATTCCAAATCGTTTCAACATCGGCACGATGTCGGCGATGTTAATAATATGTTGTAACGACAGTGGTCTATATGGAAACGATGCTGGGCTGATTTGGAATGCTATCTGGGATGTGCCATCATCTACAATAGCTGCCAACATCCAACATTGGAATGATGTTGACTTGATCTGGTCATGATCTGGCATGCTGTCCGGTAAGGTCTTAACATTGAGTCCTAAAAAAAAAGAGTTCCACTGACTCCTAAGTTATGTGAATACCATTGGTCCATTAGAACAGCATAGGCCATATACCTTGTGTAGAATGGGTTTTCTATAATCCCTATTGATGTGTTTGAATCATTCAAGACATATCCGTTGCAACCTGATCTTTTAATGTATTTTGCATACTTGATAGGCTGTTAAGGAAATAGGGCATTTGTGCAAATATCCCCAGGCCCCCAGCAGTTGCAGGATACGGATCTAGTTGATCTAAATCTGACAAGACATGCGAAAAAGCCTTAAATAATTCCCATGTCTCAGAATATAGAATACCCACCCAAAAAAGGAAAAAAAAGAAAGAAAAAAAAAAACAACGAAAAATGTTGGTGTGATGAGATTGTCCTGTCATATTCCATTGCATCTTTTTATTGAGTTTATTTAGTTTCTGTATAACACGATTCTAGGTTTTAAGATTCAGTTACCTGAACTCTAATCCTGACCTACACTGTATGTATACCCATATCTTGGGTCTTACTTTTGGCCTTTGTGCCAGTAGTCTATGTGCACTGTAATTCTGCTAATGTCTTAGTGTGGTCAGATTCAATATTAGTAATAATTTGTCAGCTCTGGTGCCAACATGCCATAGATTGCCATGTTATGATAATACACACGTCATAAAGATCCTTATGGTCAACTTCCATGATATAAGTAATCAATCACGTCATAAAGCTAAATTTATCCATGCCATTCTACCTTGGATAACTAGTCTCTGGTTTATCCAAGGTTATAAGTAACATTCATTAATATTCGTTATCATGTTTTGTGTCTATGCTGAAGCAAGTAACAAGACCCCACCCGTGGCGTAAATGTGTAACATGGTCTGGACTTCATTACGTCTGCCTCTGCAAGCAACAGCTGGTCGTATTAGCTGAAAAAGTTTCATGAAGAGACAGTAACATCTGACCCAACACAAGTGTTTTAATTTTAATATATGGTAGTCTAATGTAATCTAATGTATCATGATTATTTCAGTGTCAACATGTTGTCATGGGATATTCAATTTGTTGGATTTAATTGATTTTTAATTTAGTTTAGGTAAACTAAAACGTTTATGAAGTAGTTTTATTGACACAGATAAATTGGCTAATTTGTCTCTCTTCAGACAGCTGACACAGGCATCTACAAATATTTATTTTCAGGGTCTTTGGTATAAACAAAAATGATACATAAACATAATGTTGTGTAAATTGTGCGGTTTTCTATGGCAAAAAAAAAAAAAAAAAAAAAAAGGATTGAGAAAAAAAGGTAAGAAATATGCCAGGAGAAAAAAAGGCAGAAAAATAACCTGCAAGCTTGTTTGCTAAATGCCTTCATGTTGCCACCAACCAGAGTGCCTGTGGAGACTTGATTACCTGTGAGGTTTAGAGAATTATACACATAGATGCAAGAATACATCATCGCACTATGTTCAGACTTATTTATAACACCGACAACATGGTGAAAGTCCAGCATTGTCCAGGAAAGGATGTTGTGGCCATCTTTTATTACTTTTTTAAGCCAGACCCACATACCAAGATACCATTAGTCATTGGGTTAAACTCTGCTCAATCGACGGCAGCGGCCAACATTGAAACAATGTAGGACCAATTTGGCATGCTTTCGCAGATAGCATTCCAAATGGGGGACAACATCGGCGCAATATTGGTAATGTTGTTTCGATGGCATCCCATATAGAAACAATGTTGTCCTGATTTGGAATATTACCTGGGATCTAAGTATAGATGATGATGACATATCACATTGGTTTAATATCAGTCCAATGTCATTTGTGTCCAATGGATGTCTACCAAGATCTGGCTGCCTGGCATAATATACAGGTCCTGCTCTTTAAGTAGACCATTGCACAACCACAGTACGTTGGTTACAACGTAGATATGGTGATATCCAGTATTATACACCATAACTTGCATAAGATATCGCACATCGTATATGGGATATTCCTGTACCTGTTTGGGTGCCATATGTTTTTGATACAGACCTTCTCATGGGAACAATGTATTTCTTTCTAGGGATGTCGCAACATGAATCTTTGTCAATGTGCCATGAATGTTTAGGTTGCTTGGCATGTATGCTACTAATGTGCCTGGAGGCCTTGTACCGAGACAAAGGGTCATCATCAGCTTTCCCCTAAGCTCTCACTAGATCAACACACAAAGAAGGGAACCTTTTCTCATCTGAGCATTTGTGAGAAAGAGGAAATGATAGGTCACATCGCAAGAAAGAATGCCATAAAGGTCATTCTCCAGATAAAATGCTAAATCGGCTTGATATTGGTGCGACGTTAGCCTACTGTGGCCATCGTTGAAACAATGTTGTCTCGATTAAGAATGCTGTCTGGGTTGGCGATTTTTTTTAAATGAGTCAAGTCAGTACAGTGTTTTAAGCACAGAGATTGTGCCAGTTTTGTACAAATATATCAAAACTAACTTAACCCAGGGCTTTTGTCTCAACAAGTTTGGTTAATTAGCAGGAGTGTATTTCTAATCTGGAATGTTATCTACTAGCTTAAGGGGAGCTTTTGTAGTACCTGATTGCCTAGCACACTGTACTTATCTCATATGCATCAGTCAATGGAAATTTGTATACAGCAAACATTTTGGGTGTGGGTGTGACCACCAAGGTAGATTTACAGTGGTTTATTGTCTATGGCATTTCTTAAGCACCCATTAATGACCTCTACATAGGATAGAGTTCTATACTGGTTACACTCTTCCTTTGAAGTTTATAGGTTGACCTCCCATACTGGATGACTTGGATAACTACTATTTATTATGCATCATTCTGGGAGATAGACTCACATTGGGAGATAGACTCACATATACTGGTATCATAAGTAGATACCATGGGGCCTTAGTTCACCATATACTTTATGGTGTATCAAGTCCACCACTACAGGCTATATTTTCAGGGCTGTTAATCTGCTTGAAATGTTCACCATATCAAAGAGAGCTTTTTTTGGATTCACAAAGTCGATGAAAATAACAGGACACTTGCTTTATTATAGTTTATAAAAAAACATAGCTGGGGCATCACAAAATTGATAGAAATCATATCCCCTTTTTTAACTCATAATTCTCAGTAAGAAGCTACATTCTGTTAGCTAATTGACCTATTGTACTTTCTAGTGTTCTCTAACATCATTAAACGTGATAATAACTAGACAAATTGGCCAAAAATGAAAATTGGAAAGGTAGGAAACAGTAGGTTTGTGACAGTCTGGATTAGTTTATTACCCAAGAACAGATCTATAAATTCCTTCAAGTTTAATTCCTATGGTGGAGAATCAGGATTCAGAAGAGACTATGAGGTGGGCAAGATTAAAGACTGTGAGGGATTTTGAATTGTGATGTTGGGGAGTTAGACTTGATTGATGGGCTGACAGTTGACTGATGGATAGACAAGAGCTAAAGAAGCCTGTTTAGAGACTAAATGGACTCACCACACTGACTGTGATGGACAATGCTGATATTGTATGACGTCATCATGTCCTGTTATGACGTGATTCTAATGTGGGTGATGGATAATCATGGGTAGGATAACATTTGGTATCGGTTCTTCATTTTATTTAAGTAGTTTCAATTATCGATTTACTAAGTAACACAGTTTTGGGATACTTTAACGTAGTTATTCATTAGTAATGCATCATATAAAAGCATTTTATTCATTATGCCCTTCTCATCCACAGCTTTTTGTAATCAGCGTCCTTTGGTGGTTTATATTTGGCTCACCTTTTACATTTTGCTCTTGAACAACTTTGATTAGATTTAATTTCCTCAGTCATTGTCCAACACTTGTAGTTTCATGCCTATGCTCCCTTTCTATCGCTCTACTTAAGCAGCAGGGTGAGGTTTTTCCTGTGGATAGTTGGGGGGGGGGGGGGGGTGTTGGTTGCAAAGAGGGCAAATGGACCAAGATCCCCTGATAACCTTTCATTAGGCATTTGAGGGTGCCAGGAATTTTTCTGGATGGAGTAATTCACCAGCCAGTAGATGTTACAAGTCCCATTTGAATGACTAGCTCATCTCTTATCCGATGTTTATAACCTAGTCAAAACAGTTTCATCTGCGCACTAATCATTATTTATATCAAGCTTATGTGTCACATAAAAGTCACTTCATATACCCATGGGTTTTCGCTACAGCATTTCACTTTGACAGCTTGCATAGATACTCATCTAAATAGCACTGGATGAAATATCATCGAAGCTATTATTGAAGCTAAACATACAAGCACACAGGTAGTGGGGATGATTTGTATCTGTATGTTCTGCATAATCCATGGAGTTCATCTTCATTTTAAGAGATGACTCACAATATGTACACAGTGTGGTGTTTCTTTATGAATTATGTTTTAGATTATGAACAGTCATGTTTTTTTTTTCTACCTTTTGGCTTCTAAAGAGTTGGAGTACATCATACAAGGAGCAAAACTTATGGGGGCGGTAAAACGCCTCTAGGCAAGTTTATACCATGGAGGTTTATCACAGGGATGTTCTTTGACTGGGTTGCAGTGTGATTCACTACTGGAGGAAAGTGACCCCTTGGCTAAATGCTCTTTCTGTAGTCACTCATTCACAGTAAAAGGAGGTGATTGTAGTAGTTGAAAGGCTCCCTGTACTGTGGAAAGGCTCAAGGAAGGCAGGAAGGCAGACTAGCTGGAGTAGGGCCCTGTATGGGGAGGAAAAAGGAGAATACAGAGACCCGGAATGTCCCTTTTAGCCTTCTGTTTTAGCCTTCTGACCGGCCGAACATACATACCGCAGTGGTTTTGAGCAGACCCATGCAGTTATTCCCAAGGGTGGGAGTAGAGTGAGTGGCTAAATTGAGACTGTCAATACGAGAAGGATGAAAGATCGGCCATAGCTTATACCTTGACTCTGCCATAGGCGCGACTCCTGTAGATAAGGCGATAGGGCCAGAAAGGCTCCACGCGGCAGCCATCGGCTGTGCGAAGTGTGAAAAAAAAACTACAACAAAAAAAACGGCATTGTGAGAAATTAGTTGGGCTTGCATTCATCATAGAGTGTAGACACAGGTTCATTTAGACCGCAGCTGTGGCGAAAGAAACGCCCTGCCAAGATTCATCAAACATCGTATGAAGAATGTCATTGCGGTCCCACAAAAAGTCGCTCGTTGTTTGATTGGTCGATTTCGCCGGAAGTAGTTGATTGCTAAGTTGGTAAGCAAGTGGCCCACCCTAGTGGGTGGTAGTTTCTCCTTCAAACTGTTATCTGATATTGCCAAGTCTAAATTTTTGATTTACGGTGAAACTTGATTCCTGACAATTTCAGTGGATAGAATGGTGATTTATAATGCATCAGCTAGGGATCTGGAAATCTGAAGGCGAAGTCATTATTTGGATGTGGTTGTCTATTGATACTGATACAAAACTTTTCCTCTACTTCCTGGCTAGCTGTAATGAACACGTATGTTGCAATAAGGCGGATAACTCTCTGGTGACCTTGAAAGTTTGATTAGGATATCAAGTCACAAATAAGTTTGCCACTTTCTATATCATAACTACATGTAACTAAGCAGTTTGACTGTAGTAACTACATTAAAATGGTATATAGTTACACTTTAATGTAGCAGTTATAGGGGCTCATTAAGGGTTGCAACTTTAATTACTTCATACTTCTATAGTCTCTAAGCTTGGAAGAAGCTCTAAGAGACACGTGTGAGTAGTAGGTTTATGGGTTCGCAAAGTGTATTGAAAAACATTAACAGAACAGGACAAGATACGGTAAAATGAAAAATTCAAATCATTTCATCAAAGACATCCAAGATCACAGAAAGTCAAAAATTTGACAGTTTGACATAACCCCTGACTTCACCTCTGACTTTCGGGTATCTCCCTGTCACTCAAATACAGGGTTAAAAGGGAAAAAAGAATTTTCACACGGAAGCAAGCTTTTACCCCAATCTAAAAATAGGTATGAGATCATTGAGGTATTGCATCACCATGATGCAATCTAAGCTGATTGAAGGTTGAAGAGTGTTTTCTCACAATTAAGACCATTCAATATCATTAATTTACAAGATTTCAAAACTGTGACTAAAATTTAAAATATCCCAAAATTACTATGATATTAATACCAATACTCTAGATAGAGTGACTAGACTATCTAGAGTCCACTGGGAATTAATTGAGAGGTTTCATTGTGCATCATATCCAAGTGTGCTATCTTTTATTAGTTAGGATAATAATGTGCATACATATCATTTCACAGGTTTAATGTGTTCATTTAGTAATATTTTCATTGAATGGTCTGTACATGGAGACAAGCAGAACTTTAAAGAATAATATTTGACCTAACCATAATTGATAGCAGGTGGACTGCCACCACTGACCTGCATATACAGCTCAGCTATGCAGGTCAGTGAATGTCACCCCTTGTGCAGGGTGTAAACTTGAACCAGATTCCAAGCTATAATCTAGTAAGCCTAGAATTGAGGAGTATACAGCTGAACCTTATATTTAAGAATATCCCAAATTAAGATCACCACAATACTAGGACCACTTCTTAATACTATATCCATACTATGAAAATACCCCAGAATTGAGACCCCATGATATTTGTCCACTTCCATCCATTTCAGTGATTTCCAAGGGTGAGCATAATAGGGATTCCACTGTAGCTAAATATTGCCCCCATTCTCTGAACTACAGCACTGACTTGCTTTCATTCATTCAGAGTGTTTGGACACACATGTACATCCAAGCAAATTGTCCATCACTGCAGACATTTGTATCAAACATATATATATATATATATATATATATATATATATATATATATATATATATATATATAGGATTTACTAGAATGGAATTTCAGAACTCTAGCTTAACTATTCATGTACTAAAAGGTAAGTTAGTTTAATTTCCTTTCTCTGTTAAATTCAAAATTGTTTTGACATATATATATATCTGCACATGCATATATGTGTAGTGTGAATCAGTATGAACAGCTTGAATAAGTCAAGCTTTAAGTATTTAAGTACTGAGAAACACAAAATTTAAGAAATAAAAACAAATTGTTTGATGTGACCATGATGTGTCATGGTGTGACATGAAGCAACAGTCTCAGCTAAAACCTCTCTATGATTGACATGGAAGTATTTGACCCTATTTCAAAGTTGACCCCTGCTGTCACACAGATGCAAAATGATACAGGAGGGTGACAGGGGTACAGATTTTACCCCATTCTATAAATAGACATGAGATCATCAAAACATTGCACCACTGTGTGGCAAGTCAGCTCCAGGAAGTCACATGATCCAAGGATCCAATGATAACTCAACATTTCAGAAGGAGGAGCCATGGTCTTCAGAATATAAACCCAACTGAGATCAGTGGACTTCACAACTCTGGATTACTAGAAGATTTTGCATCATGGCAGAGAACACCATGGTAAGGGAAACAGACTATTTTCAGGAAATATTGAATTCATTTGATGATCCTGACCAACTGCATTATTTTGCTAACAACAATGGATTGACACAAGACCCACAAGTTAGATATAGATACCAACAGCTAACATCAGCATACAATACATTCCATAACATGCTTCAGAATTTCACCAATGCAGAAGAATTATGGAATTTCACTCATAGAAATAATTTAGCTCAAGATCATCAGGTTCAAAACCGACTTGCAGAATTACATTCAAATCTGCATTGCAGTAAATGCTATAGATCATTCTGTGATTTGAGTTCACGACAACTCCATCAAAGCAATTGTCTTGGAAATGTTTTCACACCAATTCAAGCTCCAGTGCAGCCAATTACTAACACAAATGATTCAATTACAATGAGAACTGAGACAGTTAAAAAAAAGACTTATGATTGCAGTGTTTGTGATAAAACATTCACAACCAACCACAAGAGAAATATTCATCAGAAGAAATGCACTGGTATTAAAGAATGCTTCCATTGTAAGCAACAATTTACTTCACAATTTCAATTTGCTAGGCACAAATGTCATGAAATGATGAAATGCCAGTACTGCAGCAAACATTTCCAAAGTTTCAGATCAAAGCAAAATCATGAAAGGAAATGTCAGCTTCCAAAAGCAGCACCCTTCAGTAAACAATGTCTAAAATGCAGCAAACAATTTGATAGGAAGAGCACATGGAATTGCCATAAGTGCTTCTTTTGTCAGTTGTGTAGAAAGAACTTCCACTCTCAAGTTAAGCTTGACCTACATAAGTGTACCCAACAGACAGAACAACAGACAGAACAACATACATGTACAATATGTATGAAATCCTTTCAGAAAGAGTCATCACTAAATGAACACTCCAAAGTATGTCAAGGTGTATTCAAATGCAACCTCTGTCAGAAAGTTTTTTCAAATTCAATATCTTTTGAAGGTCATAATTGTAAATATAAATGTATCAAATGTCACACAATTTTCGAATCTACAAGTCAGAAAGCAAAACATTCATGTATAAAATGTAAAAAATGTGACAGATCATTTCAAAGTGAGAAGGCTCATGGAAAGCATGTATGCCAAAGTTCAAGGAAACGAAATTTACCACATGAACATGAGAATTCTCATGAGAACAGCTCTCACTTCAGTACACAAAATAGTTCCAAAGACTGTCAACAGAGTTCACCACCATCAAGTCCTCAACCCAGTTGTAGTTATTTTATAGAAGAAAACCAATGCATTCACTCCAAATTTCAATGTAAGCACTGCAAAAGGAAATATAAATCACAGAAAACATTAGATAAACACATTTGTCATCAGAAAATTAAGAAATCAACAGTTAAGTGTAGCAGATGTCTTCAAGAATTTCAAGATAGACATATACTAAATCTTCATATCAGAAATTATCATCTTAAAAGAGGACAGAGAGGAGGAGGGGATGCAGTATCAGTAGAAATAGAAGACGAAGAATTAAGGGAATTTTACAATAAATACCATTCATTTATTCATGATCATCATGAATTAGGTCAACCTCAATCATTTTATAACTTTCCCATTCATTCAGACTTTACAACAGACGACTTAATAGAACATGCAAATGAAATATATGATAATCAAGCTCAAACTTTCAAAATTAACATGTCATTTGGTAGTATTTTGCAACATATAGAAAGCAATGAATTTAGATATTTTAAGGCCTACAGCTCCAGTCCATTATTCGAAATTCCGATAAATATATCTAATAGAGCAGACTTAGACAAGATTAGAGAGCAACTTAATAGTTTAGATATCATTGCACATTTGAAGAAACACAGAGCAAACACGAAATGGAAATTAGTAATGATGACTAATATCAGATATTATGTGACTACAACTGGGTTTCCTCTAGGTCATGGTGATATACCTAGATACATATCTCGTCTATCTTCAATTATTACTCTTACACATGACTGCAATAAGAATAAATACAAAGATAATCTATGTTTATTTCGATGTCTAGCATATCACAAACACAGAGAACTGAACAAGAAACATAGGGAATTTGAACAGAAAGTAATGAGTTTCTATCAAGAATTTGATGCATACACTGAATCTGAGTTGAAAGGTGGAGTTAACTTGCAATTAATTCCAGAATTTGAGCAGTGCTTCCAGATAAATGTTAATATATTTTCATTACACGAAGATGGTACAGCACTTCCAATATTCAAATCAACTTTAAGGTATGTCAATACAATGAATCTGAATCTGTATGAACAGCATCTATCATATATATCTAACATAAATTGTTATTGCAAGAAATATCAATGTCCTGACTGTGGTAAATTTTTCAATACTCTCTATAGATGTAAAAGACATACCCAAACTTGCTCCAGATCAACTAAGTACCAATTTCCTGGAGGATTCTACGAAATGAAAAACTCAATTTTCGATACACTAGCTGAACTCGGAATTTTCGTTCCTAATAATATCAGATTCTATGAGTATTTTATAGTATACGATTTCGAAGCGTACTTGAAAAAATTAGATCATGACACCAATAAAAATACAGTTACTACAGCAGAACATATTCCTATTTCAGTGAGTATATGCTCTAATGTTCCAGGATTCATAGATCCTTATTGTATAGTGGAACAAAATCAAGAGAAATTAGTAATTTCCATGTTAGAATACATGTTAAAAATTCAATCAATCGCTTGTGGTTTTATTCAAGAGAAATTATCATTTGTGAGTGAAGAACTAGAATCTCAATTACATTCATGGAATTCGGATTTAGACGAAAAAGAAAGTTTTAATGCTATGATGAGGAAAAAAATACAAAACGTGATAGATAATTTTGAACAATATTGTACTCAGATACCCGTTTTAGGTTTTAATTCAGCGAAATACGATATTAATTTAATCAAAAGACATATAGCTAGATGTTTGGACTTGCATGATTCCAAAAAAAGTTTTGTAGTAAAGAAAAATAATGCCTACTCCTGTTTAGCCAATGAAAATTTCAAATTTTTAGATGTAATTAATTATCTTGCTCCTGGTACTAGTTACAGTAAATTCTTGAAAGCGTTTAAAATTAACGAACAAAAGGGATATTTTCCGTACGAATTTTTTGATGATCCCTCTAAATTAGACTTAACATCATTACCACCGTATGAAGCTTTCCATTCAAAATTGAAAAATTGTAATGTACTTGAAAAATACGAAAATTACGAATGGCTACAGAGTATTTGGGAATCTCGGAAAATGTCATGTTTTAAAGACTTTCTGATTTGGTATAATAATTTAGATGTAGGTCCATTTGTCCAAGCAGTTATAAAACTTCAAAACTTCTACCTTAATAAGAACATAGACATTTTCAAAACTACAATATCAGTTCCAGGAATTGCCAGACAATTAGTATTCCAAGCCGCTAAAAACGAAGGCGCGTACTTTTCGTTAATTGATGGAAACAACAGAGATTTTTACTTCAACCTAATTAGTAATTTGGTTGGAGGACCTTCCCTTATTTTTAAAAGGTACTCAGAGAAGGATAAATCGGTAATAAGACAAAATTCTGAAATTGTGAAACGAATAGTGGGATATGACGCTAATGCTCTGTATCTATGGGCTTTTGATCAGGAATTTCCAGTGGGTAGTTTTATTAGGAGACATGCTAGTGATAAATTTAAACCAATAGTTAGAGATAGATATGACAATATGTATTATTGGATGGATTATATTAGTAAAAAAAGAAATATTACAATTTATCATAAACGAAATAGTAATGCTGAGAAAAGAGATGGTAGATGGTTAGCTGATGGGTGGTCATGTGAAACATTAGAATGTGGTACCACTATATCAAAAATATATCAATTCGATGGATGTTACTATCATCATCACGGAGGTAATTGTCCATTAATGAGTAAAAATATTTCGGAAAAAGAAAAGAAGAAAGGAATATTAGCTCGGAAAAGAAAAACTGACAGAGATACCTTCTACAGAAACCAAGGTTATCAACTAGAACAAATATGGGAGTGCGAATTCCAGGAAATGATTAAAACCACTCCAGATCTACAACAGTTTGTTAATGAGCGTAGACCAGATTTTTACAAAAAATATAAAAAAACACTAACTGAAAAAGAAATCATAGATGGAGTCCTTCAAGACAAACTATTCGGTATGGTTGAAGTAGATATTACTGTTCCTAAAGAATGGAATACTCAAGGATTTAAAGCTCCGTATAATATAAGTCCTTATGATTATTTTTCTGAAATGTGTCCATTGTTTTGCAGTGTGGATATTAATTTCGAAGACATAGGAGAGCACATGCAGGAATTTGCCAAGAAAGCCGGTTTAAGTACAAAACCTAGGAGGTTATTAGTAGGTGGGATGAGAGGAGAGAAAATGCTTATAGCTACACCTTTACTTAAATGGTATTTAAATCATGGAATGGAAGTAACTAAAATTTATCAAGTTATCGAGTATAATAGAATGAAATGCTTCCAAAAATTCGTTAAGGAAGTTACAGAAGCAAGAAGAGCCGGAGACGAAGATAAAGACTTATCTATTATTGCAGATTTAAATAAATTAATAGGAAATTCGGCCTATGGATCAACAATTATGAATAAACTAACTCATAGCGATGTTAAGTATGTAGAAGGTGAGAATGCAGCCTGTCTCAGTGCTAATGAAAATAGATTTAAAACTATGATACAACTATCTGAGGAATACGAATTTTACGAAATAGAAATGCAAAAACGCAAAATAAAGCTAGATCTCCCCATCCAGATAGGATATTTTATTTTACAATATGCAAAATTAAGAATGCTTCAATTCTACTACGATTTCCTAATAAAATATATTTCAAGAGATAAATTTGAATTACTGGAAATGGACACGGATAGCAACTATTTTTCTATAGCTGGTGAATCATTACAAGAAGTAATTAGACCCGAGTTACTTGATGAATACAATAATCAACTTAGGGGATTTTGTGAGAATAATGATATCTCTGCAGAAACTCATTGGTTTCCAAGAACATGCTGTCAACACCATGCAAAATATGATAGTCGCACTCCGGGATTATTTAAACTTGAATATTCTGGAGATATATTTTATGGATTATGTTCTAAGACATATTTTGTAGGAAAAGAAGAAAATTGTAAATTCAGTTCTAAAGGAATTTCAAAAAATAGAGTCAATAATCCTCTGGAAATATTTAAAAGTGTAATTGAAACGAAACAAAGCGTTTCATCAAGCAATATTGGATTCATCAGCAAGAATAACTCCATTTTCACATATGAACAGAACAGATCTGGATTTAGTTATTTCTATCCTAAAAGAATTGTTCTAGCCGATGGAATTTCAACCAAACCATTAGACATCACTTTGAAACCGATACAAACGAAATATTCGAGATAAAGTTTACACAAAGTCTGCTTTGTATGTATCATTTGGTTTTTAGAATCAATACTAGCGAAATGTAGACAATGTACTATACTCATTGTACTGTACATATGTAAATATATGTAAATATACAGCAGCCATCAGTTGTAAATATATATATTTGTGCTGCAGCAATTCTGAACTCATTTCATCAAAATGCTCAGAAGTGAACGTAACGCATTGAGAAGTAACTTTGTTCTCTTGGTAAAAGAAATTCCATGTCAAGAAATCTTGTCTTATTTATATCAAGATGGAATATTCAGTGAACACGTTGTGAGCGAAATTTTGGAAGAACCAGCCTCCAAAAGAAATTATGCTCTTCTTTTTATTCTACAGAGACGCGGACCTAGAGCATTCGCATCATTTATACAAGCATTGAAACAATGTAAAAGACAAGATCTGGTTAATGCATTAACCGAATTTGAAGATAATTTCTCTAAATTATCCATATAAGTCAACTTATCAACTATGGCTTCTAACCAAGCTACTACAATTCCTGAGCAAGGTAGTGCTTTGGGTGAAGTATCAGTGATTGAACAACTGAATGAACTCACTGATTTGGTTGATTTATTAAATGAAGAATTACATAATTCAAATTCTGACCTCAAACACCTTGTGCAGTTATTTCTTAAAGTTTTAAACTCTGCTGTCAAATATCTGGAAATTAAATATCCAAAATTCCTTCACAAGAGGGATTGCGAATGTTTTGTTCATTTTAAAGATCTTTTCTTAACCATTCGAGTAATAGAACAATCAATTCAAATACTTATCACCATTGATATCCAAACGAATCCAAACGTTTGTTGGATTATAAGAATGGTGGATAAATACAAGTTGCTATGTAATCTATACAACCGTGGATATATCATATGATATATCATATGATATTATGTGAAATTACATGATATTACATGATATTATATGACAATATTTGAAATTGTGTAATAACACTTGTTTTTGATGTAGTTTTAGTCTTAGTTCTAGCACTAGTTACCACTGGATATCACTAGATTTAGCACTAGTTCTAGATTTAGTTATCATTCATCATTCATTGAATATATATATATATATATATATTGTATTGTACATTTTCATTGAATGTACATAAGTTTTGGATTGAATATTTACTAAGTGATTGGGTATAAGCTTCTTTTCATAAGGTGGTTTAAGGATCTAAAACTCCGCCATCTTGAGTGTTGGAAATCCACACAACTCATAATCTGCTGAGCCACTTAATTGTGTGCAATACGCTTCATTTCGTATTCATAATTTTCAAGCAGACAAATCCGGTCAAGGCTAGATTTTCACTGCTGGCTATCAGATAATTCATTAAGAAGAAGCTACAACCAATCATATTCTCAAAAATAAAAAATAAATAAATAAATAAAAAAATTTAAAAACCTGACAGATTTCAACTGTCAATATTGCAAATTGAGCTCAATCTTTCTTGCGACCTCCACGTTGGTTTTGAGTGGATATAAGAAAAGTGTTTAATGGTTACATCTGTAACCAACATTTTTTTTATAACGAACTAGCAAGAATATTTTCTTCATCATATCACCCAACTACCAGAATTAATCGATATGGAATAATCTGTATAATATTGTGGAAATAAACAAATGCTTGTAATGTTGTTTTCAAGACTTTATTATTTGCAGTATGTAAAAAAAAAAAAAAAATATATATATATATATATATAAAAAAATGTAAAACATATTTTAAAATTTTTTTTTTTTTAAAAATACATGACAATAATTTTATATACATATATACATATATAGAGGTATTGGTTCGAGCTAATTGCTCTTAACGATATCGCCACGGGAAGGCTACCTCTCTGATATCATAAGTCTAAATTTTTTTTTTTAGTTATTCAGTTTACAGATGTATTATCATCTTGCCAGTGACTGAATAACATAATTTTGAAAATGTTGATATTTTTTGTTTTTGTTAAACAGTTTACAATTGTATTAACAACTTGCCAGTGACTGAGTAACGTAATTTTTGTTAATTATTTTTATTTATTTATTTTTTGGTGTTAATCAGTTTACAATTGTATTAACAACTTGCCAGTGACTGATTAACTTTTATTTATTTATTTATTTATTTTATTTTATTTTTTATCTTAATCAGTTTACAAATGTGATTAGCATTGTGCCAGTGACTGATTAAGATATATATTTATATATTAGTTCATAATTAAATATGTTACAAAACTATCTAGGTCTACACGCTTTAATAAACTGATTATTGAACTAAATTGAATACCATGACTTCTTAATACTACATAGAATATACAAAATTTACCACAATCATCTGATTTTTCATTTTGAAGTCTCTCATCATTGAATAAGTATTCCCCGCTTTTGTTAATGAGAAAGTCATGCCAATAAGAGTGATAAAACTTTGGGTTTCTACCCAAGGAATCGAAGAATTCGCATTTTTGATCGTTATAGAATATTGCAATCCAGTGAGCACCTGCTTTGTTAGCTTCCTGCGTATTCAAAATTGCAAAACTGTTTCCTTTAATTAAACTCAGAGTATTAGCAGGATAGACTCCTGAAAACCCTGGAGAATGTTTTCTTAATATGTTATTTATTTCTGATGTATTCATTGTATAACTACGTTTCTAGCTGCGTCAATTGTCAAGAGTGATTTGAATTTACCGTACATGTATACAACAATAGATTCCTCCAATGCTTTTGAAAATCTCAGTTCTAGTTTACTATTCCCAGTATATGTATTCGGTGTTAAATCTTCAAAATTTTCTCTGTTTGTAAGATCAAAAGCGAAAATTGTGTATCCTCTATAAAAATCTTCATAAGACACTATCCAATCAGGATTCTGTCTCTGTATTCTTTGATAGGCTTCTAAATAATGAGATTGATATGCGGATTCACCGAAATTTAACTTGAGAGGTTTTGCTGGAAGGGAGATATTATTAAAATAGAAACCCACTTCGCTAATATTGAAATGATTAAGGAAAAATGGGTTTTCGTGAAATGATCCGGTTGCAGCAGCAGATTTAACCATACATACGTATAATTGATCTGGGCATTCGTTACCAAAAATATCATTAATTATTGCAACTTGACTTCCTTTAGATACAGTTTGTGATCTCATTTTAGAATTAATGTACGGATAATGAGCTGGTTTAAGAACTAATGCATCACTAATTGCAGTTGATACAGCTGGTTCCAAATTGACATGACAGAGAATAAGTTTAGCTTCTAAAATTTTTATATTAAACTTTTGAGATAAATCTGAGGATAGTAAAGAGAATTCTGGAGTAGAGGGCCAGAATTTCAATCCAATGTTGGTATTATGCATAAGTAATCTTTTCTGTTTCATGAAATCAATACCTATAGGCCCTTGTAGTTCAAACTCCTGTCCCCTGCTAATAACTTTTGCTCTTTTCTTTAAACCTGGGTTAGGAGTTTCGTTATCCTTGTTATTAGCAACTGCTTTCCATTGACTACAGCTATTCAATGATACACTAGCATCTTTAGCGAACATGATTCCCATATCTTCATCTGATGTCACTGATAAAATTTTATCTAAATAGTTCTTGTAAGGATAGCAATAGGTAGGAATATCACTTGATACTGTTCTATGTTGAATGGAAAGATCAACTTTTTGAAACATAGTTGAGAGAAGACAGTTACACGGAGCAACGTCTCCTTTTACATCAAATTTTTCCAGTGATTCTACATATGTAATAGCAGTATCTGCATCAATTACTGTTTTACATTTGAAGTATATATATGAACGAGATAAATCTATGAAGTTTTGAGGAGTTACGTTAAACTCAATACATCCGCTTCCAATTTGTGAAATTGGTAAGTGTTCAATCATTTGAGTATGAAGTAAACCTTTGTTAACTAACTGTTCAGAAAATAGAGTAAGAGATTCATCATGAGCCTGCATTTTCACCGTTTCCTCTTTGTAATTTTCTTCTTTTTCTGAATAACTTTCTTACTGATTTTAGGTCTGGTCTTACTAACACTCCTCTTCCTTTGGGATTGAGATCTAGACTGAACGGATTTCCTTTTTGATACTGGTTTTATTGAATTTTCTACCAGTGCTCTAGCCATTGCATCTTTCTGAGCTGCAGAAGATATAATTTGCAGTCCCTTCCCGGATTGATTACTGGAGTCATTTACCACATAAACTTTCTGATTAGGTAAAATTTTTCCATTAATCATAGCTAAATAATGTTTTCTCCAATTATCGTAATCATTGATGACTGACATTATTAAATCGAAGTGTTACCTGCACCTCTAGAAGAGAAACTGAGAACTCACTAAAATGTTTAGAGCTTATATAGATCCTAAATCTATTCAAACTACCAGTAACAGACTTTAATATAATTGGTTTATCAAAAACCACAGAATGATTTTTTGTTCCAGGAAGTGGAATAATTCTTAAAACCGGTAATGACTTCCCACATAAGTATGAATTTTCGCATATATCGCTCTGAATATATAAGACATCTCTATCTTTTTCATTCATCCTACATCTGAACTCTAATAATTCCACAGTGGAGTCATCATTTAACACTATATTCCTATCTAGTTGTAAAATGAAATCCTCTGGTTTGTTGTCTTTAAATATCTCTATACTATCTCTGTCAGAAGCGTACACTACATACGAAGACATAGTGGTAAATGTCTGTATTTTTGTGTGTATAAAGTTAAATATAACTTCCTATGAGGATCAGTATGATAAATTTCTAGCACACTGTCTCCATGTGTGGATAAACTAGGTGACCTAGTTGATCTAAATGTCCTAGTTATCCTAGATGTTCTAGATTCCTAAATTCTTTGAAAAAAGGGGTGAAATAGAAGTAGGTTAAAGAGGGGTGAACTTGAACTGGAAACCCTGTAAAGGAGTGAAATAGATTAGACATTCTGTCAAGTCATTTAAGAATGTGGAGAGCACTGGTGGGATAATTCCAGTGGAATAATTCCATTTTAACACTCACTGCATTATCATTACATATTAGTTTTCTGCCAATTTTGAATATCACTTTCTTTTATCCAAGTTGCATGCTTACTAGGCCATCCAAGCCATTTTATAAGTACGCGTCCCTTGGATTTTTTAAGAATTTTTTCTATTATATACGTATCATCATCTGATACAAGAATTTTCTGAATTTCATTTTCTTGAAACCTTCCAGTTAAGGCTTCATTCTGTATATCCTTCAGAATATAAACTGGCTGAACATCCTTCATAAATCTATCAGCGATAATGAAATATTCTCTGCTCCATTTTTCATCAAATTCTCTCATAAACTGATGTTTCAACACACTAATTCTAACAGTATCATGAATATTAAACTTAAACTTAGTTTTAATTTCATCAGGTCGTTCCGTTTCATACAGTAGTTTCCATATTTTGTATTCATTAGATGGTTTCACGGAAGCTGGTGATTGTTTTATACTGGAGTGATAAGTATTGTTATAAGAGTTTGTGATTTTTTCTAATTGATCTATCCATTTATGAGTATTTTTTGATACCATATAGCGAAATAGAATGTTTTTAAGAGTTTTAAAAAACCTTTCAACGATATTAGCTTTGGTTTCCGTGTTATTTGTGAAAAAGTGGTTTATTCCTAGATTCTTAAATAATGTTCTAGTAGCTTGCGCTTTGAATTCGGGTCCAGAATCGGTCCTGCAGTTATGAATTTTACTAAACTTTGATAGCAGGGATTTTAAAGCTGGAATTAACTCCTGAGACTTCAAACTTTTCAAAGCGACTGTATGAGCTTCTTTACTGAAACAATCTATCCCAGCTAAGATATATGAATATCCCGAATTTGCTTTTGCATATTGATGTAAATGAGCTGTATCTAGATCAACCTGATATCCTTTATACGGAGTAATAACTCTATTTCTTTTAAATTTTCTGTTTACTTGTCTCATAAGTGTGTAATACTCTTGACTTTGAAGAAATTCTTTAATTTGTTTTTTAGTTATACTTCGTTTTTTCTCTTTTCTAATAGCTTTATAAAATTTATCTACTCCAGTGTAAGCACCTGGAAAGTTCACATCTTGGTATTTTTCTAAGAGATATTGCTTTATATCTTCTTCCATATCCATCCTTGTGATTTCTGTCTTTTTGCAGTTACTCTAGTATTGGGATGAGTACTAGCAGTACTAGCAGTACTAGCTATACTAGCTATACTAGCAGTACTAGCAGTACTAGCTATTCTAGACTTCAAAGGAATTCCTGGAGGTGGTTTCTTATCTGAACTAACTAAACTTAAACCTGCACCTTTTTGTAATAGAGTTTGTGGAATATTGCTTTCTTGAAGTGCTGTATTAAACTGCGCTAATCCTGGAGGATTAATATTTTTATATGGATATAAACTACATTTGATTAAATCGATGATGTGACTATTTGCAATAACGTTTTGATTAATACTAACTTCACCTATTTCATTCCAAGTAATGTAATCACTATTCTGAGAAATGTGTTTCAATATAGCAATAGCTTTATGCTTAATATTCTTAGGTAAAGATGCTATAATATCATCTGATGATAATTTAGGATGTGAAGAAACGTTTGGAGTCTTGTTTACTTCATCATATGGTACTAACACATATTTCTTCATTTTAATACTTTGAGAAGTGTATTTTTAGCTGAAATTAATAGATTATATAACTCGACTGAGTTATTTCTGATAATAGTATATTTAGATTTAATTGATTTATTTTTAGTTAATAGTTTAGTTATTAACTTTTTATGAATGGATAAAAGTTTCTTAGAATGTGAATTGAGAACAGAACTATTCAATGTGAGATTATATACAACATTCACCACACTATTCACTTGCTTATTATCTGCAGTTTCTAATAATGCTTTTCCTTGATTTTTTCCACAAGTTAATAAAAGGTGTAGGAAATATGTATTTTTCATGGTATACCTAAAGTACCTTGATTTGTCGAAAGTCGTTTGATCGAAGGATTAGGGAGTAAATACCCGATACAACTTGATAAAATCGTGGAAAATAGAGTTTTATCACCATTACCTATTGATAGATTAATTAACGCTGTGATTATAATGATGTAAAGTATGCTAACTTGGCATATGTATGCGATCTGATCTTTGCGAAATGTTCCACTACAACAATTCCATGCCCCAGTACTGGATGTTCTCTCATCCATCTCAAGTTAAGAACTGAGCTCATCATTACTTCTCCAAATATTTATATCCCTGTATTAGAGCTAATTATGAATCAATTACGATTCATTCAATCGTACTTATAAACTATAGTGCGTTCTGAAGGGAATATTTTAGTTCTGATTCTGAGTTCATCAGGACATTGAGCAGTTAGGTCAATTAGAATATAACCAAATGGTTCTTGATTCATTATATCCTTATAAGAATTAATTAATAAACCTGGGTTGTTAGGAAATATTTGATTATTGAGATAAGTTAATTGTAATAAACTTCGAGGTGAACGAAACACTTCCACGTATTTAGTATTTAAATTAATTGTCATTTGTTTCTTACCTTGAACGAAAGCATTCTGTACAATATAGAAGCAACTACAAAATCTGTGGTGACTTATCCTAGTGAAAATTAATTCCACAACCTGAGATTTACAAGCTTCATCCATTAAATCATCAATGATTATCATTGTATGTATTTTAGGGTCAGTGAAATCCATGAGTTCTTCTTCTGAAGGAAGACCTTGTTGGAAGCTAATGTTTTCTATCTCTCGTTTCATTTGATCATAATTATCTTGCCATATTCCGTAGTAATATCTTATTTTTAGTGGTGGATGTTCACCAAATATTTTATCCATATTCTGTAATACTCTGAGAATAAATCTCGTTTTTCCAGAGCCGGATTGTCCACTCAAAATATGAGTGGAACCAGGATTAAACTCTAGCATGTTGTATTTTCATCTGCTTACTACAAAATGATAGAAAATATCGTTTGCTTGGTTCTTATATATTTATTAATGTATATCATAGAATTAGTCTCTAATTAATTCACAGGGATATAATAAGGATAGATCTTGTAAGATCGACGCCTCCTGGAAATATTGGAATATCCGTTGAATAGAGGGGAGTTGTTATACTTTCGGTTAGGAGATAATTTTATTTTTCCTAATCATTGAATACTAATTATTCTCAACTAATCAACAATTTCATCATTTCATCCGGATGTATATGAAAATGAATATTTTATTATGAAATCATGAAAAGGATGAAATCAATCTGATATATAGATATAGAAATAGACATAGATATATAAATAGATAGATAGAAAGTATGGTGGATTGATTTGCATTGGACCTTTCATATAAATATATACATATAAATTCATATATATCTTTCACCTATACCACTCAGTCAGTTTTAAGCTTTTAGTTCACAAATTACACAGTCTTATAAAGCTCACAATGCTGTGTAATCTGTTTAACGGTATTGCGAACGGGAACGCAAGCTTGTAATACCATAATTTTGTACAGCATTTCACTGTTTTTTGAAATTTTTTGGAGGGTTATTTTATTTTTTTATCATTTTTATAATATCTTATTACAATAGGACCTTCCTAAAAGAAACAGTACTGACAATCTTTGTGGTCTTTTGGATCATCGAAATCACACATAGTTGCACTTTGATATGGAACTGTTTCCAATAGCTCATTCCATTCTGATTCCAAATTCTGGAATTCTTTAAATTTCAGTGCAACCCCTGGATATCCAGGATAAAGGAGCTTTGGGTCATGTCGTGGTCTGAAAAACTTCCTGATAGACAAACACTTGATGTCTGGTTTGATTTGTACGAAATATCTCTTTCCCAAAGGGAGGAGATATTCATTTTCCAACTCTCCAACCTTACAATCATTCATAGCATGGCGCACATCTTCAAAAAATCTGGCTAACACTTTCACAGATCCAGCATCAAGATTAACAATGTTGTCTTCAGGTTTTCTTCCAGGTTTTAACTGTGAATTGGTAATTCTCATTCCCTTCTCATGTACAGTGATTTGCACATTTCTGAGTTCACCAATATCGACCACTTGAGTAGACCACTTACTTTTTGCTCCTGTGTTAGTCATGTTGTAGAAAGATGTGCTTTTCATCGCCATGGTAAGGAAGGAAGTGATGATCTCTTCCTCCTCCTGCTCAGCTTTTATTGTGAGTCTGAGCTAGCTCCTCCCTCTGAAATAATGAGTTCTCATTGGATTCTGAAGTCATGTGACTAAGTCATGTGACTAAGTCATGTGACTTCCTGTGAGTGTCTTGCATCATGCTGATGCAATATTTCCATGATCTCATACCTATTTTTAGAATAGGGTAAAACCCCATTTCCATCAGATGTGACAGTTGTGTGAAAATTCTGTTTTCCCTTTCAACCTTCTATTTGAGTGACAGGGAGATACCCGAAGGTCAGGGGTTAAGTTAGAGGTTATGTCAAACTGTCAAAATTTTTGAACTTTTTGACCTTGGAT
The DNA here is from genome assembly GCA_932294295.1 of Alitta virens. NCBI lineage: Eukaryota > Metazoa > Annelida > Polychaeta > Phyllodocida > Nereididae > Alitta > Alitta virens. The sequence goes on from OW028581.1 coordinate 23,733,576, forward strand.
GTCTTTGATGAAATGATTTGAATTTTTCATTTTACCGTATCTTGTCCTGTTCTGTTAATGTTTTTCAATACACTTTGCGAACCCATAAACCTACTACTCGTGTGAGCTATCAATCCATGAAGAGAGATGCGATGTTAAGCATAGGACTACTGCAGATAGTGAAGGATGTGAAATTTTTTAAATTTCAAACTGCATGCAAAGTCTTATCCATGCTAATTGGGGACTTGTAATTCCACAGTGTATTGCAGATTTAAGCCATGGGATTGTCTGCCTTAAGGAAATTCCAGTGCTTAGCAGGCTGGATCTGCACATCTTCGGCTGAGGTGATTATTAGACGTTGTCTGAAGGACTCACCTTGTTTGGCACAGAATTGCTGAGATTGCTTGTCCTTGATACCAAGATACATGTTCGGACCAGTACATTGTGTCATATTTACAACTTTAATATTATGTAAATTATCTGACCAGTATAGACTAGTAGACTGTGTAATTTTAACAACATTGATGTTATATGCATTAACTGACCGCTGTCAGTGACCAGTATAGTGTCATTTTTACAACTTACTAAATGTTATATGCATTACTCAGCCAGTAAATTGCATATGCAGTACCAGACCAGTATATTGTGTAATCTTTACAAATTTAATGTCGTATACATTACACAAGCATACATTGTGTCACTTCAACAAATTCACATTACATGACCAGTATATTGTGTCATTTTGATAACTGGAGTAATGTGCTTTGCATTACCCAGTACCACTGTCACCATTACTAGCTACATGTTAAGTGCTAAACTTAATATTTTGTTATGGTATCCCCTGCTTTCGGCCTGAGGTGGTCCTAGTGTCAAGAGGGACTAATGAGTAGGGTCAACATGATAAAATATATTAATCTGGCTGGAAATTTGTGTTTCTTATCATGAAATGATCTAAGATATGTATTAGTTGCGTGTGAAAAACTGGTGTTCACAGTTCTGAGCATTCTCAGGCTGAATCGGCAGTATTGCATGCAGTTCAGTATCTCAAATAGTTCCAATTAAACCCTCAGTTTGACTGGTCTGTAACTCCCAGCAGATGTTGGGGGATCAGTTTAGGGTTCAGCTGAGGAAGAGGGTGGAGAGGAGGGGTGATTGCTCCTCCCCTCCCTCACTTCCCACCCCTTGCCCTCCCTCCCTGCTCTCCCCCAGGGCCCCATTAATCCTGTTTAACCAAGCGAGCCTCACAGCTTCTCAACAGATTTATCCAGGCCGTAATTTATCAATTGATGCTTTTTAAATTGTTTTGCTTCCCAGATGCTGGTTAAAGAAGATTTCTGCTCTTTTTGGTGGCTGGTTAAGAACCAACTGACATTTTGAATGGTTTATGCGAAGCTTGGGGGTCCACAATGGAAGGATTGGACTGAAGACAAATTCAGTTTGGAAAGGATATGGAAAATTACAAGCAGTTGTGGATGTGAGGATTTCATCCTTTGGTGTCACCCTCTGCCTTTCTTTTGTCCCTCCCTGTCTCCTCCTATTTGTCCCTCCTATCATCTATCCCCTTCCCCTGTCTTATTACCGATGCTTGGCAATTTCTATTTGGTCTTTGAGACATTCTAATATCCTGATCAAATATTCTTCAGGAGTTTGATAACACAGGTTCAAATGTGGAATTTAGAATAATTATTCCCCCACCGTCTCTTCCATGCTGCCTGCATTTGAATATCCCTGCCAGTTGGAATTAGACAGACTTAAGACAATACTTTAAAGTGGATGCAATGCAGGAAAGCTAGGTTGTTAAAGCTTTAAGAAGAGCATATCATGGAAAGGCATGGTCACCCTTTACCCCGTAATACAACCAGACGATTTCAGACATGCTGCTTGTATTAACATTCATGAATTGGGAAAAAGCATCTTTTTAATATAAATGTATGTAGGTTTTTTCTATTGGGTTCATCTGATAGCTCAGTTTCGTTTTAAAATAAAAGACTGACAAGCTGTGACCAACCGATCGACAGACAGCACAGAAAGTGCAGCTCAATAGACAGACAGCACCATAGAACGGCAAACTGCACATCAGCGTGACAGACAAACAGTGCGAGCAGCTTACAGACATACAGCTTACAGACACACAGACTTTCTGTTTCGTCTGGGTTACTTAACAGTAGTATTCATAACCATAGAAACTAAATTCCTGGTCACATCATGTAAATCCAGGAATCTCATTGGCTGAGTAATTACCTTAACCCATGTGAGCCCTGGATTCACATGACGTCATCCAGAGTTTAGTTACCGTTCATAAAAACAGCTTTAACATCTACATGGCCAAATGTGCCACGTGCGTTTTCCATGAGAAGGATAAACGCATAGAAAACACAAGGCTTTCGCCTAAATATAATCAGGAAAACGCACGTGGCACATTTAGCCATGTAGTTTAGTATTTACTTTTTAGTTTCAGCCATTTGTTGCCCGCTCTTCTAGACTTGAGTGGCATAGTCCACAAGCTGCAGCTTATCAGTCAAGCTGTGGCACTGGACATGTCACCCACTCTGACCTGTTGCTGATTTAACATCGTAAAGTACCGTGAACAGGGATAAACCTTGGATAAACAATTCAAACATCCAAGATTGTTGCTTGCTTGTTTGCAGTTTGCAATGGACCTTTCAACTAGAAGTTACAGACTGTGTACAAGTTAGTACAACAGACTAGTGTGGAGTAGACTACCAGTAAAGCCCATCAAAGCAGACAGCTGTCAAGTCTCCCACTTGGTGAGAACCTGAAACTGTAACTTAATGAAAGCCTGATAAAAGGGATGCTAAGAAGTTCAAATGATGGTCAGTGTTTACTAAGAAAGTCTTGATAAACTGGAAACCTGGAATCAAGTTATAGTGTCTGCCATACAAGATGTATCGAGCTGATTTTAACACACCTCCATTCGTTTGGATGAGGCTTTTGGTTGGAAGGTTCAATCTCCCATTATAGGATATCTTTGTGCTTTATGGTAACAGTTTAAACTTCTCTCACTGAGACTGAGAATCTCCATAATGAGTATATAAGATACAATTTTAGACTACATAGGATTTGTATCAGACAACTTGGAATTTCCACATTCTCCAAATGGAAAGAAATTGTAAAACAATGCATATGTTTGTGATAGTACACATGTGGGATTTGAAGTTTTGAAATGAGATACGACTTCCTCAGGGCAGCGGGATAATGCAGTTTTATGAAATGAAAGTACATCTTGCGACATAAACAAGGAAAGAAACGTGTTTTATGATATTTGTGTAAGTTCGGCTGTACAATTGTAATAATATGCCGTGCATGTTTGGGAAGTTTGACAGCGTCAAAGTTCATCAAAACTTTGTGTGGATGTTATAGTCTATTCAGCTGGGAGTTTTTTTTATGATTTTCAGTAATTACATTTGTACTTTTGAAACCAACGACTTCACATATCCTGGGAGCACGTTCAGCTACAAAAGTGTTCCAAAAGCGTTCTACCCACGTGGTTTGGAAGCATGTGCTGAAGCTTTAGATCATGTCTTTGTGGCTTGGTGTGTAGAGGTGTGCCCATTGGTGCAGGCCTGGCCCCACCAGGAGTCAGAGGGATCTGTTAGTCATGATATATGGATGGTCTGGTCTGCTTCTCAAAATGTGTAGTACAGTACACCCCCCTTCATCTGTCATCCTACTTAGGATGTAAGCCAGCAGCACCTTGGAAGTATTCAATTATTGCAAGCCACTACTTTCTAGAATGCAGTCATATAGTCATAGCAGTTCCCAACAGGCCAGCTGCAGCCACATCACTAGTAACTGTAGCCTTAGAGGAACGGCTTCAGCACAGCTTCTGCACCCCCAGGAACTACAGGGGTGTTAATGCTGACTCAACATATAGCTCGGTAAGCTAGTGGTTAAGGCAGCTGCCAGCTTTTCTGAAAAGTCCTGGGTTCGAATCCTGGCCCAGGCACTCATTATAAGCTACTGGATGTCAAAGAGACGTCAAAATTGTGGTGCCTTAGTTGTACTAATGCAATGTCGTTATAGATTCATGGCGCGAGTACATGACTTCGGTAAATGTGCAGGGCCGTAGCCTGAATTTTGCAAAATATAGTACATTTATGTTTTTACTGAAGTGAACATCAGAACATCAGAAGTGTGACTTTTGACCGAATTGCCCTCCCCCCCCCCCCCCCAGACGTTTCCCCAAGCTACGGCTTTTGGTGTGGATTTCAAAATGTTTCAACTCATCATTATGCATACCTCTAGCAGCTGGTCATATAATCTTAATGAGTTTCAGATCTCAAACGTTTAGACAATACATTGCCAAGGCAGGCCACACCAACCACCAAGGCCTAACAATAGAGTCTTTTCACTGAGCAGCCCTAATTCAGCAAGACATAAGTCTTTCCTATGCTCTTATTACTCTTTTGCTTTCAGACATAGTAGGTCATAACTAACTGATTCCATAAATATAACTTTCTCAGACAAATAACAAACATCAACTAAATGATAAAGTGTCAAATATACATTAAAATGCACTAAAAATACTGCTGCTAGGATGCACTTTGCTTCAGCCAATCAGAGTCAAGAGCGGGATCTTTTTCATCCAATAGAATTTCAGTATTCTGTTGTAGCCACCTGGTGGAAATACAGAGAACCTTCCGTGAAAATCCACTATTAGCAATTAAGCGCAGTTAGCCTCATGCTTCTAAGTTAGCTTCAGTATCAGTTACCCTGGCCGTCCTCCATGGGATAACTTACGATGTGGCGAAGATGCTATTACCAAGTAAATAATACAAGACACCTAGGGTGAAGGTATAATCAAGCTCCCCTGGGTGAAAATGTGACTTATTAGCACTCTCTCAAGTACTTCCAGACGAAACTGCAACTATTTAACACCCACTTAAGTTTTTATGCCATTTTATTGTCTGCTGTTGCTTTCTTACCCCAAGGTGCTTCTGTGGGCTATAAAAGTAATCTTGAAACACATGAAGGATGGTGTTGGTTTTAGAGTGCTGCTTCCACTTAGGCAGAGATGGCAATGTAATTACATAATAGCTTCACCAAGTTGTTATGAATGAACTATTTTCACTACATTCCAAGATTCAGATATGTTATACGTCCATTTCTTTTGTATACCTTTCACAGTCATATTTCCAGCCAATTCACACCCAAAACTCTAACATAAGGTGTTATAACCAATTAGCAGATTACCCACGGTCACTCTTGGGGTACTTATAAGTCATGTAGGCCTATTACTGCAAGAAGATAGCTGATTGAAGGAGTGGACAATCATCTGATCTGACTAAATGACTATGGAGCCTTCTGAACATGCTGGAACAGGGCTCATACGGTGTAGCAATTAATGATGTCTTTTTTTTTTAACAGAATATTTTTATAAGGCAGTTTATTGTTATATTGCCATCTTTTGGCATTTTCTCTCAATGCAACAATTAAATAATCCAAACACTGTGTGGTCCTTTGCTGCACTGCACTGGGAATCAGATTCTGTCCAATCTGTACTTGTGATTATTTGCCATTTAAATTCCATAATTTGAAGAATTGGCTAATCTCGTTAATGAATTGTGTAATAAACGATAGAATTGTCTGTTTTGATGACATTTATTGGTTAACGCGAATGATCTATGCATGGTCTGATTTGTGCCATTTCACAGAATTTTCAAGCCTGAGATTTAATCCCTGCCTGACAACCATGTTATGGGTGGGGCTAGAGATTTGACTTTAATTAAACTGAGTTTTGTCTTATGGCACGAAGGGTAATAATTATAATTCTTAAGTATTGAAGCCAGTTAGTTTAGAATTTTTTGATAATCGGTTAGGGATTTCTTCTGTATGTTCTATATTAAGGGTATTTTCAGGTATGCCCCAGATAGCATTCCGAATCGGGTAACATCGGGCCAATATCTTGGTGATCGTGCCAACGGGGCCCGACATCGGGCTGACCCAGATAGCGGCGACGTCAAAATGATGTAAAAACGAGGCTGGCTTGATTTGGAATGCTATCTGGGGACAACACAACACCATGCTTATGTTGGCCGATACGGAATGCTGTCTGGGGTACTTTATAAGTTTTGATGATGAATTTTGTAGGTACAGTTTAACACAAATATGACCAAAATTGACCATCTAAAATCAAGATGAGGTTGCAAGACAAACATTTCCAGAATTAAGACCATCTTGGTATTAAGACCACTTTAATTATTACTTAAAATGTTCATAATCGTGGTGTTCTAATGATGTTAGCATTAGTTTGAAGTATACTAGCAAGATGGATGTTATAAAGGACAACAGAATTGAAATAACAACCGTAATGATTTTGTTATAGTGGCATAACTGAGTTTGAAAGCCTCTAAGCATCTCTGCTTGGCTGATGCACTGTATGCCGTCCTTGCTGTTGAGAAAGCCACTGAATTAGCTGAATTGATGTCTTTACCAGATGACTGATCAAGGCTGGGCATTAAAGGCTTTCTTAAATGTCTATTCTGTGCCTTAAATTCTGTCTGGGACTAGGAAAAGAAATGTAGGGCAGAGAAACCTTTAGCCCAATACATCTTCCCTACCACACATGAACAAAGCAGAGACGCCTGTAGCAATTAACGCCTGGTATTCCAAACAGCTCATTGTCACTGCATTCCACCAATCCTTTTTACCCCTAGAGGGGTAATTTTGGCCCCAAGCAAAAAGGAACGCGGGGTAGATACCCCAGGAATCTTGGCAGCAATGGAAAGATGTAGTTGAATGTTTAGTTATCTGTGGATATCTGCATCTTCATTTGTTGCACTCACGATTTACCATGACAGATGGTTTCCATGGTTCTCGTATTATTTATTATGCACAGTTGCTTCTGAATTTAGATTTTTGTTTGTATTCCAGAAACAACTGTCTCAATATCACTATAATAACTACAATGTGCCAGATATTGTACCTATTGATATGAAACGCATTCAACTCCATAAAATAATACTTGATGAATTTGTCCTAACTATATACTTGAATATTATCCAGAACTTCTTAATGACCTGTTCCATATCAAAGACAATCCCTATAACTTAAGAGACCCATATCCATTGATTTTACCTAGGTTTAATAAACTACTTATGGCAAGAATACATTAACTTATTATGGTTCACATTTATGGAACATATGGATCTCAAAACATTTATGAATATGGTTTCTAGATGGGAAGGTCCCAGGTGCTCATGTAATACGTGTTGTTTGATCAAGGAAATGTAGAGTATTTTACTTATTATTATTTTATACTTTATATATTATTGTTTTATATATTGCATTTGTTATTGTTTTTTAATTGTCACTTAATAGCTCCTTGAGCTCATGTTTCTCTGTAATTCCTGTAACACCAAATAAAATTGTATCTTATCTTATCTTATCTTACTTTATATAAAAGCTAGATTCTTTTGTCCATTGGATTATACCGAACAAATTAAATTTCAATGAGAATAAATTTCAGAATAATGTTAGTTCATTCCGTGAACCAGCTTAAAATTTTGCCATGAATCAGCTTTATATTACATTGCCATGATCAGCTTTATATTAGCAAATTTATATTTTGCCTTACGAATACTTGATGAGAATTTGAAGAATATCTTTGTCAGAGGTCTACAGCTTAGTGCTCAACTTGAAATTAGAGTTGCTGACCCTTCTTTAGGTATCGTGGTTTATCCTTACATATTTTCTTTGGCTGGTCCCTTTGCATTATGTTGGTCACTCCTGGTCAAGACATGTCGTGACCAGCTCTTAGGTAGCCATTCTGGCTAGTGGCCTTTTTGTGTTTAAGCCATGTTGTTGCTATTGGCAACCGAATTTCGGTCAGACTAAAAAGACTGCCCGAGACTGCACACGGCCAGGGTGATCATGTAATTAACAGTGGTGTCACATCAATTATAAGTACATATATTGGTATGAGCAAAAGTGTGTTGGCTGGTAATTGAAAATGACAGAAGATACTGGGATGTTGCACAAAATTATTAGTGCATCTTTCATAGTGTCGTGGGAAAGCTCTTGTTTATAGTTAACTAAAAGCAACCGAGCACATACTGTATGTGGCTGATTCGGAACTGGAATTCAAAAACATGGGAACTTCTCATTATGGTGATAAGACCACCCTTGTAACATTGTACTAGTACAATGGTAGGCAGAAGACCGCTGCCATATACACCTTCATCATTACCGTACACGCCTTTATCATTATAATGATGTTACTATTATGTCAATACAGCATTAAATGCAATGTTATTTATAGACCTTCTCATAAGATTTAAGTATGAGGTGTGTTTGAGCATTGGGACTAATGTTAAGGCAGTATGTTAGTTAATCTTTTCACAGATACCACAGTAACCTTTAAATGATATTTTATTTTGATATGAGAGTCTAACATTAAAATCTTTTTGAGAATTTTCATCTTGATGAGATTATTAGTAAATATTCAATCAATGTTTAAGAATAAGGATACATTTCCACATTACAGAAATATTAGCAGAACCTTAAATGATTATATTTTCTGCTAATGTCGGCCCAACCTTCTCCAGACATTAATGAAATATTATGGCAATCTTAGTAGCACCTTAGACAATAATATTTCTGTGAAATATTTAACTAAGGTCTGCTAAATGCATAATTTGATAATGGTCATATGCTCACATGTAGTTGAGGTAGTTTAAAATTATTTTGTTATAGAGCTCAAATAGACAACTTTGATGTTGCAAATCATTGTAGCAGCAGACTGATCTGAAGATGTTGACAGTCCCGGCTTGTATTTGAGGGAATTAAATGGCTGTTTTAACATTACATAGCATCTGGTGTACATGAAGGTTGCCCAGTAAAAGCCAAAGTAGGTGCAGTGTCGTGCTTTTTAGCAGTAGTTTCACTTATGTGATAACAATGCAAGAATTGGAATGTGCTAGAGAACTTTTCATCTCTGTATTTGTCTGCATTGGAAGTCTCTATAACTTTTTAATGGAACCTTCCCAGTCAATTGGGTGATCTGCTTGAACATCAGACCAAGTTAAATTGGACCAGATCTGATATTACGCACAACAAGTGAATCCCAAGTGAAGAGAATATGTAATAGCACTGGATCCACTTAGATTTATCTAAAGCCTTCTTTTGTTGGATATTTCATCATTTCTGTCACAATGCATGCAGCAAGAAAACTGAGATGACTTCAAATGGACCTCTGTTGTTGAGTTCACAACGCCTGTTTTAAGGCAACAAATGAGCTTGTTATGTTGTTGTTCTCCACAAAAGAGGGATCTGTGGCAACCAAAGAGAATCTTAACAGAGCCTGTTGTTCATTTGCTTTGAAGAGGTGTTTTATACGTCTGCAATTAAGGGGAGCAAAGGAACTGCTAGAAATTCATTTGTTGTCTACAGAAAAAGGCACCCACGCATCACAGAAACCCAGCGCAGATATGCAACTAACTGCATGGACATGTAAATTCTGCACATTATTGTATAATATATAATAAGCATCATTTAGTGCTTTGATGTTCAAGCATAAATGATGTGACATCAATAATCCGTGATAGTTATTATGTTGTCTTTGATCCACATTATAAACATCTCAGACACAATATTACTTTATTTGTGTCCTTTTTCATATACACATTTACCACCTCAGCTCAATTTGTATACACTCATATATCATTTACATAAAGAAGCGATGGCAATTATGCTTAAACACAGGGAATTACTTTATTTTTGTCATTTTTCTCACGACATAATCATATTTGAGATACATATTTACCTCCTCGGCTCAATTTGTATACACTCATTTATCATTTAAAAAGGAAGCAATGGTAGTTATGCTAAAACACTGGGGATTAGCTGTTATGGAGCTATAAATTATCTTAATATCTGCACCATTTCTGTAAAGTAGGGTGTTTTGTGTAATAAACGAAATTGCCAACATTATTATGTAGTGGATATGGTGTAATTTGATTAAGGTTTTTCGTAAAACACTCTTTCCATTGCAATAAATCTAAGTCAGAGAAGAGAACGATGGTTCTTCCAAAGTATCCTGAGGCTACCATGTAGTATGAATGGGATATACAGAATCCCTTGGAGGCAAATCACTTGGATTTGAAGCATCTTTTAGGAGATAGAAACAGTCATCATCCTGCTGCTGCTGCTGCTGCTGACAGGCGATCAATCGGCCACATCACTTTCTGTTGTCTCTCATAATCAAGTACACACGAAAGCTTAGAAATCACACCAAAATATGGCTGCCAAAATTGGATAAGCTGTTCTGGATGACACGTCACGCAGACCCCATGCATGGTTGTACGGAGTAGCAATACCTCATATGGTTATGTAACTTAAGTTATATAATCCTGTTGTATGACCGAGGACCTTGATATGGAGTATTTTAGATTATAAGCAGTAATGTTGCTTGGTTTCAGATAAAGTGATTGTTATTGTTTGGCTTATATATTTCAAAGACAACCTTTGGATGATTCAGAAGTGTTCTGATGGAGTTCTTTTTTTCACGTTTTCTCCAGATAAGATAAGAATATTAGACAAGATAAGACACAATTCCCTGATAACTACTACATTGGCCCAGATAAGAATACAGGGCCATCTTTAAATTTTATCAAATGTAAGGTCTAATGAGAAATGCAGTGTAAAAACCAAAACTACCACTGGCATTGAAGCTGTTGACATTGTTGTTTGTTGGGATCATGTTCAGTGATCTGCGTGAACATTGCAAATGCATACAATGTTTACTTGGTAACTCTTGAGAAGTTTGGGGACAAATCGTCTGAGTCCCAATGGCCCTGGGGACATCCAAGTGGGCCAAGTTGGTCCATGGTCTGCCTACGGAGCCACCATGATCGCCATAAATGTCTTGTGAATCATTCAGTTGCTTCCTGAACATCTGATGTCTCTGGCTGTCCCAGCAATGGGACCCTTTGCACAAAAGGCCACTTGTAATGATTCAGTCATGAGCAGTTGATGAGGATGAGCTGTCTTGATGCTCTCATGGTGCTCTGATGTTGAGCATCCTCATGTGTACTCATTAATAACTCACATCTGCATCATGAGCTCAAGCTGCACACCAACATCTAAGGCACAAGACACGAACCTGTGGTGTTGTGGTGTTGTGAGTTGTGGTGCTGTGGTGGGCTGTGGTGCTGTGGGCTGTGGTGCTGTGGGCTGTGGTGTTTTGAGTTGTGGTGCTGTGGGCTGTGGTGCTATGGCTGTCCTGTATATCCCAGTGGACCTTCTCAACTCACTTCAATGTGATTTGCATTTCGTAGTAATCCTGCTGGGGAGGCTCTTGAAAAAATACACTGTGTACTTTCTTAGAATCTAGGTCTGGAAAAAGGGATTTTTGCTGAAAAAGATAGAAAAAAAGGTTGTCTTGCTGTCTTTACTGTTATATTTACTATTGGATGAGGATGTATATTTCCTTGAATGTCATACATTGAAACATCTTGTACATCCGACTCATCTTTTCCCATCGAATCGACTTGAAACAAATCTGGCATAAGCCCTCCTCAACGTTTAGACAATCTGTGATTCACATATATGGTCTCATTTGCATGGGGGGGGGGGGGGGTGGGGGGGGGGAGGGTCCACTTCGTGTACTCCTGAATATAGAGACCATCATTCCAAACCATGACTACAAGCATGACTGAATATGAGTTATATATACCACGATGACTATGTTACTTAACAAGCTGATAGCCCATCCTGTCTTCCTTATGATGCATGGTCCCAGGACAGATTCACCAATGTATCAGACAATTACTACAGTAAGACCCCATCCTGTTCAGATCCCTTCAGCCAAGGTAGATAGTGAGCTCTATTAATAAGCTCTTAAAAGGCCTCTGTCATGTTCTATGGGAACAATGGAGGACACTGCCTCTCCTTCACCATCAATCTCTGTCCCAGACAATAGGGCCATCTCTCCTGATGGACGACAGGGGGAGGCAGTGGCAGTAGTGGTTACATAATTACCTTTGCTAACTTAATTACCAGCGCCACCTCCTCTAATTTATCGAGGGCCATAAATTAGCTTGCAGTTGTCACGGGTGTGGGGCTGGCCCATGGATTCCCAGCTGAAGCACCAGGGTGTGAACATGTGCTCTGTGTCTGAGCCTGATTGGTTGGGGCCGTCTTTCAATGTCACTGGATGGGAATTTGAGAACCACTCTGTCCTCTCCATCTTTTTTAGCAATACTACAGCATTCACTTGTCCCATGCATAGTTGCAGCGCAATGACGTGTCCATGTTTGTTCTAATGGTAAAGCTCGAACCTGGAAATAGTTGAATTGAAAACCTTTAAGTTTAGGAACCATTACTGAAGTGGTGGAACTACTACATGTTTATCACGAATTGGTGACCTGAAAAGGTGGTTGCCAATTCAGGATTCCACTATACAAGTATCATTATATATGAGCATGGAACCAAAGTTTTACCATCTTTGATAGAACTGTTCAATGCTATCAGCAGTGTTTCATAACAAATGTTATATTCAGTTAGTAATACATGGCTTTCCATCCAGGAAGTTTCAAAGTAGCAGCTTGCTGGTTATATCTCTGAGCCAGCATAATACACGTTTATTTTGTCTTGCATATTGTGTAATTCCAATTGATTGTTGTGAGGCTATAAACAACACATTGTGGCATGCTGGCCAATGTTTGATGGCCATTTCTTGCCCATCTTACTTAAGCACTGTTGTGGGACGTGAAAGAAGAGCCAAGAAACATGCCAAGGCGTAGATAGGGGTTTAATACAGGACCCTGCAGACTTGCATTATGGCTGAACATAAGGTCTGCAGCCTCTAATTTTGCATGATCATGGAGGTCTATCTGTGAATTATTTACAAGAAGATCTTGCAACTGGTAAAAGCATGATGCCGTAGTTGAGCTAATGACTTAACATCTGCCGCTTCTTGTAATTTTCTAATGCCCTTTTCATGTGTGCTGTGTGCAAGCTAAGTGCTCTTCCACATGAGATGGGGTTCTTAGTAAGGAAAACTTTATTGATGGTGGCATTGCTATGGAGTGTGCAGTATTTTCTAGTCTTGTTATTTTGAAATTTTTCTACTGTTCTGTCTGTACAGTGTGTAGTTGTAGGTGGTTGGTCCCAAAAACTCTTCATGCTACATGAGCGATGAAGACAGCTTAAAAAGAATGCCTATGAGTCAAGCTATCTGTTGAGTAGTTTTTTGAGAACACCCAGTGCAAAGGAAATATCCCAGAGCACAGACCTTTGCTCATGGTGTTTTGGTGGGGGTGGCAGGAAATATTCATTGCATTGCCATCATTTCTTTGTTGTTGTCTGCTCTTTCTTGCATGGTTGCTCAGTCTATGTCTTTGCTGATAAGTCTATTACACGCACTCTGGATACAGGACCACCCTGGTATGTACTGCTGCTGCTGCTGCTGCTGCTGTTGCTTCTGATGCCGCTGATGATGATGTATACAGCCGCCTCATCTGTGCAAAAGATGTTCATTTGTTTCAATCATTCGTTTGACCACAGCTCAACAGCCATGCATGATTCTACAGTATGAGTAACGTGTTGCAGGCATTGAGCACATCTGTTTTGCATAAGGAACGTGACAAATATTATACATTTGTGCAATATGTGAAGTTATACAAACATTTCGTTGGGTTTCTGCAGCTCTGTTAAAATCACGACATCAGGGTGTTTTATATCTAGGCTCAATAAAATAATGGCTTCAAAGATGACTAATGTTATAAGTTGCTGATAGTTGAGACATTGGCTAACTCCTCTGAAGGTCTCAAGTTCAAAGCACCCGAGTGGTGGTGAGTGGAGTAGGGCTTTACATCCTGTATTTCTGCACCTGATGGGCTACTTAGGACAAGCAGGGACCATGGCATTGAGATGATGGATGAAACAGCCATCCAACATAGGCTTGACTGGGAATTGAACTCGGGACCCAGCGATTGGAAGCCCAGCATGCTACCACTGAGCTTGGCCCCCAGCCTTAAATCACGTTAAAGTCATTTTCGTGAGACATAAATTTGGTATTATCGTGCATCGGCCATCCAGGGGAAATGAGAAAGACTGAGTTGAGTCCAAGCCTTACAATCTCATCATTACGTCTGCCCCTGGAATGCAAGGGGGTCAAATAGGTTGACTTATCTTTAAGCCAGTAGCATTGAAACAATGCCATACCATAAACAATGTACTTGACAATGTTGGAAATGGAATTTAAAAACGTTTGTTTTCTTAATCTAAAAATGTAATGAAGATCAGATTATGTCTGTGTTTGATGTCTGTGTGTGAAAAATGTAACAAAAATCACCTCAGTTTGGCATTCAATGTCGTCTGCAGGCTTATTGAACATTTTCAGAGAATTAAATGTCAGGTGTGCTTATTGTTTTGGAAAAGGTTTTGTTTCCTGTCAAATTCACTGGCGTTAATGATGAAGTGGTCTTAATAATGAATTGTACAATATCAATAATACAGTTGGGTAAAAAAATTGGTGATCCTAATGGTGATGCAGCTTAATATTGAAGTCTTCATAAGTTTAATTCCAAAAACACAAGAAATGGGACTCTGACTTAGAAGAGTAAAAAGTAGTCCGATTCCCATGCTGTTGATATTCTGTTAAAATAAAAGACCTCGTGACAACAATAAATAGAAAAGACATCTAAAGAATAACAAAACATATCAGAAATTGAAAACTCTTCCATTATCTCAGAACTTGAAGCCTTCGTGTACAAAACTGCTGAAATTTTTTTCACGGTCCCTAAAGACAAAGAACTGCATTTGAAGAGAAGATATTTAAATATATCTGAAAAGAGTTCTAAATGCAGACAATTGTTTATATCTTATCAAAATGTATATGTTCTGATGAGCATAAACTCTGATAACACTTACAGTGGAATGCCACTACTAGACTACGTCACTAAGCCTATTTTAAATCACATAACCATTAAGACCATCTGTATTAAACCACTAAATATAGACTCAGATTCCCATGCATTATATTTAACTTGCCTAAGATGGGGTGAGGGCCTAGCTCAGTGGTAGCGCACTGGACCTCCAACCACTGGGTCCCGGGTTCAATTCCCAGTCGAGCCTAAGTTAGATGGCTGTTTTATCCATCATCTCATCGCCATGGTCCTTGCCTGTCTTAATCAGCCCATCAGGGGCAGAAATACAGGACGTAAAGCCCTTATCCACCCACCACCAATGATCACCTCATCTAAAACCAGAAAAATATAATCCAAGGGTGTCTTCATGAGTTTTGGACCCTTTTCCATTCTCTATATTAAATTCAAATAAATCCATTGCCATTCTATAATACTGAGCTTAGAAACCACAGTTAATATACCTTAAACGCTGGCCATGTAAATATTTTCATATACCATGGGTGGTCTTAATTGTGGAAATCTACCATACAGAACAGGCTCAATGTTCATGCTAGACAGCTTAGTCACTTCATCAAACGTTATCTGTATCCAAAATCTGATTGAAGCCTGTCAGACATGTCTGAGTTGTCAGCCTGTCAGTCTTTCATTATAATCAAGCTCTATCTTCCAGTAGTTGCTTTGGAATTAATACATTTTTGTAAGTCTCTGTTTGGCCACTAGTTGTAATATTTCATGTTTCATATCAGAAAATGAGTCGTTCATCAAATGATGTAACTTGTGATCTCATTTATCATCCAGCCAGCTGTTTATGAACAAACTTTATCATTGCATCTTTTGGTAGGATGAAAAACATGTAGATGATCTTGGTACGACGAAATAGGTGAATACAAATTAGTGTTTTACGAAGTTCAACAGTTTATAGTGAAAATTCGCACAGTTAATAAAAACAAGGAAATGTATACCATAAGGCCGAAAAAAGACAACTTTATTCATTTGAATTTATATGTAATTAATGAAGATACTCCAAACTGTGTCAAAATCTAAATCTGAAGTCATATTCTCCGCCACAAATAGCTGATAGACATAATTTTACAATGCTTCTTTCCAAGTATTGTGATTTAATATGAACATTTCTTCATAGACACAGTGGCTAAGATTGCCAGTTTTGTTATTTGAATTGTTATAGTAATGTCAGTTGCAGCTGTACAAAAAGGATCATTTCTTGACAAAGCACTGTAATTGAAGTTATGCTACCCTCGCCTGTCTTTAAATAATAAATCCATGCTTGGAATTCTATTAATTAATCATGGGTTTGCTGGTGTAATAAGTTGTCTGTCATAAAGATGTTCTGACTGTCTCTGACTGAAAAACAAGAAAGTAATTTAGGAAGAATCCAGTTTAATAATGCCATTTTGGCGATTGAAATCGAACTGGACTTGTTTGACACAGTCTAGTTTATGGATCAGATCGTTTTAATAAGTTTTGGGAAATAGAAGAGCCGGTGTAATGTAGCATGAAGAGTTGTTGGGATCAAAGGAAATCAAATTGATCGGCTGAGTGAATGACTCAATGAAAGGATTGACTAGTTTTTTTTTTTAAAGCAAGCTCCCTCTGGTGTGATGCTTTTAATTTTGTGATTAAGGCACCAGGGGGACATTAATCCGCACGATTCTGACAGAACCGATGCACTTGCACGTTTGCTGGCCTTTTAACTATTTTTTGTCTTAGCTGTTTTTTGACTGAGATGTGTTATTTCAGGAAAAAATCGTGAAATTGGGCGAAAAATTAGGGCTTAGATGCAAAATCGCCCACTGTTGATTCTGTTTAAAGAGAGATTAGGGAGGTAGAGTTCTGGCTCCTAAATGGTTAGGATTTGATTACCAGATTTATATATAGGCCTAGTTATGACTTCACTTTTCACTTTTAGATAGTATGGTTTTATTAGTTTTGTATAACTTCCCAACTTTGTCCGGTTGTCCGAACTTAGCTGCCTTTTATCAATGGAATATAGTATTCCTAACAGCTCATGCCTCACGTAAAGTATAACTCAGTGGAATGTTATGAAATATTCATATTTACACACCATTGCAAACAATATGGTGTAGATATTAGTGGGTGGAAAGTTTGAGGAACGTGCCCTTTTGCCATTAAACTTAGAGGTTTTATGTGGTGCCACTTTTAAGTCGTGTGGTACGACAGCAGTTCGGCCATTGTCTTCCCTTTTGGATGGGTTGGTTTTTTTCATTGCTTCGTTCGCATAATGGCTTCACACGTAACCATGGTGATGCATTTCCTCCTGTGACTTTTTCCCCTGGCTGTAAAACGTGGACAGGTCTAAAAAACGTCACGTAACTCGTTGAAATTGGGGTTTAAGTCACGACAGAAGGGCCTAACAGGCTACCGGCCCGTGCCCCGGAACACCGAGTAGAATTAGGCCTGAGATATTCGCTGCCCTGGCCGCCTGCTTCATAAACCCTGATGGGTCTTTGTGAGAGATGCAAAATGTGCCCTGATAATGCATCAAAGGTTCTGCTGCTCTGATCTGTAATGGCCAGGAACTGTAGCCAGGGTATGGCACATAAAGTCCAATGTTGGGAAATTCTGTGTGTCAGAGCACTTGTCATGAATGTATGGATGGTGTTGTCAGCTTCCATAATCCAAATTAAGATGGTAGTAATACCATTGGTATCTATGATAAACTTGGCAGAGAATCAAAATCAAGATTTATTAGTCTGTCAGGTACCCTAAACATAATCCGATAATTGAATCGCTGGCTTGACTGTCCATAGTAGAGATTCCAAAAAGCTACCAGCCATCCGGGACTGGTTTCATAGACAAATCGAACAATCCATTGTCAACATCACACCATGCATGGTTAGCAACCGACCGAATGACGTCATCAAATATACCATGCACTCAATCCTTTAGTTCCCACACATTTGGAAAAGTTTTAGAGTTCGGCTATCAAAACCATGCCCAGTCAGCATTCCAAATCGGACCAGCGTCATTTCTATATCGGCCGCCGTCGGTACAACATCGTCTTGACATGGCGCCGACGTTGGCACGATTTGGAATGCTATCTGGGTGGTTCTATCTGGGTGGTTGTATCATGCACATTCCTGAACAGGCATCATGTGAACCATTACCAAGTCTTCCAGCTCAAAGATCAAAGAAGCACATGACTCTTGTCAAACAGATGTTTGCATTTGTGTCACAATGTCATTCTGATGGCAATACTGAGGGGCAAAAACTGTCGTAGGTGTTGGGGGAGCTAACTCAGTGTGAACAGCAGGCAGCCTCAGGGGCTTCAAAGGTGCCAGTTTCTACGCCTGGCTGTTGTAGGGAAGTGAATGACTTGTGAAAATTGTCATGCAACTTGGAGTGACACCCGAAAGCCTGCCAGCATCAAACTGAAAGTAAGTTGCAAAAAGAGGAATATGCAAGGGTTGAAAGAAAATCGAAGTGCAAGGCTGCTGCAGATGTAGCCATTGCATATTAAAGAGACAGGGACAGCTCCACGTAGTTCCACACACTGTGAGACAGTTTAACGGGTCCCCCTGTTGTATTCACTGCCTGACTGTGATGTCTGAGCCTGACAAAGCCAGAGCCATTTCCATGGAAATGTGCAAGGCTAGAAGACTTGTTATCAGGGCGCGGAATTTCCCCCCTTCTCCTAATACCGTGTTGCAATCCTGTCCTTGTTGCATAGCACTCCAGCAGGTTGCATGCCACCAGGATTGGCTGTGCCGTCAAATAAACCAGGTGCTGTTGATTCTATTGATTACGAGAATCAATTAAGTGAAAAGTAGCAAAATTACCTGCACGTTCACAACATGATGTTGTTCACAAAATGTAACCACCTAATAATGTTGTGATTTGCCAGGTTCGTGTAATGTGTTCACTCAATGTTGCCTCTCTGAAGCTTAAGTAATTAGTCAGCTTGTATGACCAACTGCTAGTGGCAGACGTAATGATGAGATTATAATGAACTTTCTTAATGATTCTGGTCAGAAAATCATGCAGTCTGCTTGTGTGACCAGCTGTTAGAGGGCAGACGTAATGACGAGATCCAAAAGCATAGAGAATTGACTGTATTAGAGATTAAATTCCTGGACGAGCTTTGTATTATTTAATGATTACAAAATGTACACGCATCCCTGCATTTAACATGCAATGGAAATTACTTCTGACTGTTTTGACTGAGCTTATAAACAGTGCCAGGACTGGATTCGAACCCAGGATCCTCAGCAAAGTTGACTAACACCAAAAATAAGGGCATTTGCATTTTACAAGAAAAATAATTGCCTTGGAGGCTGTTTATAACACTGTTTTCCTACTTACAATATGTACTACACTATACTTTCAAATAAGCAGCAAAAAAAAAGAAAGAAAAAGGAAAAAAAAAGGAAAAAACCGAAGCAGCCCTAAAGTAAAGCAATCGAACTTAGCAAGCCATAACACTGCAGCTCATCCTGTGATAGCCTTAAAAAGGACTTCATCATCAGTTGGCGATTTGAGGGATGCGAATTCGATGCAAATCAATTTAGCTTCAGCATCACCAACTACAAATTGGTGGCCAAATCATGGCCCAGAGTACGGGACTCATCAGACATTAGCTGCTCAGCATCTAAAAGCCCTCATGGAATTATTACAGTTGGGTCATATTCTGGAATTGATGCCTCTCTTAGGAGGATTTGATCCACCTATTTAGGTGGTTATGCTTCCAGCCTGTCAAGGCCCATTACTAAATTGACATACTGATTGGGTTTGGATTGGTATAAGGATTATATTACATTAGTCTGACAGCCAAGGTTAATCATTAAATTCATCCCACTAATGTGGAACTATGAGATAGGGTTAGTTTTTTTGGAAAATAAAACATAGTATTCATTGGTAGCATTGTTGTGTATGTAGCATTGTAGCACTGTATACATCCCGGACACAATGTGAGGTCAGTCTGACAATACTTCGACCGACATGAGCGACAATTATCCACTCTCGAAGCCTTAAAGCCGATGCGACATGTTATCTGTCAGTACTATTTATTATTATTGTTAACAGTTATGTTCTTAATAAACCTAAGTGTCAATGTGGCACTTGCCTTTTAATATGTACCTTATAGTTTTATTTCGTTCATCTTTCATCTGTAAATACTCATTGTTGTTATTTGTTATTGTCGGAAACAAGCGCTGTGTGCTTCTATTTTATTGTTGATGATATTATCTGACTTGAAATACAATTTTATTTACTTACTATTTATATAATGATAAATAATTTTTTGGTAATTTTTAAACTTTATTTCTTTAGAGTGAATCACACTTGGATGAATACACATCCACTGGGTGATCTTCATCTGTTAGTAGTGTTAGTAATTCACATCAAAATCCCATGTATTCTTAAAATAATAAATAAATAATATACTAATTAAACCGGTATGTAATCTGATGTAATGTTGAAATAAAATAAATACACTTTTGTTGTCATGAAAAGATAGGAATGGAAAGCCATGTAATAAACCTTGTATGAGAAATTATGATGGTTTTCTCCCATATTTCTAAACCCATTGCCTTCGCCATTATCTGAAGCCGCTGTTATGAAAACCTGCCTGGGGCCACCAAGTAGTGCATACACAAGAAAATGAATATTCTCCATTCTTCTAATGCTGCTTATTTCAAAGTTTAGGATTTTTATTATTTTGTGTATGTGTGCTATTTTTTGTGCACCTGGTCCATTGACTTATTCAGACTCTCCCTCTATTTCGGTACTCTGTATAAGAGCAGGTTGACAAGCAAATAAAAAAAGCTTACCTCTACAAGACATGGTAATATCCCACTGACAGGTGATTAATTCAAGTCTCATTCTGTGCCATTAAAAAATGACATAAAGTTAATCGCTTGTCACTTTTCTTTAGTTGTCTGGTAACTTTCTCATCAACAGCGGTGTGTAATATTACATGTGACACAGGTTCGTATGACAAACTGTAATGGTAGTGTCAATGCTCAGTGCTTCTAAAACATGTGTCAATTCTGTCACTTTCACAGTTATCACTGCAAGTGACAGAATTCGGGCATCAGGCTTATACACTGCCAGAATTCGGTCACAGTGTATTGATACAGTGTATTGATGAGCCTGATGCCAGAATTCTGTCACTTATAGTGTATTGATAAGCCTGATGCCAGAATTCTGTCACTTACAGTGTATTGATAAGCCTGATGCCAGAATTCTGTGTATTGATATGCCTGATCCCAGAACCATTTCTTCTAAAGATCTATCACGTTCCTTGGCATAGCAAACCTATCAATTTTGTGTCCTCATTTTAATATATTACATATATATCATGCTCATAGAAAAAATGAAATAAAATAACATGCACAGTTTCTTTAAATCATCCATCAAGTCCATTTTCTTAGCATATCTATACATTTCGTGTACTACCTAATATTTCTTCATATATAACACACATCTTTCCCCCTTGAGATTCATCAGCAATGTCGCAATCTGTTTGGTGACAATTATTAGTAATCCCATGCTGTCCTTAAACCAGGAAAAATTGTAGAAAGAGAGAGAGATCCATATCCCAGCTCTGATTGATGCTGACACGGATGTTGTTAGAAACCCCATGTATGAGCAATATCTGAGGCAGATGAATTAAATCTCTGTGGGCAAGTAAATGATGAGGTATTGCTGAGAAATGGGCATGTCTTCTCCTTGAAGCTAGTAATGGGTGGACTAAGAAAGGATTTCTCTCTATGACAGGCACTGGGCCCAGCGGGTTAAAAATTGAGAGGTGGGTGGACCATGTTAAAAGGAGAAGCAGAATAAATTGAAAGGAATATATAGGTAGATAGACAGACAGATAGATAGATAGATATATAGATAACTAGACAGATAGATAGATAGATAGACAGATAAATAGATAGATAGACAGATATATAGATAGATAGACAGATAGACAGATGGATAGATAGATAGAGATAGATAGATAGATAGATAGATAGTGTGCCAGCGAGATAGAGAGTGTGATGGACAGTTGGATAGATAGTTGAATGGACATTCAGATAGTAGGCCTTAAACGTGTCTTATTATAAAGGCACATCTTAATTAAGAACCTTTTTTTTTGGCCAAATTGCAATTACGTCTTTTCACCTCACCACAGAGACAACTGAATTATGATTCAGGAAGGCATATATGTTTTATCTCTTGATGTCATTAAACTTCAAAGACACTGGAAAAAGTTCCTGTCAACTCTCACCAGGATGAGTCATTTGGGACAATTAAGACTTAAGAAGCTTCTAAGTGTGCCATTAAGCATTCTGATACAGTTCCACGGAGTGCAAGTCTTGCAAAACATAGACCTAAACATGCCTATCCTTCTCTTGTAGAGCGAACCCTATAGTTGTTAGTGGTGATCATGAGTTGTTTGCGAGGAAGCAGTGCATTCTTCTGCTGCAAATTCTGGCTCCAAGAGTCTGCAATGCAGATGCAATTTCCTAGGCAACACTTTTTACTCCTTTTTCAAGAAGAATAATTGGAGGGCTTTGAACTGAAATACTCCCAAACATCAGTCTTTACCTTTACAAAGCGGAGGTTGGAAGCTACGAAACTGGTTGAACAAGGTTATTGAACGAAATCTCATCTGTCATGCTGGAAAACAGGACTGAGCTTTGATGCTGTATACTTCACTAAGTACATCAAATTGTCCCAAGAAGGTGCTTTAACTTTATCTACTCTGTGTATTCTAAGAAGATCAAAACCCTGTATTGAGTTGACTTGTTAAAAGCTCTTTATATATCAATTATCAAACTATTACGTTGTGACAAATAGTCATATTGAGGTGTAGATGAGACCTATTCTTTAGCAATGAAAACTGTTACCAGTTGTTAAAGGTTACACACATTTACAAAAATACATTGTACCATCTAATTTTACTGTAAATATCTAATAAAATCTCACTTTTTATTTATGAAACACGATAATGTAGCAAATTAGTTAAAATTTAGTTTAAAAAACAACCATTCTGATTAACAATACGTTACACAGATGTTTACAGTGTTTCGTAGCTCTTTTAAGGTGTATGACAAGGCGACTGGTTGTTGCTCTGTCTTTTTTGTGCTTTCTGCAGTCACCATGAATAATAACTACTGCATTTATTATCTTGTTACCCCTTGATTCCGCTGATACTCTCTATTTTTCTTCATGTTTCTTTTTGTATACATTAACAATTGCTCGATGTGCAGCAATTTTTTTGCCTTTATAGAGAGCGAGTGAGCCAGCTTCGTTTAATTATTCAGGGCAGCTGCTGGATATACAAGTACTTTGCTGTAAGCACCATAGATTCTTGTTACATCGCACATACTGTGTAGCATATACACAGCCTACCGCTTAAATGTATTTTCCTCTCCTTTCATATTTCATCCATTCGATAAGGAAAGATCCTCTGGCCGTAAAACCTACAGACATAAGTATGAGTGGCAGGATGTTCTTCGCGGTTCACAACTTCTCAAACTTTGGAGTTGTCTTCGTGAATCAGTTTCAGACACTGGTATTTTGGGAGTGAAATGAAGCGAAGACCTGTCTATTACTCTGCCCTAACGGATGATGAAGGATGACAAGAATTTTCATCCATGTATATTCGATCAAAGGAGACGCAGCTTTGTGTATCTTTCGTGGATACCACCAAATAGAGAGAAAATAAGAAAAGTACAGAAAGTGATGAAACGCAGTTCCAGGGTACATCAGAAGCTAGACCACTTGCGGTTGGCTGAAACCAATAACGTTTGTAAAAATCTATAAAATCCACAAAACAGACAAAAGTTTAATTTTTACTCAACTACGTGTCCTTCAGAGCACCTGCCTTAGCTCTACAAGAAGGTAAAGCTTTTATGTTTAAATTGAATCCCATCTATTCAGTTTGCACCAGGACCGTGATGTATGTAGTTACAACAGTTCTTAGTGGGGATCAGTGATTTCTATGACAAACTTGGTAGTTTAGATTGCTACTACCAGCAGTGAGTTATCAAGGTTTGGAGTAACTATTGAGGAGTCGAGGAGCTAATTCTTTTGAATAGAGAGTCAAAATGACACCCTGAGACTTCCTTAGGGGACAGTGCCCTCTAACGAGAGTCAGCTGCAACACATCCGGCTGCGCACGCAAGGCTAATGGAGGCCTTCTTTTGTAAAAACCTATAGTGACCAGGCATGATTTATCAAGGAGACTTGGATCAGGGGGTAATAAGATGGACCCCCAAGCAGTTTACCCTGCGAACTAGTCAGGGAGACAGCAGCTGCCTGAGTAGTAGTAGTAGCAGCAGCAGTAGTGGCCGCATCCCTTCTCACATCAACAGTTCTGCATCAGACCCATCAAAGCCATTGCTCAGCACTGCTGCTTCTGTTGTTATGCTCTCGCCTTTCACTGCTTCAGGCCGGACTTAATGGACGTCACTCTGACGTTTCTGACCATTATTGTGACGTCACATGATGCCACGATTCTCTACCTTTGGAGATAAGAAAGAATAACATTCGACCGCAAGTTAATGCAAGTCTGAGGATACTGATTTGTGTCAGTGCTTCAATATCATGTTTTCCCCAAACAGACTGCATTCTGCATTTCATATTTTTAGTGTATTGTTTATTTTTGAACATGGTCAGCATTCAAGTTCAATAGTTTCCCGCCCCGTGAATTTAGATTATTTGCTTCAAAAATAAACAGGAAGCATCCACACCAGTGTCGAAATACTGGAAGTCTTAACCCTCGAGTTGATCTCGGCAACTTGGTTTCCGATGCCGAAACAAATTCAACTAATCTGAGGACTGTGCCACCTGTCTTGGCGAAGGACTTTCCCTCTAACTAGATCAGATTCAATTTGGTGAAAGGTCCACCGGGTTGATGTGAGCAGACGTACATAAACACGAGTCCATTTTAATCTTCCGGTCCTGCATGAGTCTTGCGCGAGGTCATTCCTCAGTGTTTAAAGCCCTTAGAAGTCCCGGTAGGATCTAACCTCTTAGCCTTTTAAGCCTTTTTTTCTTTTAGTTTTTCATTCTTTTGCCTTTTTTTATCCGAAGGACTAAATCGAATTGTAGCCTGAGTGTTTCTCTCTCTCTCTTCCACATCAGACCGAAGCGACTGCATCCCATGTAAAGAGGAAAAAGCACGTTTAGCCCGAAGTGCTGTGGCTGACCTTTCAAAAATGATTTCACGGAAGTCTCTCTCATTTATAATTAAAGTGCAGCATATCATGAGATCTGAAAATGGCAGCTGATAATGTGTGGAATGCTGAAAAAAAGCTCACATTGTAGTAGCAGACTTACGATTTATTGACTTTCCAAATACCTTCATACAACATAACAGCACTTCAAATGTCACTTGCCCACTGTAATATATAGTACAATAGTACTAAGAGTTCAAAAAAGTCCCGGAAAAAGTTTCAAAAAACATCCATCATGCTCCTATCTATATTTAATTTGACAGGTGCTGCAAGCATTAAATGGCTACAAACAATAAAACATGATAAATTTCTGTCGTTCGGTCTGAACTTTGAAGTTATTTACTGCATGGCTAACATTGATTTCTTCTGGCTCTGTACTTTTATACTATACATAATTCTGTGAAAATACTTTGTGTACATTGAATCAATTATATATCCTTATTTCTTGTAAATACTGAACCTTTGAATCAATTGGATTACTAATACATTACTAAAAATAATTCATGTGAATCGATAATATAAATGCTTTCACAGCAAGTCAAAGATTTCACCCAAATCAATGTGGCCAGAACAGTAAATAACCCAGTCACAGTTCACATATGAATGCCATTGTTAAATTCCCCTGTGAATAACCTGAAAGTCCTCTGTGGTTTTTGTCAGTTTTCCTGGACTGCCCCTGACTTTCCTGACAAGCCCCTCGCTGCTTTCATGTCAGGGTGTTTGAGATACTTAACCCTAATTGTAGCCAAATGTCGGAGTTAGGCTTGGTGGTCTGGCCTTGATGTGCCCTAATCTGGGTGATAACGTTATCAGGTGCTGCGTGCTGGCCTAGGGGACCAGTGGTCCGTCACTGCATGGTGTTGGTAGGATGTCAAAATGACTACAAGGTAACCATGTAGGGCATCTGATTACTAGAATTAGTCATAATGACTGTCATACATGACATCCATCAGTAGTTTTTAAGAGTGTCTAAAATGTTCGCAATGTGTAATAGGTTAACTAAAGTCTTTAGTTGTAGGTAATATGATATTTAGTCTTTCCCTTGCACGATATCTAAAAGGGACCACACTGGAAAAAAGTTTTCGAACTTAAGTGTGCTATCCCAATGGCACTAAAACAGTGTACTTCTTGCACTACAGTCTTGTATGTACACCCTTTTGATGTTATTGAATAAAGTCTATCTAATCTATCTATCTATATCCCAAAAAACGACTTACCCCGAGTTAATTTTGACAATAACTGATTTGGCTATTTTTGCTACTGCTCTAAGTGCTCTTTAATTAAGAAGTTATTAGAATCACTGTAGGTTCCCCTATGAGGCACTGGTGTTAGCAGTAACAGACTGGCTATCAAAGGATGACAAGAAGTGTTTGTCACACTTATGAAATTCTCCCACCTCCAAATATTTGGTTCACATAAGCACCTAGTGCATATATGAGTATCATTGTCGAATCTTTACATTTGGTTTTTGCATCAATGGCCATTTGCATCTAGTCATAATTCAGATGAATTATTCAATGCATATTGCATACACTTGTAACCATAAAAATAAAAAAGATAATTTTTAGAATCACTATAGTTATATCTTGGTAGCCTTTAGAATTAAACTTTTTTTTGAGACTGTGCAAAGTGGTAATGAAATCAAGGTGATCTTATATTAGACTACAGTTAGCTTAAATGTCATAAATGTAACTTACTTTTGGAGTTAACTGTCATGCACATTAAAAATGCATGTAAATATAAATTCCAGGAGAAAAAAAGAAGAAAGAAAAAAACCTTATTGTCATTTCTTCTCCTGTATCACCCGTATCTTCGTAAATGCATGTGATCTATCTTTAACAGCGCTGCTAAGACTGTTTGTAGTTGTCGTAATTGAAGACCAGAGAGGAGAAGCTGACAGGTCATTCGGTGTCATCCAATAGCTGTCCTTTTGCTGCTGGCTTCCTGCTCTCATTCTGTCCCTCTGTCGTTTTCTGCAACAAATTGGCTGGGATGGATGTCTGCCTTGTAGGTATTAGCTACTATCCCTTGAGCTTTGAATAGCCCTAGCAAGCCAGGAACTTCCTAACTGATTCATCCGCCATAAAGCAAATGCTCTTGGATTACGGCACATTTCGTCTCATCAGATTGGTCGTTTCGGAACGTGGGCAAATGGCTCTGTGGCCATTTTGACTATTCACTGGTACAGACTGGGTTTCCAATCGTCTGCTACTGAGTTTCACAATTACAAATGGTTTCCTGCTTACTACTGCATGAGTTGATGGATAAAATGTAAAAGTACCTGAAATTCATGGATGCTCATAATCTCTTATTGGTTGACAGTTTGTGGAGCCTGATCGTTTTCTTTGATATTTTTTAGTCTTCTTTATTGAAGAAACTGCTGGAGTTGTGATCATTTAGCCTGTACTGGGGTGCAGTCATTTTTCCATATTAATACCTTTATTGTTTGTTTTGTACTACATATATAAATATAAAACTCTATATTGCATGTACATTTGTCAGATTATATATTAAACCAATTCTGTGCTGAAGTAGCACGCCAAAGGTTCATACACTTTGCACAATCCAATTTGTATTGCATATGTTCACTATACATGCAAGGTAACAATGATGCATACTGGCTATATTTTTTGACACCAACCCCTTATTCTCTACTTCCCTCGGAGTGTTTATATATAAGTGTCTGTAATGGACATATATCTGTGGCTAATTGGCAAGCAAATTATAGGATGCTTTCGTAAGTGCTACCTAATCCAATTTATGCCATCTGTGGTTCTCTGCAATTTGTTGCTTTTACCAGTAATTTGAAGCTGGACGAATGTTCAATAAGTACCCATCCACTATTCCCTTGTTACTATGGCTACTTAATACTGGTCACTAGATACTGGATACATACTGGGTAGACCAGACTGCTACTAGACTGGCCAGCAGAGTGACCAGTAGACGAGTGACTGGCCATTACACTGCTAGCCTTTACGCTTTAGATGTTTCAGCCACAAATGAATTAGTCCAGTTAGATTGGTAGTGCTTGGCTGGGGGTATTGTAAGTAATGTAGCTATTGTCTCAATGCTGCGGATTGAAGCTTAGCCAGTTTGTTTTGACCAGCTGCTGTCCCCAGCAAATGTAATGACGAAATGACAAAGTCATTTAATATTTTAAAGTGACTTTTTACAGTACCTGATGGGTGGATGCTGTTAAGTAATAAGTTAAAACATAGACGCTGATTACTTATGAAGAACTACAGTTAGTTGCATAAAATATGGTCAACTCTAAGCTAAACTGGTACCACTTAAAAAATATAAACCTTGGTAAATGTGAGAAAGTTATCATATATCATAAATATTTATGTGCAACAGACATGCATCTTTTCAACAAGAAATGACAAATATGCATAACTATCAACTTACGCACCAGATGGTGCTGCATGTACTTTTAGATTGGGCTTTGAGCAGCTAGCTATATCCAGAGAGTTCCGTTTAGTGGAAGGTAGCATCGTATATAGCAGAAGTTGTCTATAGGTTCAATTTGACAGGCCTTTTTAAAATGAAACTAACTGTACAAGATGAAATCAAGGCAATGCCTTCAGACACCTTAACCACTATATCACCCAGTTGTGTACTGGAAGGAAAGACTTTATTGAATAAAAATAACGAAATGAGGACAGTATACTGCTGGATTGTACATGTAGCTGCATATTTTAGCCACAGGGAAGCGGATGAGACACAAACAAGTACAGGGACATTTGGACTTCCTGTTTAAATATTGCCAAGTTAAAAGCTGCCATTGCCTAAAACGCAATGATAAATATTTGAAGAGATAGGGCAGTTTTATTGTGATTCATAGAACATTGGTTACATACACGGTTAAAAGGGTTAATACTCATGCGTTTAGTCCAGGAAATGGGTCAAATTTTAGGTGGGCATAATGTTGTCAACTTCGTCCCAGATAGCATGCAAGATCGGTCAACATTCTTTCAACTTTGACCTGATGTCACGTGCTGATTACGCATGTTATCTGGGGTCTGTTTATGCTTGGACTATCTATCTATCTATCCATCCATCTATCTATCTATCTTTCTATCTATCTATCTAAAAAAAACTATCTATCTATCTATCCACAGTAGCTATCTAGCTAGCTATCTATCTATGCTAGATAGATAGCAAGCTATCTATTGGTACCACATCGGCCTGGTGTCGCGCACATCAGGTTGACGTCGGGTCAGCATCGAGCGGATCTTGCATCTTGTTCCCTGGTAAAAATAGAAGGCGAAAGAACATTACTGTAACAGTGTCCACTCCTAAAAACTTTCATTACCTTCTTGGGAGCGCAATATTTCATCCTTTCTATTGGAGTAACGAAATACTGGGCTGATATACATAAGTCATAAAGTACTTTTGAGTTCCATCTGTGGGACCTTTTTGAGACCTTTAGTGCTACAGTAAAGACCTAGGAAATGGTGGGGTGGGACAGGCTTTTGCATTTACACCCCCTCCCTTCTAGCAATTCCAGTGGGCAATATAAGTGTAGGGGAGGGTTAATTTGTGATTGGCGGCCCTTTAGCTGGGGCCATTTAGCCATGAGAAAAATTGCTGCAGAAGCCGTTGCCATGGATTGCTTATTGATCCCTAGGACACCCCTCTTACGTAATCTGTTTACCCTCCTTGAGTGAGGATGTCAGCAAAACGGTGGTCTGCAAACACCAGTCTCTCTGTGACTCTTGTTTGGCCGAGGATAACACACAAGGCCAGGGAGCACCACTGTGGGGCCCTACTCACACATGGACATACTAGTCTGAGCGTTGTAGTTTCCTGGCCTACATACACTATGTGGAGTTATGTACACTAGAGTTAGTGTTGTATGTTCCTGACTTTGTATAAGTTATATCACGAAACATTTTTGTTGGTTATATCCTGATGCTGAAGGCGTTAACTCCCGACTATGAGGGATTTAACTAACTTTGATTGATTGTTTGTTTTAATGTCTTAAATACGAAAAACAAGTTCAGTTTGCGCTCGGGAAGGAGTTAACTAACATTTGTGTTGGTTATTGCCCGCTCAGAACAACAGGAAAACAGTACTAAGAGTATAATAATGGTTATATGTATAATTATGTCATATATAGTTTTATTGATAACTGAATATCATGGATTGCTGGTTACTTGCATCATTTCTGACATTAGTATCTAAAATATTCCTGAGTCAATGTGTAATTTTTAACAAAAGATCCCGAATAAGATTGAACACATGTTGAAAAAAAGCCTTGTGAATGGGCAGCTGGAAAGCCATAGAATTTAAAACTATTAACTGTTAATGAGCTATTATTTCATTTGCTATTATTATCAATTATAATTTCATCAATTTATTTCAAATCCAACTGTAAAAGTTGCTAAAAAAAATATATCTTTATCATCATTATCATTGTGGATTGAATTCTTGAACAATTTCCCAGTTAATGTGTTGATCTGTTCATTTTTTTCCACATTTAATTAACTGTTGTAATTACTCTTTGTACTCATGCAGCGAAATCGTCTTGAAATGGAGGTTGTCTTAATATTTGACAGTCCTGATTGTGAGGCTCCAACTGCACAGATATGTAGAGTAATTATTGATGTGAAGTTATTTTAAAATCAATCTGTAAATCAGTTCCACGTGCTCTTGTATTGTCACTATTGTCAGTCTTTATAGTCATTTCACAACATAGCACATATCAGAGGAATTGGTGTACAACTTCATACGTGACTTTATGGCCCAAAAGAACCGTTAAATTCAATGTACTAATGTGTCATTTTATCAAATGTCAATTTCCCCAATGATCGCAAATGGTCTGTGACTGACAGTAGTTATTCATTGTACTGTGTCTGCAAAAATGTCATTTAGCTTTTTTATAATTTTTTATTATATTTCTCACAATATGAGGCATTATTGGTGTTGCCACCTGAATGGCAAATCGATGCAATATGTTGTAGGTTTTTTGTTCACTGGATGTACAACATGGCAGCAGCAAGGGATTACTATGCAACAATGACAAAAATGTGACAAAAATAGGGGGAAAAATGACAATAAATGATGAAAAAAAGACAAAACCTAATGAAAAAAGGGAATAAAATGTAATCTGCACTGGGCACACATTTGGTCACCACACTGGTCAGAAAAACTACAATCATGAATATGCAGCTATATGACTTGGCTATGGTATGATTCACAGCTAGAAAAACCTAAAGCTAAAAAGTTTTCTTCCGAGCTGGCAAATAAATAAACGAGCCAAGTAAAATTGTGCACTTTAGCCGAGTTGTTTTATGGGGTTATGTTGTTTTGCTTTTGCCATGGACGTCCATGCTTTTGCACATTTCCCCCCCTGTTATTTATTTTCAAGACAGCATTACAACCGTGATGATTCATAATGTGAATTTTGTCATATTGTATTACCTTCGGGTGAAACATGTGATCTTCATTATATTCGGTCATTTTTAAGTGCTGGAGAAAATAATGTCTAGCCCATTAGTCTAGCAATGTGTCATTAAGAGAAGCAGTTTTCTAATTCTAACATTGTTTGACTTTTTATACCACTGTTCCAGATAGCATTTCAAATCGTATCAACATCGGCGCGATGTCAGCGATGTCAAAACGATGTTATACCGACGTCGGCCGATATAGAAATGACGCTGGTCCGATTTCGAATGCTCTGTGCTATTGAGACCAAACTTAGCACCAAGCTATATTTTATTCAATTTATCTTATTTTAAACTACTAATAAGTCCATTACATATTAATATCAAAACATTTTACAACGAGGATGAACTTAATGACAAGCTTACTCAGCTTATATTATGACCAGCTATCAGGCAGATGTAAGACTTGGAGTCCCCGCTATGGCACTATAGAGATGTACCATCCGCTGTTATTTATGGTAGAGACTTGCTGCCCATCTAATACTTCGTACTAGCAACTGATACATACATAGCTTCTGACATACAGTGTGCTGTGTCATTAAGGACAGTGCATGATTTGTGGATCAAGTGATGATACCTGGCAGTGTAATGACAGGACTTATGGGGTCTAGATAAGAGGGAAACGTTGAGGTCTGTGTTTTGCCCAGATAGAACAAGATTAATGCCCCATACTTACACTGTCATCCTTCTTTTTGTCATGTTGGGGTCTGCATCTATGAGTGTGGTGCCAGATTTCTGTATCCTGAAACTTTGGCTGTTTCTGACTTTCGATTGATACAATGGATTGTCTGTGTATGTCTACTGATTCTGTTTGTCCAACATTGTCAGATCATAGACAACCAGCTTGCGTATCTTTTGTTTTGCCAGAATACCTCAAAAAGGTAATAATTGCCCCTAGTAACAAAATGACCCAGCCTGGCATCAGTCAGTCTATCCCTCATTGTATTATTTAGTCTCAGTACTTTGTTTCTATGGGCTGGCATGGAACTTAGTCAGTTTTATGACTAGCTTTTAGCAGACACTGTGATGGGACGATGGTGATGCTCTAGAACAATGGGCAGCTGCCCACAATATTTAAATTATGTGGCTGTGCCTAGCTAAAATTGCATTTCCATAAATGTATACAGTGAACCCCACTTTAAGGCTGTGGTGGTGGT
This sequence comes from Alitta virens, assembly GCA_932294295.1. Taxonomy (NCBI): domain Eukaryota; kingdom Metazoa; phylum Annelida; class Polychaeta; order Phyllodocida; family Nereididae; genus Alitta; species Alitta virens. Next base: position 23,766,260 of record OW028581.1, read on the forward strand.
GGTGGTGAAATAGGGCTTTACGTCCTGTATTTCTGCACCTGATGGGCTAATTAGGACTGGTAGGGACCATGGCAATGAGACAAAGGATGAAACAGCCATCCAACATAGGCTCGACTGTGAATTGAACCCGGGACCCAGTAGTTGGAAGCCCAGCGCGCTACCTCTGAGCTAGGTCCCCACCCCACTTTAAGTCTACCCTCACTATAACGACAACTGCACAATTAAGAATGCTATATTCAAAATTTCATTTAGTCATAACATGAGCAATTGATTGATTGATTTATAGTCATCTGAAAAACCCCATTTCACAGTTGGCCATAATCATAACAGGAAGTTTTGTATGGGAATATTGCTGTTGACATACCATATTATTTAATGTTGCAATAAAGACTACCCCGCTATTAAAACCAGTAATTTACATAAGAATAGTCCCTGTAACGAGGTTATCATTATATACCGGACATTTGAGAATGATATAACAGCATTTTTACGAATTATCCGGTGGCTAATGACTGCTCTAATGTAACAAAAAGCAATTTTCTCAAATATCACATGCACTTTTTTGGGCACTAATGCTGTGCTTGTTGCATATAATTGTTGCGATATGATATGAATTGTAGTCGTCTGACCTTCAAAATAGTTTTGCTTCTTCGAATTTCTTGGATTTTAAGTAATTATACGCTGAATCCGTTTACAAAATGACGAGGACAACATGCTCTGAAGGTCGATATGCCTCATTAAAATGACAATTTTATCTTCTTGATGGCAAGAGAAGATTTGCAAGATGTCTAATGGAAGGTATACAGCAATAGTCATCTTGGGAGTCTCAAAATTCAAGGTTACTATATAAAAATGAATGTTAGTCTTTTCTCTAGACCATTTTTAGGTGTTCTTGTTTAAAGCAAGGATGGTTAACTAAAATGAAAATAGATGTCATGTATCATACCTTGTAGCCATTTCTACTTTTGCTGATAAAATTTCAATAACATTATGAAACATTCCACATCCATTATGGAAATCCAAGTCATTTTGATTTAGCCTAAGCTTAGTAGTTATCTCACTTTTGAATCTCAGTTAGGTTAATGATGGATGGCTCAAAAAACTTTTAACTGCCTGAGACTAGTTAGATTATGTTGCTCCAATGATGTAATTCCCTGTTTAGATAAATATAGAGGGCAATTTAGCCTCATTTGCAGCATTATCTTTGTTATAATTATTTAGATTATCACCCATATTATTATAGTTGAAAGCCAGCAAAATCATCCTAGTTTAACATGAGATAAGTGTTTAGCATGAGATAAGTTAACCTGCTGCGTAAATTCCTGTGTTTTCTTTTATCGCCTATTTTATCACTATAGAGAAGTGAAATCAACCTCCGGAATTTGTACTCTAACAATCTTATTTAAATGAAAAAGTTTTGCTGTTTTTATCTTGCAAATTGGGTTGTCAATGACCAACTTGTTAGTCAAAACGGCTAAGGGGGACAATTATTCCAGACGCAGTTTGAGATCACAGTCAGAAGAATTATCAGTGCTTCAGGACGATCTGTAATTTTCTGGTTATCTCCAAAGAAGTGCTCAAAGTTAACTTGCAAAACTTGAGACTTTCATTGTCTATGTTTATTAACGTTGCAAGTCATTGGTCAAGATACTGCTGACCAGTGGCCTTGCCGTGAGCAATGGACTTCAAGAGGCTTGACCCTTCAAAGGAAAGAGACTGCAGCAAGGTGCTGCACTCTCTCCAATGCATTATTGATACAATGGACGGAAGTTTCTCATGTAGTTTATTCCTCAGTTTCTTGATGCTCAGACTAAGTGGCAGCTGAGGCCTGTGATATAGGCTAATATGGCCAGGATAATAATACCCTGGGGTCCCTCTGGAACCCTTAAATACTATTGCAAAGAATTTCCTTAAATATCTGATATTAACATGAATTATTCCATTTTATTGCAGGCTATGAACTGTAAGATATGTCAAAATGGCAGTATGTCATCTGTATTGTTCTTTACGATTGTAGATTGACAGTAATGGCAGGATTAATGATGAGATAGTAAGGGTGAATCCCCACCATAATTAACAAATTAGCCCCATGTATGCAGTTTTTACTTGACTCGGACTCAAATACATAACTTTGTTGCATAGTAATTATAATTGGTCATCTCTAAATGCTTTCCCAATACTATGTAATGCACCAGACAATTTGTTTCTTTTTCCTCTTTGACTTTTTAAGTATATTGTATTACAGCATTTTGCTATACTTTAATGTCAGATTCTTGCAATGTGTATATTAGCTACTCAATATGGTATTTTAAATCTATTTCTGAGAGTTGGTGACTTGTTCAATAATAGAAAACCAGGAGAAGAAGACACCGACGTTTTTGCGGCTCATAAGAGTCAGGCACTATAGATAGTTATACGCAAAAAACCATGTGCTGCCATTAGTTAGTACATACCTATATGACCTGTCTCTACACACAAGAAATCAATACGCACGCAGTTTCATGAGAAACATGTATAATATTTGCCGCACCTATGCAACAAATCATATTGCACAAGGACATCTATAATAATCCCAATTATTTCATTAGTTCAGTGGAACCACAGGTCATAGGTGATACCAAATCCCTCTGTATATGAGGTTGTACTTTGTAGAATTGAGTATTTCAGATTTGGCATGACCTTTCTCAGTTTCTTTGACATTCCTGAATCCTGTCTGATTATGCCAGTACAGTACACTGTCTAATGACAAAGATGATGCTTCAATTGCTCAATTGATGTCAGGGTGTCAGTGATACACAAAGACCCTTGCAATCACCACCAGCCTCAGCAGCAGCAATTGCAGTCAAGTGAAGTGATGATGGCCAGGGGCATCTCTTACTCTGCTGCTGCAGCATAGCAGCCTCAGCAACTGATGTGGGCCCTTGCATCTGATGAGGACCGCTGCACTCACATCAATGGTCTCCATGGCTTCAAGGGTCTCTGATCAACCAAGTGTTGATGTGGCATTTGGATTCCCTTACTTGTCACCAATCCATCACACCCCACCCCCTGGGCCCCCCCCCCCACCAAACCAAACCCACCACCACAGGGATCCTATTGATGTCAAGTGGTTCCACAAAAGGGTGCATTGCCAATGGTAGCTAGCCCTTAATATGTGCACTTTTTGGATTTGGCTCAAATGTAATAATTGTTTTAATGCCAGGTTGCTTATTTTGCTGATTGGTTGCATCCCTGATTGATTGATTAATTGGTTGGTTACCTGATTGATTGGCCTACGCGTATAAGGGAGACTATATTAAACTTCATAAGTGAAAAATTCTGTTTCATATTACCTTTTTCATATTACCACAGGTCTACTACAAGGTGTATTGACTTTATTATCGATCTATAGAACTTCTTTTTTCTTAACTGTCCCTGAATGAAACCCTGCCTGCAACTATGCTGTGCAAAAATGATGTGTATATCAATCCGCTAAGATTGATTGACACGAGTGAATATTGAGTGGTGACCTTTGATGCTCCTAAATGACCTCTGCAGTTATGTGTCCATTCTGACACCTGGCAGCAGCATTCTCTTGCATTCTTTACAGCTTCCTCTTTCTATATGACACCCTGAGGGCTAGATGGTCCCTCTCCCTGCATCTCTTATTTCTTCATCATCTTCATTCTCACTTTCTTGATGAATTGGCAGACAGGAGTGACGCTCCATCATCACCGTTCACTCGGCCCCCGATTTGTCATCCCAATTCAAAAGGAGTCGAATGGAGTCTTTCAATGGCCGATCGATAAATCAGATGGATTCTTCTGATTCATTTCTTCGGGCAATGTCCACCTCGGAAGGTGTTGATGAGCCGTGACGAAGTGGACCACCGTGTGATGCATCTCCTGATGGCTCGTCGCTCCGTTGCGGTCAATCATGGACATTGTGGTCAATCAGGGACGGTCCATCTTGCTCCGAACGTGCTTGTGGTTTGGTGTTGGTGCTTGGGGTATTGATGGTCGCAATGGTTTGGTTTCTAGAAGCAGATGCATTTTGCAGAACAGGTTTGTTACGAATCATCCTGTGGAAACTGCTTCTGTTTATTCACTCACAGTGTACACAAAAATTGTCAACCATTCCATAAAAAAACTTGCTGTACACCATGAATATTATGCCTTTTATGCTAATAAACTCCATCACTCTTTCAATTCTTATCACTTCATTATCTTAAAAATAATAATATAAATGAGCACCTGAAACTAAAAAGGAACTTTTCCCTACTTTTAATCCAACTAATTAATTAATGTAATTCACATTATGTTCAAACTTTTCGATAATTTCATACAGTAATACATAATATTATAGACCTGAACCTTAAAATGAAATTTTCCTACTTTTTATCCAACTGGCAGAGATACATAATTCTGTCCTGACTGCATTTCCTTCCATCCATCCTGGTTATTGACAGCTGATGTTACCCTATTTTGCATGTGACCTATGGCTCGGGGTGTATCTGCAACTGTTTAGAGGTCCTGCCCTTGATCAATACGGGGTTTTTTGGCATTCATACATTCAGCCTGTTTCCCGCAGATCCAATGCATACGACTTGTTGATGCATGAGAATATGAGCAAAAGAAATAGTATACCATGCCAAACTCTGCATTATACATAGATGGGGGAAAAAAAGTCAATTTTCCTAAATGGTTGCTATGCTTTGTATCCAGTATTTCCTTTAATTTGTTGTATTTTTTTGGTGTTATTGGAAAGATTTAGAATTAACCTTTTTGATTCTGCTGATAAAGGCTTGGTTGATGATATGATATTACTCCTGCATTTATAATATTAATATTTCCATGGAGTTAAAGATGTTTTATCAGCATGTTAGGTGTAATATGAACATGATAAAGTTAATCCATTAGGAAAATTGCTTTTAATGCATGAACGTATTCAATATGATAGCATGAACAAAAAAAAATTGCTAGTTATAAAAATGTACATGTATTCCACACATGCCTGTAGTAAAATTATATTTCCTTCAGTCTCTTGTAAGTTGTAGTTCTTGCAATGAAATCTTACAGAATAGCAAAGTATTCATCAAATCTGTTTACCCTTGGTTAATATTCAGTTTGTTCTGGGAAGGATTTTGATTTCCAGTGGCAAATATTTCAAATTCTAACCAAATCCTAGTTGAATGAAGTTGAATTAATCTTATTTGCTAATAATAAAAAACTGTCTATCTCATTTGGATGGCTGATTTGATTTTAGTCGCTCTGCAGGTGACATAGCCAGCCTATGGTGCGTGAGGGGAGGGGACATCTAATAATCTTGAAGATTTTGATTTCGTATTTATTCACTTGCTACGAATCCTGCTTCATCTTGTTCATGGCAGAAATAAAGCCAGTCACGAAAATTTGGCATGAAGGATTGATTGTGGAAATTGTGAGTCGAATAGACATTTTAGGAGACTCCTTGTTTTCTTTTGATTAATTACTCAGTTTAAAATAATAAAAGGATTTTGAAAAAGGACTAAAAAAGAGTCACCAACTCATTAATCAAACGACAAAGGATTCAGTCTAAAGATGACAAAATCTCTAACATCTCAATCTAATAGAAACATTGTGATTCGTGATATGAGTGAGTCAACTGAAATTCTATTTTAAAATCCAAGTACACTTCAGATATCACAGATATTACAGATAACATACATCTTTTTAATGGGCTTTTAAAAAAGATTTCACTAAAAATGACCTGTCTAGAAACTGCTGATGCGTGGATAATTTTGTAATAAACTTTATCTGGTGTTGTTGTAGTGAAATTTATGAGGCATCTGTGATGAGAAAACTGTACCCACTTTAAAGCTACAACAATGGGGGTTAACCTGACTCCTTGATGGATCCCTCTAGCAGCTCAGTTTCTGGTGATGAATGGGGCACTTGGAGAAAGATGTTGTTACATTGTGTGGGGCTGATGAACTAGAATAGACAAGATTACACCCTAATGTCTCCATGATCATGATAGAATGATGGAATGAATGAAGCAACCCTTTCCTTCCCTTGAGTCTTCTTTCATTGTATTTCCTGTGAGAGAAGAATGCACTCTTTAGTCTTCAAATTCCATACAACTGTATTTAATTCATTCACGTACTTGTGTACTGGTTAAGATTTAAAGACTAATAAATGTTATAAAATTGAATTATATTTACTTATGCATGCCTGCACAAATTTACTACTACTAACTGCTACTACTATTACTACTACTATTACTACTACTACTACTACTACTACTGCTACTACTACTGCTATTACTACTACTACTGCTACTCTACTACTCTACGACTCTACTTCTAAAATGTTACTATATTTTTTAAAAGCAATAGGATTATGTTGCAGTAATGATACTTAATTGTGAGGTGCTCTTTAGAGGGGGCTCTACAATATTGGACTTAATATGTATGTATTCTAGCATAATTAAAAAATGTCCAATGAATTGCTATTGCTATTCGCGTATCACTGAACCTCAGGTCTTTTTTTTATTAGTCTAGTGTCTGGACTATGAGTTCAAGAAGGCTACCAGTATAGGGTCGTTGAACCAATATTTTGTCTCCATTCTGCACCATTAATATTTGTCTCTATTTGCCTCACTCAAACTTACTGAGGTCTTCTAAGTGGACCTCCTCCTGATGTCAACACTTTATTTACTGCGCTGATTTTTTTTTTTTTTACCAAGAACTGTCTGACTTAAATGACTATTGTATAGTTGATGTTTTAGACTACTGAGTTGGTCAATGTGACTAAACAAACAATGACATGACTGACTGATACTGACTAACTTCTTTTGATGAATCTGACAAACCTGGTAAAAAAGAAGAAGAAACAAAAAAAGTCTATGGGGCCAGATAGTCAAAATGTCTATTTAAAAACTGTAAGGTATAGGTACTGAAACGTTACCCCAAATGTCTAAAAAGTTACTTTTAAGAAGTGTTTATAGATGTAGGTGCTTTGACCTATTGGATCCTTCTTTCACTCTTTCTTAACCTTCTTAATTATGTTCCTTTTGTATCTATCGGTTCCTTCGGGATTCCTTTACTTTTGTCTTAATTTCAAATGTAGCTCTGTACTATCAACAAAATATGTCGCTAAATTATTCATGTTTTATTTTTATTTTTTTACAATAGTCTCAAGTGAATGGATTGGAAGGGGATCTTGAAATCATGGGTGGCACCTCAGTAGCAATATATATATTTATCTTGGAGGTGTCACCCTTAATACATATATATGTCATGTTCATGCACCATGTGTGTCGCAATGATATTTGAATAAAATGATTCTGAGTTCTGACCTACAGTCTACTTGAAGTGATTTTCCGTGTGGTATTTCTGTTATCTCAGTGTCCCAGGTCCTGAATTATAACTTCTTTTAATCACAATATCACCAAAGATAATGGATTGTGATAAGTTATGACGTGCATTAATTTTTGTGTCACTACAAAACCACCAGCCAACGTAACAGAATAAATTACCTCGGAGCTAGCATAACAAAAAAGAGGGGTGAAACAAAAACTAAAAAAATCTAGCAGTCTCTTTGCTCTCTTAGCAGATGAACTTCGTGCCTGGCTGCGGGATGACCACTTGAGACAGAGTAAATCATTTCTTTATTTTTTCCCATCTGGATATCACGAATTTCTCACAAGATAGAGCGGATTCTTGTCACATAAGAAATTGCAAAACTGTGCAAATACTAGATTAGGTGATTTATTTCTTGAGCCTGACTAGAAGCTTTGTTCTGTTTCACAGACTTTTTGGTCTTCTTCGTGTTGTAATTCCAACGTAATTCTGAGACATTCTGAGATACAATCGTACTTTACTTTGAAGGTTGTTCTATAAAGTGATTTGGTGACTTCGCTGAACAAGAACTAATACTCCAAATGGAGTTCTGTGACTTAATTCCGTGGCAAATAAAACTCTTTATTACGGGTAATGATTTTACTCAGCCTTTTCTGGTGAACTGACGAGATAAAAGGTTTACTAGCATTTTGCTGAATTATAGAATAGTGTAGCCCTATAAGGACAGTACTTGCCACTTACCAAGGACTATGGCAAGGATGATAAATAAAAAGGGTGCCAAATGCTTGAAAGCCCATAGTGGCCTTCATGTGTACTTTTCGTGATTTTATGTTATTGTTCTAAATGGGCCACTTGAAAAAGGTTTTTATACCGAAGTGTTTTACCCATGTAAAATATTTGCATATAAAAAATAAATAAAATATGTGTTGAAATTAGTATTTCGTACGATTGAACAAAATTATGTGATTTAACTAGAGAAAACGATAGATGAAGTGCTTAAATGTTTTTAATGATTCATCTTAGCGGGTTATCAGTTCTTATAACAATATTTTTCAAGATCCAATCATAAATTTTTCTTTTGATATTTATTTTGATATCAAATTGTTTCATTTTATATAAATGAGTCTAATTGTGTTTCCAGTCAGAAAAAGACTCGGTTAAAGCTAAGCTAGTGTTTCTTTATTTCTGTCAGCTTTAAAAATTTGCATTAAGGAGATAGACATGCTAACATAACAGCACCTTGCATTACTCCAATCCCTACAAACTCAATGTCTCACAATGTGGTAGGTAAAGCAAAACAGACCATTGAGACCACTGGACATTGTGTTTGGAATGGGCAGCTAAGCCTTTGGAATGATAGCAGGGACGAGAAGACCTGATGTATGGGACAAAGGGGTTTCATTGGTGTCAGTCAGTTGCATTGCTATTGGCAAGGCCATTAACCCCTTGCCCTACCAGTGCTCAAGGTCACGGGAACACCATCTCAAGGTCAGAGAAACACTCAAGGTCACCGGGGGACACCTTGCAACAAGCACCTTCACAATTGCTGCCCATAAATCACCGTGAGTTAAGCACCCACTGTAGTTGTTTCAGTGAGTTAAGTCCTTGTAATGGTAGTTGTTCATATAGACCTGTTTTTTTTTCCAACATGCTTTATCAAATTATTGTAATTAGCAGTAATATAGCAATTGTAATGACTTCATCATATCATTGGAGGCATTTTTCATGTCAAGCTTGACATGAAGACGTTTCAATTAAAATATAAAATCGCTGCCTACGCTGTAATTAATGTTAGCTAAAGACTCAGACTAACATGTTACTTCGTTAGGTCTTTTCTGCTTCTTCTTTATATTCTTTCTTTTCTTCTATTTTCTTTCCTTTCCAAAACTGCAAGATTATCAAAAGTTTCTTTCAGTAAGTGCTCAGTATCTGTCTATGAGACTGCTTATTAGTCGTTGATTAGGTAGACATTAACTAAATTAAATAATATAATTTTTTATTTTTTTATTTTTCCTTCTTTTTTTTTTTTTTTTTTTTCTCTATTTTTGTTACTTTATTAAAATAAATTCTAAATGTTAAATATAATAGGGGATACATCCCCCCTTGGGTAATGGTATTTTGTAAATACTCGGATGTATCCCCTTCCAACACATTATATGTTATTTTTATACATGCTTTTTGTCACATATACTTGTAAATTAATGTACTCAAGAATACCAAATATTGCAATGGAGCTCTACATGTAAAATCTCTATTGGGAATTGCTGTAGTATTCTTAATATCGAAGTGATCTTAATTTAAGCGATCATAATAGCTAGGTGCTACTGTGCTTCATAAAACTTTCATACTTGAGACATGCACTCAATCCCATGGCATTTATGCGCACATTTTTCCCTCTTTGTGTTCAGCCTTGGTTCCATGAGTCTTAAGAGTGCTCCCAGCCGTTCAAACAGAGATTTTCAGCTCGCAGTAACGTTCGAGTTTTGATCTTTTAAAAGGTTGCTTTATCCTGGTTGAGGCACATACTGTTTGGGTTATTCTAGCACCATGCCAAATATCTCATGGTTACTTTGAATTTATGCACCGTAAAAATAAGAGCTCAATGAAATTCACTTGGTTTTGAAAGGTATATGGCCGATTTATCATAAGTTTATCATTAACTTTTGCACTTCAAAAATAACTTTGCCATTTACCACTATGACGTGGCTAATTTCCTTGCCGTGTAAAAACACTTAAAAGGAGGAAATTAACAAGCTATGCGTATAGGATGTTGTCCAAACTCATGATCACTTTTTAAAGTTGCCTTTTGATTTTTGCTCTACCAAATATACTTTACGTATTCATGAAAGTATTACATTTTCACCAATCCTTGCAGATATCTCATACATTTGTAACCTTCACAATTGCAAGTTTTGAAATAACGCATTTGAAAAATCAGATTATGAGAACAATGTGCATATAAAAACTCATGGGAGATATTGTGAATCTCAATGAAAATTAGAAGCTGGGTTTATACTTCAATTAAAGCATGTTAATCAAATAGACATGCATGCAATAGCTGTGGTTTGTGAATCAATAATTCCATTTGAACTAGCCAACAAAATTTGGCACCATTGTTTTTATTCAGGTCGGGTGCACCCATGCGTAGTTTTTAATCCTAAACTCCAAGAAATTGAGTGAAAACAGCATGTGGCTTATTATGATCCTTCCACAGAAATTGTCAGGTGGGAAATTGTCATTATTTCCCATAAAAGTCACGTGTTTCTATTAAATGTACTCATTTCCATGAAATTCACAGATTTTAAAATCAAGTTAGGTTAATTAGTGCATTTATAAGGATATACACTGCAACCTTACTGTTATATTAAGATCATCCTTGTGGTGGGGAAGTTATTAGTCTTATTAATGATGCGGTCTTAATGGTAAAATTACTTGATATGCAAAATATAGTGATCTTATTAGTGTAATGTGTCAATTTTTCAATGCTGCTTGTCAAGCAATGATAAGGTTTGGAGATTATCGGAGTCCACACCATGTTACACATTTACCCCATGGGTGGAGTATTTTACTTGCCTAAGCATTGACACTGAGTACAAGGCACCTCCAGCAGCTGGGATCGATGTAGCTTATGAAGAGTTCCCAAGAGTCTTGATTATGGGATGGTCTTAACAGGGAACCTCAGAGATGATGTTCAAGCTCTTTAAAAATGTCAATAGATTAGACACTGCTAACCCAGTCATCTAGTTACATTGTTATGATGCAGCACTCTAATTTGACATTGAATTTTCAATGAATCCATTATCCTGGATATAATAAGTAGGCCTACTTGGGCCATATTACATGGTTACACGATTATATGGCTGGCTTTATAGGCTTAAGAATTTGAGAGTACCTGCATTGCTCACTTTTTATGAGCAGCAGATTTGCTTTTGAACTGCTAAACGCTTAAAATACAAAGCCTTTTCGCTACTTATTGTTACATTACATTAAAGGCGTGAAGCTAAAAGATGTGACAATCGATTGTCTTTCAAAACGAGGCTGTGATATCCCATCCAATTAGCTTCTAGGAGGTTTTGGGTCTTAAGAAAATTGTGGTGTTAAAAAAAAAAGTCTTTAGCGGTCTCAATAAACGACTGGTGTGAAGTGATTTACTAGGGGATCACGTGGTCTGACGTATGGCATCACGTGATTACGTCGTAATATCAATCATTATGACGTCATCATAAACGTTCTCCACATGATGAACGTCATAGAATGGTGGCCTCTTTGATTGACGTTATGGGCTTGTCATGAAAGAGAACACCTCACCGTCTGAAGGTCCATCAGTCACCCCAGTGCTTGCAGTTATGAGTTCTTGGACCTGCAGTAGTTTTTTGTGTGCAGAAAATTAGATTTTTTACCTTGAGAAATACAGGAAGACAGACTCTGAGAGATACTGTAATGTGTTCTTATACTAAAAGTGACAGAACATCAACCTTGTCTGAATGGAAGGGTTTTTCTTAAATTCAAATTATTTATGCATGAATAGCATATTTTTACCTTCATTCTCTTTATATGAATTGAATGATGGAGTACTTAGGTACTATTTAGCATTCAAGTAAACAATATATGTTTAAAAGAAAAGACTGCATTAGCCAAATTGACTATAGGGATATTTGATTCAGTGTATTTTATTCTGTTTGCAGCTTTTTATTGACAATATTTTAATAAACTAATAATATAACGTTGGCATCTATGGAAACAAATCTGTGGGTTTCATGCAGTTTTTGAATGCTTAAATTCAAGTATACTGCGGCGAAATGCGCATTAACATTTCCCTTGGAAGATGAATTTTAGTTGATGCATTACACTTTTTATAATCCATGACGATTATTCACGCACGGAATATATCCATCAAAAATAACCATTTGGATATCTAACAATTAAATCAAACTTTATCGGCATTTTATGCTGCAGACAGTGCCTGACACAAAATAATATATTCAGCAAAGCTGCAGAATTATCTATGTGTGGGTGACATTTAGAAGCATTTTGTGTGTGTGTGCAGCCAAGCTGTGTGCCACATGCTGCAGAATGTGAAGTTTTAAGAGCAAAGCGGTTGTGATATATATAGGGAGGGAAGAGTGTTTACTAAGGCTCCTAGCCACCATTTTTACTGGAAACACGTGGACCAATAGTTTCTGCAATGTTGTATCTTTCTGTGGGTTGTGTTTACTGTGTATTGTGAAGCTCAGAAGAGTTGGTTCTTGGACCGGTGCCACTTGTGTGGACATTGTGTGTGAGCATTTTTCTAGGTTCTTCCTCTGTTGTGAATCTGTGTGAGGCTACCTTTTTGTGCAATTCACAAAAGCTCTCCATTGAACGGTTCTTTCCCATAGCATGATTGCACCTTGTGACTCCTGAGGGTCACCTTAATGTTGTTTATACTCCACTAAGACTGTTTTCCTATTTTTCTAAGCGAAAATGTTGGTTAACTCCCTCCTGAGTGTAAACTGAAGGCATTAAAACAAAACAAACACAATCAAATTAGTAAATATGCCTAATGGAGAATAAGTTAGGTATGTCCTCGGCATTGGGATATACACTGAAGAGTAAGAGATATGATCTGAATAAAGGGTATCGTAAATGTAAATGTGTGAAGGTTTTAAGAGTCTTCAATTACATTATGGACATACTCTGCTGATTGTACAATTACACCCTTGACAAGCCTATTCAAGCTTGAGCCTTTCTCAATGCGACACTTTTTAGATCTAGCACTCTACAATTGCCACATCTGTATGTAGCTAAGTATACTCATTACACCTGGGTGGAGTGGAGCAAAGAGTTAAGGAGGATCTGCTTAGTTCCTCCATGCCATGGTGGGGGCTCGAACTTGCAACCTTGCAGTTTGAAGGAGAGCAACTTAACCACTAGGCTGCGTCATCTTAAGATTAACCTATCACTAAATTTGAAATTTAGCCCTTTATTCAAAGGTTAGTCAGATACACATGTTGGTGCACTGACTCATAGCAGCTTTAAAGTGATGTAATTGCAAACTCTTAAAAATACTGACCATTATGGAGAAATTCATACTTTAGATTTAGAATCAGCTCACCAGAATTAGTTTGAAACTTTCATTTACAGTAAAGTAAACAGTCTTTTTAATAAAAAGGTCAAAATTAACGAGGTACTCCATAATGCACCTGGATTTCCTGATAAAACCTTTTAGCCATTGATAACCATGTTACCTGTCAATGCAATACGTGCTCCATGTCACAGTTATGGCAATTTTCAGGCAGACGTTGAGAAAGTGTAATAGGTAGGCTTACATAAAATATAATTCCCAAACTTTGGAGGACCACATATCTAAGCCACAACCCAGAACTGTGCTGTGTAAAGCTAGTATGTAGAGTAGTTACCTTGGGCTAAATTCTTTCTTATGCAACCTACTACGAATGTACAATATGTGAGGAACTGAGGTTATTCATTTCTAGTGTGGAGTCAGATGGTTTTCATAAGGGGAGCATGGACGTCTTTAGAGGAAGCACTGACAACTATTCTAACTTGGTTAACAGGTTCATTCTGAGCTAAGAGGGAAGGTTGTAGAGTCTTGGACTCATTACTTTCATATTTGAGTTATTTGAGGTGTGCAGATGAAAGGTGGGCCCCGAACAGCCATGACACATGATAGGCTGCTTGTTGTGGTACACTGTAAAGCCTCTTTATGTTTTACAGCTGTGTTGTCACATATATTGTAGACCTGGCAGACTTCTGAAGTTGGACCATTGTGAGCCAAGTATTAATTATGGATATGAGGCTATTAGGTCAAGCCTGTGATGCAGAATTTAGTCAAAAGATGAATATATATAAGTAATGAAACATGGAAAGGAAACAATAAAGGTCAGGTCCTTTAATTATTGATTCAATATTGGGGCTGCTGAAAGGTTTGCTTTATATTAGTTTGAACTTCGTTATATTGAAGAAGGAAAAAACTTTTAAGCAAAGTTTTAGTGTTAGTGTTGATAAGTGTTGACAGGTGCACCACATGTCACTTTCAAAACTTTTTCTTCTCCCAAAATCTCAATATGTCACTTATTTCACTCAGATTTGCTTCGGTTGTAAATTGTCCAATATTAAATTAAAATTGCACCTCGACTGCAGTTTGGCATATAGCATTGTGTGGACTCCACGCCTTATCATTTCATCATTACATTTGCTTCTGGTGGCTGGACATATAAGCTTACTGACTAAAAGCTTCAAACCATGCATTAGCATTCATACAATGCAAGAAGAAGAAGAAAAAACATTAACTAGACTTTTTTCTTGGTGCAGGCATCTATGCAATTTTCATTATCTGGCAACCTGTGCAACGTTTAATATAATATATTTAAAAAAAATGCATCTGTTTTTACGTATTTTGTAGATGGCTGTATTGTATTCTAAACTACTTACCAAGTGGAAGTGGGTACACTTTTATGCATTTTTTATGTGTACACATCAGACCCAGACAAGTGTGCAGCTATAGGAAAACTTTAGGTATGAATGCATCACCCAGCTGTCCTGTAGTCCTTGCATTGACTGTCCTGTTAGCTGGGGATGATGAAGGGCTTCAGTTGCACACGAGTTATGGCCAATGTATTGAGAGGTTGTCATCCTTGATAGATGTTCGGGATCAAGAAACTTTCTTCACATCTGCAGTCACTAACTGTGCAATGCATACTGAATGAACCACAAACTAGATTTGTTGTTCTTGTATTGGGTCCTAGAGGTTGTACACTTGATGTATTCTGTACTATGGCATTTCCTGGTTATTTCTGATGATTTGCCCCAGAGCTCAAAAGTGGCTGGTTATTTCCAAACGGCTCGTTTTCACAATGCTCTAATTGATTGGAATTATAAAGATAATCAACAACTCCATGCATTTTTAATCATGTGATTTTAATCTTAATAACATCCATGTTTTGCTTCCATTATTTTAAAAATGTTTTCGTTTTATTATCTTTCAGGAGAACAACGACCGATAGACGTGCAGCAGTGTCCTACGCCGTGTGATTGTGAGGTAGATGCAATTTATGTTTTTTTCATTTATTTTTTTTTTTTTATAAATGAGTAAGTTCATGCTAGTAGATAGATAACATACCTATTGAAAGTATCTTAAGGGATGTTCACACTGTCACGAGTGAGGATGCCAAGTGAGAAAATAATCACTCTTGCTCGTCCTTGTCTATACGTAATTCACTCGCCAAGCGATGTACGGATACTCTTTCTAGTCTGTAGAATCTTCCTGGTAGCGCTAGAACTACCGGGACTATCGTGGAGAAGCAATCATATTTTTTAAACCTGTTAAAAAATGTGCAGACGTTCTACGAGTTGAATTGTTTACCTTTTTACGGAAATCAATCAGGATTGCTCGGGAGTCACTCGTTGAGTCTTTGGCGAGTGATCTACGTATGTCTGTGGCCATCTGTGGCCATTCGCGGCCACTCGTGCTCACTAGCGGGTACACAGGGGAGGCTGTTTATCCATGTATATATACATACTCGCCATCCACTCGTGTCCACTCTTGTACAGCTCAAGGAACATGGGTGGAATGCTCGTGAAACGCTCCGCGGACCTCCATGGCCCACCTGTCTTCTTCCATCGACCTTCCGCACTGGCACCATGCCCATCCGTAGCCCTCTTATTATCCTTCACTCATGGACCACTCGCCGAGTGGCCGAAGGATGTCCGCCAAGGACTCGTAGGAAGCCCAGCGAAAGTCACTTCTGGCTTCTCTGTGGCCCGCCTGTCATTCTCCTGCCAAGTGGCCAACAGACGTTCGCCGAGCGGCGACGGATGTCCCTCGAACGCTCATCGAAAGAATTTATATGTGATTAACAGAGCCACAAGTGAGAATGTATAGTCCCTTTTTTATGTCCGTGGTCACTCGGCTCTCTTACTTGCGATAGTGTGAACTGGGCTTTAGAGTTGTATCTATATTGATGTCTATGTAATAAATTTGTTCGGTACGTGTGGGTTTCCTCAATGACCAAAATATTTGGCAAAGAAAATGGTTGAGCTGAGTAGTTATTCATGTACTTAGATTGATGCAATTATTTCCTTATTGGTCAATAGATAATTTCTTACCCTTATTTCCATCTATTTTCTTACCCTTATTTCCATGTGCATGTATCACATGCGCCACTTGATGTTAATGTAAATATCCATCTTCTTCTTGCTAAAGATTCAATACCAATATCCATAATACCTTTTTAATGCCAAGAGAGGATTCATTGCCATGGTATTGACGTTATTTAAGGTTTGAATTAGTTTAATTTAAATTAGTATTTTTTTATGCTGCTGGAGCATCTAATCGCGAATTTGTATAATTAATACGCGTTCGGTAGCAAATATCGCATACTCCGTGTGCGCCTTTCTCCTCCATCTTCTCTTCTGAATGTCTTTTTATATTTTTAGTTCTACAATTTCAGCTTATCTTTTTGTTTTTATTTATATTCCAAGGTGTCCCAATGGAGTGACTGGGGACCTTGCTCAGTGACCTGCCACCAGGGGCCTCGGACGGATGGCGTGCAAGTGCGAACGAGGTCTGTCCTACGGAGGGCTTTCAACGGCGGAAGGACATGTCCTTCTCCGAGGGAGACCAGGGGCTGCCATGTCCACAAGATGGTGCCCTGTCCAAGGTGAGTCTTTCTCAACTGATACTGCAATATTATAACTTATAATCATGCAGTGGTAAAGCACATCATCATAACATGAACTATAAAGTCAAATAATTTTTTGGATATATAAACTTTATTTTGGTATGTTTAATGTTATTTATACTAGCATTTGTACAAGCCTATCCTAAGAACTTTCACTGGATACTAACCATTTTCTTCCCTGACATAGCTTAAACTTTATTTCAGAAAAGCTTCTAATGTAGCCAAATAACTTGAAATGTAATAGCAGCCATCCAATTCTATTTATGAAAGAACAGAAATTGTAGCACATTTATAATGACTTTAAATGTTTTATTAGAAAATCGATCTTATACAGCTTTTTTATGCAGATGTAAAATCTCAGTTTAAATTATATGCTTGAATATGAAACGTTAGCTCAATGGAACATGACATTACGTTATTCGTCTGTTGTAATTCTTTGTCCGATTATCCTTCAGCAGATATATGGCAATATTTCTAACCACAGAAAGCAATTTCTTTAATGCCAGAGATTTCATTATTGCAATGAGTGTAATTGGAATCATATGTTGTATGTAATCGAGTTCTCTGAATCAGAAATGTAGCTTTGGGTACATGAGCAATCACATTTTTTTCTTTTGCTTATTGATAATAGTTTTCTCTGGAGGTACGTCTCAGGTACTTCTCTTGATTAATAGTTTTCATCCATGTGATTAGTTCATTTATATAATGCAAAATGTATAAAAAGCATGAATATTAAATTTTTGAGATCTGTGTATTCTGAATCATCAGCTGTATGATCATCGATATCTTCTTTCAAGACTTTGTGGATGCTCTAAAGCTGCTATATCATCAATGTACAATTTATAAATACTGTGTAATGTAATGGTCACAGTTTGTAGCGTTGCTGCACCACTATGTGAATTTAGTTAAAATTTGGTGTTTTTGTTACACTGTATACTTTTGTCAATTTTGTTTTGGTTATGCTTTGTATTGTATGCTTATCATAGAGGCATGTGGTAGATAACTATGAATGTTGAACCATCATAAAGTAGTATAATGTTGAGATTGAACAAAGAAAAATTGAAATGAAACTTGATTTTTTATGCTGTTTCAGCAGATTTGAGGTGAGAGTGAAATAATTAGGCCGGTTGTAGTGATCAATTAGAAATTATATCGTTGTTAAGGTAGTATTGTGTGTCATATTATGAATGACGGAATTTATCATCGATATTTATGATTTCAGATTTATTTGGAAGACAAACGAATGGGGTGTATGTACCCCGATTGATGATAACGCCATCTGTGGGGCTGGAGAGCAGTCGCGAGACGTCGAATGTGTCCGGAAAGATGACCCGAGTCAGACGACTGTGCACCACGTACTATGTATGCAAGGTTGGTATCAAATGCTGCTATTCATTTTTGTCATGAACTAATGTACCTATTTACTAATCATGTCCAAACACACCATATTCACTCTACTTATGGTTATGTACACTTTTGTGTACCCCAAGGTCACAATTGTGTGTTAGGTCAATCCAATCTCCATTATTACCACATCACTGCTGGGGCAAACAGGAGCACTGCAAACACCCAGTCATGTGAGGATTCTCATGACAATTGACAATCTGTATGTAGTAAGTACCCTGGAGATCCACTGCAATCATCAGTCTTTGAGCGACTTAGTTGTGGTCCTGTGGAAGTATTGTTCAGCATTTTATATACCTTTAATTCTATCCCTGCTTCCATCAGCACTTTCTGAAATTTGAGATTAATTGCATTTAGATCAAGTTGCATGGAAATGTTAAACTAAAAATGCCTTGTACTCTCTATGCTGAGGCAAGTCACTCCAAATGTTGTAAATGTGACATTATGTGACCCCCCAAGCCTGGCATATCATCATCCTATCTGCCTCCATGACTGGTTAATATTTTCTAAGGAGGATATCTTAAACAGCTGCAGGGTACAGGCAACTTTTTAAAATATTCTGAGTAAGCTACAAGTCAATGAATGGGGAACAAATCAGACAATTGTAACTTGTATTCTCCACCTAAGTGCTGTAAGCCAAACAGAATGTCTCATTGTCATCCGGCATGAGTGTATGTTGTACAGCAGCAGAGTATATTGGACAGCTGCAGTGTATGTTGTGCAATGTGAAGACTATCGGGATAAAATAATTTTCTTTAAACCACCAAACTACAAAACTTTATACTGTATATCATAAGGTTTGACTTAAAAAATGTGGTCGTTTCAAGATTCAAATCAGTATCATATCAACAGCTATGTCGATGTTGTTTTGCTCTTGAGCTAAGGAATTCTTGGGTTCTGATCAATAAGTTGTACTTGCCAAGATGGCCATTGGCTGATGAGTTGTGGTCATCAATGGGTTGCAGAAACAAGTGCTACCAAAAAGTCCATCAAATCACAAGAAATCCTTATTATCAGCTGAGATAACTTGCACAGGCATGCATTTCTCTGCATCAAGTGTGTTAAAGAGGCCCAATTTGTCTTTATATGGCGAGACAATGACAGCTTTTTAATGAAACTGCGGAACACAGCCATACTTATGGCCTTAATTGGACTCCGATTTCCAGCAGTAGTGAAATATATACGTGACTTTCATTGAAAGTGTGAGCATCATTTGTAATTCCTGCAATGCTTAAGTATCCATTCCAACAATATATCTAAATTTAGTATGTACATTGTACCAAGTTCATGATGTGCAATGTACTGCATGACTACAAATTCTGTTATAAGCTACAAAACAATATGTTACCAATTTGTTTTACTTCTGAAATGATTAATATATGGAATATAAGTATATCAAAATCATCATCATCATTTCACTAAACATGTCAATGATGTGCTACTGCCCATTGTAAAACACGAGTTTGCAAGACACAGCATATCTTACAAGTACCCATTAACAATTAATAACATGCCCTCACCACTCATAGCTTAGATGGTTTCAAGTTTTACTTCAAGAGACTGACAATTGAGGCTTACAGTGGTGATTGTTTCAATGAAAATTGTTATATATGTCAATTATCCCACAATCAGTAGAACATTTAAATACTTTACTTAACTTACAATTTAATCTGTTAATTTTTAATGCTTAATACATTTAATATTTTCGCTAATCTATATCACACAATAGGGTCACAACAGTTAAATATTCACCCAAAGTATATGAAATTCTCAAAACTATTATAACATGGTGCCTTTGAGTCTGGAGTAACTTTGAACTCCTTCATCCCCCAGCTATTTATTTATTGTTTAAATATTTTATGCTTTATGTATTTATCCTTTTTTTACTCCTGTATTTTTAATTTAAACTTCGAGAAGGAAATTATATAAATGTACATTATTTTTGTGAAGTGTGTGGCATTAAACAATAAACAATACTCTGTGTCTATGCAGAGGCAATTAAGGACCCTACTGATTCTTTAAATTATGACATGTGGAGAGTGACATTTGTATTGATTAGTTTCATGTCATCTTTACATCTGCCTGTGGTAGCTGCCCATACCGAACTCAATGAACTTAATTTCCACACGGGCAGATTGCACATTAATACAACTGTATTAATAACCAAATATGCAATGCATAAAAACAGTCATATCAAGACAATTGAATTGCAAATCTAAGAGTACTGCCAGATGAGTTCATTGACTGCAACTAATGATTCTCATCCTGCTCACATATATGGTTAGTAGTTACAAACCCATCTAGTTTGTGATATCAAACTGCACACACAAGCACTTTACAGGGTGATGAGGTGACTATCTTTGGCTCTCTGCCTGTCTGTCCTGTATGCTCATCCGAGTAAGCAACATTGTCAACTGACTAGACACAATGACAGGCAATTTCCACCCGGGGTCTCATATTCTGTTCGCTCGCAAAACTCTTCCGCTTTTCCTACTGTCAGAGCTTTCAGACCAAATAAAGCCGACTAAATATGAAGCTAGTTTGACAGGAAATAAATTCATTTCAATTAAATTAATGAATTGCCAATTAAGCACTGATAAATATTAATGAATCAAAATGTTTTGGAATTAAGTGATTTAATAATTAGATCCTATATGATCCCACATAATTTGGCTGTAGTTTTCAAGCTTTGAAAACCAGGAGCGAAACATAGTCTAGGATAAAGTCTGTTGTTTCATCCATGATGTCTGTTAAAAGAAATTATCTGAAACAGAGAGATTTTGCTATGATAAATGAGTTTTCCTATGGGAAAAGATGAGTCAAATATTGATCAAAACTGATAATTAATTATTCTATCCTGTCCTATCACATCCTATCCTGTCCTATCCTATCCCATCCTATACTATCCCATCCTATCCTGTCCTATCCTGTCCTATCTTATCCTATCCCATCCTATCCCATCCTATTCTATCCTATCTTATCCTATCCTATCCCATCCCAACCCATCCTATCCTATCCTATCCTTTGTATGATATCACTTCTATCTCTGCCACCTAATAACAAGTGCCTTTTGGGACGGCAGTTATTTCGGCCTTCTAACCTGTGCCTTCTCTCATGATAGTTTGTTGTTGTTTACATGTGCTTTGTTTGTTTGTTGATGTCAACCACAGCCCTTTAATCCAATAAAACAAACAAGCAAGCAGTATCGCCTACCCGCCCTCCATATCCCTGAGCAGGCTCTATGAATAAACTGTTTATTTTAGGGGTAAGGATAGAAATTGCTTGCAACCTGATCTAAAATGTATCTTGCATTTTTTGCATTTCAAATAGAGGGGTATGCCATGATATTACCTCTGGTGTTGTATTATTAGTCAGCTTTTATATGACAACTACTCTATGAGGCAGATGTAATGATGAGATGATAAGGTTTGTATTCCATGGGTGAGGTATTTTTCCTTTGCTCAGTATAAAAACACACAGTATGTGGCACTGCCAATTTTTAAATTAAAATTTCTCTTGTGAATGACATCTGTAGGAGCACAGGCGTTTGCCATCATGACAGCACAAGCAAGCTAGCCTACTATAAGACCAAGGCTACTGACTTAGTCAAGAACAGCTTTTACTCCCCCTGCACATCTGCCTTCAAGGATAGGGCCAGTTTCAGTTAATAACATATTACACTTCAAAAATGGCAATATTATACATAAAAAATAATTTTCCCTCTCATTTTAAGTGATAACTTTATTTATGCCACTTTTTTGAGGGAATTTCTTGCCTGTACACTGGGAATGTCCAATTCTCATCTCTAATGGCAGCTAATTTGCATATTTCATCATCTACACACATAATGGCTCTTCTTGATTGGCCAATATCTCCCAAGCACTGTGCGCTGTCAGCTTTAAGCCAATTGAGTGACCTAATTAACTGAGCAATCTTTGTTTAAGACTTGAGTGTATTCAATGCAAACAAAACTAATTGATATGCAATTTCATGTTTAAAGTGTAAGACATTCAATGTCATAAGCCAGCCTATAGGCTATTAGGCAAATTTGTTGCATTTAAATCGTAACTGGTAAACTAGCAAAAGAATTGCCATCAAGCTCAGGGCATTTCCTAATGTATTCAGCTACATTCTGATTGGCTGTTGCAAATGACATTGCTGCCTCTTGAGATGAGAAGCCAAATAAGGCAGTCAGTAGCCTTGATATTAGTTCAAGTATAAGTGCTGTCATCACTGAGCAATGACATATATGATGGCAAACGCCTGTGGTAGGAGGGTTTCAGCTCATAAAGAGTGCCCAAGTCAGCCCAGCATCAGAGAGCTGGTCTATTCCTTAACCTCTAAACCTGGTGACCCAGCTGCTTGGGCCATATCTAAATGATCTGTGTTTTGAGTAATATAATACTTATATCATGTTTAATGATGCCTTGACCGATAAGGTTAAATATTCACGTCTATGCTAGCAACGGAATAGCTGGACAGCAATAACTGGAGTGTGCATTGTGCAGAGCCCTGTGTTGGCCACTGGGGTTTGAGGTCTTCACCCACATGAGGAGGACCAGGACTTTTGAGTGTTTTGTGTAATGGTTCGTTAATCATATGCATAGCTTTGATAATTTAAAAAATAATGAAAAAGTAGTTATAACATGCTTCTATTGCTTTCTCTTTAATATTAATAAAACAAGCTATGATCATGCGTTTTACACGAGCCTATCTAATTGGTGTGCAAAGTTGTAAGCCCATAATTTTCTTTTTAAAAGGCATGAGGCATAACTGTTGCATAACAATGACTTGGTGGCATTTTATCACTGTCGTCAGGATTCATTTGCATATTGTTGTCATGCATAGTGAATGTCAGCCTTGGGAGTTTTATTTTAGATCTTGGTTTGTCTTGTTTTATAGTGATAAAACGACGAAGGTGGGATAAACAACTAGTAAATCCAAGTTGGGATAAACAACTAGTAAATCCGGATTGGGATAAACAACTAGTAAATCTGGGTTGGGATAAACAACTAGTAAATCCGGGTTGGGATAAACAACTAGTAAATCAGAACTGCATAATGTATGTAGACCAAACCAAAAGGTACTTTGGAGGTGGCTTTCATATATTGCCTATGATGCAATAACCATTAAAATGAACAGTATGAAACAATATGTGGCTTCCCATAGACTTTCTTTCCTATAACCAACAAAAATGTGTGACCAGCATTCGAATTTGTACTGTAATCATTATATTAAAGCTAAATACTTAATTCTAAATGTATTCCAAGAAAAGTCAACTAGCTCCTTTGTGACAGAAGTAACAAGGCCGATTAGTTTTTCTTGGTCGGTCAGTTTCCCATTTGGTTGCCATGGAAACTGAGTAACAGGTTGGTTGTCCACATGACTTTTTGACGAAGGATTCTGTAAAAGGCATTTGTAAGGATTTCCATGATCGATTGCCCACCAATTCATTTTCAAATGTCACTAGTCGAGAATAGTGGGTAAAAAATCTCCCTAGTCCTGCGAATAATGAATTAATTACATTGGGAAGACCATTTTGTGGAAGACCGCCATATGCTGCCTGCCACACAAATGCATTATGTTGTTTGTGGGAAAAAAGGTTTCAGGCTTTCAGGCAGAAAGTTCTGTACCACCACTCACAAAGTTTTGTTCTAACTCTCCATTACTTTGTGTTAGTTTCTCGTAGAACTGAGTGGTATATTGTTGTAGTTATGTACCGCGTACATTGTAATTGTAAGATTTGTATAATGTACGAGAAACACAACATACAATGTTTGATGTTTTTCACAATATCGAGACGTGTGAATGCAACATGTGTGGTTTCGCAGAAGGAAGATTCAAACAATCTATGTTTTCAGTACATTTCTCACGAAATGCCACCAATATTGTTTGATATATGATTAGAAAGGGTTGTCTTTGAAGATGCATCTCATAGGATTGAATGTCTCTCTGACTTACTTTATTGTCTGTAACGTATTAAGTGTTGAAAATGAACCGAAGCAAATGAAAAAGGATATTTAGCAAGATCTTTTTAAGATTTCAGAAAGTTATCGAGATGGATTCTTTATATGATATCTTCGCTAGAGAGCAATGCTCTAGCAAAGCGACCCATCATGAAAGCCTTAGACGCTCGATTTAAGTCGAGACGTCCATAAAGGAAGAGAAGGAATCGTTTTTGCAGCCTTCGGTATTTAGAACTATACAGAGAGTGTCACAAATGCTGGCATAAAACATGCTTGAATGGGGAATTTGCATGCCCTAGCTGTCTGAACATGCACTTCTATTGTTAAGGCCCCGAAAACCATGACCTTTGAGGAGTCCTTAGGCATGCGTCATCACGGAAGAAAAATTGGATGGAAGTAATCGGGCGAATAATACTAAAAGTTCTCCATCACTCGCATGAATTTGATGTCGATCTGTGCACCATACGTCCCTCATATGGATCACACTATATCAAATCTAACAGAAAGATACAATTCTGTATTTCATTTTCCATCCCGGAGATAGTCGTAAAATATGAACAGCATCCTGTGGACCCAGTAATGCTTATAAAAGAAGGCGGGGGACAATAGCGACAAAGATAAAATATATACATATGTATCTGGCTTCATCCTGGGTCATTTGAAACGCCATGTAATATTGTACATTGCAATAAAAATGCCAGCAAATGTCAGTGAAATGGTAAAAATTGCAGACTGATACAGTAGGTCTGTTAACCATTCATATAAATTTTTCAGCTTTTAGTCTGGTTTAAGTTCAGGCCAGCTCTTGTTAGAGTCATGAGTTCAATTCCATACACTTGACATTCTGTTTTAGCTTTGTCAATCCTATGAGATGTTAAATTGGCCACTCTTTGTGCTTATTGTCGATGCTGAAGCAAGCGAGAGATCTCACAATGGAATAATTATGTGTGGTGCAGCAACTAAGTGGCTGAGCGGTTAAGACATCCGCCAAATCTGCACTGGGCAGCTCCGCAGCACTGAAGGTCCCGAGTATGATTCCTGGCCCAAGCACTCTTCATAAGCTACATCTCAGTTTGCATGAGACATAAAATTGGAGGTGAAGTGTCTATGATGAGGAAAGTAAAAGACCTCACCCATGTCATAAATTACAAAACCAGTAGCATTCAGACAATCTGACATACAATGTATCTAGACAAACGGCACTGCTAATTACCTCATCTGATAAATCGTCTAAATTCATCATTTTCAAGATAAGAATAGGCTGAAGAGCTTTAAAACTCAACCGCGGAGCGAATTTCATGATGTTTTATTGACTCTTTTGTTGCTTCTTCTCCTTCAGATGCTGTGAAATGGGAGAACCTGACAGATGTCCTACCGCCAACTCGCCAGCGGGCTTGCCAAGTGGAGTGTCCGAAAGACTGCCAACTCGGTCAATGGGAGAACTGGTCATCCTGCACGAGAAGTTGTGGACCAGGAGGGATCAGAATCAGGTACAGTAGCACTGATTAATTAAGAAAACCTTTGGGTGATACACATCTTTTTGGTGTCAAGCAACATATTCCTTTTGATGTAAATATTGTCATTGTATAATGTATATTATTGAATGGTCTGGATAGGGGGGTCCATAAGCAGGCCAGGTCTACTGTGCATTATATATTGTGGTTAGACATTTACAAGATGTTTTGATTTGGTTTAACTTTAATAATGGTATGTGGTGAAATATCAAAGTCTACAAAATGTTCGACAGCCCGCTGGGACGATATTAATTAATATAATGGGATATGTTTACATTTTTTCTTGATCATTTGACATTATTGAATAGAGTAAATCTAATTCAGACAGATTTGATTTGCTATATTCCAAGCAATCAGATTGGTGAATATTGTGATGCTGGTTCTACTATTATGTCTAATCCATTTTTGTGATTATTCTGATATTTTGTGTGGGCTGCTGTTATACCAAATGCATTAGATGATTAATCTGTGTTCCTGTTCATATTCAGATATAGACCTGTCCTTATAGAGCCGGACCCTGGAGGAAAGGAGTGCAAAGATCGCTTTGAGTCATCGAGCTGCGACAACACACCTTGTTTGTGGTGGCATACAGGTAGTGTTATAAAGATTCATATAAAAGAAATGCAGCCAGATTCATTCTGAATAAATATATATGAAAATTGTAGTATGGATTCAAAATTCGATGCACATACACATCAATTAGGTAAATTTTGTTGTTGAAGGGCTAAAATGTGAAGTTCTGTATTTTAGCCATCCCTAACTTGAATACAGATGATTATTTGGTCTTATGATAACTTTTCATCTTATCATTACATCTGTATCATTAGATTAGGAATAAAGATGAAACACATCAGATTACAAAAATTTGTCAAATCTCATACTAAAATATGTAAAATAACATGACGTTCATAAAGCACACATTTTTTACCACAGTTATGAAAAGATAATCATTTATCTGAAACAACCCAAGCCAGGCTGTCTAAGCTCTGCCTCAGTGGACTATAATCATATTAATTGTGGGAATGCTGATTCTTTTTCAGCCCAGTGGAGTGTATGTTTTCCGGATGATGAAACGGCAGGCTGCGGTGGAGGCCAGCAAATTCGCAGCGTTTATTGCTTGAGCGCAACGGATGATGTCCTACCCGATGTCAACTGCACCGCTGCCGGACCAAAACCTCCAGAAGAAAAGAGATGCAGGCTAGCGTGCCAAGATGAGTGCAATCTGACAGACTGGTCTGATTGGAACTCCTGCTCAGCCAGTTGTGGTCCAAAAGGAGGACTGCAGTCGAGACGCAGAGAAGTCAGGCAGGGTGAGATAAACAAACTTTTCAGTTTTTTGTACCTACTAACAGATCACACATGGCATATATTTTGTGATCAATGTGAAGTAATTTAGCATGTAATATATTGCTAAATTAGATCCTTCTTCATTACTGGATAATCAACTATATTATATTATTATTTATCAAAGAAGAATTTCAACTTTATTATCTCTTCATGTGTTAGCGTGTGCATTTTTCCCACGTAGTTTGTTCCTTGTACGGTGTCTGTACCAATTGTGATGTAAAACATCATGTCAATATAGGTGAAATAAAATACAGTACAATAAAACAGCCCTTTATATTAGATTTAACATGAATGTTTTCTTGGTAATGTGCTATATAAGATTAATTGTTTTTGCTCAGGTGGAACACTCGGCCTTCAAGAATGTCAGCGTGATATGGAGCTTATTCAGACGAGACCGTGTAATCAGCGGCCATGTAAAACTCACATTTGGCAGGTCTCAGCTTGGGGCAAGTGCATGCGATTGTCCAATGCCAGTCTGCCTTGTGGCAATGGTACAGGATACAGGACGCGTCAAGTATCTTGCGAACTCGATTCAGGTGGGGTGGAGTGCCACTTGCATGCAAATGGTGTTCCTTTCACACATCTCCAATACCATACTAACTCTCTGTTGCAATTTTGGTATCATTTTTAATGACTTGTTTTGCAGGTTACAATGTGGATGAGCGTTTTTGTGATGGCAGGCCACGTCCATCAGACTCGGAACTCTGCAACGCTCCTTGTCCTGTTGATTGTGGAATGACCGAGTGGTCGGATTGGTCCGAGTGCAGTGCGACCTGCGGCAAAAGTGTGAGAGTCAGATTGCGAAGAGTTGTTCGATGGGACGAACATGGAGGAAGAAGTTGTCCGAAAGAAGTGGATAATGATGGTAACAATTTGTACTCTTTTTGTATTGTGTATCTGTAGTCTTTTTCAGTGTTTAGCTATAGCTAATTATCCATTCACTTTCATGTTGTTCTCTACACAACTACAAGCTGATTATACAAGTGATTTACTTTAAACTGCAAGTTTGACTTAATTAATTTGTTCTGTACCAGTAGGTTTCAATATTGTTTTGAATAAAAATGCTTATTTTTAAGTTTTTCATCAACACAGGACGATGAGATGCTTCCATAATGATAATATCGTCAATAAAATCGTGAATCTTGAAATTTTTAATCTTTCACAAGCTCCAAGTTCAAGACACCAATTTTAGCATATAAATTACCTCTAGCTTGGCTCATACGCAATACCTACTTGATTCGACCTTAGAAGGCTTTAACATCTTATACAATCATAGCATATCAGCCACTTAGTTATTGAACTAAATATTAATGTATTCAATGAATATCCTGTCACACAGCATTATCGTCCATAATACACAATAGCCATCTAATAATGTTTATCAGACTTATCCAACATCCATCAGTTTATCTTCGTACAACATGATAAATGTGACATACATAAAATGATGCACAATGATGTATCCATCCTTATTATGGGAAGACTAATTTGGTTGCAATTTTGAGTGACATCGATTTAACTTTGGCTTGCATAAAAAGTGTTATTTGCATAAACGATGTAAAATGGAAAACTTGTCAAAAAAGTTGAGGGAAGTTCACAAGCACACTCTGTTATTATGCGAATACACTGGGAAACCGTCTCAAGACTAACTCGCTACTTATTTTGGAAAAAGTGCAGTATAGCGGACCCAGTTTATGACTGGTCATATTTAACGAGCCTCATTGCCAGGCCTATGACGTAAACACCGTGCTCATCTACACCAAATGTTATTTTAATTGTGGTAGAACTTCAAACTTGTAATATTTGATAAAATAAAATTTTTAATGGACACCAAATATGAGCATAAATTTGGGTCCGCTATACTGCACTAAACCCCTTATTTTATCAACAGTTTTCCATATAAATATTATTGCAATTTCCTTCAATTAAGACCATCAAAAATACCAGCAAATGTTTTATCAAGGGTTGCCTTATTGGTGATGTCATACTGTACAATATACAGCTTTTATTTGCTCCATTGAAGACATTTTACAGTAATTTCTATTACAAAAATTAATAATTATTAGTATTCGAGTAGAGGGAGGAGACTCCCTCTAAGACTAATAAGGCAATGAGTTTGCCGCTGCCGAGGGAGCCACCTGAAAAAAAAAAGATTATACACATATACACTACTTTTGTACTACTTTTAATCAATTAATTCATATTTTAAAAGTATTAAACTATTAATATATTATCTATATGAAGACATTCTATTGTTATACAGCTGGTTCATTAAAAAAATAAATAGATAACATTTTAAATGAAAATAATTACTTGTTAGAGTTGATTATCAGTTGTGCAGTGTCTGGCTCACAGGAGGAGACTAATGGCCACATGAATAACAATTTGGAATATAGCAATTGATATTATATGATTCTATACATTTTCTCTTGATATAGGTTTTGAAGCCATCTACATGTTGATACAAATGGATTAAAATTGTTTGTGATTCATTTTAGGAGTCGACTTACATCGCCGGAGATGCAAACGCCTTCCGGAGTGCCACAGTTACTCGTGGGCGACCGGAGATTGGTCCTTGTGTCTGACTGTTCAAGAGTGTGGCCATGGCGTGAGAACAAGAAATGTCACATGTACGAGGGAGGATTCAAAGATTGTGGCTTCAGGTATGTTAAGGGACAAGTAACTGGTGTTACATAATTACTAAAGTAATTGGAACATCACTGTTGGCATTTCAAATCCAGAAATACTCAGCAATATAGCAACCTGAATACTGATATAATATTTTCAATGTTCACTTTATTGATAATACGACTGACTACAATATAACTCTTGTCTGTGGGTAATATTAATTAAATCTGATGCGTAACATTATTTTGTAGTCTGTTGAATGCAGAATGGAAAACTGGTGCACTGTATGACTAAAGATGTCAAGCCATATTCAGTAGAGTTGGAGATTGTATTATATAAGCTAGTATTGTCATTGAATCCAGGCAATTAATGTTAATTAGGAACTACATTTAGTTAAGCATCACAACTTAACGCGATTGCATATTACTCGAGGAACTAAGGGAAATTGGTCAGGGACTGTGAAGGATGGTACCCACACCATGCTTTCAAGTGAACAAGGCACGAAGATCAATAAAATGATCGAGAGATTTATTGCATCTCAAGTGGATCTTGGGTCAGAGGAAACTAAAGTGTTCAGCGCTCGCTTATAAGATCACATATATCTAGGATTTATTTGAAGCAGAAAGCTGTGAGCTTTATCTGCAATGAACATTTACAGCTACATGGAAGTGAATACTGTATTTGTATTTGTCAGCTTATGCGACCAGCTGCCTAAGGCAAAATAGTCATGAGATGATAAGTCTTGGAACCATGTTAATTCATACCACTAGACTTCATGATGTAAAATCTCATGTGAATGATTTCCAACTTAGGGATAGACATTATTTTAAAAGCAGTTTGGATTCAACCTTCCAGGGAGTTGATCTCATGTTTTTAGCCACTAGACCACCCAAGTGCATTGAGGGCACAAAGAAAGTTTCAACTCAATTGTCAAAATCTGTTTTTTTTAGTCGCAGGGATCTACCTATTCACGTATGGGGCATTTTGCATTGAACAAGTCTCCACGTATTAGCATGATAAGAACTCATTTGGCTGTCAATAATACATGAGGTAGAACGTTGGGACCCAATCATTAAGATACAACGAAGTGTTTTTTTTATGTTGGGCACAAACTTGTTTTCCTGACTATCACCCTTATTCTTTATTCATGATCACCCGAATATTCCCTTGCAGGTGGTATAAAAACAAATGCTGATCACATCGGCTAATTAATAATCCATAGGCTGACGGATGTCTGTTCTTCTCCCCTTCAGAGATTTATGACTTGACTCTAACTGGCCACTTCGTCATCATTAGAACCTTGTCAGTCTTTTGCAGTGCTGAGCTATAGCCATTCACTTTCATGTTGTCCCCTCAACAACAACATGCCGCTTATATACTGTGGGGTTTTACTTTAAACTGCAGCAAGTTTGAGTTTATTTGTAGGTGTCGATGTTGGTTTTGAACAAAAATGCTTTGTCTTCAAGCACATACAGTATTTACTAGAAATACTTAGAAATTGGGACTTTCTCCAAAAAACTGCACATTTACATATTGGGGGGGGGGGGGGGTGGGGGATATTTATTGAAAATACTGGAAAGGCAGAGATGCCAAGTTCTGGAGTGGTGAATGAGTAAGTTTTGGCCCTTCCAAACAGTTTACATTAAAATGTTAAAGATTTATTCTGGTTCTCTTAGAGTGAGACAAATTAAAATATGAAGAAAATACTCAAGTCTAGAGCAGTAAGACGGCAACCAAATGAGTGAGACTCACTTGGCATGTCTGGGAAACGCCACACTGTAATATTCCTTGAATGCCCAAACTCTACCATGGTTTAATTTGTATACCTCAATATCTAACAACAGATCCATGTTTATGATACAAGATGGTTGTAATTGCTTTTTGTGTTTTCAGATGTGTGTACAACTGAAGTAAAAGGCATAGCCCCACATTCCCAAGAAGTCTGCTTCAGACCATGCCCAGGTGACTGCGTTTTGTCAGAATGGACTGAATTCAGTCCCTGTTCACAAACATGTGGAGAGCGTCCTGGCAAGCAGACTAGGAGTCGACATGTGGTCAATGGCGGTAAAGTCAATTTACAGTGTTAAATTTATTGTAATGAATTGGATGTAAACAGAAAGAACATACTATGAGTTAGTTATTCCCAGCAAACAGTTAACATAACAATAATATTAGCATTGGTAACATTAGAACAAATACTCTGGGAAAGCATCAGGTTTCTACTCATATTACTGACAAAGTAAATGTTATAATAATCAGGTAATAGAGCATGTTTATATGTATATATATATGTATTATATTTCTGTAACCTATTCATATTGTAATCAGATTTTACCTGAATGTTATTTGATAAAATAACATTGTCAATATTCTCAGAAACATTCTGATGATCACCTGCTGAATCCTAATTTTGTAATGTTCCAATAACCTTTATATCATTTGCGTTTAAAGATAAATTGTTATTAGAACTATGAGTATAATCTCCAATTCTCCTTTTCAGACCCTAGCCTTGACCTCAGTACACAATGTCCCCAGCTGAGAATTGAGGACCTCACGGACACCCAGTTATGCGGAGACGAAGCATGTCCAAATTATGCTTGGAACACTGGACCTTGGACGAGCTGTATCATAAGCAAATCTGATGATCCAGGTAATCACAGTAAGGTTCTACAGTACAAAGACTTGTCAAAGAGCATGGCCCTATTAACATGAAGAAAATATGACATGTTGTAAATGATTATTGCATAATATAATAAGCTGATAAGTCTATAGGACTAATTAATGTTTTATTATAATATTTTACAAATTGTTATATAATGTATATATCATTCATTACAATATACTTTCACAGTAACCTGCAATAACAGTATGAAACATTCTGTGCTTTAGCTAGACACGAATCGTCACTTACTTTGTCTCTCTGAATGCCTGTAGAATCGCCATTTCCATGTGGAGAAGGGGTTCAAAGACGTCACGTGATGTGTCGCAAAGGCAACAAGTATGACGTAGCCAATCACCTCTGCGATAATATCGACATCATGCCACCCAAACATCGGTCTTGTGAAATACCTTGTCCAATCAACTGCCAAGTTTCAGAATGGACAGCTTGGAGCAATTGCTCTATCATTTGTGGCATGGGTGAGTTGCTATTACAAAAAACAATCAAAGATAATGTAAACAAAACAATGGCAACAACCCCAGGGTTTCAGCCAAAGCTGTCTGCGTGAACCAATGTCTAGCTGCTTTTATTCGATGGTGTGTTATGTAAGAATTTAGAATTAGAATCTTTTATAAATTGGGCTGTATAATCTTTATTTGGTACTAAGCATATCAAAAGTAATTTGTATTTGAATATTTGTCTTATCCTCTTATTTCAAGTAAACCAATATATATATCATGAATATGCTTCAGTGATGATGTTAATGCCAGAAAGGCTTTGCATGGAATTTAGCATGATATGTTCTCAACATCTGTAGAGATATTTCTTTGATCATTTCATGCTGAAAGTGCATTTTACGCAATATCTGTTTCCTCAGGCCTCCAGCAGAGGGAGCGTCAGGTAACCATGAGACCAAAAAGCTTGGGGCGACTGTGTCCCCACCTGGCTGAAAACAGAACGTGCACCCTGCGTGACTGTGCGGAGTTCAGTTGGGAGCCTACTCCCGTAAGTAATGACCATTTCGCTCATATGTAAGCCATTCCTTATACTTCGCAACTCTTTGAGTCTTGTGTCCTTTGCCGATTGCTTACAGCCTTTTCCATCGAGAAAGGATGCTTTTCAAGAAATGCCCAAAAGGATATAAATTGAAACAACTTCTTTATACCACTATCTCATGAATAATAGTGATCTTTTTCACAAGAGGTTGGACCTAATTTGTCTTCTTTTGCAGTGGGGCCATTGTCAGCCATTGTTTGGCATGCCGTGTGGAAGAGGGCAGCAGTATCGCGACACCGTGTGTCCCGCTGGCAAGGACTTGGAAAGTGAATGCGATAAGAGAAGTAGACGACCGCACACCATGCAGGAATGCGAACTTCCTTGTCAAGGTAAAAATTACCTGGCCTAACTTCATTAAGAATATTGCATTATGATACAAATTAACCTTCCTGACAGCAAAAGTAACATAACTATAACATTAGCTCCGGTAATGTTATGACAACTTATTCCAGGCAAGAATTATAATTTTCCTGTAACCTAAGGATATTATAATCGGGTTTTATTCCTAAAAGCTATTCGGTAACATTGTAGTGTTTTAAACATTCTCCAACAAATCTGATGCTTTCTTGCAGAAGCCTGGTAATTGTGACACTAGTATGTAATATTATCATAACTTATCTTGCAATATCCCATAAATTTCCTTTAATAATACAATATGCTTGGCTAATATCATTGAGCATTTAACGGTGACTGAACTTCAGTCAAAAATACTGAATGGTACAAGTTCTTAAGTGATTGCAGCCCACCCATAAACTAAACATTTATTTTGATAATTTCCAGGAGATTGTGTGATGAGTGACTGGTCAGAATGGAGCGTTTGTCCATGTGGCAAACAAGACTCAACTCAGACTCGCAAAAGGCAACTAATGGAACAAGCCCTGCCATCTGGGGAACAGTGTGGAGCAACTGCCGAGACCAAACCATGCAGCTGCCCTCCATACAAACTGGAGGTCGATGAGTGGACATCGTGCCATGTCACCCAAAATAATGCAACTTGTGGACCAGGTACCAATGAATATCATTTGAATGAATGAGTTTGATGCATACATGAAACTTTTTCTAATGGCTAGCATGTGTTTGTAGTTTTCTTAAATTTGTCTTATCTCACAGCCATCTAGTTAATAAATTAGATGTCAAATGAAAATCTGTTTACGAAAGTCAAACTATCCATTTAGTTGCCAAGTATCTAATTCACTGTAAACCACTTAAGAGAGTCCTAGCTTTCTAACCAGCATACCCATTTCAAAATGTTGGTGTGGTCATATGCATCAATAACATTTTCGTTCATTAATTTATCTAGGTTTACAGCATCGAAGAGTGAACTGCCTCGATTCCACGGGTGTTGTCGTCTCTCTCAGCCTTTGTGATTTGGGAGGTCTTCCACTGTCGCGCCCTTGTATCAAGGAGTGTGTGTCAGATTGTCAGTTAAGCTTAGCCACTTCTTGGTCACTCTGTAGTGATTCTTGTGGAATGAATGCTTACCAGATTCGCCAACAAGAAATATTGAAGGAAGCTAATAATCTTGGCGCTGTCTGTCCTTTAGCCGATGTAATGCAGCAGGTAAAGTTAATAAACTGTAATTGTTGGCTTGAGAGTTTATTTTTTGGTAGTGGTGGATAATGGATACTTCATTAAATATTAGTATCACCACGGCAGCTAGGAGTAATGAACCATAAGCTATGGCATGTAAATGATGAGCACTAGCAGCCCATGGAGCTTGGCTTTTGGTAGCAGAAATGTCTATTGTCCATCCATTTATTTCTGATATGAGATGTGCTCTGACTGACTTTGGACAGAATTGGTGCATTTGTCAAGACACATAACTGTATAACTGTAACATCCATAGTAAAAAGAAGGTCAGGCACTGAATTGGCAGTACTGTTAACCTGAGGACACAGCATTACACAGCCTGACCAAATCAACAAATGCTAATGTTATTCTCCAAGATGAATAAGTTGGTTTCAATTATACTTTCTGCAGAACACAACCTGCCCCACTGTGCCATGTTACACCTACCTATGGCGAAGGTCACCCTGGTCGACTTGCACTAATGCGCAAAAAGGTTGTGGACTCGGGATTCAGACAAGAGGGATTTTGTGTTATAGAAGTGATGGAGAAGAGGTCAATGAAGCAACGTGTCTTAATGAAAGTTAGTATGATAAATTAGTTATTGTCTTAGTCCGTGGTCCTAATCTTGTGTGCAACTTTCCTGCACTCTAACAGTAAGCTAAGGAGCAGCTGCTTTTTTAGTAGGGGAGGTAGTTGTGTACCCCTGGATCATAATACTATATCCTTAATGACCACCTGAGGTTTTGACCACTCCTAGTCAACAACCTCACCCCACTAACGGGATGCGAACCAACTACCCTACACAGGGTGACAGAGGGGACCGGATTCTACACCGTCTTGTGTGCAACTTTCCTGCACTCTAACAGTAAGCTAAAGAGCAGCTGCCCGCCAGCCAAGTGCTAGTAGGCAAGGTAGTTGTACCCCCGAATCGTAATACTATACTAATGGCAATTAATGCCGTTAGTCTGTCTATTCATTTAGACATTACTTGTTTCTTGATGTACACAACTTTGCATAGTTTTAAAAGACATCAAGCAAATCTTGCCTTAAAATATTATGCGGAAAAAGTGTAAAATGTTACTTTTTTTTAAAATCTTACTGTTTTTTAAATCTTCAGTGAAACTGCCGTCCTTATCACTCTCAGGAATGAGCCGAGAAGAGCAAGTCTCTTATGACCTTCACACTGAAAAGTCTTGTGGCAAACCATGCCCTGGAGATTGTCAGGTATTTATCATCATCTTATTGATATTTCTAGACTGACTCAGGGTGCTGGGTGTTTAGTAATTGAACTTGTCTTAAGGTCTCAACGAGTCAATTCAATAAGATTTTGTTAACTCTATTTTCATGTGCATAGTAAAGCAAGTAAATATACCAGATATGTTGAAAAATTAAAATGCCCTTTTTCTTGCTTATCCAGCAACCCTGGCAAGTGACAAGCATTTTCCTTAGAGGGCTATCCTTATCTTAAAATTGCAATTTTAAAACGTTTATTCCACTTAAGAGATATTATAAATAGACAAATGTAACAAGAGACAGTTCTGCAGGCATCACACACCATAATGGTGTTAACTGTTTTCCTGTTGTATCTCCTTCCAGATATCAGAGTGGAGTGACTGGGGAC
This sequence comes from Alitta virens, assembly GCA_932294295.1. NCBI lineage: Eukaryota > Metazoa > Annelida > Polychaeta > Phyllodocida > Nereididae > Alitta > Alitta virens. The sequence goes on from OW028581.1 coordinate 23,803,025, forward strand.
CTTGCTTCAGAAATTGCTCATCTAATCTTTCCAAGTCTTTCCAAGTCAGAACTAGGGTTGTGATCAAGACCTCAGAGGGTGGAAAAGTGTGTCCTAAGGATCTCATTGAATTCAGGTGTGTTTTACATAACAATGAGCAGGACGCAAGATTCTACTGTAATAAGTCGATCAGCACTGATTCTGTTTCTCATAAGTAATTCAATGAGTAGGTCCAATTTTGGACTGTATAAAATTTAATTTTTCATATTTTCAATATTATAGATCCTGTCCAAGAGATGGGGCAATGTGTCCAATGTTTTTCTGGAGAGGATCTCCATGGTCAAGCTCTGGCGAACGCCAAGTGCAATGTCTCGCTGCAGGTGAACAATTTTACTGAACTTCAAATTCAAGACAATAACACAATTATTAGTTAATTGTTAAGAGATTTACTTGCATATTCCTCTTTTCCTAATAGTTGTCTTTTATATTTTTAGACACTGTTCAAGTGACAGGTGGATGTCTAGATGAGGATCGACCATCTTCTGATCTCTCTTGCTCTCCAAAATGTCCGCTGTTCAGTGCCTGTCGTGATGGGCGTTGTGTTTGCAAGCATGGTTTCAAGGGTAAGTCACATGCCTTGTGGCAGCGGAATTAATTGCCAAAACAGGGTCTCCCGACTATATTTTTTATGACAATTAATGTACTAAATTAATGTCAGATAAATTTGTTGTCTGTCTGTCATTTGGAGAAAATAAATATTCAGTAAAATTATAATGTAATTAGATATAATATAACCGTAGGGGAACCTATTAACATGAAGGTCTCAATATGTCAATGTGTGGAATGAAAAAAAAAAAGTTTTTTATTATTAGGTGTGAAACAAGATATAAATTTGCCAGATGTTACTGATATATTACTGTTACTTATCACAAATTAAATACAATAGTAATAGTGATATCAAAGGTCTTGTCATGTTTGCAAGAACTGCTTTTGATCATGTTGATTACTCATTCTATTTGCAACAGATGCAGGCAAACAAAAATTGGAATGCTTGCCTGAATTTGGCTGCGAAGCAGATGCACACTGTGTAGTCAACCACACTTTCTGTGATGTTAAAAACAAGGAGTGCCTTTGTTTAACTGGGACCCTCCCAAAGGAAGGTAAGTGTGTTGCCAAATTAAACATAAACTAAAACGTGATTGATTACCAACTCCCTCATTCACTGCTCGTCAAACTTGTGTATAACTTAATGTAACTAAATTAATAGACCCATAGGGGCACCTGGAATGATAAAATGTGAATTATCAACTCCCGGACTTCTGTATGACTTTGTAACTCTGCAAATATGTTTTTATACTTTCATAATGTTCTTTTATATATTAATTCATCATGCAGAAGTTTAGAGTGGCACTCGTGGCTAAAATCGAGCTTGTCGTTTTGTGTATTCTTAGGTCTCGTCTGTCCAGTAGTACAAGGAGCTGGAGCCAGCAAGGATTCAGGCAAAGGTAGTATTATTATGACTTTTTTTTTCTCATTATAAATCTAGGAAATTTCAGAAGGACAAACTGTGTGTGTTCAGAAAAATATTGAATTGGTGGAATTTTTCACCATTTTTAGCAATGTCCAGTAATTCTAGACAATTCAGTGAACCAGGATCGAATTTTCGTTTTCCGACTTCATTATTAAAAAAAGACTGTAGACCATAGTCAGCCACAATTTAGGACCTCTAATTGTTTCGTGTAAACTCTATTTCTAATATAGTACGTCTTGCTATTTCAGGCCTTGCCTCACTCTTCTTGTACATCCTCGTTGGATCAGTTTGTGCCTTGGTTCTCATATCTTTCTGCCTTGTCTTGCTACTTTTCAAGTAAGTTTCGTAATAAATATTAATCATTTTATATTGTGAACAATACGCTGTTCGTTGTTTGACATGATACAAAGATCAAATGCGCACCACCATTTAACAGAGACTTTAACATGATGCCTCTTTTGTTTACATCCATTCAAGCAGGGCAAATTCTGTTCGAAAGGTATTTGATTCTGTATCATTGTAGTCTGGCCAGTTTATGATTGTAAATATACCTGTCTGTTTTGATCGCGCGGTTCTGGTTAATTGTGCTTTTTCTGTACCATTGTTTTTAATTGTCATTTTTGTGGATGGATACTTTGAAATTTAATAGGTTAGCAATTAAGTAGTTTTGTGTGCACACTTTCAAATCGAAAGCATAGAGAAATATATATTTTCTGTACTATATTTTTCCAATTTTGTATGATAGAAGTGTATACTACAACCAAACTTCGGTCCGCTATATTTTATCAATGTATAAAAGATAGTTACATTGCATTATTTGATCATTTTGCAGAAGAAGAAGAAAAAAGCGAGCAGCAAATGTAGTGCAGTACAACAGCGTTCCCACCGGAAATGGAGTGGCGAGTGGGACATTGAAGAAAAAAGACGATTTAGCGCAACCAAAAGACCCTGACGTTACGCTAATGTACAAGCAACCGATCAACGGGTCAGTGCCACACAGTTTGAACAATGGACACACTCCAACGAGAGAGAAACCATTTTTTGACAGTCCACTTTACAATGACCAGCGTCCAGAATATCCACACTATGCTGGTGGCACTCTACCACGACGGATACCCCAGCCACCACCCGAGGAAGTGCCTTTAACTTCCATATATGGAACAACGCGGAGGCCCACAGGGGCAGGTCAGAGGACGCTTCCACTGCCCCCTTCCCCACCTCTCCGAGGTGGGTCACCCTTTGGTAGTCGGTCTCCCAGCCCTCGAGTGGGTGTGGGCACTACCAGTACTTTTAAGCCACCTGATGTCCCAACTGTAGGACACACTAATCCTGGGTACCAGTTTTCCCCTTTATCTCCTGCCAATCTTCCCCAGTCACCATCTGCCTACGACAACATAGACAGGCAGATACTTAACAGAAGCTTGGAGGACCTGGGCCCTCCTCCACCCGTCCAGCCGAGACCTCCAGCAACTCGGTTGCCAAGGAAACCCCCTCCATCTCCACAACTTAGGACATCTTCGCCTTTGCCACAATCACCAGATGGCAGCTCGCAAGATATGAAACGCCATACGCCAGAGGGCGCCATAACGCAGCCTGGTAATTCGACCAATCACAGTGCAGCAAGTGAACGTTTGCCCCCTCCTGCACTGGTTAACAGCCAATCAGGGCCTCGCAAGCCCGCACCCCCACCAAAACCGGTGAAAAGGGTGCACTATGATCTCCCGCCACCCGACAGTGGAGAATCCAGCCCAGTGCCTCCTCCTTTCCCAACAGAAGGCTTGCATTTTGGTGATGGGGCCAGCTCCACCGAGGGTACACCGCGACAACGCAACCCTGCCAGTGCGAGACTGTTAGAATACTGCGATGAACTCATAGCTGAACTTCAAACAATGGCCACAAACTGACATACAAAATGTGTATAATTTGTAATATTGAAATAAGACTGATACTGTGTGAAATTGTATTGAATCTAATCATGGTGCTAATTTCAAGCCAAATCTGCCAAACCTGAAAAACTAGTTTGTTATATCGCGGAAAGCATTAAAATGTAAATGTTGCTCTTGACAAAGTGTGATGCCCGGAGCTTTCATGAAGTCTTTCTAGTCAAATACTGTCAATGAATTAATTAATTTCTGAAAATTTTGATTTTTATGTGAGGTGGTCGTTATTTTGCATAGTGACTTGCAAATCAGATGAAGACAATGGATGCAGTTGATTGTCATTATGTGTTAAATGAACAAATATAATGTGCAATTGCTTGTCTTGAAGGTGCTACTGTTATTATTGGATGTAAAAGTATGGTTATGTAATTTATTTTTGCAGGTTTGGATATTGTTATGTATACTAGTGTCTGTGTGAGCACGAATGCATTTGCATCATGCATAATTAAGGCTGGTTTAGAAATTCTTGAATGTAGCATGTTGCAGTTGAACTGTGACATTTTAATGTATTGTTATACATCTCTTTTGTACACAGTGATGTGATTTGTACAATGTACAGGAATTATAGGAATAAAATTGGATGAAACATGATTAGCATTTAACTGTTGATGTGGGCCAGAGGGTTGATCAAGGAAATGGACGTGATATGATAGTTATATTGTTTTAACGTGTTCACTGGTACCTAAAGTCGTTCATGTTTGTGCTAGCTATGGAATATATAGATAAGCCGTGTTGGCCACTGGGGTTTGAAGTCTTTGACCTGTGTTACCACCCTTGCCACAGTAAAAAAATAACCAAAAAACGAGAGGCCCTAGAATTCCATGGGCTATATACCTTAATATAAAATAGTCACATCAATTCCATGTGTCAACAAGGATCAAACTGGTGACATCTGTGTTGCCGGCTAATTAAGTTTGCACTGTTTTGGCTCATCAGTGTTACCACAACACATATCACTAATATTATTATAGAATTTAGCATCCCATTATAAATACTCAGCGGTGCTTACAAATGTACAGTAAAATCGATATAAATAAATGTAATAAAATATGATCAAAATCGACTGATCTAGCTATTGTCTCAACCATTAGGCCATCCAGCTAGCAATAGATTTATCTCAAGATCACTATGATCATACAATTTCTTTGTTTGATAAAAATCACAGGCTGTATAGGTAATGAAACCTTTTCAAAAGTTCCAACCAAAGAACAAAAAGTGTACCATTTTACGATCTAGGCATTAATTAATAACTCAAGACATGACATAAACGTCAAATTGTAACAATGGTTGTTATCTTTTAACATCCAACATAATAAATTACAAGTAGTATGCAAAGAAAACAATTAAATATATATGCATATGTAATGTCGCTTCACAATGCATCATTAACATTAGACCTAATGATTACATAACAGACAGTACGTTCCTGATGAGCATTAGGCAACTTTTTTAAACACTAAACACAACCAGAAAATATAAATCATGCTTAAGCATTGATGGGAAAGTTATTTCTTAACTTTCTCCTGGTGACATGCCTGAAAATACAAAACAAATGGATTGACTAGCATTAAATCTATCCCTCATTACACATATATTACAAATCTAGGATAATTACATCTCAATATTTACAATACCTGAATTGCTAACATCATTAGAAAGTAGTGGCTAACATCTTGATAAAGGCCACTGGCAGATGAATTTGGTGTTTCTTTATTCCTGCTCTGGTTATTCTCTTGAAGAGAAATGTCTTGAGCATCTTCTTTTACTGATTGGGGTGATTCCTGTCTTTGGAATGAAAGAAGTCTTGTCTCATCAAATGATTTTGATTTTCTGGGAGCTCTTGATCTTGACTTTTTGGCAGTTGGTTTGCTCTGCGCTGGAGATGACGTCTGACGTTTGCATTTCGTCAAACTGGTATTCAAAGATCGTGAACATTTAGAGTATTTAAGTCCTGATTTATCTCTTGCATTTTTATTGGAATTCTGAGAATTATTAATTGCTATATTCTGGTTATTGAAGCGTGCTGCTCCTTCTGACGTAACTAATGTTCCCAATTTGGTGTAATTTGTGGAAGCTCTCAATGTAGGAACCGCCTGCTTGCGAAGTTTGCAATCCATTGAGTTTTCTTTGTCTTGGTCTGTTACCAATTCCTCAGTGTCATTTATAACATCTGAATTCATTGAAGAAACCTGCATGTTATAACAGTTCATGGGGGCCATGATTGGTATGAATCCAGGTTCAGTAACCTTGATTTTATCTGTATTTTCTTCAGCGCCACAAGTCACCGTAGCTCCATCTTCGATCAGTGCCTCTTTACAATCACAATCTTGACAAATTCCTGCTTCTTTTGATGCATCTAGCTCAAAAAATTCATCTGCAGCACTCTGGTCAGTAAGTCTAAGGCTTTGTAAATCTTCTAGCAAATCGTCTTTCCTTGGAGACAGATCATTTAGTAGTTGCATTATCAGGCCACTGCTTGGTTTCAAGTTTTCAGGTGTGAACTTTTTGCTTCCGAGGATGCTGCAATTGTCTTCTATTGGGGCTTGACTGTTCAAAAAGTCTGCCATATTGCTAACATCTCCTTGAAATCTTTGAATCAGAGAATCATCATCTCTATTACCAACCATATGTTGGGAATTTTCTTGGCTTGAGAAGGTGGTAGCACTGTTCTCCAATGCATAGTTTTCATCTTGCAAAGAGGACTGGATAGTTACAGTTGATGATTTCAATGATGTGAAATTGTCAGACTCATCCAAGTTTGAGTTGCTCCAAGTGCTTGTTTCAAGTGGTGACACCTCCATTTCATGCTCAGGGCAATCCGCTAATTCTTCAGATGCATTAGCAATTCTTTCTCCTGAAGGATCGATGGTCTCGTTATGCAAAAGGTACAGCAGTGATGATGTGGATTGACAAGCTTCTGTGGATGGTAAATATGTTTCTTGTTCAAAAGCTTGCATGGTTTGTAATGCGGGCAGAGAGTCACCTCCTGTATTAGATTGAGAAGTTGCTATATTTATGTCTTCTTGTGTCAAATAGTTCTTGAATGCAGATTTCAATTCAGTATGGGGACCATCTATCTCCTTTTCAATAGAATTATCCAATGTGCTAGATCTGGTCGTCAAATTCTCGTAAATCATTTTCATAAGTTGATTTGTAAATGGGTCCTGATTCTCCACCACATTCTCAGCCTCTGTCATAATGGATTGAATTTCCTCATTTGGTTGAGCTCGTTCATTCTGATACTCTTCAGTGGTACTGCTCTCTAGCGTCTGTTCTGAATCGGAGCTGTCACATTCACAAGTTATCGCAGACTCGTCTTCAGAAATTCTGGGCACTGTTGGTGATTGATAAATGCCCATTGGATAACCATCATATTTGGTTCTCATATCTGTTTCTGATTTTGCAAAATACAAACAGTTGCTATTTGAAGTCTGCGAAGCTTCATCAATTTTCAGTGACCGTGGGTTGGAATTTTCTGTATTCGTCAAATCTGATTCTTGACACCTTGTATATTCAAGGTCATTGCAAACTTTTGGATCAACTTGCATAGCAGTGTAAGCCAGTGGATTGATGCAATCATTATAAGCAGATGATGCAACAATACCTTCAAAATTTGCATGACTGTTCCACATGGGTAGCTTCAAATCAGTCACTTGTCCACCATTACTTGCGTGTGGACCAAATAGAGAACAATTTGGCATGCACTGTTCAGTTCCAATTTTCATGCCATTAGAAACCTGTGGAGAATTAAAATCGTGATTGGAACATCTGTCATAACCATGACCTGTGTTGTCTTGGTATTGGTTGAAACCTTGGTGAACACCGCTTTGTTGGTTGAGCAATGATGAAGATACCAGGTAATTATCAGACATTACTCCGGGTAAGCTCTGGACCTGATTGTAATAGTAGTTTGGCAACAAGGTAACATTTGGTGGAAATGGACCGTAAGTGTTGCACAGTTCCGTCGGAGTGTTCCCTGCCCAATACACTCCGTTTTGATACTGCACAGGCGAGTATTGCATACCCTCTGTTGCAATGTCTGGCAAATAATGCCTCACTGGTGTCGCAAATATCTGTGGACACTGCTGTGCAACTGATGATAGACATTCATGTCTGTTACTTGTGAAGCAGCCAAGAGTCTGAGCTCTTTCTGTGGCTATTGGTTCTGTTAAATCCACAGGGTGGCACCATGTGTTGTGACAAACAACCCCTGGTGGTTTTATGTTGAAATCTCCCTGAGAACTTTGGCTGCCCCCGGCTTTCTGCATGAATGACACATCAGTGAATATAGGTGCATTATTAGCTCTCATAAAATGTGAACTGTTTGATGATCGGTCTCTGAAAGCAATATTTCCAGGGTAACTTGATTGGAATGCAGTGGGATTTGATTTCCACCTTAAAAGGTTGACATTACTGGCTGTCTGGCTGGCACCAAAAAGGTTCCTTGAAGCACTGCCAACTTCACTAGTTTCTTCTCCGTAGCTTGTAAATGTTTTTGTGTTATCTGCGATTTAAAGAATTAAATATCACATGAGAATAAAGGCAATGACACATTTCTTGTCGAGACCTTATGATTGTTACATCCACCTCTATAGGACAGACTTACTGATTTTAGATGCATTGATTAGACTCCCTGAAGACTTTGTCACACATCTTGTGAAACACTCAACCTTAGAATACTCAGCCAGCTTGACTTTTTTCTGTTAAAAGGGGCAATGAAGAGGACACATTTAGGTTCAGTTTGTGTACACCTATGCATTAAAAACAAAGCATAAGCAAACTGATTTTTGCACATCAATGATCTAAGTCATTTAAATACCAATGAAGGACTATACGGTTTCACAATTCAATTTATAAAATGGACATGCAAATGAGATGAAATTTGATGGCAGAAATATTACTTATACTGAAAAAATAAGTTAATGGTAACCTCTACACTCCCAATAGCCTCTAGCAAGGAAAGCTCACCCAGTGATCTCTTGCAGCACGCTTTCTCTTCCTGTGTACCAACGTCCATTTGAATCCGCGTCTCTTTTCGCAAGACTTCTTGAATCTGGTGCTGGTGGTCAGAGTATGTCGAACGTGCGGCTACAATTAAATTATTATATTATTAAAAACAAGTTCCGCTATTAATGACATAACATGCCAAAGGTTTCTTAAAACTTTCTGATAAAAGTTCACAATAAACCCAATATTTTTACAGTACCTGCCATCTTGCAGAATCCAGGTGCTTGTAAAATGCATAGTTTCCTCTGTAAATTAACAGAGCAAGTTCAGACATCTATCAAAATTTCATGATTACTTTATTGCGCGATCACAACAAACGAAGGAATAGAATTAAATGTCTTACGTGATCCAATCATAAATTTCTTTGACTGTGAGGTCTCCCATTTCCTTCAGAGCATCTTCTATCAGTTCAGCGAAGGTTAATCTTGGTCTTTCATGTATGTTTCCACCTTCAAATAAAAATTCATATTTATGTAATCAATACTATATGATTATGAATAATTATTGTTGATAATTTTCTCAAAGTTAGGTAATAATTTCTTTTATAAAAGTTTTATGCCCAATTAATTTATAATTGACGTTTTTACGTCGAAGGCAACAGTGTCAGTGTAGATATACCTCCTACTGAGTCCTCATCAATGGCATCATCAGCAGGACAAAATAAATTATAGATCGGTAGATCCATGCAAACCTGCATCACTGCCATCAGTACCTCGAATCATCCCCCCCCCCCCCCCCCATGTGGAAATTAGCTACGATACTGCCATGCAAACGTACTCCAAACTGAGGATAAAGTATTAACTAGAAGTATTAGTCATATAAATAAGCATAGATTTTATCCCACCTGTAATCGCAACTTGGTACTTTTCACACCCTGCAGCGATGTTCTCCGTCAAAAATTGAGACCCTGGAGACGCTGGCCATTTTGTCAGAGCCTGCAGAGGAGCGCTGGTTGTCCGTGAACTATCAAGGAATGGGGAAACGTTCAACCAAGGTCCAAACTCTGCAATTCCTCTGTTGTAAGGATTTAGTGAATATGGCGATTCTTCCATGGCACAACTTGCAAACATGCCCAAAATATAAAAACGAACTGGAGATTTTTGCAGACGATGACCTGCCTAGACGTGGATACCAAAGCAACTCGCCCTCTGATTGGCTCACAAGTCTCATGACGTAGTTATGCAGACGACAACAAAGGTTAGTTATAATGTAGATATCTAGTCTATGAAAAAGATCATGAGTGGCATTAGTGCAATTAGCATATATATATAAAGCCGAATTCTCTCATCACAATGATAATTGGCATTAAATAAACCAATTCTCCTCGTATCAAGTGAGGTCTTTTCACACCTGTTGTGTGGTAATACTAAATGCACTCATGACTTTTTACTTGACGCTCTAAAGTCTAAACCAGCACTAGGTATTGTTTATGCACTGTAATTTTACGCTTTTAGTCAAGTTTAGCAGTCAGTTAATTATATTGTAGTTCCTCCTTCTGTAGTTTTTTCTTTTTCTTTACATAAATAAAATTACGATTTGAACGATATCACTTGTTAGCTTGTTGTGCATTTTGACCAGAACAGTCTTCATTTAAGTTGTAATTTATTAGTCATTTGTCTTGCAGTTAGTTGAACTAGTCGGTCAAATTGCTTCAGTCAGTTGCAGTTGCTTTGCAGCTGAGTGATTCCTGGGTCAACCCCCAACCCCCCTTAAATCCACCACTGGGCCTACTATAGAATATACAGTAACGGCTTTATATATGAATTCAACATTAAATGAACATCAGCAAAGTTCGATAGATGATTTTTGCTAAATGTATGCTTCAGTGATTAAAACGAACTGCAGCATTGTCATTTACAACTAAAGCCCTTAAGTTTCAGCTTGAACTATTCGAAATAAAAATAAAAAAACAGCTAGGCCTTCCAGGACCTCTAAAATAAAAAGGGGAAAAATATGCATGGTTTAGCAAGATCAGTGAAGTTGGCTACCCGAACCTAGCTACCTGACAGCTACCCGGCAGCTACCTGAAGATGTAAAGTTAGCTACCCGAACCCAGCTACCTGACAGCTACCAGGCAGCTACCCGAACTTTCCATGTATATAACTCAAAAACATTTGAGTGTAATTTTTCCGTTTTTGCGCCAAAAGATACTTAGGGCAAAGGTTTACGTTCTAGAATTTTTTCGGAATTTTCTGAGCACGTCGAAGATGTGATAAATCAAAAAAATTTTAAAAATGAAGTTTTTTACCGTAACGCAAACGGTAGCTTTTTGGAGTGTCCGGTTGAGAAAGCGCCAGTAGAAAACAAAAATTAACTTTTGTGTCTAACTTTTAGCATAGACAAAACTAGTCTTTACAACCCTTAAAGGGGTCAAATTCATTAGTACTTTCGGGTAGCTGCCAGGTAGCTGGAATTTGGCTCGCCTCTTTTTTGCCGACCTCTCGTAAACGGTTTCACGGATCTTTACCGTTTTTGACACAAAGATACATTTGGCATAGCTCTACATTTTAAAATTTTTCCAGAATTTTCCGAAGCGTTACGGCTCTGAAATATCAAAAAACTCAAAACCAACCTCTTTTGCCGTAGCTGCGATTGTAAATTTACCGGTTGACCGGTTGGGACAGTACCGGTAAAAAACAAAAATTAACTTTTGTATCTAACTTTTGCAATATGTAAAACTGACCTGTGCACCCGTTAAGTGGGTGTAATTAGGCCTTAGATTCGGGTAGCTGCCAGGTAGCTAGCTTCGCTATCGCATATTCCTCGAAAACGGTCAAACGTGATTTTTCTGTTTTTGTGCCAAAAGATACTTAGGGCAAAGGTTTACGTTCTAGAATTTTTTTCGGAATTTTCTGAGCACGTCGAAGATGTGATAAATCAAAAAAATGACGTTTTTTACCGTAACGCAAACGGTAGCTTTTTGGAGTGTCCGGTTTAGAAACGACAGTAGAAAACAAAAATTAACTTTTGTATCTAACTTTTAGCTTAGACAAAACTAGTCTTTACAACCCTTAAAGGGGTCAAATTCATTAGTACTTTCGGGTAGCTGCCAGGTAGCTGGAATTTGGCTCGCCTCTTTTTTGCCACCCTCTCGTAAAAGGTTTCACGGATCTTTACCGTTTTTGACACAAAGATACATTCGGCATAGGTTTACATTTTAGAATTTTTCCAGAATTTTCCGAAACGTTACGGAGAGCCCTCTGAAATATCAAAAAAACTCAAAACCAACCTCTTTTGCTGTAGCTGCGATTGTAAGTTTACCGGTTGACCGGTTGGGACAGTACCGGTAAAAAACTAAAATTAACTTTTGTATCTAACTTTTGCAATATGTAAAACTGACCTGTGCACCCGTTAAGTGGGTGAAATTAGGCCTTAGATTCGGGTAGCTGCCAGGTAGCTAGCTTCGCTATTGCATATTCCTCGAAAACGGTCAAACGTGATTTTTCTGTTTTTTACCATAACGCAAACGGTAGCTTTTTGGAGTGTCCGGTTGAGAAAGTGCCGTAATGAAACAGAACAAACTATTGTGTGTAACATTTAGCGTACACAGAACTGGTCCACTCTCTGTCATATTCATACTCTGGTTGATATTTTTTTTTCCTACATCTTGATGCATTGTGTAGTTCTGCAGTCACTGTAAGTAAAGAGGTTTTTTTATGTCATTTTTTTCACAGACAATTAGAAAATCCATAATAAATTTATTTATTTTCTGGATTTTCTTTTGTGTGAAAAGGAAAAGCCTAATTTGATTTGATGCATAAGACTTTAGCTCCCCTGGTGGATGCATTTGGTAACTGCTACCTTTGGTACCTTAAAAATTCTAAATCATTTTCATCATCTTAATTATAGAATGCAAATACAAGTATGAACTTTTAGAAACACATTTAAATGCAAATGCATTTGCTTTTTTTCAAATGTAATACACCTAAAAAAAGTATCAAGATATATAACTATTATTTTTAAATTAAAGATTTAAAAATTGAAGTGGCCACCTATAGTGATGATTAGGAATTTCCACTGTATTATATTATTATATTATCCCTCTATAATCAAATCATGGTAAAGATGCTTATGTAATATTCTCACTCATTCATTAATAAATGCCAATGTTGCAACAAAATGTTATGTTTAGGTAATGTTTAACAATATTTAATTATTGTGTAGTATTCAAGTATTGCACCTGATATTTTGCTCAGTTTCACTGGGTGATTAAACAAAGACCACATGTTTGGCAAAATAGAGTTCTAAATCTAGCACATTTTTTAGGTCAACAATAGTCAATTAAATGTACTGTTTTGCTGAGCCCCTATTGTTAGGATTACATAAGAAAGGGTGAGTCAGTAGAAGGGAAATTCCTCTTCTCTATTGTGTTCAGATTTAGCATGACTTAATTGACCTTTGAAAAAATAGCCTAAGAATTATAATTTTAATAATAATAATTTTATAGAGAGAAATTGCATCAAAACATACCATAAAATATTTAAAATCTACGATGGATGGGTTAAGACATGCACTTTTTATTTTTTATTTTGTGAGAACGAAATAGTATTTCGTACTCACGAAATACATTAAACTGTTGCTGATATATGGCCAGAAGAATTACTCAGTCTAAATAAGTTGACCTGCATTCAACAGTCAATAATAGAATAACATATATAACACATTGTACAAGTGGTGTCAGTTGTTGCCCCAAATCTGAGTCTAATACCAAGGCAGATAGACAGACAGACAGATAGATACAGTATGACTCATATGGAATTGTCCATGTATCGCCGACTTTCGGCGAGACACGGAATGTCACGGATTATAACGGGGCATTGCGCTTACCCCCCATGGGATGCCTAATTGCTTTACGGGGCCTTTCTCCGACTTTTGCCGACCTGCGGGGACTGTCGGGGATATACCCCAACATTTCTTTTATCCCTTTTAACCCCATCAAAACCTTGGGCCCTTTAAGAGCAGGTGTTAGATATCATGGGGGAATATAGATATCATCGGCCTTTAATTGCGCAGAGGGGGTTGAAACTTACACCCCTGCAACCCTTTCATCACAGCATCACAGCATGGAGACAAGAGTAGAAAACCCCCTTTTAAGAGTTAAATTCCTCTCCACTAGAGAATTATTTTGGCTTTTTCCCCGTGAAAAGATGATTATTCTGAGCCAAGATGCACACTTATTTAGCTAAAAATTTGCATTTAAATGAGCAAAAACAGTTGTTGTTTAGCAGAATTCACTGATTTTTTAGGTATGAATAAGTGTAAATGTCACATAAATCAACAATCAATTACAGCAAATAGTGTAAAAATTATGGCTAGCATACATGTCAATCCCTGGTTTAAAAAAAAAAACCTTACTTTATGCATGTACAGTTTATGCATGCACCTATGTATACATGTATATAGATAATAATATTATTGCAAAGGAAAGGGCTTAATTCTTACACTTCCATGATATATTAAGCAGTTTGGTAATGCTTACCACACTGAAATTTATATAAAAAATACATGTATACTGTTTCCATCACAATTAAACCTGGTGATTTAATCTTTTTACATTGTATATGATTTACTATATTTCCGAATTTTAATGATCAAGATTTCAAATTATTAAAACCTTGTATTATCTCTGATTTAAGCGGAATGTATCATAACATTTTAGTATATATTAAACTTTGAGGGTTTTCAATGCAAGGTCACTGCAACAAGGGTGTATTATCACCCTGTCAGTGCCACAGTGAGGTATGTGACGGTCATTTAGGGGGTGATTTGTGGTAATAAAAGGGGTGATAAACAAGATAATGTGAAATTTCAGTGCCCGGGTTTCCACTCCTTCTACTCTTGTCTCCACGATCACGGCCCTTGATTGTTCATAGTAAGATCAAAGGGTGCTGTTTCTACTATTCTTGAGTCACAACAATAATTTTTCTCCCTCTTCATTTGATGTGACACTATTTGTATTGGGTAGCTTTTATCTTCTGGATTAAGACCATGTAAGTTTCATTGCAATGTGATCAGTAGATCCTGAGATATCTTTATTATCAATAAATTTAAATACATTAAACAGCATCTTTACCCAGTTCAAGCAAGATTATACGAAGTGATAACTGTGTTATTATTATTTAGAAATACATAGTTTAAACTATCATGCGATGTTTGTGTGATTGAATAAAGTTATGTTATCTTGAACAATCACAATATAAATACAATCTCACTAATAAAACCACTATCAAGACCACCTCTCTATTAACACCGTGTCACAATAGCTCCCAATTATCCACTGTTCAATCAAGACTACTGAACATATATATTAAAACCACTAATAACATCTCCTCACAATTTCGGAACTGTCAGCATTGTTATTTATGACGGCTACTTTGACTTTTTGTATTAGATAGACAGACAGACAGACCAACAGCTCGACCAACAGACAGCACGACAGACAGACAGCACGACAGACAGACAGCACGACAGACAGCACGACAGGCAGGCAGACAGACAGGCAGACAGACAGGCAGACAGACAGACAGACAGACAGACAGACAGACCGACAGGCAGACAGACAGCTAGACAGACAGCCAGACAGACAGACAGACAGACAGACAGACAGATAGATAGATAGATGGATGGATAGATAGATAGATCATGTAGATAGATAGATAGAAAAAACTTCATCATAACTATGGTTGCTATAGCAACGGCAAAGACAGAGATCAGAGATAGAGAGGAGTAATAGCCTGACTAATAATTTTGTGACTGACCAGCGACCAATGGAGTCTCTTAATTGTGACTCCATGAACTGACTATATATGTGATATACTGACTATATACAGCCTAAATGAATGAATGAATGAATGAATGATTGAATGAGTGAATGATTGAATGAATGAATGAATGAATGAATGATTGAATGAGTGAATGAATGAATGAATGAATGAATGAATGAGTAATACAGACTCCATTTGTTATAAACAGCACTTGACAAACAATTGACACCTGTTTCCTGCATAAAATCAATCAATCAATCAATCAATCAATCAATCAATCAATCAATCAATCAATCAATCAAAAACATTCAGGCAAGAGACCTACATTATTTTTCAAGTGAAAGCCCTTATCTAGTCAGTTAGTCAGTCAGTCAGTCAGTCAGTAATTGACTGCACCAAAGCTTGTTTAAAATTCTTTGCTAGCATTATTGATACAGCAGTCAGTCAGTCAGTCAGTCAGTCAGTCAGTCGGTGTTATAATATAGCTCTACTTATTTAATTTAACTGTTGATCCATTTATTTCCATTAACTTTTTTTTTAATTTGTTTTTTTTTGCCATTTATTATTTTGTCATGCTGACACATGTATCAATTTGATATTTTTCTGTCAATAAAAGTCTATAAAAATCTATATATAATATTAAACAATAATTCAGGAATGTGAACAAACTTTTTTAAGGATTATTTTTTAATTTTTTAAATGCAATAAAATGTGTTTAATGTGAAATTCAGGGTGAAAAGGAATAAATACTGACAAATGAGAATGCAGCAATATACATCGTATGTGACCTACAACTCAATAAGGTCACACATTTTCTGTTTTCTCTTGCCATGGGGGGGGGGGGGTTACTGGTCAAATTGCTTGGCCCAGAAAGCGCATGAATTTCTTTTAAACGTTAAAAATAAACTATACTTAACTTTAAAATATTGTACACTAGACCTACTTATGGACTCTGGAGGTCACTTAAATGTTAGTCTTTTCTTAGTTCTGAAACTTTTGTTAGTTTATCTTTGTATTGCTTTTAGCTTGCACATTATTATGTTCTATGCACTTTATACTTTATTGTGTTGTGTGACTTAATATCTGTATTGATAATCTTTAAAGATGCACATGTGTTTATGCGTTTTTGGGGCCTTATCTATTTAATTGGCGTCCCTTGGCCTGGGGTCAGCTCACCCCCTCTCTGCTCAGTGCATTGTCAGCAGCGGCAGCATCTCAAAAAATTCACCCCCTTCCATACCATTACACAGATTTACTTTAAATGTATCTACAGTGTCCTTAATGATTACCTTTTATTTGTTTGCCTTGGTTAAATAAAAGCCTCAATTAAGAAAAAAAAAAGAAAAGAAGGCAGTTCGTACTGATCGAGCCAACCTTTAAATATATTCAATAAATAAACATATAACAAACATAATGCCTAGTATGTTTTGATCACTGTTAATAATCCAATTTCTCATGACTTCACAACAGATCATGTTAGACAAAATAAAAAGGCTGAATTATGATGTCATATCTCTGTATCTTGTGAATGTAAGTAGTCTAAAGCAGGGTATTAAAATGTTCGTGCTTTATAACAGAACTCCAATAATGTAAAATAAACCCTTGAAATTTGTAAAGTCATGGAGTCATGCATTTTACCCCTGCATTTAAAGTTATCGGAATGTAATAAAATGGAAATCTGACACAGATTAGAAACACATGTGGCTGATAAGGGAAAAGGGCTGCTGACCAGCCTCCACAGCAGCCCACCATCGTCATATCCGTGACAAGGGGCAAGGAGGCGCGACGAGCCACTACAGGCCGACACCATCCGCCAATCAATTATAGCCAATTAGTTAGGAATGTCTATCAGCTTTGCGGGGCCTTTCGCCGTGTGTTGGGGCGTTTTGGGGTGATGTCGGCGAAATATGGACAATTCCATATGAGTCATACTGTAGATAAATAGATAGATGGATAGATGGATAGATAGATAGATAGGTAGATTGATTGATTGATTGATAAAGATCTATCTATATATATATATATATATATATATATATATATATATATATATATATATATATATAGATAGATAGATAGATAGATAGATAGATAGCAGAAAGTGAACTTAGTGCAGCCCATTTAGGCAAGTTCTTTCCCACTCACAAGGGTTGATTGATCAACTGAAAGAGAGGGACCCATGCACTTACGTTACACATGTATGGAGAATTTTATTTGCTTAAGCATAGACACCAAGTACAAGGGAACATCTCCAAATGCCATTCAGCTGAGAAGTTGCACATGAAGATTGCCTGGAATGGGGGAAAAAGCATCTTATCCTATCCTATCCTATCCTATCCTATCCTATGCTATGCTATCCTATCCTATCCTATCCTATCCTATCCTATCAAGCACACTATATGATATCTTTATCTGCATACATATATTAGCTGGATCAAACTGTATTTGCAGAAGCTCTTAAAAATATGTTAGCCTACACCACAAGTAGAAAAAGATGACAAACAGGATACCAGGTTATTAAATCGAAAAAATAAAATTGGCTGCAGCTATAAGACAAGAGGGGACTGCATGCTTATAGGCCTACATAATGTAAGTCATGAAATCAAAGTCATTTGACCAGTGGTGGAACTCCCTTGATCTGACCCCATATCGCCCCCCCCCCTATGTGGCTACACCCTTTCTCTTCAGTAGGGGATAACCTAATTTATCTACAACCCAGATAGATAGATAGACAGACAGATAGGCCTCAGTATCACAACAGAAGAGCATGACCAGACATAGGTTTTCAATCAAATGCACTTAACGAAACTGCAGGGGTGGGGTTGGAAATGTTTGGTGGGGGTTGGGAGGAGGGGGGTGGGTCTAATTCTACCTTTGATGTACCCCAGTGTCCTCTCCTGGTCTAATTTCTCCAAGCCATTACTAAATTAACAGTGTGCATTTTTCTTGTGTCTTATTCTGTTTAAAAGAAGGTAACTTTGATGGGTTCACTGGAAAACCAGTGTCAGTACTTCTTGGATCTTGTAGGGACTAATATTTTGTCCAAACAAAATAAGTATTTTGTTTGAACGAATTAGTAATTCATTATAACGAAATACTATGTCGTTATAACGAAATACTGCATGAATACTATTTCGTGAGAACGAAATAAAAAAATAAAAAGTGCATGTCCTAACCCAGCCACCGTAAAAGTCAGATAAAATGCATCATTTAAAATGAGATAAGATAAATGATATTAGAAAAGAGATCATCAATACATTGGACAGCTTATCAAATAGGTAACACAAGACACCATGGGGTAAATGTCTGACATGATGTGTACTAAAAATACCTCAAAGTGTTTCAATGCACACTTTAATAGCAGATAATAATATAAGAAACTTGATGTATATACAACTCTTATTGATTGAGTAATTGACAATTTGAGCAACATTAACCTATACAATAAATGCCACTTTTTCATTCTTTTGTGAAGACTTTTTAGCTAATAATTGTTTATCAATTTGTAATGAACTATCAACTGTGTGAAATTTTTAATCTGTGTAAGTTATATTACAAGTAATTAATTATAACTTAGAATATTAGTATGTGCTTATTTTCAAGTCTTACCCAAACTAGCATTTAGAAAGACATTTGAAAAAATGCAAAATGTTTTAAAATCAAATGCAAATGTAAATATTCAGTTTAAAAAATGCAAATGTAAGGGCAAATGTTTGCAAGTGCATATGCATTTAAAATGCAATGCAAATGCGGCATTTGTAACTGTCTCTGCTCGGGATCCTTGAATCTTCATACTCACCTCTGTAGATTGCTTCACAAAAAGCATGAAAATATCCTTATTGTTTGGATTTGTTTTCCTCTGTGTTGTAATTCTGATGACTTTCACAAAATGCACAAATACTCTTAAAGATTAAATGAGTCTATGGGTATAAATTGAGTATGAATTATTGTATGAAAGGGGGAAAGAACTTTTGTTCTCAGTTTGTGATGTCCATGATGTCCTTGTCAACATTTTGGTTTCCAGATGAAAGCAAAAGTTACCGGGGGAGTATCGCATTGTGGCTTAGTATGTAGGCAAACATAGCTGTGCGACAGCTTCTCAATGTTTTTGGGCTGTAATTTTATCCTACGCTGGCCTTATTCGCCGATCACATTGACTTGAATCATCAGAAGAGGTTCTAGCCACAAGATGCAGCCCTCCGAAAATGGCGGGAAATGCTATCTATCTATAACTTTTTACTTTCATCAATCAGACTATGCTTAAAATGATAAAAATTGTTTAGATTTAGATCTGTGAAAATAGCTGTCATAAAAACTTTTTTACTTACAGTGACTGCAGAACTACACAATGCATCAAGATGTAGGAAAAAATATATTAACCAGAGTATGAATATGAAAGAGAGTGGACCAGTTCTGTGTACGCTAAAGGTTAGACACAAAAGTTAATTTTTGTTTTCTACCGGCGCTTTCTCAACCGGACACTCCAAAAAGCTACTGTTTGCGTTACAGTAAAAAACGTCATTTTTTCAATTTTTTTGATTTATCACATCTTCGACGTGCTCAGAAAATTCAGAAAAAATTCTAGAACGTAAACCTTTGCCCTAAGTATCTTTTGGCACAAAAACGGAAAAATCACGTTTGACCGTTTTCGAGGAATATGCGATAGCGCAGCTAGCTACCTGGCAGCTACCCGAATCTAAGGCCTAATTACACCCACTTAACGGGTGCACAGGTCAGTTTTACATATTGCAAAAGTTAGATACAAAAGTTAATTTTTGTTTTTTACCAGTACTGTCCCAACCGGTCAACCGGTAAATTTACAATCGCAGCTACGGCAAAAGAGGTTGGTTTTGAGTTTTATTGATATTTTAGAGCCGTAACGTTTCAGAAAATTCTGGAAAAATTCTAAAATGTAGACCTATGCCGAATCTATCTTTGTGTTAAAAACGGTAAAGATCCGTGAAACCGTTTACGAGAGGGTGGCAAAAAAGAGGCCAGCCAAATTCCAGCTACCTGGCAGCTACCCGAAAGTACTAATGAATTTGACCCCTTTAAGGGTTGTAAAGACTAGTTTTGTCTAAGCTAAAAGTTAGACACAAAAGTTAATTTTTGTTTTCTACTGGCGCTTTCTCAACCGGACACTCCAAAAAGCTACCGTTTGCGTTACGGTAAAAAACGTCATTTTTTCAATTTTTTTGATTTATGACATCTTCGACGTGCTCAGAAAATTCCGAAAAAATTCTAGAATGTAAACCTTTGCCCTAAGTATCTTTTGGCACAAAAACGGAAAAATCACGTTTGACCGTTTTCGAGGAATATGCGATAGCGAAGCTAGCTACCTGGCAGTTACCCGAATCTAAGGCCTAATTACACCCACTTAACGGGTGCACAGGTCAGTTTTACATATTGAAAAAGTTAGATACAAAAGTTAATTTTTGTTTTTTACCGGTACTGTCCCAACCGGTCAACCGGTAAATTTACAATCGCAGCTACGGCAAAGGAGGCTAAGTATCTTTTGTCGCAAAAACGGAAAAATTACACTCAACTGTTTTTGAGTTATATACATGGAAAGTTCGGGTAGCTGCCAGGTAGCTGTCAGGTAGCTGGGTTCGGGTAGCTAACTTTACATCTTCAGGTAGCTGCCGGGTAGCTGTCAGGTAGCTAGGTTCGGGTAGCCAACTTCACTGATCTGGTTTAGCAATGGTATCCATATATATCCATATAATTCCACTATTTACTATTCCATTCGTGGCCATGAATTTTTTGCGCATAACTTTACAGGCATTGCCTAAGTTTAAAGACAAATGTTGGTATTCAGTCTACCACTGAGAATGCCATGAAATTTTGTACAAAGTTAAAGCAATTGTTTTTTGTTAAAAATAATGAAAGAAAAATGGGGGGTCACCATAGTTTAAAAAAAATATTGTCTGACAAATACCAATTGCATGTTAATTCAATGAGAAAATTTAAAATAATATGTTTCCAAGCATAAGAATGGGTTTAAATGCATTTTCACCACTGATTTTGTTCCCATTATTGTGTGAATACTAAGTTATCCCAACATCTTTTAAGAAAAAAAAAGGTATAGGTCACCATCAATATAATGAAGCTGTATGACATTGAATGTTTGTCCCACTGCATCTGGCCCCTGGTGGTAAAAACGAAATTGATTTGATAGTTCTTGCATATAAATGATATATGGGACATTTTTACTGAGTATAACACTTATTTTCATAAATAAAACATAAAAGTAGACTATATGTGCTAGTTCTGGAACTTAACCCCAAATATAACAGAAAACAGCAGAGGCAACTGGAGTGCCATCTGTGTTTTTGTCAATGCTTGAAAGTGAAAGATTATACTGAAACGTTTTCTTCCGAAAGGCGGCGCTACGATTCGATGCAAAGCACCGGCCTTTCTCATAACCGATTTGCCGCTCCCCCAGAATCGGGGAGGGAAATGCTTCCGCGCGTCATCTGCATACAAAGTAGTGCAATTATTACGCCTTATTTCTTTCTTTCAAGAAGCCCCTCACTGTGAAATTAGTTCAGACGATTTCTTTTGACTTAAACTCTTCTAACGTCATGAAATTGAACAACTTTACCGTGGAATTCCACCCACTGCAGAAGGTATTATTTTCGTAAAAGGCACTGAACAAGCATTTTAACGGCGTTGTGACGCGTTGTAACGGTGTTGCGAAGCTTATTCAATGATCCATTTTTTACGTTATCCCTTGATGCTTTGCGTGAGTTCTCATCGGACAAGCGCGGTCTTTTGGCAGAAATTTATACTGAAATGCTGCAAGAAACCATTGCAACAGCGCTTTTCGTAATTCTCACAAGAGGGCGCACTTGTGTTTATGACGATCTACACAGTTTGGTGCTGATGATACACGCATTTTTCTTTAATATTATGTATTTCATTTATGATTATTTTGTTCAGGGAGGGGAAGATATTTTCTGGCATTTTGATAAATATCCCACGTATTCCAAAAAATGTTTTATATTTGGTGTCAAACATTTCATGACTACATCATTTATCCACAAGAGAAAAACGACAAGCAAGGTTTTGCATTTTATTTACAAGATATAAAATATCATTCAACATTATGATTAAACTCTCAACACATGCAATAATATTTCATTTATACATTTCATATACAACAATTGCAGGCTTTCAGGCTCTTTTTATCCTATAATTCACAGTAAAAGACTTTTATTAGACTTTCAAAAGAGTGAAAGAAATAGTGCTATAATTTGCATTATTAAAAATCATTTCTATAACATGTTCAACAGTTAATGACTTCTTTGAACATAAAATAACAGATACCCTAAATGGCTGTCTGACATTACCTAAACTATTTCAGAAATACAAGATATTTAGATAGCCAGATCAAACATTACATAGGCTAGGTAAAGGCTAGTGTATATCATATAATATTATTTTGTCTGTAAATCGATATTGGACGAACAGCAAATTTGGCACAGGAAGGCGGAAAGGGGAAATGTACAGGAATATAAGTGAATTCAAAGAATTTTAAATCATTGTGAATCTGCAATTGGATTATTAAAATTTTCCAAAGCATGTTTGGATGGTTTTCAGGCCAATTTCCGAAAGGATTCATTTGTAATCAATGTATGAATGACCGAAATTTTCTTCATATACATAATTATGCCATTCAGGTAGAAATTCCCAAAAAGCATGCTTATTATATAAATAATGTATAGACTTGTTTGCAGCTTGTATGGCAGATGCTATGTTGTAATGTCCATAAATATATCAACTGGAAAGTGGTTGTGACATATTTGCTGTTGGAAGCATTTGTCCCTTGTTTATCACATTTTGGAATCTTTATCACACTATTACTGATTATCTGAACATTTTCAAACAAAGACAACTTTATTACAACTCCATAATTAAAAATTGCAGTTTCACAGTGATTTATATTAAATGAATTTACATGAAGAGCCATGCATGATAGAATAGTTTACAGGAGGTGATTGCTACTTAATAGTACTTATCTCACAGATTTTTTAAGTTTCAGATTTAAACTACAAACCCGGCTTAGCAATATCATCGAAGCAAGATTTAGTGCATCCACTATCATACTAATGTGTTTAAGTTCTATGTAGAGATTACGGAACACTTTGCATTTCTGACTAGTAATATGATTAATACTGCAGTATCACTATGATATAATCTGCTATTGTAAATTATTGGGATATCATAGAAACTTGCATAAAGCATATTCACTTGAACCCTGTATCTCAGAAAAACTTTCAACAATCATCTTTTGGAGAATATGTACATTGATAATCATGCATTACAGTCTGTCAATGAACTTGTTATACAACCAATGAACTTGTTATACAACCAAAATATCAGCATAAGAGTTTCACTGTAAAAATGTTACTGTAATATTCACAAAAAACTGCAATCAACACTGCCACAGTGGACATACAAATTACAATGTATTTCCCTTATTTTTCGACAATTCCTTGCAATTATTATTAGCGAGTAATATTACAGTAATTTTTTACAGGGTAACAATAGATATAGATTTTGGTTTATAAAAAAAGGAGCAATTCTTCCTAAAGTGACAATGACTTGTAAATTATTTAAAGAAAAACAAATGCTGAAATCTTCACAAGTATTATAGTTAGTAGACTAATTAGACTTACACCAGATAAATAGACAGCCTAATAGCCATGAATTGAACAATAAAATGATAACTTGGATGGTGTACATGTCCATAAGATATCTAGCTTCTTCGAATCTATTTTAATAAAAGGTTACATCACAAACTAAAGATTAAAAGTGTGAAATTCACCCCTAAACAATGCCTTACAAGCCTGTACTGTAAGCCGATTATTTGACATTAATACATATTGTAGCAACTTGCAAATAACACATAACGTTTAATACACAATATAACAATGTCATTATTAATTATGTATTATCATTTCCATTCAAGTGAATCATAGAAGAAAGAGGAAACTCTCAATTGGGTAATGTTTTCTGACAACATGTTTGGCTATAATTCTGGCTTGTCCTAATCTGTACAAAGTTTGAAGTCTCAGCAGACTCCTTGAAATTCACCAAAGCTGACGGACACTTTCAAGCCAATTTTTCTCGTGATTATTTTACTGACTCATTTATTATTTTTTATTTATAACAATGGAATGTGAAATTTATTAATTAGTAACTTTAGAATCAATTTTAGTTAAAACACATGTTATTTTTACGATAGGCTAGCTACTGGTTCAACTGCAACAGCTAGCTTCCTAAATTTAAAGTTCTATTTTACACTTCTGAGCTCATTCATTCTTAACCAGCATAATTTGTAACATTTTCACTATAATATCACATTAAGTTTTTGTTTTGGCAGTAAAATTATGAGGTTATGTTATAATAATTAAAATCACACCCACATCTCGACTTAATTTTCACATCAGTCATAAAAATATACAGGAATATTTTAGCACTAGGAACCATACATTATCCTAGAATGATAAGTAGTAAACCGTCATATTGAACAAAATTCATTCGTCCAGATCATTCACCAAAATAACCTATTCGTCGACTAGATAGACATGTAAGTAAAGGTTTAAACTAAATTTTTTAAGTAGGTGCGATTGTGCGACATCATCTAGTATAACTGAGATTTCTAAATTTTTCTTAACAGGTGGCAATTTCTCGACTCCAAATGAAAATCAATGGAATAAGTGAGTCCTATATGAGAAAACATAAGATAGATACATGTCTATTGTTCACCCATATGCGAACTTGATTTTCAAAGAATGCATCAAAGTGATGCATAGACATTGAGTTATAATGCTAGTATTGTAAGTAGATATTTACATAACTATGAGAAAATGGTAGTTTACCTTGTAAAAACTAATAAAATATCCCAAAAGAATCTCTGTGACAAATGAAAAGACCACAATAAGCTTATCGATTTCAATAAAAAGTCTATGGGTTGCCCAACCAATCCCGATGCAGACGATGCTGATTTTCTTTGATCGCTTTTCGCAAAACTTCGGAAAAACTCATCACTTTCTTCAAATGCGTGTTTGGTTGGTGAGGGTATTTTGAATACGTTCGTGTAATTTTCAAAATCGACTGTCATTGGTTGTTTCTGCCACCAACGGTCCTCTGGATGGACTCCTGGTAAGGAGGCATTGTGACTGTGGCGTTTTCCACCAGAGGCTCCTCCATCGACAGAAGGCTCCTCTGGTGGATGGCAAACCCGACTAGATAGGAATGGTGTGTATGTTGGCCCTGCTGCTGAAACTGGAAAAGAAAAATAAGAATAACATTAGCCAAATAAATGTATATGTACTTTGAAGAACCCTATAATTGATACCATCCAATATCAATACCACCACAATACTGTATACAATTTTAAAAAGTTCCACAATAAGGTTACTTTTATATTAAGACCATTTCAGTGAGACTACTTTAGTGATTGCAAAGGCTATTAGCCCACTTCGGTGATTCCAACAATTTATTACAAGCAGATTTCCACACTATGTTAACAGCGAAATGATGAAAATCGTTTCGGGAGGACCACTTCAGCTTACCATCAACAGTGCAGCGGCCTCTTTCGCAAAAACCAAAGCCTTCCTTGACCGGATAACAGTCCATGTCTGTGAGGCAAGGACTTCCTACACGTTCTGAAATAAAAAAAAGAATACCATCATTTTCAACTCCGCTTATACAACATGTTTTGATACATCACATGTGCACAGTGTCATATTTGCCAATGGGCAAAAGAGCTCTTTGAATCTCTTTGATCAAATGACTCAAAATGCATTTGTGGAATTGATTATTGATAAACTAGCATACAGTAGTGGGCTTCAGTACCAATTCAGAATACACCTTTAAAAATGGTATCATGTGTAGAGACAGCTCTGTCTATCTAGTAACGTTTGTCTGTCTAGTTGTGCTTCTCTGTGTCCTGTTATCAGGACATACTTCATACAGAGCTAGGCACATTTAAGAGAAAGATGTTTTTCATTGAGTGCGCAGTGTAAAACCTGCAACCGCAACATTTAGGGAACCACCATATTGGAATTAGGTGAGCAAGTGGATGAGAAGAAAAATGAACAGTCAAACATTTTCCATAGATTCGCCTGTTAGTCATTAGGAGAATTGGGCAGCATTTTTCATGCCATATCCATCACACACAAGCCAAATGTTTGTCAAAATTGCACAAATGTAGATGCGTTTGCGCCATACTGGACGCGGTTCCAGGAAGGCAGCATCCACCAATGTGCCCTTTTTTCCTGTTTTTTTTTTTCCATCATTCATTCCTTATTACTTCTTGCAACACTCATTAAGGAAAATTTATTGATGTTGGTATACATAAATAGTGAGGTCATACATTTGTGAGCAGGTGTGGGTGCTAGTTGTCTCACAAACGATTTGTGACAGCTCTGGTAGGCACATTACTGCTTAATTACATCTTGTTTGTTCCTGTCATTGTGATACTTTGATTCATTGTCTTCCTTTACCCCACTCTGGCATATGTACTAGGCAGGCAATGACCAAAGATGTAGTCATGCATTTCATAGCAGGTGCTTGTTATCTTACAAAAGATCTGTCACAGCTCTGGTATATATTTTTAATACTATGTCTGATTCTGTCACTCTGTCTCACTCACTCTCTTTTCCTATACCAAAAAGACAAGCACTGCACAGGTGTTTGTCATCTTACAAAACATCTGAACATTGCAGCTATAGTAAATTTTAATCATAGCCCACTTTTAAGTTTTGGTCACTCGCTCTCACTCATTCTTTCTCTCTTCTTAATAAACAAGTACTACAAACTCGGAAGGCATTGGCCATTGATGTAGTCGTGCATTTGTTAGCAGGTGCTTGTAATTTTTCAAAAGATCTGTCATAACTCTGCATTTTATTACAAAAGAATCGTTTCTGTCATTCCTTCTTACTCTTTCTCTCTTTCTATACCAAAGAAACAAGCACCACATACTTGGTAGGCATTTGCCGTTGATGTAGTCGTGCATTTGTTAGCAGGTGCTTGTCATTTAACAAAAGATCTGTCATAACTCTGGTACGTTTTATTACAAAAGAATTGTTTCTGTCATTCTGTCTCACTCTTTCTCTCTTTCTATACCAAAGAAACAAGCGCCACGTATTTGGTAGGCATTTGCCGTTGATGTAGTCGTGCATTTGTTAGCAGGTGCTTGTCATTTAACAAAAGATCTGTCATAACTCTGGTACGTTTTATTACAAAAGAATTGTTTCTGTCATTCCGTCTCACTCTTTCTCTCTTTCTATACCAAAGAAACAAGCGCCACGTACTTGGTAGGCATTTGCCGTTGATGTAATCGTGCATTTGTTAGCAGGTGCTTGTCATTTAACAAAAGATCTGTCATAACTCTGGTACGTTTTATTACAAAAGAATTGTTTCTGTCATTCCGTCTCACTCTTTCTCTCTTTCTATACCAAAGAAACAAGCGCCACGTACTTGGTAGGCATTTGCCGTTGATGTAGTCATGCATTTGTGAGCAGGTGCTTGTCATTTAACAAAAGATCTGTCATAACTCTGGTACGTTTTATTACAAAAGAATTGTTTCTGTCATTCCGTCTCACTCTTTCTCTCTTTCTATACCAAAGAAACAAGCGCCACGTACTTGGTAGGCATTTGCCGTTGATGTAGTCATGCATTTGTGAGCAGGTGCTTGTCATTTAACAAAAGATCTGTCATAACTCTGGTACGTTTTATTACAAAAGAATTGTTTCTGTCATTCCGTCTCACTCTTTCTCTCTTTCTATACCAAAGAAACAAGCGCCACGTACTTGGTAGGCATTTGCCGTTGATGTAGTCGTGCATTTGTGAGCAGGTGCACGTCTTCTTGCGAAGGTCCACGGCATACAGGTCGCAGACGTCCCCGCACTGAAGGCCTTTAGCTCCATCACACACGTACCCCTGACCTAGGCTGCAGGCCTGGTCCATTTCCAATGCTGAAAAGGCACAAGAAGGACACCGCTGGCATAAATCATCCTCAAATAACGAGTGCAACTGATGCTGCTAGAATTGCAAAGGCTACATGTCATTGGAAACAAGTGCAATGGTCAATGTGACACTGAACATGCATAGACTAGTCGAATTGGCATTAGTTGTTCTGAGCATTCGGTAAGCTTATGATCACTCCGTTCATACTTTGTACCATTAAACTATTGCTCAACGGTAAAATTATATTTTTATTCCCAAATTGCAGCTTTATCACCTGAAATACCGATTATTATAAATCATTTATTTCATTCACTAGTGTACATGGAATATTTGGTAAAAAGGAAATTTTAAATTAGGTAACAGTCACATTGTACAAATAAAGTCCATCATAAAATCAATATCATCACTTGTAAAACCATTAATCACAGAGTCACCATTTCTAAAATCAATAAGTTCTAAGATCAGAGGGATCATATCACAGTCAGTCTGAATTTGTTTCAACTTGAGGTAACTGCCCATCACTGAACTCTTCGGTACATCCAAGTGTGTAGCGATCACATGTAAGTTGCTGCCAATAATAGTTCTTTGGTCCTGCAGGCACATCTTAGCCAAAAAAGCTATCCTTTGATTTTTACTTGTTAAAATTGTACGTAGCATCTTAGTAAACCTGGCATAGATGTGGCTCAATGCTGATGGGCTACCAATGAGCTCTGGTAGATATCTTATAAGGCAGGTGCAGCAGTCTTCGCACACACCGATTCCAAGAAGTCTGGAATTCGTGAACTGACCTGTCAGCAAACTTCCATGATTCCGCCCCATAGTAGTGTGCGCACTGAGTGTCGAAAACATTTCGTAAACACTTGGTGCCACTACCACCTAAGGTTGCCAACACAGTTAACTCTTTGAATTAGGTCACCTTTCTTTGATGTAACTTCCTTATGCTCACTTAATCCAGAGTGTAAATACGGGCTGGGTGATCTACATTTCATACCACACAGAATGACGTTCATGTAATGCCCTAATAAGGAAACTCAAGACGTTGCTATTTCCAAATAAGGACGAGATGCCTACGCCCATAAAAATTCCGGCGCGACTACAGTTGATTGACAGAATAATACCATAATAAATTATTTTAAAAGTAGATGAATTTAGCTACACAATAAAACTTAAATTGTGCAAATCGGACCATAATTGACTGAGTTATGGCTTCAAATAATCGCGAATCGAAGATGTTCATGACGCTGTTGACGCTGCATTGAGTATTATTCCCATTTGAAATATGGTCTGGCTTTGTGTACGTTTTATTTGGTAATTGTCAATTTTCATCCAATTTTAAAAATTTTAAGTTGAAATGGCGGAAATTAATTGGCGAATAAAAGGAAAACCGCACTCGTCCCAAATCTGTTGTGACAGATCAAAGATTGTGTGGTTTTCCAATAATATCGTAATGGTTGGTAGAGTAGTAGACAATTTAAAAGCACGTTCTTCAATATAGTATATCACACCTAAATAAGCTTGTTCATGTTGATAACTACAAGGTGTAGCCTACGGGCTTTTTTCCAATTGAAATCCTAAATACAGGTGATATCTGTATGTTTTTAATTATGACATCGTCCTTTTTCTCTCAATATAGTTTATCACACCAAAGACATTTTTCAATGTCGTTTACCACACCTAGGCATTTTTATGTTGCAGAACTGCATCGTATCAAAATAATGTTTTCATACAAAATCCAGGTTGTGCAGTTGATATATGTATATACTTTATGATATTCTCCGAGGTGAATGGCACTGTTTAAGAGACTGAGTCTCGTTGGTGCTTTATCTTTTTCTCTCTTCCTCACATTTAAGGCATTGTGTCTCAGTGAGTCACACAGTATACAACACAGTTTGGTGACTCCATATATCAGGTCAATATTGTCTGACTGGCTTGCTTTTGGTACACAGTGTCTGAAAGGACTCAAACATCACTTTTTGGCTTGAAAACTTTCATCTCACTTTTCATTCAGACCGTTGGAAGCTGGGTCTTGCGTTTGATGTCCAAATATAGATCACCCTCATCTTGCCAAATGTCTGAATTTCTGTGATGTAACTTCTGATTAAAGGCAAATACTTTCAATCTTGATATGACTAAAATGTTTAGGAATCAGCAGCAGCAGCAGCAGCAATGAACTCATACAGATAAGAGAAAACAATAATGAACAGAAACTTGTAAAAGTTAGTTGCTGGGAGGAAGATATTGTCATGATTTGTAGAAATTACCCTGGGAATCTTTTACAATAACACCACAAAACAGGGTGTCTGAGGAGGCTGGGGACCATGTTACCATGGCAACTGTGCTAGTGGGGCTGTCAGTGTGTGATGTCAGGGGATTTCCCAAAAGCCTTTCATCGTTCTCTGTCACCACAAGAGATGCCTCCATGCTTCTTCTTGAGGATGCTGGCAAATTTAAACTCCCTTTAACCTAAAGCAGACATCAAAGTAGCTTTTTAAACCAAAAGATGACACTTGCATGTTATGAAAGTTCATGCTTTCCTGGCAAGGTCACACAAGATTCAAAACCAGTTCCAGTGGCATAACTTGCTTAATCAAGGGGCATTAGGTCTAACATCAAAGTGATGTGTATTTCCAAACAAGTGTATTCTGGAGTCAGACATCAAAGTGATTGTTTCCATGAAGGTATTGTGACGGCTGCATGCCATCCTCGATTCCTCACATGGACGAATGGCCTCATCACTTAATTTAATCCAAAGCTATTTATTCAACACGATACTTCAAAGCAGTCCACACACGTTTGAAACTGATTCTTCTGATTAGAACACAATTGGTACTACGTTAAAAAGTAAACCTGTATATAAAAAAAAATCTCCCTTGAAATTAAGAATTGTCCTGAAACCATATCATGATGATCAAAGCTTCCAGAAAATGTGGTGGACATTCTGACCTTTTTATCTGATCTTTTTCTAAGTGACCTCTGTAATTAAATTTACAATAAAACGGTGTCTCTCTTATTCACCTCCATGAATCATGTTTAAATGCTAAAATTTGCATTAATATACTGAAGGTATTTTACAAAAGCAATGTAAACTGTCCACTGAGACTACTCTTGCAAATCACTGTTCAAGGGGGTTTTCATGCAGAGGTCTTTAATGGAATTTTTACATCACAATATTTTTTAGACTCAACAAGTCCTTAAAATGTAAGCCCTTGGCTCGATATGTCGACTCCTCCTCTCTCTGTCACCTCATCAATTAACCCTCGCTAGGGGCGAGAACTTGCGGCACTATCTATCTATCTATCTATCTATCTATCTATCGATTGATCTATCTATCTATCTATCTATCTTAATAGAAAAACCGATAGTGTTGGTTTAATTTGACAAGGTCCAATATCTAATGATCTTAATTGCAGGATTCCATAGTACATTAACAGTATATTGCTGTGATAACAAAATGGACCCTCTGCATTAACAGCACTTGTTGGCTTTCCAACCACACCTGACAATGAAGGTTTAATTTTTACCTCTCAACCTCTAGACACCACACATGTTCTATAGTTTCGGGCTCAGTGACAAATGTAAACCACATTTGTCATCAAGTTTTGACTTGATCAAAAGAAAAACTGTCAAGGGAAGTGTTGTGATTGATGTGTTTGCACAGCTGTAGCCCAACAAGGTTTGATGGAGCCACCTAAAGCAATGCAGTGCATCATCTCTTTGGCACTCTGTGTAACAGGAAGGCCACTAAAACGTTTTTACTTCCAGGCTACAGCAGCAGAGTTATGCATCTGTGGATGTTGTTTTTTGCCAGATTTAATATGTACCTGGGGTTGAGAGAAAAAACGCAGCTCTTTGCATGTGGACTGTGGAGTGTATGAGGATAACTTGACACACACTCTTAGTTACTGCTTGGACTTCCATGATGCAAATTCCAATATATCAGTGACAGAATGTACTGGAGTATATACTCACTTTTAACTCACTAATAAGATGATTCTAAGATCCAGAAATTGTCATAATAGTGAGGTGCTTCGAGGTGAAGTTCTCGAACACCCCACAAATGAGGGACATCTGAAACTTTCTTTATATATATGTAAAGCTATGTCACAGATGGTACCAAAAATATAAACCTACCTATTGATCAATTAAAAACCTAAAATACTTTATTTTACACACTCTACATTTGTGAACTCGTAAACACAATACATATCAAATATACAAAATACTTACAAGGGCCACATTTAGTTCCCAGCAGGTCAGCCGTATGTTGCGGAAGTCGACATTCACAGAATTTGCACAGATTACAAACAGCACCACTTCCTCCTACGCCAGCGCAGTCGCGGTCATTTGAGCAAGGTTCTCCTATCACTCCTGTGCACAATATAAATATACATAGATTACAAAATCATCTTATATGATATACTTTTAACTGTTTGCATGCTAAAACAGAAGTACGTAATCACTCTAATTTTATGGTAAAAAAACTTTTTTTCTTATTTTAGTGAAGATCATGTAGTATGGGGAATCATGCAATGCCATTGTACTGTATGTATCATATATATTGGCTTTGTGTTAACAAATTTCCATAATGAAATTCATATGTTTTGACTGCTGAGAAAATGTATAATAGATAATAGATTTACTGAGTTAATATATGTTATTTCTATAGGCCTATACGTTGAAGCTGTTTTCAGAGTACCATCCTAAATGAAATTCACGTGTTTTTGAGAGGCAAGTAAGTAAGTACCTATACATATACTCATAACATTCTTCAGTTAGTTCTTGCATAGTTGCAATATGTGATGCCCTTGACAGAAGAACAAATTGTGTTGGCAACATTTATGTGTCCAAACAAATAGGGCAACTAAATTATTCTGCTTGTGTAAACTACATGAAAACATTCTAGCAAGTTGTTCGCAACACTCCGAAGCATCATAAGACCAGCTTACTTGTGACACATTCTTGGGGTTCGCCTTGCACTTGGCTGTAATCCCATCTTTTTAGCACATAAGCTGTCCAGTCACTTGGCCGGTGTAAGGACATTTTGCACTTGCAGGTCGGAGGGTGCCCTCTGCACCGGAGCCCCAGCATGTCCTCACAACCCATGTGTCTAGAGCACCGTTCATTGTAGAGTCCCCTACGGCAATGAGAATTATCCGGGTGGGGTCGGAGACCGTCTTCGCAAACACAAGCGGACGTCAAGGGATCACAATAGCTACCGACCGGACACTCCTTGGACTCATCTATGCAAAGGTCGTTGACCTGAAGTGGACCTTCCTCTGTGTGTACAGATAGCAAAGAGAAACCAAGGGTCAGTTCATGTGAAGGAATCTGATCAAGGGTCTGTTCATGTGAAGAATCTGAAGAAATCTAACATGCATAGTTTGGTGCATGCTTCTAGCTTTTTACATTGTATGCAACATTTGCCAGAATAAATATTTGGTACAAAAGTAATGTTTGTCAGATGCCATGCCAGCTTTTACGGTATTAGATACTGTTTTGGCACTGTGAATAGAATAGACTATAATTCATAAAATAACAATATATCAAGCTCCAATATGGCTTTGATAAAAATTTAAATAATTTACCTTTCTGGCATATCTTGACGAGCTTGACGCCATCATAGAAATTGATGACACGGTGTCCTTCGGGACATAAACATCGAGCGCATTCATCTTTGAAGCAGCGAGCTCCTCGGGGACAATCCTCATCCACCGTGCATCGGATAAGCAGTGGATTACATACTGAAATATTAAAAATGAGATAAAGGTATATCAGGCTAATGGGACTCTTTAGTCAGTGTAATATGCAACTGAGTAATACAGAGTGCAACACAGAAGTGAACAATCAAATGGTTCATTCTTAAAGCAACAGAAACAGCATGGAGACTCTTTTAAAACTAAATATGCCATGAAGTTTCAACAAGGTTGCTTACAAATATATAGTATGGAAATTTTTTTTTTTAACAATAGCAAACGAAACTTACACCTGGCCATAATATAGAGGATCACAAAAAGAGGTATTTTCTATTACTCTTGTTGCACAGTAGAAATTGACAAAACTCTAGACTAGGATATATTAACACAGCAATTTCGCTAACATATGAAAGCAAATTTTCTGTAGGTTTACCAAATATTCTTTTCTTCCAAATTCAACCTATGGGGAAACCATTTGAGAAAGGTCCTGGCAATGTGACCACAAACTAGTTGACACTCTTTAAAAAGTCTTCAGTATAGCCGGGTTTCATTATATGCAAGTTTGGTGTAAAAGGTAGGCAAGAAAAATGTCTTCCTAGACAATGATTTCTTTGTCAGTGGACAAGCACAGGGAAAATATACCCAGTGGCACCAGTGCCATTGATGCAATGTAAGCCTGTTGGATATTCACAGCATGACAAGCCCGCAGGGATTGTTAATTTAAATACACTAATGAATATCAAATAATTAATCTTATATATTTACGAGAGAATTGCATAATGTAATTTTTTTTAATACTCAGGATTAGTGTTACATAGGCCTATTATCATATCAAGCTTGCAGAAATATGACATCACTGGCTATTGTAATGATTATGACGTCACCAATCTTAATGGACGCCAGCTACCAATCCTAATGAAAGCCATCCACCAACCCTGAATAAAATATGCAAATAAGATCTGTCCAATCTGTGTATATCAATCTGTGGTCCAAAGTTGCTCGTTAGTTACAAATGGCTCAAACAGTTTCAGGGAAATGGGTCTTGTAGCAAACAAGCCCCTTCTAAAGATGAAACTTACTTGTAGCCTAACACATGATTAATACATAACTATCAATGGGTTGTAAATGACACATCAATTCAGTTACAAATATACTTACCTGTAAGCAATGAAGAGAATATTGTAAGGTTAAATAGTGTTGCCACGTGGTAGCCTCCAAGGGACCAATTGTCCTGAAATGACAAAGAACAAATAATCATTATCTAAGAGTGATAACCCACACAAGTATGCAGTATCATATGTATACAATATGTGACAGCTAAATGCCATACATATGTACAGTATTAGGATTCTTATTCAGTCCATAAGCCCACCCACATGTTTTCTATTTCAGGATGAATTGTAAATGCAAGAATAATGCATAAAGCACACGTATATGTACAAAGGTAATTTACATATTGTGACAGATGACAAATATGCAATGTTATCTACTTTATGGAAATTGATGTTTCATTTGATGATATGAAATGTACATTACTCAATTCTCATAGATATACATGATAATGAGCCAAAATACCACTGATTTATGCAATCTGGCTGGAGCAGTTTCCATAATCACCGCATGATATATTTTACTCTTAATATATCTTTCTTATCTCACCGAAAGCCGACTTATAGCCCTGGAGATCAATAGCAAAGGTCCAAATTAGATCGGTTAGTCTCAGCTGTAACTCATTTTAGCGGAGTGATCTAAATTAAATTTTCCAATATCCTGGAATCAGGAAAATTAATCTGTTTTCCAGCTTGTGGCGGCTCGATATGTCCTTCAGCATCAAGTCATGATCTCGTTTTTAATCGTAACAAGAAGCCGAGAATTAATGAATCTCATCAGGAAGTCTCAGCCTGGCAAAAAGTAGATGGTGCCCCTAGGACTGCTATCTCCATTAATACTAGCTAGAGGATGCTAGATTCTGAAGGAAACTACAGACATAAACTGGAAGGTTGCTTCCCACTGTAACTGGTAGTAATTGGTTAGCAGGTCAATTTGTAGACCAGATAGAGAGTCATAGTGTCAAATATAGCCCTATAGATTGTTTTTTTTTCGTGTGCAGGTTTCCTCACAGGAAAGTTGATGTTCTATATACGCATATTTTTGTGAAATGAATGTATGAATGTATGAATGAATGTGAAATAAAATGATAAATCTGAAGATGCACTTTCTTATTTCGTAACTGTAACGTGTCCCATGTTATATCTGGTATTTGTTTTCATAAAATTTTTTTATAGTTAATTTGTCATGATCATACAGTGCTCATAATGCACTGCAAAACCTACAAATAAAGATGTATTGTAAAGGAACAGACTCCTTCTGTTGTTTTAAAGAGTTTCTTATGCGCTCTTGAAGAGCTCAGGGGTAATCAACCAAACCAATGATCTCATCAAAAGGAACAGGGTGAAGCTCAAACCCTGTGGCAAAAAGCCATTTATAAAGCAGGGTTTAAGAGGAATTGCTATTTTGACACCAAAGCTGTCTTTAAGACCAGTAGCAAGTTGTGCTGGAAGCAGTGTAAGCAGTCTTAGCTTCTAGTTGAATCCCCCCATACCAGTGTTGTTGGACCAACCTCCTATAAACAACTTCTTTCTTATCGATTGGCGTCTAGGTGCCACAGACCATTATCGTTTCGCGAGGTATATTGGCCACAATGGGCGGCGAACGAGAAGCGAATGAGACTGTATGGTCAACAAATGAAAAAAGATGAAAGGAGATTCAATCATAGCAAAGTAAATCAGCCCAGAGGACTGACCACCAGATGCCCAACAGTTATATCAATCTTAAACCCCAATCACATTACGACATGTACCACTGAGCCCAACATATTTCATAGTTAGTGGGTCTGCTTAAAGTCAAGTATGGATTTGGCTGTCTCAGACACACTCCACACTTTCAAATCTATCCTGCATAATCGACTTTAACCCAAAATAATTATTTCATCATTCTTATGGTGAAATATTCAATGATCCATGCTCACATTCATATTTATAACTTGGTTAGAGAATGTCAAATGACATAGTTTTTTCCCTACATTCAAGATTCATAACTATCATATTGCACTGAACCACCTGAATGCTGAGTCTGTACACAATGTTCTGTGATAAAAAACAAAAATCAATTTTTGTGTTCTCATATTTATATATTCACTCAGTAATCCAGGCTAACAATACAGATATTTCAATCTTTCAAGCAATAAACTTTATTGGAACCGGAAGTGACTAATAGAAAAATGGGACTAGACCCTGATTCTTTTATTGCTTAATCAGTCCATTGATGCAAAGCAGTGTATTGGAAATCATTTCTCATTTGCACTGACACATCCAGATTTGTCCAGGGTGGAACTCAGTCAAAGGACTCCCTGGCTCAGATGATTTATCGAACCTTGTCTTTTCTCTCCACATCCTTTCATCTTTCTCTGTCTTCTCTTGGTCCTCATAAAATATTTGTATGTCTTCACTAGTTTCTTGCAGATGAGTTTTGGTAGTAGAAACATCGCTGAAGTAAATGTGGCATAAATCTATGGTTTCGTGAATGAACCAATCAGGTGAACGCATTCTGCCGACCGAAAGACCAAAGTGAAAGAGTTATTACTTCTAAGGTAGTAATGAAAAAAGTATATTTAGCCATACAATGAACTATAAAGTGAAGTATGAGCACGGTCAGAGCTGAAGGTTTCCCTTGCAGAAAAATTGACTTTCAGTTAGTATGCAGTAGGCCTATCATCCTCTGCTAAGGCGATCGTCTTGCATTTGGCAAGTTGGAACGCTATCATCATATATATAAACTACGATTAAGGCATCATTATAGACATAAAGCATCCAAAATCCGATGAAAATATGAAGTATGGTTCACATAACTGCTTATGACCATAAAAATGACTCAATGACAAAGTTACCAGGGCGGTTTTTCCCCCTCCTTTTTTTTCCGGAAGATTCGACCGGGTGTTGAGACTTTAGTTTAGTCGCTAAATATATTGCCATATTTTATGGCTGTTTGCACCATTTTCTCATGGTGAATTAGTTATCAGGTGACAATATTTTTTGTTTAATCGTCTGTAAATCTTGTTTATGCACTATGATTTTAGCGAATAATCAATTGTGAAGCGAGTCGCTCACCTCATTTCTAACAACCTGTTGGCATAACAATAGAGTTGCAGATAACCAGCATTTTTCCAAGATATATGGTCCATATAACCTATTTTATGACTAACACCATGTATTGTTATCACTATATTAAGCCTTACAACACCATAATATGGCTTTCTTTGAGCATAATACACTCCAAGCTCTCCAAAAGCTTGACCACCAGAGCAGCTGACCAAATGGGTCAGAGGATGATTGACTGCTGACCATATCACTTGGTCAATTTCCCTGGCAGACCTAGCACAGCTCAAGTAATCAGGCATTCATGAGCCATTGGCCAGCTCCCCAAGAGAGCCATATACGCGCACAGTAGGGAGTAAGTATGTGGTTAACCACTGCTCCACACACTGGCCACAAAGTAAGCACAATTCAACACCATATCCATATTAAACAGTTTACCTAACCTCACCTAAAAAAAGCTCACAGACAGCTTTGTCATACAGATATTCAAACAGGGCCATTATAAAACATAGATTTGAACAAATAAATATGTATATATCAACATTTAATATCAATGTTACTCATCTGAAACTTAGCCATTTTATATGACCAACTGCCAGAGGCAGAGGTAATGATAAGATGATAAGGATGTTATCCACATCATGTTACACATTTACCTGTGATTCTTTTGCTTGTCCAAGCATAGACACTGAATACAAGGCACCTCCACCTTTAATGTCTCATGCAATCGACATCTAATAACTGGGATGTAGCTCATGAAGAGATAACTTCCACCATTTCTTTTGTGATCATTCAGTCAGATTTTATTCCATAAAAGCCCAAAATCAACCGCAAGAAAATGTAAGACGACTGACACACCCATATCAAATTCAAGTTCCGTCCTTTATCGGATAACTAATTCACCATGCTATAATTCCTACTTCCAGATAGCATTCCAAATCGGCCCAGCATCGTTTCCATATAGGCCACTGTCATTACAACATTGTATTAATATCGTCGACATCGCGCTGACGTTGAAACGATTTGGAATGCTATCTGGGTTTCTCCTCATCATCGTTTGAAATGAAGTTAAACTTGATTTGATAAGTTATGCTGCATTATCATGATATAAGATACTTTCACCAATTAAACTGCCCTTGGCAATGATACACTGTGCATATGGTGTTTGTTGTTATGTAAGGAGAAATCAATGACAACACAGACCAGTTCAAATTGTGTGATCTTTCTTGTTGGGTGGTCTTTAAAGTAAGGAGGTCTTTTAGTGTAGGGTTTTGTAATCATTAATTCTTTTGGCAGTACTAGAATTTTGTGTCGATTTCACACAACTCTAAGATGGCCACTCCATACCATGTACTGTATCACAGTGTAAATGTGAAATAATGGAAGCAGTAGCACCTCAATTGAACCCCAAAAGGGCAATGCATGATGGCAATCACCCTAATTGAAAACCCTGCTCACGATCTAAGTGCTGTTGCATGACAAGTACATTAA
This sequence comes from Alitta virens, assembly GCA_932294295.1. NCBI lineage: Eukaryota > Metazoa > Annelida > Polychaeta > Phyllodocida > Nereididae > Alitta > Alitta virens. Next base: position 23,842,565 of record OW028581.1, read on the forward strand.
TGCATGAGTGATCAGATGCGCTGCTTCAAGTCTCATGAAATCCTATTATGAATAATTTATAAGACAACAACACACTCCCTCCTTTTATGTTGAATACAGACTCTTAATTGAGGTGCTCTGACCTGGAACTACAGATCATTCAAGGAAGATGGAATGATGCAATGAGAATAAGTGGGTGGCCCTTCCATGCTTTTGGGTAATTGACAGACCCTGGCATTAATGTCTAAGATAAAAGCCATAAATAATAAGCAGTGTATGAAGCATGGCAGGTGAATAAAGCATCATGGATGACATGCATGGTAATCACTATGTTACACTTTGTACCCATTGTGCAACAGGTGACATGGTTGGCAATGAGTTACTAAGGAAGGGGAATATTAAGTTCCAAACCACAATTTTTTTGTTAATTGAAAAAGGCGCGCGTCAAAGAAACTTTGGAATTTTCTGTGTTATAATATTTTAAAAACTTGACCTTTACAGCATAACCTCAATAGATCATCATAATTTAAAGCCAAATAATTCTACAATTTAGAGTTTTTTATAATGAAGTGCTACCCTGCAGACCTTTGGGTACGAGAATTGGTGTTAGTTTGTATATAAATGAGGTAGTATAAATTGTGAGGTAATATTTAAGTGGGTTTCCAGTGTTCATGGCTTTTATTTTTTCTTACTTTGTTGTGACAACGTTATATGTCAATATTGATTACATTTATTGATTGTGACATCAAACAAAATGAATGCAGTAGTAATTGACATCACATCCAAGCAATTACTATAACAAGTTGCTGAAGAGAGTGACATCTTTCAAACCTTGTTACTTCTATCTGGACAACATTTAAATCATTTCAACCAGGTAGAGAGTACACAGAGTGAATAGATATCTAACCTATGTTTTGTAGAAATTAACCCCCAGTCCATGCAATTACAGATTTATCTTCCCAATCACAACATGCTGGTCCTGCCAGACCTAGGGTTGTGTTGTATACCCACCTCAGGGAATAGGCCTGCAAGGGCTCTGCATGATCATACTTCCATTAATCAATAAGATCTGAATTAATGCCTCAGAGAGTTCATTAATCAAACTCATAGGTATCTGGGTTTCACTAAGCTCATCGATTTTATGCTAAATGTTACAGGTGAAATGATTAGTAAGATATATGGACATCTGCCTTGCATCAATTTGTGTGAAATTTGGCAGAACTATATCAGGCTCAATACTTTATGCCCCAGTGAGTGCAGTTTCATCATCATAAAGTCTTATGTCTGATTATTGTCTCCTACTGGTGGCTTTGAGGGTGTGTCAAGACAGACTAAAAGCCCTAACAAAGGACTGTGTTATTCTTGTGTTGATATGGAGCTTTTCTTTGGCAGTGTCATTCTGGAAAGATAGCGAAGCACTTCATCTACTTGATATGGAGCCAGTCTAGTTAATATGTGACAGGTGCATAGACCTCGAAAATTAATTTTATTTAATTATAAACATAGAATATTACAGAAAATTAATTTCAACAAAGACCCATTTGAAATATTGTATTATGTCTTATTTTAGGAATCAAGCGAATAAAGTGAATAGTCGATTGATACAATAATATATTTACTGCTATCCAATCAGACGTGGCTGCCTTAGTAGTGATGATCAAAAGTTTTAATTTGGTATGAAATATCTAATAATGTTTCAATCGCATATAAGGTTCTTCTTTAAACTTTAAAGCAAATCACAGAAATTGTTACTTTTAGAATCTTCCCTTGCGCTTGGTTAGACCTACACTAAAACTCCACAAAAGGAAGCTTAAGGAACGTTAAAAAAGTGTAGGAGTGGAACAACCATCTAGACAATCGACTGACCATCCGAGCAACCATACTACAACGTCTAACGGCAACCAAGCGACCATCTAAGCACCAACAAACATCCTCACTACACCCAAGCAACCAATTGCCCTTCTCTCTTGTGCAAGTCCATGCAGTTTAGGATGAATGGCATCAATGCATCATTGCCTGCAACTGGCTGCTGCTGCAACTGCCACGAGTGTCTGGCTCCAGTTGAAGCACTACTTGTTTACAGGCGCTCGTTGCTCTATTCTACATCCATCCCAAGGGAAGATGCAACTCACAAGGACCTGCTTCCCTGCTGCTGCTGTTGCTTCTGGTGCTACCAGTAGGTTTATGCTACCACCCTAGGGTCTGTGATGCTCCACTAGGTCTGTGCAACTTCTAGACCCCTGTGACAGGTAGTTTTACCACTCCCATACTGAATACCAACATATATAACATTGAAGTTCCACTAAAACCAATACAAACCCATATACTACAACGGTCAGAATGCCACCATTACTGGCTATCCTATAGTATCACTCTGCTGTATATGGTTACATCGACGACTCTCTGCTTACTATGTGTACACATTCATAAATGTTGCGAATAATATAACTGGCAATGTTTTATCGAAACAATCGAATACAATTTTTCATGTTGAAAAATATTACACATAAACCAGCTGCCCAAATAGAGCGAGTCCCTCTCCCAATAATCTTAAGTTAATACAAACGACATGTTGTGGCCTTTCGACATGGCTACTCTCTGTCAATTAGTATACTGAGCCACAAACTAATGCATCACTTCAGTATAAGTTGCAAAATTATGAAATATGTACGGAGCAGGTTACCTCATCATTATTCCTAATACAACACGTTGCAACTGTTAATATCCTGCATTTTTTGCTCTTTAAATAATTTGAAGACGGATGATCACTGGAAATTAATGTCGCTCATTGTAACCCTCAATTTATCTCAATGAACTGTTGAAACTAAAAAAGAGTATTTAATAGGCCAGTATATCAAAATTGTTACAAAAAAACTACATTCTTGTAACTTTTATGCTAATTCCAATGGTCTTGGCATTGGTAGTTGTCTTTTATGCATTGTATTCACTGTACTTTTTGCCAGTTTTTGGATTCTGAAGGTTTCCCCCTAAAAACCTTGTTCGGTTGATGCCAACATTCAGGTATGAATAACACAGATTGCCATTGTATTGCAGGTAAGTCCACCATTCTGCAATCTAGAGGCAACATTAGCAACATACCTACAATTTCTTTCTAATGGACTTTTCTGCTACAAGCTCTCCCAGTTTCCTTGATTTATGTCTTGCCTGCTCTGATCAAGGTCTCAATTGCTATTTGTTTTCTTGGCTATTAGGCTTACAAGTCTCCTTTTTTTTCCCCCTGCTTCAATTTTTCACATATTCTGTGGCCTCTGGTTCTTTGTACGTATATATTTTCAAGGCACCAAAGTTGCAGAACAGCCATATCAGTGATAACTATAATCAACAGCGCAGCTGGGTGGTCTTGTCTTTAAAAAAAAAGACGTATTTGTATGCAGTTTCCTGAAGTTGTAGGTTCCAGGTTTAAATCCCGGTTTGGGCAGTGATCTGATGCACCTCCATTTCAAATCCAGTTATTTTCAGGCGACGTTAGATTTGAAGTGTCCTGTACTGTGTGTCTGTGCTGGAGTAAGTAAATGATCATGCCCATGGGGTTACCCAGATAGCATGGCAGATCGGATCATCGAACCAATGTTGGCCAACACCGGACTGTTTTCTGCCCGACGTTGCATGATGACTGGGTATGTGGACTGAGTCTTACCATGTCATCATTAAATTTGCCTTTTAACAGAATGAGCTTCAGACCAACTGGTAGCAATGATGTCCCACAATACAAGACAAACATTTCACTGTAAGACAATATCAATCACTCAAGTCTAAATGACAAAGACTGAAAGTTCCACTAAAGTGGACTACGAACTCAGTGCATGTTAAATCCTCTGTGGAAATGATGACATGTAATTGAGAGGAAGTGGAGAATACCAGTAACCATGGCAACACCACAGTCTAATCCAACCTAATCCTGCAAAGACGTGATTGGACAAAATTGAAGTCAAATGGAATGTTAGGGATTTAGTGGATGGTTGCTTGCTTTCTCTCATCCAAGTTCTTCTTTGCTGTTTGTTTTGTACTTAGTGATTTAATTTAGTTCAATTCCATGTTTTTCATCATATACTTTGGCAGACATACGATATGACATGAAATGTGTGATTCAGAATGTTGTTTAAAACCAGGCTTTACATTAAATTACTTGCATGAGCACAGCCATTCGTGAAATGCTATAATGTTCCATATTCTTTGCATGCAATTTGCAAGTCAATTCTCTTCAAAATGGAATTGTTCCAACTAAGTTTTTCGTGTTCCATTTCTTAAAAGCACGAATCATCCTGAGTTATTCTTGTCTTGAATATCACCTTTTCGCGACATCACACTTTATGATTCTTGTCCCAGAATATTTAAATATCAGAGAGAGAAAAGACAATATATAAGAAACAGTCTCCTTTGTTTGTAAGAGCTCCAGACATATTAAAATCTGCCATAAATATTTGCACAATGGGAGATGATGAAAGTATGGTTTCAATAACAAGTACAAAAACAACAAAGTTCTGTCAAAAAGCTGATACGAATATCACTTTCCAATTATGTCATGACTTGGCCATATAGGTACGTATCAAAAATGAAATGCTACCTCATTCAGTCGTACATTGACCTCCAAATGTAAGACACGAAATTAATCTTTTTAGGTCTAATACAAATATCACCAAGACATTCTGGTCAGGTTATTCTCATTCTGTCCATTGTATGCACTAAACGGAACAGGAAATCAACAATTTACCTGGAAATTACAGACTATGACCTTTGGCGAGACAGGACAATCTGCTCAATTGACTTGCTGACAGATGCATACATCGTATGCATGGTTAAGTTACCTGGAGCCATTAGAGAGTCAGCAAGACTGGACATTCAACAAAGATAAAACCAATTATGGTTCCAGGTAAATTTAGGCAGGAACTGTTGCAAGATTAATTGTAGGTCAGGTCAATTTATCTCAAATAACATCTCTAAGGCCTAAATAAACCACTCCAGCTAAACTCCTGAAACTGGATTATATAGTATGATTATTACCATAAAGATTCAGCTGAACTTTGATAAGACCAATCATCCTTCACAACCTATTTGGAGAAGAGTCTTGTCAAGATATGATACCAAGTGATGCGCTCACCCGGCTCTTTCTCCTAATTCTACATACTTTGACCGATGCTCAAAGCTGGGTCCAGGAACTGTGGTTGGGTAGGTCTGGTATTACCAAGGCTGGTGTAGCATATTTGGCAAGGTTATTTCATTTATTCGATTATAGATGTTTGTCACACCCGTGGTTGGAAAATCATCAGGGCTAGGGGTACGCCCCGGATCTGTTCACCTCTAAATCCGCTCCTGGCCTATGACCAATCTTAGTGAAGACTATATCTAACCAACTGGCGGACAAGTATACAATTTGTATACCTCTATGTTGGTTCCTCGGCCTTAATGAGACATATAACGTCTCAATATTGTGTCTGCCTGTAGCAAACAGTCATCCATTCATATGGGTAAAACCTAGCCCGAGAAATCTGATATACGCTTAGCTCTTATTTATTATCTTATATTTTCTGAGCGCTATGTAAGTTTCTCTGACTGATCACCGCCAATGGCGGCTCACTATAAAAGTCACAATGTGAATAAGAGCCGACAGCGTTGTGTGGTCCGTCAGAGTTTCTCGGGCTAGGTAAAACCCAGCTTCACACCATAAACACTATGATGATACAGTACAATGTCATAGCAGTATTGATATTATGATATGTATGAGATCCAAGAAAGGGAGGCTGGCCAAGTGTTGCCTTTGATATTTTGAGTACCACTTATCTAGTGGCCAAAAATCTGGCATACTAGAATATGTCTTGCTTAATGGCTATTGTCTGGGACTGTGACATTAGTGTGACATACCTTTTCATACAGTGACAACATGTACTTATGCTGGACAACAATTCATTTTGGCAAATTGTCCTGACTCGTCAAATGTCATAGTCTGGCATTCCATATTGACAATTGTAGTTGTAATTTTCTATTCGTTGCATTTAGGATGACAGTATGAAGAGGCATAGCCTGAGCAGGCATATTTCTCAGCAAAGGTACTTGACGAATGGCTGCAGTCTTGCTTGGATAATGAAAGAAAAGGCATTTTACTCTGTCAGATCACTTTTTTCAATCCTCATCTCAATCCGCAGTTCAGTGCGACACGGACCTGAGAGAAAGAATGTGGACCATTGAAACAACATAACTGAAATAACGTCTGCCATAAAGAGCGAGAGCCTATTTCTCAAATAACGCACCTTGTCTATTAACTTACATGGTGATTATTAACGTTATTTTGTACATCGGAATCCCCCTGTATCTCTGCATTAGCTCTCATCGCGTGCAATCTCATTATTTCCCATTTTGCTCGAGATCAGATGTGGCTTTTAGACATGTCCCAAAACACCACAAAAACATTTAAGGTCTGGATGTCAATACTTCAAGAGTTTTTTGGTTGTTGCTCAAATAATTCTTCCTGTCTCGCATTTCTCAATTGCTCAAGGCAGCCAAATACACTCACCAGACATTTGTGGAAGACAAAGAAGACAGCCTGATCTTTTTTTTTTCAGTATTTCTGCTCTCAGAAAGTTCCTGGGACACTTATCAAACGTGAGGGAATGAATTCATATAAAAAATATATTTGCCTTGTTTCCTAGATCTAAAAGAAATTATGAACTGATCTTTCACACTGGATAGACCGTTGTATGTCTCATACCAAAAGTAAAGTGAATAGCCACATGATCCATACTTTATTTTTTAAGCATGCCTGATATTGTTGATATTATAATGACTAATGAAATACTTCTGCAATCTGTAATGTATATAATATATATTAATCTTTGTTGTTGTAGTGATTATAATCCTTTATAATTCTTTGCAGTGAAACTATATTAATCATACACACTTTTCAGCACGAAAGTATTAAATTTAACAGCAACCATTTTGTGAATGAGACAAACTTAATGATCATCAACATTTGGTAGATTTGCATATATCAGCAATCAGAAATTAACACTGAAATGACTTACAGTGTACAGACTTCAAAGGAACTTGTGCAGGCATCGCACAATTACTGAAGGATGTTTTTGTCTAAAGCTTACCAGGCTGTTGGTAGAATTTAGTCAGTTGCCATTTGCATCTGGAAAAACCCTGGATCTAGAGAGCTTCTGACAGACTTGTCTATGTAAATTGCCACTCTGTACAGAGAGTTAGGTTAGAGACCTATAAGCTTGGAAGTGATACATATTGGAATAGAACTGGCCATTACTTTACTTTCTAGTCTGTTATGGTGCTGTTCGATTCTTTCTGGATTGTGACAACCACTCGGAGAGTATATGTTATTCTCGATAGGGACCGAAGGTTACTCCTTTGACAGAGTAACTTTTAACGTAGGTCTCTACTCCACGTTTAGAGTTAATATACTCCGCGTTTTGCAGTGAGTGTAAATACTAGTTACATTGTATTACTCCAACTGAATTAGCCTATCTGTTTGTTAGCTCTATTCCTGCTTTTTACAAAAGTCTGGATAAAAAAAGCTTTTGTTATTAGAATGAATTTCTACACACTTCGTATTTGCCATAGTACAATCTCAACACGGTATACATTGTTTATTACACAAATATTGACTGGTACGAGCGCATGTTGTACCCCCAGGATGAAGCTTCAGCATGGACACCGAGTACAAGCATTACAAATTTAATATCTCGTCCCTTAGGCATACGTGAGATTGAGGTTTTATCTGATATTTATAAAGGACTGCTTCCTTATTATGGCCAGAATTACTGTTGAAAGAGACCGGCAGATGCCATTATTTTGGGGGTGTACTGATCCACAAATTAACCATACGGTCCATACCGATACTGTTGCCTAGTATCCGGCAACATCAATACGGATATCCATACCTGATCTGATCATCTTCCTTCTTTATTGGTATTGGTAGGACGTAGAGGCAGTAGCACTTACAGCATATTTCATAGACTTGGAAGCTTAACTCCAGAGGACGCCATGTGAATCCAAGACTCGAATTAGCTCATGCCATCCTTTGACCAATGGGGGTCCTGGATTCACATGACGTCCTCTGGAGTTTAATTTCCAAGTCTATGAATCTGTTGTAATTTTCCAAGTCTATGAAATCTGTTGTAAGTTTCCAAGTCTATGAAATCTGTTGTAAAGTTCGGTTTGGCAGAGAAAATTCTTAATTTCTAAAATGATCCTTGTACAAGGCACTATGAACTTTTATCACATTATTACTCCATAACAAGTGTATAAGAAGCTCTAAGACTCCCCCCTGATGTCACATAATCTTGTTTGTTCAACACTGACCTTTAACTGGACCATAACAACATTTCCAATGGAGTGCTAACATATTGACCTTTTACTGGTCATTCTCACAGCACAAAATGCCAAGTGCGACATTTGTCGTATGCCAAGGTCAAGGACACAAAGAGAGTTGGATTCAAAGGCTTTTGTTTTCTACCTTTATAGTATTTGTGTTATCTTTGCTGGATCTTTGTAGCAGATTTCCTCTGAGACTTGAGGCTGAAGTACAAAGAACACAACAGGCTTTGAAGAGCACAGGACAAAAGCCTTTGCAAAGCACAAAAAAGAGAAAGTACTTAAAAGACACTTCAGATCTGTGGGATTGTGCAATTTGCCTTGGTAATATTGCGACAGTGCACACTCAGATATGCACAGAGAAATAAGATCCAGGCAAAATCTTTCAAGATTATTGTATGATTTATGATCTTTGCTATATATATGGTTCCCATGCCTACAATGTTGTTATGACTTCAAGGATTGAGGTGTTATGCCATCAGCAGTAGCAGTTCCAGGAATAATATCAGGGTAATTGCTGAGGCAAAATACTTATGATTTAGAACCGATTGTCCGCTTGTGGAAAAAATCAGTTAAAATGCACTAACAATTATATTTGTTGTCTTATATAGTAAGTTCCGTGAGCAAAGAATTTTAGAAACACATTTATTGCCATATGCTAAAGATATAGCAACCACCTTGTCTACTGCTATATGACATGGTGGATGAATACGAGAGTCCTGGTTTCGAATCCCACCAGGGCCAGCCCCGCTGCGAAGGTTCACTGGTTCCTGTCATAGCCAACACAGGTATAAAAAAAGAGACAAATTCATTTGGTGAATTTTCAGATACAAAAGGGGATGTCATATATAGTAAAGTTCCCTACAGCAACCACATCCCCTACTAGCTATTGATTTTATGGCGCAATCTATGTCCTTCAATGTTAGACATTTGTAAGGTATTATATTCAATACGTGGACACAAATATTCTAACAATGGAGAATCCCATGTATGTAGTTATGAATAATCAAGTCTGAGAATGCATAGCCATGGATGCTATCAAAGTTTGGAAGGTTATGTAGCTCCAGTCCAACATGTCAATATGTATTTTCCTATCCTTGCTTCCCTTTTTTTAACCCAATATAATTGGGACAATCCTGAAATGTAAATTGTTTGGTTTATGTTGATATTAGACAATGAAAATGTCCTCAATATAAATGCCCATTATTTTGTCCTGTCTTTTAGGGATTGCGAGTACAAATGAAATAAATAAAGTAAGTAAAATGAAACTAGACAAAGCTGTCACAGCTGGCTAATCAAAACCGGATCTAAAAGTACATATTTAGAATATTTTAGATTAATTTCTTATATTTACCGAGGTCTATATTTATCTGGTGATAGATGTAAGCCGACTATGAGCTATAGAAGTGGACAGAAGCAGCTGGCTTTAGCATGTTTAGACCACAGCCAGGTATAGCCTATAGGTCGCTACAGGAAATAAAACTTGTCTGAGTCTGAGTCTACAGACGGCAAGAGTTGACCGTATTTTCTGAAACTAACTATACTTCTGAAAGAGAAAAACATCCGAGAATGAAGGATTCCGAAAAAGGTCAAGCCCTATTCCAGTCTTAGTCATTTAAGAGCGTAGATGACAGTTATCTGGCTCTCCATACTTAGTGAGGGGCAATTTACACGGACAAGTCTGTCTAGATCCAGGCTTTTCCCAGCTGCAAATGGCAACCGACTGCTTTATTGCTCTCGCTTTGCGTGTAAAGGTTCAGTTGGCACACGCAGCCGATAGCATCGGTTGAATTATAAAAAGTACAGAGACCGTGGATTGTTTAAGCCACTGCAATCAACCTTCAACTAACCCACAAATAGATCAGATTGCCTAAAATGGCATAATGGCTGCAGCAATTACTAAATAGCACCAATTCATAAATTGCCTCAGTACTAAGTTGGAAATTGCTGAACCAGCACATCATCTGGTTACAATACAAACCAGACCACACACAAGTATTTGGTAATTGAAAATAAAGCAGATGCAATAAATGTCCATAATTCCGTCCTGTTTGTGAGTTTTGCAAGTACAAATGAAATGGAACAACCAGAGATTCAATTGTGAATGCCTGTGTTTACATGTAAAATATTGCCATAGCTAAAACTGCAAGATTAGTCCGTATATCTGGTACTCTATTCTGGTGAGCTATTCATATCCATGTCTCATCAATCTGGATAACGAAATTCTGACTTGGTCAATATATTCAAATCCGATTGCTGAATATGCTGCTCCATGACAAATGAGAATGCAATACCTTCTGGATGTGACCTTGCAGAAATGGAATGAATTCTTGTGTGTCAATAAATGCAAAACGATTCTAATTATGGCAGTTGCATTGATGTCGAAAATGCCAAAAATTCAAGATCAACATGGTTGCTTGGCTGATGATGCAACGGTCCTGAGTTAGTTAACCTTGCATGGTACCTCCTTTTACCACGGGAAACCAATTGTCATATCTTATGTGCATGAGGATGAAGGATATTTTACTGATAAGTCATTTAAAGATATATATACAGCACTATTTGTACATTGTATGTAAACTTTTCTGCAATCTTTGTTGTGTCTCAATGTCAGAAAAGGTCTGTCAGACGTAACAATGAGATGATAAACCATGGAGTCACCACTGGAGTGTTACACATCTACCCAAATGAGAGTCTTACTGGCCACAACTAAAACGCTGGGTACAAGTCACTAACAACGTCTGAGGCGATGACTTCCAGCTGATATCAAGCTAATAGACCAGGAATCTAACTGTGACCCACAGTGGAGACAGCCAGGACCTTACTCACCAAACCAGTCACCGGCTATCACTACTACAACTAAATACAATTGCCACAAATGCAGGGAGGTTTTGTGCATGTTGACTCCTTTGCATATATTTTATTATCATTACTATTTTCATAATTATTATTTTCTCCTTTCAATTTTTTTACTAACTGATACTATTATTTTTTTTTTTTTAATCTAGTATTATAATATTAATATAGTATCAATTTAAGGTGGACCCTAACACAACCCACTGAGGTTCTTTGGGGTGTTCTTGCAAGTCTAACACTAATAGAATATATGTAAATTTTTAAATTTATCATAAAAAATAACAAAATATCATGCTGTATTCTTGTTTAATAGCCAAATAAATTATTTTCAATTCTAAATATGCTGGGCCTTAGCTTCTCATTGCTTCCAATCAGCTTCTGTAAATTTTGCATCACCTAATGAATATAAATCTTGACACCAATCCACCAGTATGTTGAATCACTGAAGTTGCATGTTCTTTGATTCTGAGATTGCCAGATTCTTGTTGGGCCTCCAGTGTTTGTTATTTGATGTCACAAACCCCATTTTCTAAAAATCGACCAATCCTAATTCTTATTGATCACCCCCTTGGAACCTGACCCTTTGATGACCTTTGATCTCTCATTTCGTCTTTTTGGGGTTTATTGGTCAATGAAGCTTTGAGTTCTTGCCTGAGGGGTGACAGGTCAACAACCCCGAAGAAGGTCATTGGTGTTTCAGCATGGAATTATGTGGACAACGAAAGATGTTTCTGAAACTAATCCTGTGAACAAATATTGGTATAACACAAACTTCTGGATGTAAAGTGTGCAATTGTGCTTGAAATGGTTGCATGTTGATTTTGTCTGTTTGAAAGATACCTACTTCTTGGCTAGCTGATCCCAGTGTGCATTCATAACATCACATAGAAATAACACGACTGCTATTGATATTTATTTATAGTGGCATTATGCCATGGATTCCAAATAGTAAATTTCAAGTTTAAATATTTGGCAGCTCATGTTGTAGTCCTGCATTCGAATTTGCAATCTATGGTACCCTGTATGAGCTCAAGCTTTTAAAACTTGAAGTCATTCACATTTAATAATTATGCATTGCCAGTGCATTGCCAGTGCATCATTTTGTCTCCCAACAATGTCAAAATATGTGCCTGTACTGAGGCAAGCAAAAAACCTCACCCGTCAAGACAAAATGATTGTAGTTCTGAAGAGTCAAGTCTACAAGCACATAGCTTATATCTAATACAACTTCGTATACATAAAAGGACATTATATAAGAACAGCTACCTTTGGCTGACATTGTAGCCAGATACCATTACAAGGAGCCAATCATGGCAGCTAAGTGTAGGTTTATCACAAACACGGTGTCAGGTCTGTTGGGCCGTGTACAGCATAAATCGTTCGAAGGATCGAAGGTCATGTGAGATGCAAGGACCTTTTGGCCCCGAAGGTCAGAGAGGTCATTGTGGGGCCATGATCAGAGGGCCCAGGGCACAAGAACAGATCCCGGAAGGACCTGTCAAGTCAGAAGCAAGCGCCCAAAAGACGACAGGAATTCCCAGATGGAATTTGTGACGGCCATGTCAGGGCCAACTGTGACGTCACAAAGCATTATGACGTCACTGCTTCCATGTGATTTCTGCTTCCGGAGGCTCAAGTCTCCAGGAGCTAATAGTTGATTCCTCCCATAGAAATAGATGACAAATGAAATGAGACTTATCCATATGTACCATGCTGATGTAGCTTTGCCCCAAGTTACTTATTTATTCGTTTATTTAAAAAGATAAAAAAAGGTGGCTCACTCACCCAGTGCTGCTTTTTACTGATGCTATAAATACTTGTTTAAAACTACGTATGGTAATTGGTAGAAGTGTTTAAACTGCATACCATCATGTGCATGCATACCTTTCATATTCATTTATGTACATATTTATGATTTTCACCGAAACCATCAACACATCTAAAACTGATGTATAATCGTTAAATTTGCGTTGTAAGTCTCATGAATTCATGAAGGTAACATCTTCGATATGATTCATGTTGATACCACAATTAAAATTATGGATGTGTCTGCAAGATGAATTTTTAAACACTATTATCTTATACAAATATGCATGCTTTTCTGTTTTCAGTTGCTGCTGTGTTGCTTGCAGTTGACTTGTTGCCGTTTCAATGCATCATACCTACATTGCCTTGTAACACAGATGACATTTATGTTTCCCACATGGGATTAATTGAGAGAGAAAAAGTGAAACATTTTCCTTTGAACATGCAACCCTGTCTCCAGTGGAAGATATATTTTTAGGGGTGTTCTCATTATCTTTGCATAATACAAAACACAAATTAAAACACTGTTTCTGTATTCAAATTGTTGTTGTCAAAATGTTGTATACATGTATGGACAGTTTGTAATCATTACATGTATGCAATCTGTTAATCTAATGATGGGTAAGGTCCACCAAAGAAGTCTATTTCAACTTCTAAGGATCTATAAATAAGTTCTTGGACATTCTGCAGGGACCAGGATGACTGTCCCCCTTGCCCAAATCAATTATCGTCTATCAAGCAAGTCAACATCAAATTTTGAGTCGATATGATTGCCTTCTTAGAAATTAGTAGACATTTAGAAAGTAAATTCCAAACACTACAAAAATATAATAATAATTGTGTCGGTTATGTCCATTCAAGAGTTTGTTTAAAACCAGCCCAAATATGGTGTCTCTAGACAATAGTTGTATGAATTGATAATTTGATTTGGTTGGCTTGGACATATTGCATAAGAACAAACAATATAATGGCAGACTTTAAACAAACTGTTGAGTGGACACCAGCGACACAATTATTTCTGTGAAAACGGACAATATTTTTTTAAAGTGCAGTATTTATTTAATTCTTTTTTAATTGAGCTAGTCAGGTACAAATAATCATCGCGATTAAAAAACACAAAATATACTTATGGAATGATACACAATACATAATTGAAAACAAAACGCACATAGTTGGGCTAATTAGGAAATCGCAAGTGGTCCAATAATTACAGCAAGTCACGAAACATCTCATGTCCTAATCTCTATTGCATGAGTGACAACAATTATAGATTTGAGTGACCTATTAGCCTAGTAATTGCTCAAGCAATTGCCCTGCAATGATGAGCCATTGACCAATATTTTAGTTATATTCTTGACACCCCATAATTAAACAGATGCAAATATAGAATTCCTGTGTACATTCAACTGTGTCAGCCAGCAGATAATTCATGTACTGCTCAGTTGTTTTTTGTTAAAAAAAGATACTATTTAGATAATTAATTGTACACTGGCAAAAAATATATCTTTATCTGGGACTGTCCCTGTGTATTTTTGTGAAATGTATAATGCATGATACATTTGTGATTCTCGGAATTGTTCACCGTTGAGCTAGCTCTTCTTTGAAACATAAAAAGTAAAGAAAAATCAAAAGTCGTGATCTTAATACTGCATAATTTTTAGTTGAACAGACCAGGCATGACTCTATTGTACAATATCAACTCTATGATTAAGAATCACTTTGCTTTGGGTCCATGCAATCCACCCTGAATAGGTGACCAACGTGACTGTTAATGCATCTAAAATGACCTCATGGGGGGCCCTTGACGCCCACACATGACCATTAGGGCATTGTGAGACCTTAGCAAGACCTCATGCAAGTATTGTGGGTAACAAGGTCACGGTGCACCTGGAGGTCATTAAGTGATGGTGTTCAAGGTCATTATGTCTTCAAGGTCATTAGTTAAGGCTTTAAGGATCCTTGATGCCCCTGTCTGCCAGTCACACAGGACCTCCCACAAGGGTGCTTTCAAGATCTCCAAAGGACCTTCTGGAGTTGCAAGTGTGACTCAGACAATGATTGCAACAGACTACAAGCACCCTTGATGGTCCTCCACTCGGTCAAAGGGCGTTCTCAGCACCCCACACGATCCAAAAGGTCACTAATGGGTCACTGGAGTCAGCCTACCACATGCTGAGCACTGCTATAAATGGAAAGTCACTGGTGACCCAAGAATATTTTTGGTATAAGTCATTATGTCAATCAAGGCATAAAGTCAATACAATGTTGTGTGACGGACAATACACTCCACTATAGTTCAACTGTCATTCATCCAAACATTCAGTCATATAGAGAATAAAATAGGTATAGATAGATAGGTAGATAGACGGATGGATAGATGGATAGATAGATGGATATTAGATAGACAGCTAGATAGATAGACAGCTAGTTAGATAGATAGATGATAGATATTAGATAGACAGATAGATAGATAGCTAGCTACCTAGATAGATAGCTAGCTAGATAGCTAGATAGATAGATAGATAGCTGGATAGATAGAGATAGATAGATACACCTTGCCTTTTATAATTTAGTTACACGATACATCCATGCTGAGTGAAAGGAAACACCTAAGTCAATTGATCAGGGTTTCCATTTCACAGAGTATCAAACATCGATTGACCATCAGTACACAGGCGCCCTCTGGGGTCACTTCCCCCATGTGGTGGCGCTAATTACTTCCTGTTGTGTGTCAATTTTGGTTCCTGCATTGTCCCCAATTTGCTCAATGAAGGTTGACGCTCGGAATACTAACGCGATTGTCAACTGAATGCTTTGTTAGGGTGAGCAGTACACCTCCAAGCAATCACAGTTTTATCACGATGAATTGCAGTATATCAAAGAATTATTCTTACTAAGCCGATATTATACGATCTAGGTATATACACAATAGAATCCTAGAATAATTTTTTATTGTAAATTGCATATTTTATTTGTTTCCTTTAGCATTGTTTAATGATGTGGTTTGCAGGCAAGTAATTAAAAAAAAGAGAAAACCTCCCTAAGTAATTAAAAAAAAGAGAAACCTCCCTAAATTTCTGTGTATCCTTAAAGTTAGTTATAACTGCACTGTGCCTGAACCAAATTAAACAGGCCTGTACTGCTACACAAAAAGACAAGTATATAGCATTCTTTTTGTGACAAGAGTATACACAGTTATACACAAGTTTTTCCTTCTATTTTCCATAAGTATTGAGTGACACGGTGTGCAAAAGCACATCAGCTACTTATATGTTCTTCCACCTTTTTTGCTAAAATTGCATGAGCAGCCAAGAAGATGTCACGTGACTCACTTCCCAACCAGGCTTGTGATGACGTCACAGATGACATCACCACCTCTCTATCTATAACCCATTGTTTGCACAAGCTACCACAAACATGTGAAAGTATAAAACCTATTGTATGCTTCCACATTCTTGTACACCACAGAAACTGCCTGGAGCCAAATGTTTTTGTCTCTTTCTGTGACATTTATAACTTTCCAATAACTCAATGGCTAGAAGTAATATTGGTGGCACGCCACTGCCAGAGAAGAGCTATTTGCCCAAGGGCTCATCTCCGCATTGGCTCCCATTACAAAGAAACTGTCCTGAATGCCAAATCTGTTCAATGCAGCCAGCTTCCCTACATATAAATTCACATTCAAGTATCCATGCGAAAGCACAGAATGCCATATAGGATGGCATATTGAGGCATGGGCCAGCTGAACTTCTATAGGGTCCCAGAATAATGTGTATTGGTGGTCTGTTGGTTACTTTGCTGTGGGCTGGAAATATGGTGGCCCTCATATATGACAGTTTCATGTATTAGTTCCACTCTCAGGCTAACAGAACTTTAACCACTGTGTACTGTATACACTTGTGTATCTGACCTTAGAATCTACAAATAAATCTGTGATATTTCCCCTTATATTGAACCACTACATACTGACCAGAAAGATCTGAAGCTCTTACTTCTACTGACTTTCAGGGCACACATAATGATGAGATGCTATGATACTATGAATCCAAGCAAATTAGGAGTTTATCGGTGGCCTCATGACAGACTTCATTCAGACGTCAGAAATTCATCGTTGTGTAAAATTTAGAGCAAATATTTTTCGAAAGAGCTCCGCTGATCATGTTTTGGCCTTTCTCAGATATCATTTCAGTTACAACTATGCATTTCTGGAATGCCTTCGCTATTCGGTAGCCAACGAGTGACTTCCAAGGCTGGCGTAAATCAACTGAAGTGAATGATAAGCTGAAGCAGTAAAGGACAGACTCGCTCGCTGAGGATGTGGGCTTCAGAGGCAAAAGGTCATGGCTGGTCTTTATGTTTCCATTAGAAATACATGGGATGCCACTGCATTCATTTGTCTCAATTTGCAAGAGCACCACTGCCACAAAACATTCCCTTGCAGGCAATCTGTTGTGGCTACAACTACTTGGTAGAGATTTAACTATAGTTGCATGGTTGGTGGCCCAGTGGCAAAATCACAGTTTCGGTTAGTCTGGGTGGGTGGATTAGGGCTTTACGTCCTGTATTTCTGCACCTGATGGGCTAATTAGGACAGGTAGGGACCACGGCAATGAGACAAAGGATGAAACAGCCATCCAGCATCGGTTAGTCTGGGATTTGACGCCTAGCCTAAACATGTTGTGATAAAAAGGAACCAAGAAAAAGATTATACGCTGCAGTCAACCATAAACTGAAAACTCTTCTAAATTAAAGCGTCACAGTCCTTTCAAAATGTCTGCCCAGGCACTTTTCACACACCCCAGCTGAATGTCGCTGAGGCAAGTAAAGACCCCACCGATGGGGTAAATGCATAACATGGTGTAGACTTCAAACCTTATCATCTCATCATTACGTCTTCCTCTGGCTGTTGGTCACATAAGCTGACTAAGCTTCAGACTGGTAGCATTGAGACATAGGAGTCCAACAATTTTGTCAAAATAGATTTATTTTTGGAGATTAATATAGTCTATCAATTTCACTTCCTAGAACGTGTCTCAAATATGCCATGTGATATTTGTATGTGTCTGAAACACTGAGGAAAACAAATCTAGTTTCAACTTTTAGTGACATTAATTGGTACACATATTACCCAAATACAAGAAGCAGCCACTGACGTGATGGCCACATTTTGTGGGAAGCACCTGGTGACTGGTGATAAAACATCACCTAACCAAAAGGCAACCTTCTGCAACTTTGCTGAGACGTGATACAGAAACGACAAATCAAGTCCATTGATTCAACCAGAATGGCAATGACAGATTGCCAAAATGGCGTCCATTTGGGCAAGTTTTATGGAGATAGTTCAGTGCTAGTGATAGAATAGACACCATCTCCCAATAAAATTGTTATAAAATGAGAAATGCTTGACTGCTGCAGGGGCCAGAATGACAGTTTGCACTCAAAAGCGATTAAATGGTCCTTTGACTAATTGCATTGCTAGAATTGATATCTCAATTGGTCAGGATTAAATGCAGGAAATCCAAACTTTAGACCCAATCAAACAAATCATTTGTCTACTTGATAAATTTGGCTTTAGCTGCAGTGCAGGGATTATAGGTATTATGTAGACATATTATCCAAATTTTACAGTACATTCAGTAGTG
The DNA here is from genome assembly GCA_932294295.1 of Alitta virens. NCBI lineage: Eukaryota > Metazoa > Annelida > Polychaeta > Phyllodocida > Nereididae > Alitta > Alitta virens. The sequence continues at coordinate 23,861,191 of OW028581.1, forward strand.
TGTGCCAATGTGTGGTCAGTGATAACTCTAAATTTTCCTTATACTAGTGTTTGTACTGAACCAGGAGATGCAATTTGTGCCGACAGCTCAGTACTGCTACATTGCAGTTTAACTTTTCCGCCCAAAGTCAGTCATGATAGAAATTCACATATTTCTGTAGCATACACGAGAAAATAACATCGACATTGGCAATGACATCTCTAGCACTCCTTAAATAGCATTCAGTGAGTATATATTGACACTATGACAGATGTGGGCTATAACGAGCTGGTGATGTCATCATGAGTGGATGAAAGACACCCGTGAGACTGCTGCTGCTGCTATGGCTGATGCTGCTGGTTCCATAGCATCATGTCCTGCTGCTGATGTTGGTATGAAAAGAGTTTTTGGGGGTTGAGGGTCTCATCTTCACAATAACCCTGAGAGCCCTCACAACATCCCCTGACATCTAATAAGCTGAGACCTCCACAGCAACAGCATGACATCTATGACAACTGCATGGATCGATCTTGCCCGATATATCTCAAATTTGCTCTCCAAATAGCTAGCTCCCTCTTGGAGTTTTGCCAACTCAGGGTCACTATTAAGACCACCATACAATTGACACCAGTAAATGTAGCAGCAATATTTGTTATAATCGGTGAAGTGCCAAATTACTTATCATACAGTGAAATTATGTCATTCTAATTGTTCAGCTGGCATACAATGACAAAACAGTTACGGTATGGAGTTCATGCTATTGTCACTATGGTTAGACATTGAATAGTTGCTCCATGGCATTGTATAATTACCCCAAGGAGTGGTCTTTTATGCGCTTCAGTATTCAGCTTCCATTCGGATCACGCGTAACGGCTAGTGCTTGGTGCAAGAACCTAACTCCATCGGATAAAAAATGACAAGCACCTTAACCATTAGATCACTTTTAAAATGTATGATCCAACCAGATGTATATATTATATATGGTCCTGTTAATGATTAGACATTGCCCATTCCAGTGTTTGGTTTTCCTCATAGGTCAGTACATGTAATACTGAGATTTCTAATTGTGAAAACAGGAAACCTGTGACTCCAATTTACACAGGAAAGGGCGTGGTCTTGGTTTGTGACAAAAGCCATTGTTCCTACTGGAAACCTCATGCATATTTGGGTTCTTTATGGCACAGTTTGGCTGTGGTCCACAGCAAAGTAAGCAATGTTTAAGTAATGTCATCGCAAACCTGTGAATCTCATTTGGAAAACATAGGCATTTTTGCATACAGATATGTATGTAAACATCAAGTACCAAAAAAAATAAATAAATAAATAAAAAATAGTGCAGATAAAAGACTCTGTAATTATTCTTTAGAATAATACTGTATTTTTTCAATTACAACCCAGGGCTTTTATCATTTTAGAGAGGAACCATTAGGGATTTAAGATCATGTCTCATTTACATTTTACAAGTTTCACTAGCCGTAGCCCTCAAACGTCACAGGCCTTCTTTCAGGGATTTTTTATTGTATTAGAATTTTATTACTGTCAAGTATATAGCATGTACAAATACAGATCATCAGGCAACAATTCATATAAGAATAAATAATGGAACTAGACATGTTTTTTAAATGTATCGTAAGTACAATTAGCATTAAATCTTTAGGATTGGCCTGTTATTGGAAAAGTACGGTATATGGCATTCCAATGTTGGAAAACAAAAAATCTCTCTTGTTATTTTCCTTTTTGAATTTTAGTTGCAAACTTTGCAATATGCAGAAGGTAACAATTACCCTGTCATTTTAGAAGTCTGAGGATATTTCCTCAAGGATCCGATAGGCTGACTATTAGCTGACTTTCTTTTTTCAGAACAAAAGCAGCCAAGAAGGTCAGTGATTGATGGAAGAGCAATTGAAAACAAATCTAAATGTTATATTTCTAGAGAACAGAAAGTCTTCAGTTGTCATAAAATGCGAAGGTTGCCACATAATCCAGTGACTAAAAAGAAATGTTTGATTTTTATGGCTTTATTTTCTTTTATGAATCATCTTCCTATTCAATCACATTGCATAAAACAGAAAATAATAATTAAATGTCCTTAAAGGAAAAGGCATTAACTCTTTTTATTTAAAACAAATCCATAACCTCCAAGCTTAAAGGTACCTCTGAATAGGTAGGAATATATATTACAATTACATAAATGGAAATATTTAGAACCGTTTTTTTCTTTTGTTTTGTTATTTATTATCAAGGTGGCTTTAGACTCAAGGTCATATTATATTCAACCAGCTTTTGCTATTAGTCTGCAGTCCTTGGAGGCAGTCAGAGACAACAATATCCTAAAAGATTTAAGCTGAGGTCCCATATGGTCTCATTGTCCCAAAGCCAATAAATTGATATTATGAAACAATTAATGGATCTTTTTCAGGATATAGTTGTTTAAGCAGAGCTTCAATTCTCCCCAAATGGCAAAATTCCCTTTATCAGCCTAATGCACAAATACTTATTAGCAATAAACGACTACACTAATCTTTGGGCAATTAAATTCGCCTTCTATTGTGCCTGTCAACAGGGTCAGCCTGCTTCAGAAACGACCGAAAATACAATGGGAAATATGACAAATAAATAAGTTGATTCTTCTTAAAACGTGTCATCATAAGTTAGAAAGCTTACTTCTGCCCAGTTTACACATTGTAATGTTTTGTATGACATGAAATTTAAAAAAAAACAGCCTTTTTTTCTAATACCACTGTACTATAGAGCTGCCACTATCTTAAATCTTCCTTAAAGTTTCCCACTTTATCGTATACTAGAAAAAGTTCAACTTCTTTAAAACCTTGATGTCTCAGAGTAAGGTTTGCCCTTAAGACTAAGCAAGATACAAAGAAGTAGAATGTGCCACTCCACCTTTCATGACAACCTAGGCAGGTGCTCTCATGAGGCAAACAAGCAAGGCAAAGACTAGGCTCAAATAGTCCAAAGACCCACCATGATGCATATATGGCTGCCAGCCAGTAGTTTCAAGTCACTGTCGCCAACATTAATCTTTGAAGAGTTCTCCTAGGTTTCTATTGATGCAGAAAATATGACCTTATATGATAATACGATTAATGCCACCAATCTCTTATATATTACATTTAATGCAGGGTAAGATGCTGTCGTTTGCAGTATACCTTTATTAGCTAAAAATGAAATACGCCTTACTAATCGCCTGTCAGCATGTTTTGAGTGCCAAAAATAACTGGCTAAGTCATGGTATATACATGTAAATATATACACAAGGTTTTCAAATTAATTTACAAATTGCCTTGCAGTAACAACTACATGTCAACATCTTAGACTTTTGACATCTCTGGAAGAATTCTGAGCATCACCAAATTACAACATAAAAGAATCGTGAAAATGTAGTCTGTCCAATGGGCATCCTGTTATGAGCTATTGGCTAAATGTAATCAATACAATGGACACAATGGGAAACTAGGACACCGCCAGAGGTCACTGCCGCCAAAGTAGATACACATTCTTTTATGACCTCATCTAATTTAATAGAGTTACAATTGAACATGACCTTTTTTGTTGTTGTTGCAATGCTCTTTCAATCCATTTGCACATTTCTGATATGTATAAAAAAAAATTGTTCTAAATTGCATTAGTTTTAATCATTAATGTGATAATTCAGTTATGCATGGTGATTCTTCTTTTGGTTTGCAGCAGCATCACCATCATGATCCTAGTACAACCATGGTGCAACCACACCTCCCAGCCAAAACCCTTTATTGAAACCTTTGAACGAGAACAGAGGATGTGCCACATAATGAAGCCCATTAATAGCAAAGGCTGATAATGGCCCTGGGCTGAGGTGGCGATAATGCAGGTTATTGCCGAACACTCCCTGACAATGAATATAATCAGCAGGGATTAATGGCATCTCCATAACAAGATGGCCGCCAATATGGCCACCAGATGTCACAGGTCACTTGCTGCAGGAGGCATTAGTCACAATGGGGTCATAGACCATCACAAATAAGGTGAGTGTGACCAGTAATGAGACAAACAATTGCTTCAGCTCAGCTGTCAGGCCTCTCATCCACATTGCCATAAAACGACGAAATATAACCATGATAACATTAGAAAATAACGGTTGGATATATCATTAGCATTGAGTAACTCACTTCACACTCCAATGCAAGATTTCTGATAACTCAATCATGGTTTTTTCAAATTTTTTTTTTTCAATTCAAAAATCTTCCCTTTCACCTACAACTCCAGCCTTATCATCTCATCATTACATCTGCCTCTGGTAGCTGGTCATATAAGCTGACTAAGCTGCATGCTTCAGACCCATTGAGATATTGAACAAAATGTTCCCAAACGCCCACAAAATGCTGCCCATATACCTATCACTTCTTGGTGACAGGTGTTGTTGTTTGCTTGTCAGTTTGGGCTGTAAAATGCATGCATAATTCCACAATGCACATGGCATTAAGGTCATCCATACCAACATGTGTTGTCTCACACAAGGATCAATACACAGAGCAACAAAGATCACTGACCATGCATATGCAAATCAAATGTCTCATTTGACCTATTCAATCCCTCTGTGGTCCACTCTGCAATTAATGTCTTTATAAAATAATATGGTTGATGCTTTTAACTTTATACCTGAAAGACCACTGCATTAGCTCATGTAAGTCAACATTCCAATAAAAGACAACCAAGAGGAAATCATTGCACCTATTATTGATTACTAAATTAAGGTAAATAAAAAGCAGAATTTAACAAATTGTTTGATCTCTTTTTTCTAAGTTGATGAACTTCTTCAATTAAGGTTTTTTTTTTTTTTAAAGGTCAATTTTAGGTTTAAAAAAAAGTTAAGAAGTTGAAATTAATTGTAAATAATTCCAAGTAATTTTCTAATTATTATATTTATATTTTTCATGCAAATTTTAACAGCTCCTGAACTTATTCACTAATCAGTGCAGCAAATATCTGAGATAGTTTTCTGTCCAGATGGCATAACATAGGAGGAATTTTGTATACATTTAGCTCGGAAACTATTATCTACAATGGTATTGTCTTTCATATCTGGGCAGCAAATATAAACCAGAAGGGGACTGGGCAGGCATAATCTCGACAATGCATACATCGCGACCAGGGCAAAACCCATCAGGGGATGAATTGTTGCTGAGGCAGGGATGCAAGACACCAATAATGCACAAAGTGCCAGGCCACTGGCACAGGCCATATACATTGTTTAGTGGTAGGTTGGGCCCATAGAGTGTAGTTCATAACATACAGAAACAACAGACTTGACTTCATACCACCTTACTATATTTTCTTTTATTTGTTTGGACAACTAAAAGATAAGTGGAAAATATATAATTTTTCACATTAACATTAAGAAAATACATCTCTTTATCAGGACCATTGAAATATTTCATTAGGGAACTGCATTTTATATGAAGACCATTGAGTTTCAGGAGATATTGGTGTTAATTTTATATTTTGCACTTCCTGCTATGAGGGCCTATCATATCATTAACTTGTATGATCAATATCATCATGTTGACAAAATCAGTCAACCTTATATTTTGTGATAACGGACATAACATAATATTTATAATTCAACTGCATGATACAATGATGTCAATATAAAAGACCTGAAAACAAATGCTGACCTAAATACTATGTAACTGATTAAAATGCATTACAACTCTACCTTACCTTTAAAATTATTAATTTACACAATCTAGTCGTAAATCATTAACCTTCTTAGCTTGGGGCATGTATTTGAGGCTACCTAACAGTAAAGATCAGTCATAATCAATCTACTGTTACAGTTTATTCATTGCTTTGTAATATGTAAATGTTTTTGAGAAGCAACGGTGCATGGCATCATGCATGACCCTATACAGTAACAGCAATGTACCATGTAACGCCATGCAACAAACTACAAAGACATTTTCCATGTTGCATCTGTAAATAAAAAGTTACAACCCACGAACAACAAAACACAGGAACAAAAAAAGTAATGAAAGAAATCATGAATAATGACATCGCTTACCTTTCTGGGAGGTTTTTTCCTCATGGTGCTTTCTGGTTCACGTATATTGATCAACCTGGTGTGTTGATTCACATGCTCCCCTAGGCAGCAATGGAGCAATGATGTGTTTAGAGCCCTAGGTGCTACAGTGCAGTGCTATGATGAGCAAATGTATCAGAAGCTAGTGGCCTTGTATGTGGCTTCAAAAATATCTGAGCTATATTTCTAGTGATGCACTGCGGAGAATAGCTGTTTGTGTGTCCTCTGTGGGTTTTTTTTTTGCTGTTTTGATTGTCACGGTGGGGTGGGTAAATGTACCACAGCAGCATAAGATAAAATTTATAAAATTTAACAATCCAGTCAACAAGTATTTATGTCCCTTAAATGTGCACTTTTCAACAAAAATAATCCAGCACTCCTGATTTAAATGTAATGGTATAACTGTTCGTCCATTCGGTATAGTCCCATAAAGGTCCACATAGATTCACTCCTGCATTCACAGCTGAAATCTGGGTACAACAGTCTTATATACACCCGACAAAGTTGTGGTATTCCAAATACACCCAAAGTGCACCCCACTCCAACCCCCTGCTTATCCACAACACAGCTTTGTTCCAACTTCCCTAAAGTAATGAAATTCCATCCATGAATTCCTGGGCATAATTGAATTTCAGAGGGCAGGATCCAGTCTTGATTCTAAGAGGCTGTGTCCCTATGTTGTGCTTCATACCCAATGCAAATTGTTATGCAGAATCCCATGTACAATCAATGTATTCATATGCAATTGACTTTCAGATGAATGACATATATGCATCAGCCTTTTAAATTATATATGAGCAGCATGAAATATCACACCCACAAGTCAAGCGGGGCTTGTGTTACAATTTGGTATGTTTGGTGAATATTCAAGAGCCCTAAAATTACATTTATATTCATAATATCCTCATTCAAAGTGGCAGCAGCAGCTTGAATTACCTTGTGTCATCCACTTCAGCAAAACTTGGTACAGAATCATATAAAATGTTTATTGATGTTGCAGTCAAAAAAAGATGCAATGTTTGTCTGCTGCTTGAATTGTTTATCGATCAATCTACAGTAGATGCAATTGCATTGTAGTATCAAACAGTCCAAATCATCGGTGCATTGCAGCAAAACAATCTTATGGTATCACAATTTTTATGGAGCCAGCTCAAAATATCCATTGAAACATATTGAATCATATTAACCCATTGCTCATTTCGTGCAATCTAATATGATCCCATATTATGATTGATTGGTGAATGGGCTTTTTCCAGCTGCCCTAGCAATTCCAAATTGGCTGCTGCTTTAAATCTGCGATATTATTTCCTTCCTTCAAGCCATATTTAATCCAGTTATACCTGTGTTGTAACTTGAGCTGGTATGCGTTGTCTATAGAAAGAAAACTAATCTCATTCGTACCATTTTACATGTCCCACATCTCAGAAAGAGCGCATTACTAAGGTGTTGCTTCGTTGAACTTGGTTGTAGCTTTGTTGTATCTTGGTTGTCGTTTGGTTGTATCTTGGTTGTACTCTGGTTATTGTTTGGTTGTACCTTGGTTGTACTCTGGTTATGGCTTCACCGTAATTGTTTGTCTCTGTCGTAGCTTGGTATCTTAGTCGTACCTTGGCCGCATCTCGGCTATATCTTGGATGGGTCTTGTTGGTTGTCCCTTGGTTGGTTTTTGGTTGTACCTTGGTTGGTAGCTGAGCTATTAACCTGATGGCTTGTGATGGCTGCCTCAGTGGTTGATGTCAGTATTTATACTAGCAGTGCATGAATATTGCATCTCATTTCATCCGCATCACTTGTTTGCCTCAGCAGCAGGCCCTTCAGGATGGCTGCAAAGAGACAGAGAAGAGCTGTTATGCAACATTATGCAACCAGGCATTTTATGCTCCTTTTGTGCTGCCTTGCCAGCCTTAAATGTCACATCCGCCTGAATATTTGAAACAACTAAATGTGCTGGGTAGAGGAAATATCCACAGATTCTACATAGCACCAATATACTTTTTTTTTCAGAATATCAACAATTGCTAGTAAATCTGACTGAATTGTAATAACAAACAGAATCTATCTGATTAATACTGCAACACTAACCTCAATTTACCTGGTGCACTGTAGATAATCAGACCTGCATAAGGTATGGCCTATTCTCCACAAATAAAAACAATGTTTTCCACAAGATAATATTTCTAAGTATCAATACATATTCATGGAAACTTATCATAGATCCTGTACAAATATTTTATGAAGGCTCTGTGTCATTGCCCCTTATCTGCAAGTGGCAATTTTGACGTCAAAATGCCAACACGAAAAATATGTACACAACTGAAGTGTGCATAAAAAGTTACCAACTGAAGTGTCTCATTTTTCTTAGACTAGATAAAGTGCATCAGAGCATACCTTAATATGGATGTCCTAGGTCGTTGCTTTTGTAATATCTTCTATAATATTTTCTTGGGTTATCTTGCAGGAACCCCATTCATTGCCCAAGTGGCTCCATGGACGTGCCACTCACAATGGCCACCCACTGTGACGTCACTGATGACGTCACAACATCTTTGGCTGCTGGAGAAGGAGGCCTGGGAAGTCTCTGAAAGATGAATGGAGACACTTTACTATATAATCAATAAGAATATAGTTGTCCTAATTGTAAATATTGCATCATATCCATAACATAATGCATAGGATCCATATCGTAATGCATTTGTAAAGGTCTGTAATGTCCCCACTTTGGACTGTGTCACCCAATACACTTGACTGATTGACCTGAGTGCATTGCCAAGCATATATAACCGTTTAGTGCATATAAGGAGAGCACTGAATCACACCTGCCATAGACATTGAAATCTTGCAATAGACGTTGGCTCCCCAGATAGCATACCAAATCAGCCGAGCATAGTTTCCGCATAGGCCACTGTCGTTACAACATTGAATTAACATCGCCGACATCGCGCCGACGTTGAAACGATTGGGATTGCTATCTGGGTCTGCCTTGAAATCTTGCCTATGGGCAGACTGTCTTCACTGGCATCCGTTATCTTAATAATTTATCTTAATGCAACAATGATGCAAACGACACAGATAAACTTGCCTTAAAGGCCACCTGTATACAACGGACACCTGCAGTAACCGGCCGCAAGGTAATTTTCCTTCTATAAGCCTGTCTTAACTGACCAACATGGATCCATTACCTTGGTGACCGCTAAACACAGGTTTGACTGTATTTTATAATGGGTTATCCTAATGCGACAACCCAGATAGCATTTGCAAATCGTTTCAATGTCGGCACGTTGTCGGCGATGTCAAAATGATGTTGTAACGACGGTGGCCGATATAGAAACGACGCTGGCCCGATTTGGAATGCTATCTGGGAATGATGCATCAAAATATATATATTTGTCATCTTTCGTGATGAACTCTAATGTTGTTTCAGCCTGCAAGTAACTACAGACCCAATGAGTGGTAAAATTGAGCAATTATTGTAGATCTCAGTAGTACACTCAATTATGCCTTTGTTAATGCCTCATGAATTAATTCATAATCAATAAACATTTAATGTAGTCAAGTTTATATTAGTGCAAAGGATGGTTTTCATAACGGCAGTCACTTTTCCTTCTATGACGCACATTAATAAACCACAAAGTCATCTCATTGAAGTCCAATGTGTAAAGAAATATCAATAAGCCTTCATTATGTTCATAACTCACTTTGCTTATTTTTCCTACATGGCCAAATGTGCCAAGTACGTTTTCCATGAGAAGGATAATTGCATGGTAAACGCATGGTTTTTGCCTAATTAAAATGAGGTGAAAACCATGCGTTTTCCATGCGTTTATCCAAACGCATGGAAAACGCACGTAGCATGTACCACTGGTTGAATAAACTAACAAAAAGTTACCATTATCATCAGCATCTACCTCTTTCTTTCCTGCTAAAAAAAACTAGCAAAAAGTTACCCATCATCATCATCTACATCTGCCTGTCACAGTAAAAACAGCCTGCCAAATGGACGCAATAGCTCCATGACAAATCTGAGGAATACTAATACATTTGCAGAAGTATCATGAAATGGTATGGGCATGCATCCAACGTGGCGTTTGCACAAGGCTTCCTCATCAGCCTAATGGCCTGGTATTTGTGCTCTTCTTGTGTGTCATGCATGGTCAGACAGCCTGACTCAGTCCCACTCAGTCTCACTCGGTCTCACTCAGATGCAAATTTACTCAGCAAAGAATAACATGCATGCAAAATATTAAGTGATGCTTCCATGGCAGATTTCAGACATGCTGCATGGCTCCTCAAAGTTGTTATGGATCCCATCTATCTATCATCTATCTATCTATCATCTAGCTGTCTACCTATCTATCTACCTCGTTATCTATCTATCTATCTAGCTATCTATATATATCTCTATCTATCTCTATCTATCTATCTAGCTATCTATATATATCTCTATCTATCTATCTATCTAGCTACCTATATATATCTCTATCTATCTATCTATCTATCTAATCTATATCTATCTATCTATCTATCTACCTATCTATCTTTCCAGAGAGGTCAATAATTTAGTTTTACTTTACATCTAATACTCCCGATCATTACAAGCTACTACTGTACTATCAATGAAACCCATGAATTAATGGCATTGTTTGATGGATCCATGACACTGTAACAAATTGATTCTGAGGTTAGGCAGGGGCGATCCATCAATTGTGACCACTGTCCAGTGCATACTGACCAGGTAGAATTATGCTGCTTTGTTACAGGTACGACCTCATTACCCTCACACTGCCTACACTTACAGATCTATTGAACTGTTAATGCTATCATTTGAAACTATTGAGAACAGTTACTGACACCCATTATACCAGCCAATCCATACCAGTTATTACATTAATTGAATTCTGAGTAATTGTACTGGAAATGTCAGATGATAGGGTAGGTGAAACATATTCAAGTGGTTTTAGGTGAGTCCAATGCAAAACCGAATAATCAGCCATCTTGTCTCTGAGTATTCAGGTTTGAAATTGAAATAAATATATATCTATAAAGTAGGCCTATAACAGTGTAGTCAGTTTCTATCGTGCCACAATTGAAAGTGTTTTAACTAGATCCATTACAGTCTGGTTTGGGTCAGCTAGTGAGACTGATATCAAGAGCTCAGCTCTGTTATTCGCAATGCTGAGAAAATAATTGGAACTGGCCTACCATCACTCCAGAGCATATATAATGAAAGAAGCAGAAAAAGAACTGCAGCCATAGTCAAAGATGAAAGCCATCCTGCAAATTATATTTTTACCTTTTTAAGATCTGGAAAACATTTAAGGACTTTTCTATGGTAACCAGCGTTTTATTAATAGTTTTTACCCCAATTTCATCTTTTTGCATCAACTATTTACTTATTTATATTCATGTTTATATATATATAAATTTTTTTCTTACATTGCTTAATGAGCTCAGCATCAAAGTGCATTCTATTTTATTATTATACATTGCTAATCAATTTTCTATCTATCTATCTAGACCGGACACAATTTTGGGCTGGGGCTGTATCTTTTCATCTTGGTGTATTATTGTATATTAACAAAGAACCTGTATGCTGCGGAGAAATGATCCGATGTGTTACTTTATGGTGGTGCAAATTTCATCAAAAATAAAATAAGCACACCCCTGTACAATTTTACATATGAGGTAAATATTGAAGTATACTACACAACTATACACAATAGATTCTGAAATACATATTTAATGACACATTTAACTCATTGAAGTCTCAATTTGCTGGTCCTGTTTTACTTTTTCAAGTCTTGCATGCCTCAGAGCATCATTCCAGACAGTGACATTGACAAATCTTTCCTCATTATTGATTGAGTAAAACCTCACAACGAACCACTCCTTACATAATCAAAGTCACGTCAAAGTCACATCAAAGTCACATACAGAAAATGTCTAATTCAAAATCACATCTCGCAGGATCCAGACACAAAAGCTGAAAATCATTTGGCTGTGTGCTTCCATTTGAGATTAGAAGTAATGCTGTGTGTCCAAGGGCAGGGAAGTAAAATCAATGATTAAATGATGCTGTTTGTGTGGTGATTGGCTATTCGGCTTGCATACGTGTAATTAGACTTCTGTATTTTATATGGTTGGTTTTTGTATTTGACGTGGTTGAGCATTTAATTGGTTGAGCATTAATTTTTGTTTTTGCGTTGTGATTCTTTTATCCATAGACATGTTTTGTAACAGTTTGGTGGCCTAGTGGTTAAGGCACTAGCCAATTCCATATTGGCCAGCTCTGTTGAAGGTCCTGGGTTCGATCCAGGCTCTTCATGAGCTACATCCCAGCTGGATGTCGATCGCATGAGACATTAAATTGGAAGTGCCTTGAACTTGGTGTCAATGCTGAGGCAAAAAAAAGACCCATACATATATAGTATAAGTAAATGACCCCAGCCATAGGGTAAATGTGAAATATAGTGTGAACTCCAAGCCTTATGATCATCTCATTACGAGATCCTCTGACAGCTGTTCATATAAACTGGCTAAGCTAGTTTTGAGACGAGCTTGGCCCTCATTTGCGGCAGAATGAGGGCCATGCAGCGATGCGGTTAGTTTCCGTGGTATTCTACCTGCATGAATCTATTTTATACTGAAAAATAATGAGTGCACACACTATTACTATTCATGACATGCTCTTATTTTTCCACAATCATCATTTTCCTGAAACGAATCTGCAATTTCATCTTCTGCTTTTCTTAAACATTTCTAATTTGACCAATGAATGACTTTTAGTATTGCCGGTTAAAACCTAATTACTCATTTTCAATGTGAAATGGTGATAGTAGGCACTAATGCATGGATATTGCCCAAACTAAATATTTATCAGCCTGTTGCAAAATACCATGAAAAATGACAGGACTGCTGCCAGGCTATATTGAGACATCAAATGAGTGTAGGGTTTCATGATATTTCAGAGCCAACAACCATCCATTTGGAAATTTGGAATTTATGTATATTTCTCATTATCCTTATTGGGTTTAATACCACTTATGTTAACTAGTCAAACAGTGAAGTGCAGTTGTCAGTTTCACAAAACACTAGTTAGAATCCTCGCTATATTATACCATTAATTTACAAATATTGTAGAACTTAAGATTGATTATATTTCATGAGAAATGATCATATTCAGGAGGGTGGTATCCACTTTTTGTGAACAAACACCAGAGGGCAGCATTGGTGGCATTGTTTCCAGTTATCCAACCTCCTACTGTTTACCAGACAGTGAATCATATATTGACAGAGAAATACATTTAACCCATTGTTCTGTGATCTCACCCAGCACCCCACCTGGTACTGTTTGTTTTGTCCGCCAGGGGGTGCATTTTTTAACCCTCTCAGGTGAACGCCCCCTATCTTCAATGAGGTAAATTAGAACCACTGTACCACTTGCTTACTCTAACTTACCACTCATCCAATATTTTGTGTACCCTAAACTTAAGTGAGCACTAGCCAAATATTATGCAGTTTTTTCTAGGCTGTTTTGCAAATAGCTTTGTTTTTCTGAAGGGTTTACCCTGTCAACTGTTAAGTTCTAAGAACAAGTTTACATATAATATCCAAATATTGTCTAAATATTACCATATCATAACATTTGTCCTGAAGTAATGCAGCACATACAAGTCACCCAAATAGCCACAGTGGAGAAAATAATCGCATCCAACCTTTAGACCACCTCACCATTGAGACCACCTCACCATTGAGAGCACCTCACCATTGAGAGACCACCTCACCATTAAGAGACCACCTCACCATTGAGACCATATCACCATTGAGACCACTTCATCATTGAGACCACCTCACCATTGAGAGACCACCTCACCATTGAGACCACCTCACCATTGAGAGACCACCTCACCATTGAGAGACCACCTCACCATTCAGACCACCTCATCATTCAGACCATCTCCTCACCATTGAGACCACTTCATCATTGAAACCACCTCACCATTCAGACCACCTCACCATTCAGATCATCTCCTCACCATTGAGAGACCATCTCACCATTGAGAGACCACCTCGCCATTGAGAGACCACCTCACCATTGAGACCATAGAGTTGTGGACCCAAGTTGTATTATAAAATTGCAAAATTTACCTCAGTGTTACATGAGTTGTTTTATCGTGATATTGCCACTTAATTCAAACCACTGGCCTGACAATTACAATTACACCATGTTAGGAAGGTGTATTTGACTCTGTGGCCAAAGCCCCAGTCTTTCCCATTGGAACCAGTTTTGATTCATGCTTCGGGCAGTGTTGTGCCAAACCCAGCTCATGTATCAGCATCAGGGCCCAGCTGGTAATCTGTTATCAGTTGGAAAAAGGTGTCAGTACTAAGCCTCCTGGGAATAAACTACTGAGATGTTGTGATTGTGAAGTTGAACGAATAGGTTGATGTAACTGAAGATATCATCAGCTTGTGTTGTGTTGTTTGACGTTTTTCAATAATATAAATATAATGCTATTTTGAATATCACCAGCTCACACAATCTAATTTAATGTCGAGATGATGATGCTCTGTTTCACGTCATGTGACTATCCTATGGGGGTGGGCTATTTCGTTTACCTCAGCACAGACACTAAATACAAGGCACCATCAAGTCAACGTCTCCTGCGGAAGACAACTAGTTATTGTATGGGACTGATTATGTACATTTTAGACTTATAATAAACATAAAAGGATAATCAATATTCTACAATCAATGGTCTTCCTAAGAAAATTCCAATTGCCTTTTTATTATCACATTTACCTCAACTAATATCACCAAATAGCAGTATTGAAGTATAGGTATTAGGAATCAAAAAGTATAATAAGAAATGTCTGGCCCAGATAGCATTCCAAATCGGGCCTGCGTCGTTTCTATATCGGCCGCCGTCAGTACAACATCGTTTTGACATCGCCGACATCGCGCTGACATTGAAACGATTTGGAATGCTATCTGGGGCCGGGGTCGAATTGCATGGTGCCTGGGAACTCTTTACTGGGAACAGTTTGTACAACATCGCTTGGACTCCAATCCGTATCATCTCATCATTACGTCTATCTCCGGCAGCACGTATACCGACAACCTTCGGACCAGTAGCATTGAGAAATTACAATAGTCTTTTTTCATACATATATTTTTCTGCATTCCCGATGCTTTCATTTACAACATTACAGTTTGCCCTGCAAACATTATCCAGACCAGCAGGAAACTATGGCAACACATCCTTGGACCACCTACTGTACATTATTGTTGGGGAGACAGCGACTGGCATTTAATTGAATTCCCAAGGGAGAAGATTCTTCGATTAACAATAACTCTCGCCTATAACCTAATCACATGAGCCTCCCATTGTGGCATTAAAATACGTGTAAATGCAATACTGTTTGATTTACCATAAATAAAGGTTGCAATTAGGTGAAAATTGCTGCAAAAGTGTGGGTGGCTTTGTTGGTGTCAGTTATTTTATGTCTGGTTGAAAGCAGTAGGAAAACAAGTTGCTGTGGAAGTGCCTTTTCTAAACTGGGTATTTTACAAACTTTATGCATTGATTTGTTATAGAATTATAAGTGCAGTCCCCAGACTCCCCACTGCCAAAAAGGGTTTATTGATGATATGAGGGAGGGTTATATATCAATACCATACATGGGATCTTTCACTTGCCTCAGCATAGACACAAAGTACCAGGCACCACCAAGTTAATGTCTCATGCAAATTACATTAAGCCAAGATATAGGTAATGGAGAATGCCTGGGCCAAGTGATCAGAATTTTGGACCTTCAGCCAGGGCTTAGGAGTCATAAGAAGAGGCAACCGTGACAATATGCCATGTCGGGAACGACTCTAGGAACGACTATGACTCCCTGACTCCACTGGCCTCTGAAAAGGTGACTCCAACTCAGGCTGCAACTCAGATAGCATTCCAAATCGGGCCAGCGTCGTTTCTTTATAGGCCAACGTCGGTACAGCATCGTTTTGACGTTGCCAATGTTGCACCAACGCTGAAAAGATTTGGAATGCTCTCTGGGGTCTCCACCCAAAACCCTCAGACTCCTAGACTCTTACTCCTGACCCCAAAACTGTCCAGGGCAAAGGAGTCACACAGAAAGGTCATGACTCCCCACCCCAGTGGCTACTCCAATATACCGGCTCTGACTCCGCGCAAAACCTATGACTCCTAACTCCGGCTCTGAAGCCTATCATTGTGTAAAATGGCTAATGGTTTACCCACTAAGCCATCCTGCTGTAACAGGAGCCAAATGAGGTTGATAATGGTCAGAGCCAGCTCATTCTTGCTACAAACAGAAAGCTGTTTTCGAAATACCATTCATATGCCCTGCATATTTCAAACCAATCTTCAAACCAAACTGTTACTTTATGAAATGAAACTTTACTAGAAACCAAAGGGAAAGATAATAATAGCAATCAGAGAATGAGAAACCACAAGATTCTTCTTTTTTAGTGACAACAATTTCATTAAACCTGACCAAGGCTTTTCATTAAAGTTGCATGCAATGCCACTGCTTAAAAGAGAGTAACCTTTGTGAAATGTCTCCGTGGGATTTTCTCGAATATTTCTTGCTCATAAATGCTGACATTTTGCAATAAAAGGTCTGATGAAAGACCTGGGGGAAACTACACTAGGCATCCGTTACATGGCATGGATCAGAGCCACATGAAGGTATCTGTAAGATTTATGAAAAATCTTCTTGCACCAAGAAAGACATGTGAAAGATTCACACAAACCCACCCAATTTAGTCATCTTGAGCCATCTTGATTATTTAGAAAATCAGTAGATATTTTGAATTTTTTTTTACAAATATGTAACTGATAAATGTACTGCCAAAAACAGTCACTGACATTTCAATGACACCATAAAATCTGATGCCACCCTAACTTAATCTCCTATGTTGCGGTTTAAATTAACATTAAAGCCTTAGATTTCTTTTTCTTCTTTTTTGTGACTGTAAGTCTAGATTTAGAAATGTGTGAAATAATGATGCTTAAATTATGAACTTTTCATATCAATGATGTTTAAATTATGTACTTTTTAAAAAAAATTTCTTCATATGAAACATTTCACTGCGGATTATACTACTGTATTTTCAAGACTATCAATTGACACCGTAGAAACAAAATAGAAGCAAAACATTCCACAGGGGGGTTCTTTTCAATTAACCCCCTGCTGAGTGATACCAGCTGCATGAGTTACCCCACTCTAGACCCCCAGTTCCCAGCAGCACCTTTTTCCTGGTTATGGTGATCCATGGCCATATTGCATGCTTCCCTCTTGTAAAATATATGTAAGCATTACTCCAGAAGGATTGATAAGACTGCAGCAATTGCCAGTCAGTCAAGGCTCACATCTTCCATGGCTCAACATTTATGGTTATTGCTACTCACTGGCTTGATTAAAAAGGAAATAATTGTACTTGAGGGATATAATAAGTGGATTTCTGAAACTGGATGACCCCTGAATTATGCAAGCATATCATGCCAGACCATAAGCTGTGTGTCCATTTCAGACAACCATTGTAGGGTTATAACACGAATGCATTGTGCAATGGGCTACAGATAACAACAATTATTGCTTTTCCCCCAGACTACCATGCATACAATATGTAACTATATACTAGTAGAATTGCAAGGCCACTTGTCAGTGAGTGCAAAACGCCCAACTGGCGTACTCCGTAAAACATGCAGTTTACAATAATAATCTTGTTAGAAGGCACATTTATGGTGTATTGAATGAACACTATATAAACATTTTACAATAAGGAGTTGCAAATAGTGCCCAAAAAGTATGTGTACTAAAAGCGGTTTGGCTAAAAGCATATTTCACAAACTTGGAAACTATACCCTAGAGGACTGTCATGTGAATCCAGGTCTTTCATTGGTTTGGCAGTGCCCCAGCCAATGAGATTCCTGTATTCACATAACGTCATCTAGAGTTTAGTTTCCAATTCTATGAAATCTGCTGTACCAACAAATCATCCTTGCACTGAGCTGGTTTACATGAGCAGAAATTGAACCTTTAGTACTATCCAAAATAAATGTCCACTTGATTTTTTGGTCTTATTTTAACACAAATGTCACGGCGAACCCAACATAGACCGAAAGGTCAAAGCCCAACTTTCTAACACATAAAAACCAATCTCTGTGCAATTTAACTTAAACTTGTCAATCTCTTCAATGGTAATATTTTACCATTTTGTCATCATTATAGCCATTTGTTATGGTCAAAGAAGCAGCAGAAATTACAATGGAAAAATAGCAAAATCCCCAGAACGGTTTTATCAGCTAAAAAGTTGGGCTTTTGACCTTTTGCTAACATTTCTGTTCATTTTGCACTGCTCTATGCCATTTATTGCAACAATATATTCCCAAAATACAAGTGTCTTCCCCACTAGGCCACTAGCTTACATGTTCTAACACCACTTATTTAAGGGGCACCTATAATAAATCCATCACCAAATTTCTTATTAGGCAAGAGTAAAGAGACATGTTTTGCTAATGTCGCATGGGGCTCACAAGATGACTAGACACCAGCCAATGGCCTTCTGGCCCAGGTGGATCCATCATGCCTTGCGTCTAGGCACTTCCGGTCCCCTCCAAGATTCCATGGTTATCCTCCCTGAGAGCGAGGCTCAAAGGATCCTAGGGTTTCTTGCTAAACACTGCTCTGCCTTCTTATACTAACCCTATCTGTTGGTATTTTCAAGCTTGCAAGTGAGGACTACTGCATTTTATATGACGAAAATAGAGAAAACAGAAATAGATGATGATATAAATTGAAAGAATTGCATGTTAATACTTTAATTTTTTCATAAAAGAGATTTAATGAAGGGTACAGATTTACCTTAAACTTTAAAGAAAATGACTAGCTTGGAAACAAACCATCTGAATGTATATCTAAACAATGCGTTTATTCACCAAACTTAATATACTGTGGACATCAGTATTGATTCTTGATAATTATGCATCTTTAAGTCTTGGGTGACACTGGATAGGCAAAACCTTTAAGCCAACCAATCAGCTATAGACAACTCTGAATTCATAAAAAGAAAACCACGAAATATAGCCATCAATCGCCTTAACAAATAATAATAATTAGATATGACAAATTAAAATCTGTACGACATTATGGCATCAACAGATATGCTTAACTCCTACATGTCCTTCTACATCTACAGACTGACCGCTATGACCATTGGATCAGTGACCACCTCATCCGCATGATCAGACCAGATCGATCTAGTGACCCTTAGAACGCTCGACTTGTTGGAAATATTGACAAACACACAAGGCCTGTTGGTTGCAGAGTCCGTTGGGATTTGTTGGTTCCCTGGGAAAAAATCAGTCTATAAACGAAGGTTACTAAGGCTCCATGGTCTGTTTTGCCAGTTACTGTTGTAATGTTGAACTACATTCACTTGAATTTTCAACATGGAAATTCAACCGAGAAATGTGATCCACTGATAACATGCCCGATGTTGGCCCGAAGTTGGCCCGATGTTGTTCCGACGTCACCCACATAGGGTCGATGTCAATCCGATGTCACATGCTACCTGGATGATGACCAACCCAGATACCATGCCAGATTGCCTTGACATTGACATGACGTCGGCTGGCAGCAGCCAATGCTTAAACAATGTTGTCCCGAGTTGGAATGTCATCTGGGAACCAACCAACAAACAAACCACCACAAACCGTCCCCATGCTATATTGGATCAATGTTGGCCCAACATCGGTGGTGTTGATGCCATGTTGTACAGACAACCGCCAATATGAATATCCCAGATAGCATTCCAAATCGGGCCACCGTCGTTTCTAAATTGGCCACTGTCAGAACAACATCGAATCAACATCGCCGATGTTGTCCTGATTCAGAATGATGTTTTCTTGAATTGTATTGTAACTATATGATAATATTATAACAGACCTATAGATATGGACCAGAATATACCTATTCAAAAGTTCTTAAGCTAGCAACGCATATATGGGATCACAACCAATGCTTTGTCTGTAATATGATATTATCCCCTTCTCAGTTGATTTATTATGATGCTGTCTGTGCATAATATAGTATAACCAAAGATGTATGGTATAACGAAGGAACCCACACAAAGGCCAGGCCATTGATTCCGTATTAGGCACGCTCTGGCCTACCATAAGACAAGCTCTTGGGTCACACTTTATGGGAGGGCTGAATAACTCTATAATGGGAATAAAGGTTCCAGACCCTAGTACTTACAATGGGAATATGTTTGGAAAACTACTAAAGATCTTTTAAACTTAGTAGGTCTCAAAACAATGTGGAAACTGTATGTGTTGTTAAAATCAATTCATTTTGATACATACAATTGACTAATGTATGATCTCTATATTGGTTAGTTCAAAAGTCTTACAGCGAATGCCCAACTGCAAGGACAGATATAATAATGAGATGATAAGCCTCCAAGTTGACGCGTTTCACGTTTTCACCAAGCATAAAGTTTCTGTGGTAATTAAGGCCCATTTCAAGTAAGAGTTCCCAGTAGAAAATCGAACCTAGGATTTTTTCACCAAATGTTGGTAATCACCTTAACCTCTAGGACGAAAGTACATTACCAGAGGAAGTAGTCGCCCATGAGGATATTAAGCAATTTAGCAGTACTTCAAACACCTGAATTACATGATATACAATGTAATACTCTTATTATGATTGACATCACCAAGAAGATGTTTAAACATTAATCGATGCAGTCAATTTATAGCAAAGATCAAACCATAACCTTTCATTAATCATTCTCTAGGAAAAATTTGTGAAACCATAAATAATAAACACGGCCAAAAAACACCAACAGCTCTTTCAACAAGTGCACAAAACCGACATAAAAGGTTAGTGAGAGACCACGAATGAGCCCTAATCTTTTAGCAGCAGGTCAGCAGGGCCGGATATTTGCTGAATTAGCCCATCCAGGCCACCCAAATGGGTGACACGAATTGCAATAATTCCCTGCTGCCCTTAGTCGTTTGTAGTGTTATGAACCAATTAAGTGTCAATACAAAGTGTCACGATCCTTTACTATATGCCTAGTGTATGCCTAGTGTGTGCCAGTGTAAGGTTAATATGGATAACATACTGATGATAGCTCCTGAAGTTTATGTTTATTGTGTTGGTTTTGGATCTGGTTATTTAATTCAGACATGCAATTCATGGGTTCATTTTCATCATACATCATTATCCTGTCAACCCCTATAGCTGCATTGCAACATACCACCAAAGAGTATTTTTTGGAAAAGTTATTTGCACACATCCATGTTTGCAACCCTTTTCAACACAGTGAAGATATGATACATTTTATACCAGTGTCTAGAGACAACGGAAATACCTTTAATATCAGAGTTATGTAAAGAACAAATACATCAATTTAGGTATTGTCTCAATGCTACTGACCTGAAGCTTAGTACACTTTAATGACCGGCTGCCAGAGGCACATGTAATGATGAGATGATAAGCTTATAGTATATGTTACATGTTTCCCACATGGGTGGGGTTTTAACTTTGTAGTGTAGTGGTCCTGGTGTGAGCGGATGTCGCCCTGGCACCAAAAAGTAACTCTTTGGTACAATGGTAACCTTCTGGATTTTAGTCCCAGGGACGAGTGTTCGAGTCCCGCTCAGGGAAAATTGTTACAGATAATGCCCGATGTGAGTGTACTTGTGGACCCATGTCCTGCTAGCCTGCAAGAGGCTAGGTGTAACAAAAGCGAGGCTCTTGGTCGAGCCTCATTGTGAGAAGGGAATGATGCTGGTGTGAGCAGAAGGTTGCCCTCGAACCAGAGAGACACTTTGGTACAATGGTTAATGTTCTGGCTTATAGTCTGGTAAAATTGTTACAACTTATTGACACAACATTTACACAGTGTACATTCCACGGTACCGCCAAGATAACATCTCATGCACTCAGCTGAGATGTAGCTCATGAAGAGTACCAGGCTTTCGATTCACACCCAGGACCTTTAGTAGAGCTAGCAAGGACCTTAACCAATAGACAACTCATCATGTTAGAGTAGACGCTAAATGGAACATATAATGTTCCCTTTAATTGGTAAAATAGAATTAATTAAAATCGCAATATTAGGTTGATTTAGATCAGTTTATTTTCATAATTTTACATTCAAAGTATGTAGGTATCAGGATGATATCAATGATATGAGAAGATTATGATGGAGAACCCTTAAGCTATAGTAAAATCCAAAATAAATGCCACTTGTTTTTTGGGTCTTATTTTTACATAACTGTCCCTTGCCCCTAAAAATGATTCTATGTCACGGAGAAGCACCAAATAGACCAATACATCAACGCCTTACTTTTGGACTCTTAAGGGGGTTTCACACATAGCCGGATCAGACGCCGGAGCATCCCGGAGTAACATTTTATTACCTCCGGTGGGTTCCGGGATCAAAGAGCTGTTAAATGTCAACAAAAAATAAATGTTTGACGATGTGTACACGATGTCAATACGGTCTCAACAAGAAGCAACACGGAGCTATCACGACTGTCCCGTTTAGAGTGAGGAGTGAACCGGATTTTCACGGTGCCTTCGCGGATATCACCGGTCTTTACACCGTGTTCATTCGTGTGGATCCGTTGTGGCTCCTTGTACTCTCCGGCGTTAATGGCGGCGAAATATTCATGCCCGGTTGACGCCGGATGTAGCCGGAGACATGCCGGAGTCAATACGGAGATTCCCGGAGATCGGCGGAGTCTACTGGGCGTCTACACGGGTCTACACGGATCTACACGGATCTACACGGATTAAATTACTCCGGGAACTCCGGCATGAAAAATTAAACATGTTTAATTTTTTCCCCCGGAGTCCCAAGGTGCTCCCGGAGCGCCCCGGACAATGACGGACAATGCCGGACAATCCCGGACATGAACACGATGTCTATACGGCTTTCCCCGGAGTATGCGGGAGTATTCCGGAGTTGACCTCCGGGACGCTCCGGCGTCCGATCCGGCTATGTGTGAAACCCCCTTTACCAACGTCTCTCTGTATAAATTAACTTGAAGTTCCCTGTCTTTGCAATGATACTTTTTTGCCACTTTTGCCATCATTATAGCCATTTGTTATTGTCAAAAAAAAGCAATAAAAATAACAATGGAAAATATTGCAAAATTTTGGTCATTTGGTTGCAAGAACTGCTTTTATCAATTGAAAGTTGGGTTTTGATCTGCTACTAACATTTCATTTTGCGCTGCTCCGTGCCATTTTTGGTAAATATGTAAAAAAAAAAAACAGTGGACATTTATTATGAATCCCAGTAGAGCAAGGCTAGTGCATATTCTAAAACGTCATCAAATGATTGAAAATCACCTTATTTGATCAAGGCACACTAAATGTGTAAGATAATGAATCTATCAGGCATAACTTATAAAATTAAATGACACATTGAAACAGGGGCCCCGTTTCATTTCAAAATGTGGGGGGGGGGGGGGGGGACATATTAACCTTTATTCTGGACACCAACATTCAAATCGTTATGTTGGTACAAAAAAAGTGGGGCGGGGGGACTTGTCTCCCTGTTCCCCCCCCCCCCCCTAAAACGGGGCCCATGCATTGAAAGAGTCTAGACCAAAACATTGGAAATACAATGGAAATGGCTTCATCGCCCATTGTTGAGTATCGTGATGTCATCACTTGGTTTCTTTAAACAAACATATTTGATTTTTGATGGCATGTTTATTTTATAGAGAGATAGTGAACCCAGCAAGGCTCTGGATGGTAGGTAATCAGTATTAAAAAGAAAATGAAGTGAATGCAATAACAATCCAGCTTTACATATCAAGGTGGTCTTAAGGCAAAGTGAAGGGGCTAAAAACAGAGATGCACTTAACTAAGGCTTTCAGCCGTACCACCAGAATTTTCCATCTGTTATGTCTCCAACGGAATGAGCAGCGAAATATGTATTCATACTTTTCATATTCAGCAAAAATTCTGGGCTTGTAACACGTGCATGGGATGATAAGGCAGCTTTGTAAAGAAGTAGCACCCTGGGGGAACAGCTTGTATGTCTCATATATTAACCTTCAGTGTCGATATAAATCAGAAAAGACCTCACAGCATACATCACAGAGATGTCGTGGGGATACTGAATATAACATAACGCCTCTGAGGCTTTGCTATTCAATACTGCTTGCGTGCATCTCTCATAGGTTGCTGCTGCTGGCTGCTGCTGCTGATGCTGCTGCTGCTGCTGATGCCTTTGAGACTGGTATCCCAGGAAGCTGGTGCCAAACACTTGCTACAGCAGCAGGTAAACCTCCATTACTTAATGCTCCTTAATACTTCTGTGGATCGTTTACAATCCGTTTCATCATACTTTAAGATTCCAGATATATTTCTTTTCATCATGCACCCGTGTTTCTTTACAGGTTTGTGGAGTTAACCTTATCAGTGAGGTGACCCTAGGGTTCAACTAAAGCACCACTGCAACATAAAGATCAATAAAATTTTCACCAAGAAGGGACTTAACTACGGAAGCCATTTTAGGACATGAGAAAAAAAAATTAAATTGTATAAACGATTTAGTAAATTGTATATACGAAGTACTAAATCGTATATACGAAATACTAAATTGAATATACGATATACTAAATTGAATATACGATATACTAAATTGAATATACAAAATATTAAATTGAATATACGAAATGCTAAATTGAATATACGAAATACTAAATTGAATATACAAAATACTAAATTGTATATACGAAATACTAAATTGAATATACGATATACTAAATTGAATATACGATATACTAAATTGAATATACGAAATACTAAATTGAATGTACGAAATACTAAATTGAATATACGAAAGTTTAGTATTCCGTATATACGATTTAGTATTTCGTATATACGATTTAGCATTTCGTATATACGATTTAGTACTTCGTATATACAATTTAGTATTTCGTATATACAATTTACTACATCGTTTATACAATTTAATTTTCTTTTTTCTCATGTCCTAAAATGGCTTCCGTACTTAACGACGTTTCAATAACATAATGCTTTCTACCTTTTCCGTTGTTAAGTTTCTGCTGTTAAAGCTATCATGTAGTCACGACTATAAGTTAAGGCTAAAAGGAAAATTTATGGTAACGACTTACGAAGTAAAATTATAAATTTTTATATTGCTGTAATATGTTATATATAAGGAGCAAATAAAAACGGTGTCATTAAAGTATAAATCACCTTAGAGCTAGCTGATAAAATGTCTTCTTGCAAGATATGGCCAAAACCCCTAGAGAAATTATTTTCATTACTATGATATTACTTCTTACTTGTGATCAATATCACTATTTATCAAAATTATAAGCATGAATGAGAAACCTGGTTCGTTCCCTGGTTCGTTCCCTGGCACGGGAACTCTTCATGAGCCACATCCCAGCTTTATGATATTAGTTACATTTCGTGGACTCTAAGACTTATCATCTCATCATTGCGTTAGCCCCTGACAACTAGTCATATATATATATATATATATATATATATATATATATATATATATATCTCTCAATATGTCTCAATATCTCTATGCTACTGGGTCTGAAGCTTAGTCAGCTTATATATATATATATATATATATATATATATATATATATATATATAAGCTGACTAAGCTTCAGACCCAGTAGCATAGAGATATTGAGACATAAATCAAATACTTAAATCATTATAGAGTAGTCACTGAATACTGAAAGAACTGGCCTATCACAAGTAAAAACTACCCAGCTGTGTTAGATATACATTTTTTCTACATTTTGTGTGATAAACTTGTGCTAAGTACAAGCGTTTCACTCGCAAATATCAGATTTTGCCAGCTGTGACTTTTGGGAAAGGTAGATTATAGATATGCATCTGTGCACGTTTATTGTATGCAGATACAGTGACAGTCCACAATCGAGACCACACCATGAAATGACTGAAGTGGTCTTACTATCGAGGTGGTCTAATTAAAGACCATGTATATTATTAATTTATCTATCGCGATTTATAATTGGAAATGTTATATTTGTATTTATTTATGGCCAGTAAACATGCTTATTCTTTCATATATGATCGGTGTCTGGGTTTGCCATAACATGCTATTACATGTTATGAAAGTATTGTTATTATAACTGACATTTCTATCAATTAGCCTGTCATTTGTTAATCTCTATTTGCATTTTTTGTTTATTTTGTTTGTTATAAAATGGTATCAGTAAGGATTATGCAGATATTATATTGACTTGATCATATCATATAGTGTGGTTACTATTAGGGTACTGCTGTTTTTAAATTATATGTGCAGATGAATCACACCTGAGTATTTCATAAATAGATATAAGTCATCTTGCCAATCCCTATAGATGAGTCATCCAGTCACCCAAAAATAGTGAATTTATGCTGTGTTGTGCAATGCAAAAACATAGTGCAAGGCATCAATAAATCAGTGTGACAGCAATGTTCAATAAACTGTCAACATGCATCCAATATCCATAATTCATATCCACAATATCATTGAGTGTGTGACAAGATGTGCTATACTGGGATGGCGAGCACTTGCCAGCACAAGAGAGAGAGAGAGAGAGAGAGAGAGAGAGAGAGAGAGAGAGAGAGAGAGAGACAGACACAGAGACAGAGAGAGACAGAGACAGATAATTTTTATTAGTCATGGGATACAGCATTTTGAAATTCTTGAAATTGAGGATTTTATATTCGATAGATAGATAGATAGATAGATAGATAGATAGATAGGGAAAGTGCAGACCTCTAATAAGTCAAGTTCTTGCCTCAGCATAGACACTTAGTACAAGGGACCGCCAATTTAGCGGTCCATCCGAACCACATCCAGCTGAGATGTTTCTCGTGAAGTGTGCCCTTCACTTGCATCTTGTAGAAAATATGTTCGACATAAATACTAGCAAAAAAGACTTTGTAACACATTAAGTAACCACATAAGAAGAACAAAAACCACATAGTGTATGTAAGCCCACACCAAATTGACTGAGGAACATTCTTCCATAATTCCAATAATGATGTAAAAGTAGGGTCAGATTTCAATAAAACGAAGTCTTGGCACATGTAGCTGACTTTATGGATGCATAGAATATCTCATGCATGAGGCCATAAACTACCTTGCCGTGCCAAGATTATTCAATAAAACTCTAAGGTGACCTTTGTATTGTTTCTGTTTTTGGCAAATACAGAGATTTGATTAAAATCTACACAGGTGGCATTATTGTATTATTGTGTCAATGCCACTGCCATTGTTCCAACTGTTCCAACGGTTCCAATGTTTTCTGTCATCGCACCAGTGTCTAATAACCGAAGGCCAATTCATATTCATATGGCGAAAATGTTAATACTGATTATTAGACTGAGTCGAATTGACCAATGGCAAATAAAGTTATACATGGTAATAGGGTGTCAGGGCTGACCAACTGACTAGGCAACATGAAACCATTACAAAACTACCATATGTGGTAAACCATCGAAATGTTCCTACTGGTTATAGGAGGGTGGTTATATAGTGAATATATTAGTATGCAGATTAAGATTGAGTTAGGCTTGCCAAAGACCAACACAGCCTCCCTGTAAGGAGACACAAATTGACCAAGGAACCAGACACCACCAAGATGCCAATGGATGGCACCAAACAGTAAGGGGAGACCAAAAATGCAAGCTTTGATCAATAATCTATCAGCTGCAGCTGGCTTGATCACTGGGGTGGGTTGATCACAGCTTGATCACAGGGGCTGAGGGGCCAATACTGCAGGGTGGGAGCTCAGTAGACAACAGTCAGCCTCAGTGGTGTCACAAAGTAACAAACACTAGAAAATTTACATTAAAAGTGGTTTTCACAAATTGTATCTGTACATTTGTGAATGGACATTGCTGAGTCAACAAGGGCTGAATAGTAGTAGGTTAACAGTGGAACTGCTGGTGGTTAATTGGGATGTTGATTGTAAATGTGTCTTCAAAATTTGATAAAATTAACGATTGAGATATCAGTTATTTTGACAAAAATGTCCATGCTGGACGCCATCTTGACTATCTCGATTTCCCCAAGGGTGACAAAGTGGCACTTATCGCACCAAAAAGACCCCTTGTTATCTCTGTTTCGATTAATCTTTAAGTTATTAAACAACATCCAATATTACAACTCAGTCGATGTAGAAAACGGGATATCCGTGCAAGTATAAAAAATATGAAGACCACTTTAGCAATTCCCAACCTAGTATAACTATGATAACATCTTTCTGGAAATGCACAGATAGGGTATGGTCTTCACGTTATGTTCATCCGATCATGATTTTTTTACTGTATATCAACCACGTCAGGATTACTACATCAACACTAAATCCCAGATTACATTCCAAATCGGGCCAGCGTCGTTTCTATATCATTTTAACGTCGCCAACATCGCGCCGACGTCAATACGATTTGGAATGCTATCTGGGATTAAAAGCACTCGTCAAATACCCAAACAAGAATATAAATAGAGGTTAACTAATATAACTAACTACTCACTGGTTTGAACATGAGATATATTACCACGTGCAACCAAAAGCAGGCAATCATGGATAGCCCTATGACCTCAAGCCTCCATGACAGTCCAGCACAAATGACCACCAGCCGAGTTGAAGCCGGTTCAATTTCACAGGGACATTCGGTTAATTGATTTTGCAGGCCTTGGGAGATAATTGGAGGTGTAGGGTTGATTTTCTACTCATGTCAATCAAGGAATCCTCTTGCACCACAACAACTAAACCACTCTCCAATCAGGGACAGCAGGAAGCCTCCTCACTTCCGGTGATGTTGAGCAAAATTAAAATGGCTGCTGCTGCTTTTAATTATGACAGAAAACAACAAAAAATAGACTAAACAAATCAAAATCCATGTGAAATATTACGAAAACTCACACATGAATGAGTGATCTGCAATGAGGTCTGCTCTGCATGAAACTTTGTGGTGTGTCGATTGTGTTCTAGATTTACTCCGTCGTTTATTTACTAAGATCGATTTTGTATATTGTTAGCATTTACAACGACTTGGCACTCACCACTAAGCAATCAATTGTGAAGGGTGATAATGTGGTTCAGTTCAAATTTCAGGCAACTGACATGAAATTCAAAATTGCATAATCTTTTGTCATTATGAATATATATATATATATAAGTTAAACTATTCAAAAATGTTTTTGCTCTTTTGTAACATGATAAGTATATTCAAAAAGTCCATTTTTATATAAATAATCTTCTATTTGGCTTCTGGGATGAGCATGGTAAAAGGTCATAAAATGAGAAAAACCTAAGCCCTTCCCTCATTTGAATTGCAAAAACTCATCGACCAGAATATCTGCAGTATTTGCTTTTGCGAGGCAATCTGTGCTGATCCATAGCAATGTAAATGAAATGCTGAACTGTTCATACATAATATTCTATATATTCAAGATGGTTTGGAATAAATTTCCATTCCAACATAGTATTAGTGTCATTAAAACAATTTAAAACAAGAGTTGCGTGTGAAATATGTTTGTCCATTAATTGTCATGGCCAAATGGCATTCAAAATTCCACTCAGCACAAGCTAAACATTTCTAAATGCCTGAACTGTAAAATGCTTTTTGCGTGTATTGATTTTGAAGCAACAATAGAAAACAACTCTGGAAACTCAACTGACATTTTTGACGCAATGTGCTGTGCATAATTCCATATCGACACTGAATGTGTAGTAAACCATGCATTTGGAAGACCTGACTACTTCTAAAGACCATCTACATTTTTGGAACCAGCTGTATTAGACTGACGTCACTATTAAGAACACCTCAATACACTGTATGTTGTCTGAGCCTTGGCATTGTATTTTATCTCAATACTAATACATCATTTTTTCCACTCAAGTTTCCACTAATATAAAATGGCAGTTTTGAATACGACTTTCAACAACGAATTCAGCTATAGACTCATTACGCTGGTCTAAATTTCATAGGCAGGCCTGTCTGAGTTATCAGAGGCAACCATAATGATGAGATGACATTACAAATGTACCCCATAAAGGCTTCGACCAACTACCCATTGTGAATCCTATACTAGTACATGTACAAAAACCAAGTTTGAGGCATCACTATGTTATATAAGTTGTAATCCAACATCTCTGCAAATCATATCCACCCCAGACTTGGCACATACAAAGTAGGACTGGTAAACGAACCCAAAACTTCTCGAGCAGATAACCAGTGTGGTAAACTACGATACCAAACACAGCTGTAACTGATATCACTGATATATCAAATATCTAGTACAGGGAAATGGTGTACCTCAAGGCAAGGTACTAAGTATGTATCTAGCTACAAAGCACCCACTGACTCCACATTATGTCTTGCAGGATGCCATTTATTGATTATGTTTATAATTGATATACACTGGCTCCATTGTGCTGAGACACCTACACATATAGATTGCAGACAAGGGAATCAATGGTACCTGGCGCCTGGAAGGTAGTTATGTGTCAAAAATCGCCCAAATGTTGTGTATTATTTATGCAAGTAATAAGGTCATTCATCAGGTCACTGTAGTTGGCTCAGTGGTTAAACCCTTCCATCAAGAAAACAATAAGCACAAATTATTATATTAAAAAAAAAGAAATGGTAACATACATTTCCTGAAATTTAAGCTGGTAAGCCTGTGGTTATGGTACCTCCTTGCTTCTATGGTAGTCATGATCCTCTGTCTGGACACTGGTACATATATTATACACTATCTGCTTCCAAGTTTATGATATGGCCATT
The DNA here is from genome assembly GCA_932294295.1 of Alitta virens. Taxonomy (NCBI): domain Eukaryota; kingdom Metazoa; phylum Annelida; class Polychaeta; order Phyllodocida; family Nereididae; genus Alitta; species Alitta virens. The sequence goes on from OW028581.1 coordinate 23,892,107, forward strand.
TTTTCTAGTATTTTGAAAGCCACATATTATAATTTTCTAACATATGCTTAAAAGTTGCTTCAATAGGCCACATGCATTTTACAATAAATGTATACACCTATAAATATACTGTATAGTGTATCAGCGTGATTCAGTGATGCTAATTAACTCAGCAAAGTATAATATGCATTGAAAATACTAAGAGGTAGCAGACTTCGGACATGTTGTATCCCAGTGAACACCATCTAACAACAATGCTACGTTACAGCCAATGACTTTGTGGCTACCCTGAAACAACGTTGCAATAACATAGTGGTTGACATAAGTAATGGCTGCAATGTTGCATTGCAACGTTGCAACAACATTGTTACAACATGACCTCTAAAGAACACAAGGACAATCTTACTATGCTAAAACATGCATCGTTTTCGCTGAAGAGATGTCAGTGCGTGTTTTTACAAGCGTTATACGGTTCAGAATGTACATATGTCCGATTATTCAGTTCAAGCTATACATATCATTAAAACCTAACGTTGCATCTACGTTGTGAAACTAAAGTGTATTCTTGACCTATCTAAAACCTTTGGTTGTACTTTAATTATGTTAATACTTTAATTATATCCTGAAAGACGAATTAATGAACTCCTGTTTCAGTCTTGCACACCCAAGCTAGGTAATAGAGAAGAGGCAAACTGACAATTTCTATGAAGTGGTGACACATAAAGGGTTGATGGTCATATTACACATCATTTTAGTCCCAAGATCCTCAACTGTTTGAATTTTTATGTTTGCCATGCCAAAAGTGGTAAATTAGGGTCAGCTTATATAATAATTATATAACGTTCAGTATAGAAAAACAAATCAGTCAAAGATCAGAATATAAAGATGGGTCTTATGGGAACCTGCTGTGGAACTTGAGCGTGTTTTGCTTAGGTTGAACAAAAATCTTATGTTGCAACAAGGTTGTGAAGTTAAAATTGCTACATTGTGATAAGGTACTATTGCAACATTGTGTCAACTGAAGAGCAACATTGCAGTGACTTTGGAGGACATAATTTTTGCCAATGGGATGACCGAAAATTGTTATGGATCCGATGACTCTCTTACCAACAATGATAGTCTGCAGAGAGTGGCCAAGAATATATCCTAACACAGGAATTCTGTACACTGTACACTACATGTACCACTTGGCTGCTGCTTGTATGTAGTCATTCAGTTAGTCAGTCAGTTAGTCAATTTATCCATTTTCTTGTCCATTATGAGCTGATTAGTCATTTCATACTATTTATACAGCAGAGAGCATGCATTTAAATATTGACTATATTTAAGTCTATGAAAACTACTACGGCTATGATGCACCATGCAGACATGTAGATGGCTTACTTCCTAATAACTCATTTGGAGCTGGTCCAAGATGCTGCTGTACAAAAGCTTCAGCATGTTAAGTATCACGCAATACTTCAATCCAGATCTCTGGCAAGGCTAATTATTTCTGGTATTTGTGTCCATTCATGTACGATGAAGAACCTGAAGGTTCCCCCCAGCATGGAGCTAAGGAGGATATGTTTCAAAGTTGAGTTGCTTATGGCATGTCGTGGTTCATTAGCTTTCTAACTGACAGCATACATCAATGCATTGTAGGATACAAAGAGAAGTTGCTCAAGAAAGTTATATAGTAAGACGCCGCATAACCAGAATGGGTTTAACAAATATAGCCGACTTTAATGCTTTGCTTATAACTTAGAACCGGGTTTCGTTAAAACAGTATGCGAAAAATTGGTTTACGGATGGGGACCTTGTTATATGCATTAAAGTTGGCTATATTCATTATACTTCTAACAAACAATTTTTGAAAGTTCCCAATGCATCGTTATTATAAGAAGGTCCGACTGTGCTATGCAAGTTTTTGCATGTCTTTACATGGCTGGATCTACAGGTAACAAACTTAATGCAATCCTTTACAGCCAAATTCATAGAGTTGGAAACTAATCTCTTGGACTTGAAGCTTAACTCCAAATGACGTCATGTGAATCTAGGACTCTTATTGGTTAAAGCAATCACTCAGCCAATGAGAGTTCTGCATTCAAATGACGTCATCTGCAGTTTAGCTTCCAAGTCTATGAGATATGTTTCCAACTCTATGAAGTGGCTATAATAAGAAACTTTGGTCTCCAGTAAGTCTACCAGGCCACACAATAAAGATAGTCTAACCTATGCAGCAAAGAGAATAGAAATCAATAAACTTACATAATGGTTACCATACTGATTGGCTGAAACTATGGCCTAGGTCTGCCAGGTACAGTACATTTTTTTAAATATGGTTTGTCAGTTAAGACCTACACATTTAGTTTGGCCACTATAGCTGCCTGGTGCTAAACTTATCTCCCTGTAGCAAATATATCCCCTACAATCAGAACGTCTTTTCAATGTTATGGAATCCATAATTATAAATACCTATAAGGAACAAACAATGATTTAATTGCAATTAGAAATAAAATGTATGTGTATCACATCTTTGGTAAAGGCATATACCTTGCTTCTGATGTTGCAGTCTGTGTTATACTGTTCTACTTGTGGTCGTTCATAAATATAACTTAACAATAAATGATTCAATGTTCATTTAGTAACTCAATGCATAACACAAAGTAACATAAGCATTCTAGTATACTTTGATACTGTCTTCTGAACTTAAAATAAAAATAAGTCAGGCTTGAGTCCTGGGGCAAAGGGGGATTTGGGGTGAGCTCAAGGACACCAGGGGCAAAGGGGTGAGCCCTGTCACTTGTCAGGAAGAGGGTGACAACCTCAACTGCTGCTTTCACGCGATAAAAGTCAAAGGACGCAGCCTCAGCTAGAATTTACGATCTCATCGTTTGTCACTACCAGCTGTGTTTGTAGGTTTAAAAGCCAATTGGTAAAAAGGAAGAAAAAGTAACGTTGAAAATACCAAACAGCAGGAAATAACAGCAGATGCAGCCTAAAAGCCTGTGAAGTTTCTAAGTTATAATTTTTGATATAAACTTGTATCAAATCTATTACATTCAGTTTTCTGCATTCTAAAATTAGCTTACCTTGCACTTCAAGCTTATTGGAATAACAGGCATCTATTAATGCATTCTTCTGTGTGCTATTTATTTATTTTTGTTTGTAGTGTAGGATTACAATGTATAAGGAATAAATGGCCAAATTCTATATGCAATACAATATTAGGCTGTCAGAGACAGACGCAAAACATGGTTGATTTCAAGTCAGGACATGTGCACCAACTATAGTGGACATCTTCATCCCATCCCATGCAACAAGCACAATTAAGTCACTATTGCACTGCCAAACAAATTCTTATAAATAGAAGAACATTTAACTAACGCTTACAGAATGTAAATCGAACCCAGGTCCAACAGATTAGAATCATAACCACCAGGTTTAACTTGAGAAAAATTTAAAAAAAAAGTAGTACTCAACACCCAAATCAATGGCCACCATGGGAGCTGATGATGATGAGTGTCTTGTGCATAAATGATATATAATTCAGTATTGGTTTGTACTTGGTGTTCTTGCTGGGACAAGTAAAAGACCCCACCCAATGTGTGACACAGGTTGGACTCTCGCCAATGCATCTGCCTCTGGTAGCTAGTCATATATTAGCTGATTCAACTTCAGTAGCATCGAGACAAAACAATACAATCGTCTAGGAATAGACTTTTTGCCCTTCTTTTAAGTACAGCCAATTTCATAGACTTGGAAACTAATCTCAGAGACTGGAAGCTAAACGCTAGAAAATGTCACATGAACCCAGGACTCCCATTGGCTAACTTAATAAAGGCAGTCCCTCAACCAATGAGAGTCCTGGAATCACATGACGTCATCTGGCGTTCAGCTTGCAATTCTATAAGAATAGAATCCAAGTCTATGAAATTGGCTGTAAACCAGACCTACATTTTTGACAGTCCCAAATGGGTGGTTATAAAATCAGAATGTAAAAAAAATACCAATTAATTTCTGAAATACGTTGGGAATAAACTGCTAATAAAGTACATACTTTATATAATGCTCACAATTGGGCTGTTTGCACTCCCAGGAGATTCAAGCATTGAGAATCACTTCAGTTGAATAAGCTTTTGTCCTTAAGAGATATGGCACCTCTGTTGTTGCTGCTGCAGCCGAAGCATCTTTATCTTTGAGTGATTGATGCAACTATGAGCCTTGGGTGTGGCAAAGTGTCTGGGACAGAATAGGAGGATTTTCAGTTTGGCAGTTTGATAAAGATGGAGATGGAGTACAATAAATGTGGCTTTCAAAATACTGAAACAAAAAATGTGACAAGGTTTCAAAACTAGCATCTGCAGAGTTATTGCCTTTTTAAAGCTTTTTGCAAGTTTCCACAAGCTCTGCAGCCTGCCACTGTAATCCATGCATAGAATGAGCTGCTCAAACAATGCATTTTGGCACAGCATTTTAGCTGGCTGAGAGTTCTGCATGAAGAGAAAAGAAAAGGCTTTAAAGAGCTAGACTTCCATTGTTTGAACAGCAGACTCCCAAAAGGCAAATCACAACAGTCAGACATCTGAGACAGCAGCAGCAGCAGCAGCAGCAGCAGCAGCCAACGTCTGAAGACAACTGTCTCTCACCGGTTGACAGCACATCAAAAAGGCAAATACACACTGACTGTTGTCTTCCAATGCTCCAAGAGCAGTCACCATAAAGTGGCACATCACAACAATAGAAGAACCACTCCTCTGTTATGTTATTGCAATGTATGTATCCCGTTTCATCTGCTTGATTCTTCAGTGGTGATTTTACAAGTATATATCAAAACAATACAAAAATGATAGTGATTCCAGAGCTGTTTATTCTTTAAAGATTATTTCACCTAATGGACTTCAGTGGCATTCAAATAATCGTTATGGTAGTTCCATATCATTTTCCTACAAAAGCACTTTTTTTTTTATTTCTCATTCTATAATATTCCAAATGCATTCCATTTGCAACTGCTTTGATTCTTGATGCAAAAGACAGTAATTCTCATGCACTCCAAAAGAAGCAATCAGTACATTGTATGTTATCTTTAAAAGACCCACCTCACTACTAAAACCATTAACTTAGCACCGAAGGAGCCTTGTGGTGCCACATCTACGTTAAGATCACTTAGATAAGAAACATTGGTTGACTCGATAAGGAGATTCAATTGTAACCCATCCTCGTTGTCCATCACCTCAGACCATAAGGACCACTCTTCTCTTTCTGATAATCAGGGCAATGGACACCTACAGCACCGGTCAGTTACGCCAACGTTCTTTAAGCGCCGGTCACTCAGGATGAAAGACTCCGGGACCACCGGGCGTCTCCGAAGCTGATGCTTTGTCCGGCTTCGTGCTCTGCATCCCGATTGCGGCTTGTGGCCATCAATTGCCAGATGCCAACATTAACCCTCCTCAACTACATCGTATTAAGCCCCAGAGAAGACCAGTATTTTACTCGCCTCTTTCTCTCCTTTTGTGGTGTAACTTTCGCAGCGGGACATGGGCGGAATATAATGCCAGCGACAATGTTATACAGTGCCCCATAGAAAATCTAAACTATTCTCATGAAAGACCATGGTCTACTGCTCAAGACCCAGCTTACCATTAAACCTGACTAAGGAGTCCCCATACATAGCATAGTGCTGATACATCAATTTCTCTAGTCCCCCAGAAATGCCTCACTACAAGCAAATAAGTATTTCTTTGTTTTACTGATATCTGATGTCAGTTTTGAAGTACTTGGGCAATAAATAGTTAATGGGCATTGAAATGGGCACAATCAACAAAAACAAGTGTATAAATCATAGATGTCTATACTATCTATACTAGGGCAAGTAATTGACACCACCCGTAATATAAAGGTATGAAATGGTGTGGATTCCAAACCATATCATCTCACCAATACGTCTACTTCAGGATAGTCCTTGAAGATAATAATATACAAGAGTATTAAATAACAGAAAACTCAAACATGACGAATCGTCTGACTCCGAGAGATTTTCGAATTATCTTCTCGAAAAGTCGTATATGTCAAACCTTAAATCAATCTTTTCCAGCCATTGAAGCCACCACAGCAGGTCTCTCACTGTACAGAATCAGGCCACAGTGCACTTGAACGACGTCTTCACCCCTAAGTAATCAAAGCCGATGTTAATCAGCCTTAAGTAAACTGTAATTATCTTAAGTATTCAAAGAGATATTCAATGCCCCAATATCTCATCTGAAATGGATCAATAAATGTTATCAAATCCAAAGTAGCAGTCCATTAAAGCTGAATTATGGGGTCCGACAAAAGAATTGGGGAGTTTTTGGAAAGCTGAAAATCCACTAATGATGTATAAAGCTTGGAAAACAATAGAGGCCCTGATTTTCCACCCATTTGAGCCCTGCCTTAAATTACATGGGAGATTAACTCCAAAAAGCCTCGTTGAAATCTCCCTAAAAGAGGTTCTAGTTTTCTAGGTTTAAGGCACTTAAACTTGGTTGCCTGCCAATACAAACGGAGACTGCTTTTCTACCGAATGCCTTCAACTGAATGCACAAGTGCCCTGCCAGCTATCGATTGCCTCAACTTACAGCTTTTGACATTTCAGGTTTTGTAAAAGACGAACTTCACCCAACTTCACCCATTGTCTACCACAATGCCTGATTAATATTGTAAAGAGTTCCCGACAACATTATCACTACATTATATATGAAAATGCTCTAGCTAGCTACAAGGAAACCATACAATATAGACCACCCTTGTTGCAAAAATTATAGCCCACATAGGGTGGCCCTGAGGTAAAACACAATGACAAAAATTAGAGGGCCAAAAGCAGGATATTTTTAACTGTATAATACAGTCAGTCAGTCAGTCAGTCAGTCAGTCAGTCAGTCAGTCAGTCAGTCAGTCAGTCAGTCAGTCAGTCAGTCAGTCAGTCAGTCAGTCAGTCTATCTATCTATATATCTATCTATCTATCTATCAATCTATCTGTCTATTTATCTATCTATCTCTATCTATCTATCTATCTATCTGTCTGTCTATCTATCTATCTGTCTATCTATCTATATATCTATCTATTTACCTATCTACCTATCTATCTATCTCTCTATCTATCTATCTATTTCTCTATCTATCTATCTCTATCTATCTATCTATCTATCTATCTATCTGTCTTTCTATATACCTATCTATCTATCTATCTCTATCTATCTATCAATCTATCTATCTATCTACCTCTATATATCTCTATCAATTAATATGTCTATCTCTATCTATCGATCTCTATCAATCAATCTATCTATCTATCTATCTCTATCAATCAATCTATCTCTATCTATCTATCTAACTATCTAACTATCTATCTGTCTATCCATCTCTATCTATCTCTATCTATCAATCTCTATCTATCAATCTCTATCAATCAGTCTATCTATCTCTATCTATCTAACTATCTCTATCAATTTATCTATCTACCTATCTGCCTAACTATCTATCTATCTATTATCTATCTGTCTATCTATCTATCTATCTATCTATCTATCTATCTATCTATCAATCAATCAATCAATCAATCAATCTATCTATCTATCTATCAATCAATCAATCTATCTATCTATCAATCAATCAATCAAGCTATCTATCTATCTATTTATCTATGTATCTACCTATATATCAATCAATCAATCAATCAATCTATTTATCTATCTATCTATCTCTATCTCTATTAATCAATCTATCTCTATCTATCTATCTATCTATCTAACTATCTATCTGTCTATCCATCTCTATCTATCTATCTCTATCAATCAGTCTATATATCTATCTAACTATCTCTATCAATTTATCTATCTACCTATCTACCTATCTATCTATCTCTCTATCTATCAATCTATCTAAATATTCTCTCTATATATATCTCTATCTATCTATTATCTATCTGTCTATCTATCTATCTATCTATCTATCAATCAATCAATCTATCTATCAATCAAGCTATCTATCTATCTATCTATCTATCTACCTATCTATCTATCAATCAATCAATCAATCAATCTATCTATCTATCAATCTCTATCTATTTATCTATCTATATCTATCTCTATTAATCAATCTATCTCTATCTATCTATCTATCTATCAAACTATCTATCTGTCTATCCATCTCTATCTATCTATCTCTATCAATCAGTCTATCTATCTCTATCTATCTAACTATCTCTATCAATTTATCTATCTAAATACTCTCTATATATATATCTCTATCTATCTATTATCTATCTGTCTATCTATCTATCTATCTATCTATCAATCAATCTATCTATCTATCAATCAATCAATCAAGCTATCTATCTATCTATCTATCTATCTATCTATCTATCTACCTACCTATCTATCTATCTATCAATCAATCAATCAATCAATCAATCCATCTATCTATCTCTATCTATTTATCTATCTATCTATCTAACTATCTATCTGTCTATCTATCTCTATCTATCTAACTATCTCTATCAATTTATCTATCTACCTATATACCTATCTATCTATTTATCTATCTATCTAATTTACGTGTTCAATTTATACAACATGCACCAGATTCAATGTACAACATCATTACATACAGCTGTGAATGTACTTTTGGCAAGACATGTTACAACGAAATGTAATGCTCCCTTGTAATTTAGTGCAGTGTTTTCCCAAGTGAAAATCGATTGGAAACAATTTAAAAGCTATTCCTAATGCTGTTGTGCATGCATTTTATGGTTCCAATAAAACATTGGGAACAAATGCAAGGCTTTTAATGCTATTAAGAAAACTAGCAAAACAATGACACTCCGGTGGAGCATAATAATATATTGGTGAGCCACAAAAGACTGAATTTTGTAATTACCTCTTGACCACTTAAATATCTATGCCATTTTTGTCTTTCAATTTATTTCTGTTAATTGTATAATGAAAATTTGTATACCATGAATGATATGAATCTCATGTGTATGAAATAAAGATATATATATATAACACAATTTAATTGATTATAGATTATGTGATTCATAAATATAGCCTAAAATGCCTATAAATATTGTCTTGTATCAATGCCTGTGACACCATTATCAATGTGCTGAACATTAAATATTTTTCAAATGCATTGATAACAAACCTGGGAACAATTGGATATCCCTGCATAATTCCCACAGGTTAATACAGTTCTGCCATGTCAAAAAAGGATTAGGCAAACAAATGAAAAAATAAAAGGACCAAGTGTTAAGATGAAAGAAGGAGTTCGTTTTATGTCAAATACCACTTCCTCCTCATCAAAGAATTTCTAATTGCTCCAGATGCCGAGGGTTTTCTAACATCATAATTTCCTGGGAATTTCTCCAAACTGGGTTTGTCAGATGGGTCTAGTGGCTGGACCCCAGGGTGGCATTCAGATTGATTAATGATTGATTTGTATAAACACATGTTTGTATTGAACAAGGCAAAATTAATATAAATAAGAAAATAAACAAATAAATAGATACACGAACACATCATTAAATCACTACAATAATTCAATTTTATACCATGCAATTGACATATATAGTATTTAAAGCATGTCTTGGTAGCTGTAGTGTCAAAAATTAGGAAACTCGAATTATATGAAATATCTATGGAAGATTCAACTTGTTTTTCTTTCTCTCTTTTTTTTGGTGGTGGGGGGGGGGGGGGGGTGCTGTCTCCATGCAGTCATAAAACTACACCAGTTTCCAGTGAGATCAAAACCACAAATAATAAAAACCTCCAAATATTACAAGACCCAATGTCCCACATAATTGAGTACATTTATGCTAACTACAAAAACATCAGTAGCAAAGTATGTTGTAGAACAGAACAAGCGCAATAGTCTGAAGTTATGGGCCAATTATCTTGGCCTAATGTCAGTGACCTGGGTTATTGCAATTTGCCCTGACAAGCAAAGGCCTGGTGCACCAGAACACACTACTGTTGGGGAGCCATTGATAACCAGTAATCAACATAGAAAAGAGGAGGGAAGAGAGAGAGAGAGAGAGAGGGGGGGTGGATAAAACAAAGTATTGGGCAATATGGATAATATGAGTTTTCACTATTTGTTTAAATGTCTATTGATTATATAATCTACTTCAATTAAGTCGTTCTATTAGAAAATATATTTCAAATATATCGCCTTCATAAGTTTAATTAATATAATTCATTGTGAATAGATGAGTTTTACCGACATGTTGAGGTCTCCACTGCCTAGCCAATTGTACACTTTAAAGAATTAATCTATTACCATACTTTGGGGTGAATAGGGACACCTTTTTTGTCTGTATACTACTCAAATGTTTCTTGTTGTCAAACAACTTTGGTGCCATAAGCTGTCCACCTAGAAGTGCAGTAGACTGGGTTCAATCCCAGGCCTGGGCAACCTTTCATGAGCATCATCCCAGCTGGATGTCGTTCGGGTGAGACGTTAAATTGGCGGTCCCTTGTATTCAGTGTCTATGCTGAGACAAGTAAAAGATCCCACCCATGCGGTAAATGTGTTACATGGGTGGTCTCCTCTCTCACCTCATCAATCAACCATCAATAGCAGCAAGAACTTGCCTTAGAGGGCTGCACTTCCCATATCTATCGAGAGTAATAAAATAAATATTTTACTGTAAACCCTCTTTTTATGTATTCAGTGTCTGTCCCTATTCAGTATTCGCCCCACGTATGGAGTGAATAGAGACAGCCAGCCATGCCATTGAGGCTTTTATTCCTATTCTATATGCCGTTTTGGAGCATGCATTGACTTTTAATATGATTTCAGGACACAAACTTTTCAAAGGAAGACAACATATTGAACCTAAATTCATTTATTTTAATGTTTCACACAACACATGTTTATTAAATATTTGCAGTGCAGAAAACGTTTCAATATAGCAAAAACAAAAACAAACAAAAAAACCGCGTCCATTGGAAAACTGCTATATTGCAGTATGGTTGTATTTACAGTAAACCAACAGAATATGGCACATAACGACGCAGAAAAGCACAAGTCCATATTATGATTGTCACTCATGAGATAAAAAATCCTTAAAATATTTCCTTATTTTTTTTAATAAATTTTATACTATAACAATGCTTAATTATTATCATTATTGTTACTATTATTATTCTTGAAATATTCTATTAACTTGATAAATTGTAATCGGTGACTCAGGAGATTTCAGCCTACCTTTAAACGCTCTCGATAGCGGTCTTAAGACCTTAGAGAGGCCTCCCACACATAGAGAAAAATACATTTTAAATATTTATTTACTTGTTTATTTGTCTATGTATGTTTCAAACAATGTCTGTATATGAAATGTGTGTCTCTTTGTGTAAATAAATGTCTTTGTTTGTCTGTTTTCTTGGAGCTCCTTCATGTCCAAATAACTTTCACAATGAATCTCAAGTGTAGTCTGTCCAGAAGACAGTCCCCCATCATGTGCAACCAGATACCTCTTCACATCTGTACCACCTGACTAGTCCGACAAACTGCCTCACGACGTGCTTGCAAATGACAGCAATGTTTCGGTCTACCACCTGACCACCCTTTGGTTTTATATCAGAACTTTTCATATGTCTGCATAGGACTCTTTTAGGGATCTTGAATTTGTATCTGCTTTACCACAGGTCAGTCCTCTCCTAATGTCAACCGGGGCTTTCCTAACATCTCCATCATCATGTCTTTGTATCTTTTGGGACCCTGAGTAGGCTTGTATATACGTAGGCATGGTGTCCCTATTCACCTCGAATATCATACAAAATTAACCCGAATCTTAAAATATTTGTCTGTAAAAGTATTCATGTATAGTACTGATCTTTCAATGGAAGAATCATCTGTAAAACACCCAAACTGAAGTCAGGCTAATACTACTACTTTCACCATTCTGGGTTTAGTTGCATCTAGCATGAGAAAGTTATTACAATGTATAAAAAAAATTCTAAAAATATGGAGCCAGTTCAAGGGCCACACCACTGCACAGACCAACTGTGGCAAATTGTTTGAGAAACCAATTCATGGAGCATGGGGGTACCTTTCAACAGTTAAATAAGCAGAACTCACCCTATCAGATAACTTTTCAAACATCCATGTTACTGATTTTTGTCTTTGTTCACCCAAAATTACGGTATACAGAAAATGGTAATTCTAATTAAAATTATCCTAAAATAGTAATTTTCCGGAAAAAGAGTGATATCCAAGCTTTTTACAGATTATATACAATTATTTAATGCCTTATTTCGTTCTTATTTTCCTGAAAAATGTCGTCATCATTAAAAATTGAGATCGATTAATGATTATTTTTTATGTTATTTTAGAATAAACAAAAAGTTGGCAAGGAAATTGTACAATTAATTAATATTTTATAGGTATTATTTCACGCTATGTTCCCTATGAAAATAGATTCAATCGATCATAACACTACCACGATGTTACGATTTCTGGAATACCATCTTGTCCAGATCTATAAAACCCATATCTGAATTATTCAAGTCTTGAAATATTCAATAATTATTGTGGTACTGATTATAGCCCATGATATAAATAGTACCAGAATCAAATCATAGCAAAAATTTAGAAATTAATTGAATAACACGCGGAAGATGTCTATACATGCATCATCACATTTATAATTTTTAAACATCTAGAGCATTTCTAAATTCCTGTGCAGTCCATCAATAATACATATACGTAAACCAGTAATGCAATGATGCATAGAAAACATCTCACACACACAACAAATTGGAAAATCAGTCCGAAATCAAACACTATAAATACCCAATAGAGGAAGCTAAATTTGAAACACGCAACAACAACTTTTTTCAGCTGCAGAACCATCAATTAGGATGAAAATAACTGACTTACAGTTCCAGTAGCACTTGTTCAATCAGTGTAGTGTAGTACAATCCAGTGATGTGTGATCAAAGTTGCTTGGGCGGTTTATATCTATCCCAAGTGCTGTAGATTTTAATCTATGCTATTTTTTACATGCCGCTATTTTACGGTGCAGTTTAATTTGGAAATCCAGTCCATTTGACCAATAACATAATCCACTAAAGGGAACAGCAACTGATGCACAGAGCTGGTGGATTGCAACTGAGCTGTGTCATCTACCACTGCTGCTGATGCTGCTGCAGGAGGTGATGAAGCCAACGGGATAACTGCTGCTGCTGCTCCTGCTGCTGCTACAAGCCCAGGGATGCTGAACAAGTGAAAGATCCCACATGCAGACAGAGAATGGCATCACAACTGCTTTTATGGTGATCACCATTTGTGTACAACATCCTTTCTGTCATTTTCGTAATAGCATGGATGCTATCTCTTCTACTAAGCAGTGATATTGTACATTGTTGTAGTATTTGATGAGCTACATCCCAGCTAAATGTCGATCGCATGAGACGTTAACTTGGAGGTGCCTTGTACCTTGGAGAAATTAGACCAGGAGAGGACACTGAGGTACATCAAAGGTAGAATCACTGTCTCGCCAAAAGCTTAATGACCTAAGGAACCGCCCCTAATTAATTGGGGGAGGGGGGGGGGGGCAATTGTGCAACAATAGCATGTATTTGTGGGTTTTATGTAATGACTGTGAAAACAAAAGCATTCACCTTTAACCATATCTAAAAAAAAATGCTTTGATTTTCACCATTAAAGTCTATAATTATAGACCACAACACTGGCTTTTAAGTGAGAATAAAAAAAAAACATTTAATTGGGTAAATAACTGTACAAAACCATTTCTGCTTAGGAGAGTTCCTTTTAATCAGCATGAGATTCGGCCACTGCCTGCCCCAGTCAGCGCGACGCTGATTTTACTTAATTGCTCAATAAGATGATTTCAAAGTCAAACTCTGTGAAATCTGAATAAATACTGACTTTCATTTGACCATGCTCATGTTGTCCCCTCCTGGTCTAATTACTCCAAGCTTGTACTCAGTGTCAATGCGGAGGCAAATGAAAGACCCCACCTATGGGGTAAAAGTGTAACATTGTGTGGACTCCTATGCCTTTTCATCTCATCATTAAGTCTCTGGCAGCTGGTCAAATAAGATGGCCAAGCTTCAGACCAGTAGCATTGAGACATTGACACACCATTGTGTGTTTATTTAGGAATTGAATCAAGGACAATCAGATGAGCCAGCCAATATGCTGACAAATAGACCACCGAGTTGAATGTTACTCCATAGCCCTGGGAGATGGACATACACCTGAATCAAACCAAGGGCTCTCAAGACAAGAAAAGACCAAGCCTTAACCGATGAGCCACAAAGCTACAAGTTGAAAAACAGTTGAATTTTTTCATAGGCAGTCTCCGCAGTAAACTCTGATGTAACTGAAGTTTAGATGCCACTAAGTGTCAATTTCAGAAGAGAACCTGGTCTCCAATTCTAACTCTAAAAATAACCTTGGAACACACATTTGATGGTCTTTAAGTCTAAGACTATGCAATACCAGTACACAATGAAATCCCACCTCACCATAAAGCGCCTAACCATTAAGACCACCCACTATTGGACCAATTGTTTACCATTGTATTTATACCTCCCTAATAAGACCACTTTGTCATTCACAATTTGCACCAAGGGTGAGCTAGGTTGCACTGTATTAGCCAAAATGATCAAGACAAGTCAAGAATAGAAAAAGGGTTGAAAGAATGCCCATTAGAGACACTGAAGGGTACTGCTGAGCACACTATTTGCATAAAAAGACCATACAAAGAACTTAGAAAATATACTGCTGTCAGCCTGTCACCACTGAGAATATTCCATTAGGGAAATAGCCACTCATATGTCCATCGTATGCTAGCTTATGAGGAGCTTTCTGGCAAAGAAAAGGAAAAACAACAGAAGGGTGCCAAAAATAGCCTGAGCCAGTGTCGGCCATTAGTAACGTATTGTGAAGTATTATACTAGCTTAACATCAAAGACAAAGTGAGGCCAGCCAGCAGTCCAGCACTGAGGTTTAGTATCAGCTCCGCTCACCAGGGGCAGTGTAGTCAACTGCTTCATTAAATCCCCTGGTGGAAGCAATAGAAAACACAGCACAGGGAAATGCTCAACATCAGAAAACTTGAAATGTTACAATTGTCTTTATTCTGTGAAATTAATTCATTAAATCAATCAAATCTGGAATTATATGCCAAAATTACACGAGTATTAGTAATAAATTCACAAATATTGTTGAAATTTGTCACTGAAAACTGTCTTGTCCTTGATCTTCATAAGATTAGACATAATGTCCCCTTTTGTCTGCAAAGGTCAATGCATACATACAATCAATCTATATTTAAAATGACACATAAACATAAATACAATGTAGTAGGCCTAACTGCAAAGAGAGGCCAAATTTGGGTCTTTTATTTTTCATATGAATATGGAACACATTTAAAGAGATTTTTATTTATTTTTTTTTTGGAAATTAAAAGAAAATTTAATTTGTGAAGCTCTTCTTATGTGATTCCTACAATCTAATTAACATATTCTCTGTCCACTCCACATTTCAATATTTTATGGCACTGTTTCTGAAGTACTATAGCAATAGAGCAGAGATGAATTTTCAAAGCTTTGAAAACTTACGAAGTCCATGCCAACGAAAGGGACCTTAAGGACCGTCACGGCATTCAATGTCCGCACCACATCATAAACCTGAAACACCAATTATAAATAACGCTGAAAACGCAATTGAATTCATTGTGATGCCATATCAAACAGTATAATAAAAGTCTTAAAGTTTTGTTACCACATCGAGCGAAGTTCAACTGCATACTTTTACTAGGTTCAAAACCTAATAATCATTACTCAGACAATAATTGACAATTTTCTACTTAAATGACTAACACAGTTGCACATATTCTCATTGGTGGGATTTATTATGGTTGTCAAAATGCCCGTGTTTGAAAACACGCACAGCATCAATTTACTTTTTTTTTTAATGTAAAATAAGGCAAGGTTAGTTTTAGGTAAAGTTACGGTAAGGGTAAAGTAAGGTAAGGTCAGGTAAGGTAAGGTAAGGTCAGGTAAGGTTAGGTAAGGTCAGGTAAGGTTTGGTAAGGTTAGGTAAGGCTAGTTTGGTAAGGTTCGGTAAGGTTCGGTAAGGTTCGGTAAGGTTCAGTAAGGCTAGTTAGGTAAGGCTAGTTAGGTAAGGTTCGGTAAGATCGGTAAAGCTAGTTAGGTAAGGTTAGGTAAGGCTAGTTAGGTAAGGTAAGGTAATGTAAGGTAAGGTCAGGTAAGGTTAGGTAAGGTTAGGTAAGGTTAGGTAAAGGTAAAGTAAGATTAACTCAGGTTAGATTAGGTATTAAAGTAAAAGCATTGTTTGGTTAGGTTAGATTAGGTAAGGAAAACTTAACATACAGCAACATTAAGCAGTTTAGCTCATTAATTTTCCTAAATGTGTTCAACAAAATGGAAACTCTCACCTGGCACAAATCTCTTCTTAACTGCTGGTATTCCACAAGATTTTCCTCAAAGACAGTCAAGAGCATGAGATACTTCTCAAGTTTTTCCGAGCTAAGCCCTCTTAATGTCTAAGAACAACAAAAAACAAAAAACATTTAAAACATGTTTTGTCAATACGGTCAATCTTGTTATAATAATTTACAGATAAAATCAACAAATGAACTGGAAAAAATCTGGTTGGCAAAACACGATCATCTCCACATGACTTTAAACTTACGGAAAGCTCAAATGGAGATTGCTGCAATAAGTCAACATTGTTTCTGATGTTGTCTCGATATTCAACAATGTTTGTCTTTTCTGTGTTTGATCCTTTTGAGAAAGAAGAGAATTATAAATCAATTTGGATACTACAGCAGCATAAGGACACACAAGAATTTAATTAATGAAATTTAATATTTTAGAAACACTTACCAGAGAAATCCCCATCATATGCTGTACCTGAACTTGCTGCGAGAGCGTTCTGTGCACTTCTTTCCTCGGCAAATTCCTTCATGGCCCTTTCCTATTCAAAACCAAGATTTAAAAAGTGAAATTTTGAAGTGAAGTTTAACAATTCCACTGACAAGTGCTGAAAAACAATTTATCATAATAATACAAACAAATATATATATATATATATAGATTTTATTGACATGTAAAATATCATAAGTGATACATATGTCATTCAGTTAAAAGATAACATGAAAGAGACATTAATGTAAATACAGAAAGCAATAAAATTTCAATAATCAAGGTTCCAGCCACCAAGTTAACTATTAATACGTGTTTAAAATCCACATACACAATAAAAAAAAATACAAGCCGCTAATAAAAACATTTCACTCTTAAAGTCCAAAACATGACAAGCACATCATAACTAATAAACTAATAAACTAAATTAATAACTGTGTGGATACAGGAGATGGTTTTCTCTACACATCGGCTTGAAGGAGAAACTTTCCTAAACTATTTAATAACTCAGGTTCCTTGTTTGTCATTATTGCTGTAAACTTAGTTATATCATCTAGAGACAAGAAGTTGTTAATAAATTTAGTTGCATTCAAAAAAAGGTTAACACGGTGTTGCTCATTACCAGGACAGACTATCAAACAGAGAATTTCATCTTCTACAAAGTTTAACGTACACTTTTCACATATTCTATTTGGTGCGGGAATTATTGGTTTATGGTGTCGACCTGTTTCAATCTTCAGGCTATGTGAACTTGTCCTAAATCTAGCTATTTTAGTTAACACTTTGCGAATTTGTTGCAATTCAAGATAAGGTTCTATTCTACAATCAGTTTTAAATAGTTTATATACAAAACATTATTATGAGCCTGGATTAATAATTAGGCATTTATCAGTGTAAAAGCATTTCAATTGTTTTGCATATATTTCATTTCAAATTTTAATAGAGAATTATATAAATACAGACACTAGAAGTTAGTTACAATTGAATAAACATAATGTTAAGTAAGCATACCCATTTACTGCAAATGGTAACCAATTTAAAGATATAATTATTCTTGACAAATGTTGAACATTTGCCAAAAGAATTCAACAGATATTGAACAAAACATTATAATCACTAAGTAAGGTGTCAGAATTCATTTAGCAAACTAGAAAAAAAAAGTAATTGCAATTGTAAGTACAAGAGCAAAAACAACCAACACAGTAACTTTTAATTAAAAACGATAAAAAACTTTACTTACCAGATTAGTGACTACAACGGCAACGACCAGGTTCGCAAAGACAAAAGCACCAATCATTATCCAGAAGAAAAGATAAACGCAGCCTCCGATGTGAGCGGTAGTGCCTTGATCCTACATAAATCATGGCCATTTTAATGCTGAACGCAGGCAGAAAGAAATATCTGAGGTGGGTCGGTGAGATGGGATGTACATCCCGTAGTTCTGATCAGAACTAGGAGTATCACCTTCTTGTGGAAGATGGACAGAAATGGCACTTGTAAAGTGGAGATTTCTTGTGAAAACATGAAAGATTGGATACCACAGCAATAAACCACTCACGTTTGTGTAGTACAGTTTTCTCAATCAGATTTTGAAGGAAAATTTTATACAACATTTCTTACATCATTATTTTATAACACACCAAATTTAACAGCCAAGTGGCAAGAAAATCAGTTTATTTTGCCACCATTTTGTACTGAGCATCGTGAAAGATCAAAGACAAGTTTATCTTTTTATTTTGATATTTCTTAATTTGCTGTTTTATTTCATGTTAATCTTTTGATATTTTCTAATTTGCTGTTTTATTTCATGTTGACGTTTGAAAACTCTCTTTACAATTTTCAGAAGTTACAGTGCAGACGTACTGTCATAAGGCTACAATACATGCTCCCCACAATATACTCATTCATTAATGCTCCCTTAACTATAAAAATTATTGCAAAATTATAACAATTCTAGGAAATTTCCATTAGTGTCTTTGAGCATGCTCATCTGCAGCTGCTCCTGCAACAGGCCACTTTAGGCCAAGTATTTAAGCTCCGCCCAGCCTCCCTCTAGGCACTGAAGGCTGATAGGAGAGGGCTGCTGGAGAGATGTAGAGCCAACCCTCTAGGCACTGAAGGCTGATAGGAGAGGGCTGCTGGAGAGATGTAGAGCCAAGACAGGACTGCAGCAGAGAGTTCTGGCTATTTAGTCAAGTATTCTTAGTGAAGGCTGATCTTAGTGTAGACTCGACATGTAATCATTTGGAATTTGTGGGGAACACAATAAACCATTCAACTTTATTCTTGACTTCATTTTCATTTAACATCATGTTGGATTGTACTAAGGCTTCAGATCCTGCGCCTATCTGCCAAGCTAATAACTTTATTCAACAAGAGAAGCTTTAGTATAACAGTACTGTTGATTTAAGGTCTTAATCAGGGTCTTAATAAAGCTTTCAGAATGCACATTCAGATCTGAAACATTTATGACATCCTTTTATTATTGTATATAGCCATTATGACGTCATCAAAATGGCGACACTTACAATGGATTTTAGCTGTGATCTCAGGTAAGTTTCTGCCGACAGATGATGACAATTCAAGGAATGACGACTTTTGCTTCAAAAATATGTGAAAAGGGGGCTTTAGTTTGGTTTAGAGTAATTTATATAGAAGCCACTGAAGTCTAATTTGTGACTATCATACTATCTCCATTTTACAAGGGTCATTTATGCTCCATTTTCCACAAGAAGATGATACTCCATCTAGATCAGGGCAGGTAGATGCCAAGGCAATGAGGCGAATGATGAAGCAACCTTCCAACATGGGCTAGATTTGAAACCAGGACAAAGTGGCACAAATATGACCTTTTCACCAATTATATACCAGCATTCATTCATCACCATAGCAACAAACACTCTGACAGTATCAAATGGTTAGGTATAAGTGGGTCTAAGTCTGTGATGCAGAGAGTTTTGTAAGTGATTAAGGCTTTACGTCCTGTATTTCTGCACCTGATGGGCTAATTAGGACAGGCAGAGACCATGGCAATCACCCAGAAAATGTACCCCAGGCAAATCTCGCAAAGTTGGGGTATTATCATAATTTATTCATGTGGCCCACGTGGTCAGAGCTGTCAAACTAAGAGAAACAATTAGATGGGTTTCTACTCCGTTCACAGTACATGATATTGACTCATATATGGAGTGTGAAAAGAATTGACCTTGTTCAGAATCTGTTTTCATAGCTATGATTGACGTATAAACAAAATTTCTCGTAAACAAAACCCTGGTGGTTGATGGTGGTTGTATCCACTGCAACAGAATTTACCCTTTTTGAGTGGTCAGGCCATGTCACGGCGGGGTCAACTAATTTAAATATAACGTGTGGGTCTCTGCCGATTGGCTAGTTCTAAAGCCTATCTTGACTTATTTGCTGGAGCCTTTGCTGGAGTGATGGCAATGAGATGAAGGATGAAACAGCCATCCAACTTAGGCTCAACCGGGAATCGAACCCGGGACCCAGCGGTTGGAAGCCCAGAGTGCTACCTCTGAGCTAGGCCCCGCCTTAATTGTAATGCATAGATTGTACTTACCCTAAATTCTTGGTAGATTTCCACCCATCCATCTTGGGTTACACAGATAAACAAGGAGAACATGGCTGAAAAAAAAAAAGGTCAGTAATTTTCACTTTTATCAGTAATTTACAATATTTTTTATTACAACAGATTTCATAGACTTGGAAAGTTAACTCTAATAGAGTACATCATGTATATCCAAGTCTCCCATTGCGCATGATTGGCTAAGGCCATAACTCAGCTTATGGGAGTCCTGGATTTACATAAAGTTTTCTGGACTTTAGTTTCCAAGTATATGAAATCCGCTATAAAGCCTGACATTGATTTTCAACATTACGCCACAGATTGATAAACACAGATTGGACAGTTCTTCATTTGCATAAGCCATCCAGGGCCTTTCAGGGTTGGTGGATGGTGTCCATTACGATTTGTGACGTCATAATCATTACAATAGCCAGTGATCACATTGTGATTGTTTGTTATTGTGACGTCATATTTCTGCGAGCTTGAAAATAACGTGTAACACTAATCCTGAGTATTACAAAAAATTTTCATTATGTGACGAGCATAAATATATAAGATTAATTATTTGATTTTCATTAGTGTATTTAAATTTACAAATCCTCTCATTGTTTTGATGTCAAACCATCACAGAGGGCTTGTAATGCTGTGAATCACCAACCCGGCACAGGCTTACATTGCTTTAATGGCACTGGCGCCTTTGGGTATATTTTCTCTGTGCATTACACAATTAAAAACAACTATCTAGTGCATTGTAAATAGTCAATTACCTGTGGGTAAGTCTGCAAACCTGGCTGGCAACATAGTGGCAAACAAAGTTGTTCCCATCACTCCGAACACCAAGATGATTATACCCAGCAACATGCCAATATTCGCCATATCTGAAGTATTTCAAGCATGGAAATAATTTTAACTATGCTTAGCATTCAGCATGTTAGCCCATATTTTAACGTAATATCATACAGACCCGACTCACAATTAAATTCACAATGGTGAGTAGTTCATATCAAATTGATCACCTTTTTAAAATACATTCTTGTTTAAAAGTTCTTTAGCTTATTGGACCAATTTGCCACCCATCCTCATTTTCAAACATGAGTCAGACATCAGACCAGAGTTCCTGTTAGGGTGCCTGAAAAAGTGGGTCCCTATCAAAATTTAGCCATCTGTTGTTTTTTTTTTCCATAAAAAAAGCACTGCATCTTCAGGACGCAAGTGATGTGTGAAATTTGCGTCCTTTCTAATTTTAATGTATTTTTGCGATGGGGACGACGTCAACGGGAACTCTGCATCAGACCACAGATGGGGTCTTTTAGTTGCTCCTGCAGGCACAGAGACCACATATACAAATGGGTGGCCTAATGGTTAGGGTAAGTCTTCAGTCAATTAATATAACCTGCTGAAGGCCTTGGTTTAGAAGTAGGTTGCATGGGAGATTAGATAGGCGGTATTTTATGCATGCTTGCGTTTATGCTGAGGCAAGGTAGAAATGGTGTGGACTCCAGTCCTATCATCACATCATTACATCTGTCCCAAGTAGCTGGTTATATTAGCTGACTAAGCTTCAGACAATACCATACAATACCATGCATAAATTAATTTCAGTGTATAAGCCACAATCTTCTCACATAGAATATCTCATCACCATTGATTATACATCATGCAGGATGTTTTTTTGTCATTTCATAGAAACTATTTACGAAATTTTTTATATATTACCTGGAATTGAGCTTATACAAGTTTGTGCTACCATAGAGAGACCGGCCAATGCTCCCACAGATCGCAAACTTCGAAAAGCTCTGAAAACTCGCAGGATGCGTAGATTCAGATTACTGCTCAGGAACTCCACCTCAGGAGCAAGTACCATTCCGATGATGAGAACAAAGTCAAGGATATTCCAACCATCCTGCAAGTATACTCACAGTAATATAACATATCACAAACTAGTCTTGTATGCAACTTTCCTGCACTCTAACAGTAAGCTAAAGAGCAGCTGCCACTAGCCAAGCGCTAGTAGGCGAGGTAGTTGTGTACCCCTGGATCGTAATACTATATCCCCAATGACCACCTGAGGTTTTGACCACTCCTAGTCAACAACCTCACCCCACCAACAGGATTCGAACCAACTACCCTACACATGCGGTCACAGGGGACCGGATTCTCCACCATCTTGTATGCAACTTTCCTGCACTCTAACAGTAAGTTAAAGAGCAGCTGCCCACTAGCCAAGTGCTAGTAGGCGAGGTAGTTGTGTACCCCTGGATCGTTATACTATACTAGTTAGGCAGCTAGGTAGGCGTATTTATAATAATCATCCTTTACTTTCTGTTCACTACCTGAGAGATCTGAAGTTCTAATGTATTCACATATTGTACGTTGTAAGTATTGCATCTTACTTAAGTGCGCCAGTTTACCTTGTTTCAAATACACACACAAAACATAAATCTATGCATCGACATAATGCTGCAACAATTACAAAAAATCAAGCAAACAACCAAGCAAGCTGAAGGTAAACCATTGTATCTATCTTGCATGTAGTGAAGCGCTGAGCAAGAATGATTAAAGAGAATGATGAACAGCACCTTCCAGAATATCCAAAATCCATAGTGCCACTTCAACAGTATTTCGCAGATGAATATCGCCATGACGATCTGGTCAAACATCATGAAAAGGTAGCGCCACTTCACAGCCTGGAAGAGAAAATTAGAAACAGATATGAATAAAATTCACAACTTCTCATACTCCATGTTTACATATATTATCGATGTTGATATTATCAACCTTAATGATTTTGTTTTCAAAAAGACAAAACCACTTGCTAATTTATGATAATAATAATGTGTATGTATTTGTATAGCGCCTGTATCAGAATTGAATCATTCACCAGCGCTTGGCATTGAGTATGGAATCAGGGGTCATTCTGAGTTGGTATCTGGAGCTTTCTTGGTATCAGAGTTGGGTATCAGTTTTGGCATCAGTTTGGTTTGGCAGCAGAGTTTGGCTTCACAGTTGAGAGCTGGAGTGGGAATCGAACCCACGTCCAGAATGCCAGTGGTTTAGCAGGCCAGTGCTCTAACCATAAGGCCAGTGCTCTCAAATAGATCTTATTACAGGTAACACCGTGAGTTGGAGTATGAAGAAGTCAATTTTATTTACTTACAATTTCCTTATCCGTCTGTAGACCAATCAGAAGAGAATTTAAGATGATGAGGACAAATATCAAGACGCGGAATTGCATGCTGTTGACAAAATGGCCAACAAGGTGATGGGAGACAAATTCTTCGATGCGATGGTCATCAGTGTCCACAATGTCATTAATGTCCTCCTCTGGGTTGTCGTCCATGCCAGGATATCCTTGTGACTGACCAAAAAAGTATGATAAAAATTAAGTATACTTTTATGAGAGTTATAGCTGCCTTCTAACATGCATCTATGACTCAACTCTTAGGTAAAAGGTAAAGTTATCTTTTTAAGATTTGTATTAGGCCATTCTTAAAAATATTCCTGTCGCGGGTTATGCGACAGTATAGAAGATATCAGTGCATATGCCAAATGTTTCTCCTTGCTTTTTTTTTTATTATTATTATTTTTTGGAAAGTCTTAAACTATTCTTGCGGTAGCGCAGAGCCTTGCCGGTTAGTTGAATATTGGTAAAATAATCTTCTGAGTTAAAAAAAAAAGAATTCCAACCTACCTGATGGGTTTTTCAAGTGTCATGTAACCCGCAACAGAGATATTTTTAGGCTGGCCTTAAATTTGTTGGATTTCGTTGCCTATTAAACTAAGAAATAATCTGAATTTTCAAAATGTCAGCTTCTGCCCACATTCTACAGCACTATTAAAGCACTATTAAAGACCTCTATAAAAGGCTTTACAATTATTACAAATGACAGAACAATTACCTGACATATCAAATAATTGCTTTGTAATTGCTGGAAGTAGAATAAATCCAATAGGACATGGAAAACGGAACATGCAATAAAAAATAATATATAAAAGCTCACATATTTATCACCAAACTGGAACCCTCTTTGAATATTGTGAGATCTGAAAAAGGAAAGCTTATTATCAAGTATGGAATCTGTTATAGGTTGTAATAAATATATGAATATGATTGATGACAAATATAAATCTTTACTCATCTGTTATCTTGCTACGATCATGTTTCCCATCCTGGAGATTAATGAAAAAAAGGAAGACTCAGAAGGAATGTAAAAACCAATTAATTTCCTGACATTCCAGCCGTTCAAGTTTGGATCAATTATAATCAAACAATCCTCAGACTGAATACAATGTCTTTTGAAGGTCATTCTGTTTTTACCAATGATTGAACATGGACCCAATGTCATTATAATTTATTTATTTATTTATATATTAAAATAATTAAAATAAAATAGTTATCCAAACTCACATGTGCAAAATCATCACTAAACGTCTGAGCTGCAACTTCTCTCTGCACATTGACCTCTCGTTGCAATCGGTGAACAAATCTTGTCACATTTCCAGTCTAAAATTAATAAAATTATTGAAACAAAGAATACTTAACTTTGCAAATAATTTACCATTAAACAATAAATTTCTATCAAACATTGAATTGTTCTGGAGTGCATGTCCATACCAGATTGATAAATATAGGTTTATCAGTGTTTAATATTTGTCGTTAATTCAAGTTGGTTCAAGTACTTACCTTTTTCCATCTTTCCCGCATTGAACCGCCAACTGATGGTTTACTGTCCTTCTTGGCACTCGATACAAGGTGGGCCTTACTCTTTTGGAACAAAAAAGAAGTGTTGGGCTAAAAACCTTAAAGTTAATCTCTGAATTGTGTCACAAATATCAATTTCACAAGGTCACTCTCACATAAAACTTAGGAAAAAGTGCAGTATTGCGGACCCAGATTTGTGACCATATTTAGCGAGCCTCGTTGCTATGCTTATGATGTCAAATGCTTGATTTCAATGGAAGACGTCACAAAAATGACGGCAGTTTCATTTTTTAAGGCAAGATCAAAGTTTATTTTGGGCTCTCCCCAACCCCCGCCATCCACAAATGTCATTCTTATAGCACTAAACTTCAAAACTTGGTCAAAATAGTGATATGTTTGGACGCCAAATATGGTCATAAATTTAGGTTTGCTATACTACAGCTGATACAACTAAATTAACAAAATTTATTTTCACTATAAAATAACTGCTACATTCCTCGATTGGAACTGCAATTTTATATTTGACATTACACATCATGAAAGCAAATGAATTGAAACTTAACATTTCACTCGCTGAAGTAATTCAGATCTCAATTCCATGAAATATAAAACACTACTATACCACATTTTCTTCATGTTTTTCCTTAGATGCTGACCTCTCTTGCAATGAATCCTTTCTGTCAGTGAACTCCTTCAGTGGAATTCGCTCTTTCTTGAATAAAATAGATACATGTACATAGTACATAAAAAATTGTGGAATCAACAATAATATTTTCCATGTTATCCGTATATACATATAGAAATACAATACAAATTCTGAAAGTGCCTACATATTGTTCTAATGATGCCCTGAACTGCAATTGGTGGTACATCTATTTATCTGTTTATCCAGTTCACTTACTTTGGCTATCAAATTTAGGCCAAATAATCAGCATGCCACTATTAAAGAATGACACCACAATATTAAGTAAGGCGTTTTCTTTTTAAAGGTTAGCCTCAATAAAGAGTTAAAGCTCCAGTCTCTCAAAATTACTATTTTCTAAAACTTCAATAAATGATTGAAAATCACCACATTTGATCAAGGCACACTAAATATGTGTAAGCTAATGAATCTATCAGGCATTAATTAAAAATGAATGATACATTGAAAGAAATCAAGGCCAAAACATTGGAAATACAATGGAAATAACATCATCACCATTGTTGAGTATTGTGACGTCATCACTTGGTTTTTTTACATATTGGTCTTTTAATGGCATGAAAAATTAAATGCTAGGTGAAGTTTATTTTATAGAGAGATAGTGAATCCAGCAAGGCTCTGGATGGTAGGTAATCAGTATTAGGAAGACAATGAAGTGAATGCAATAGATTTTGGCCACTGTCATATTGCGCGACCATCCAGCTTTAAGTACTGTTGAATGTCTGAGAGAATAAGTCAATGCATACTTTGTGAAACTGAATGTCTTGGCTGCCTTTTGAATTCCCCTTTCGAAGCAATTTAAGGAGGAAAGACTCTCGTTTCCCGCATTCGAGGTCTTCTGACCCTCTCGGCTCATCTTCGGGTTCCATCAGGATTCATTCATCAACTGTACCAAAAGTCATTCCAACTTAGATGAGAGTCTGAACATTACTGACCTGGCATGCATCACTGATTATTTTCACCATTGGCATTGACATTGTGAAGTCCTACTACTAGTACTACACAATACAATGTACCTCCTATTAGTATTATGCGCAGAAACAGAGAGAACTTTCATAATCAGTGCTGGATATGGGGGGAGGGGGGGGGGGGAGAGAGAGTTTAAAAATCAAACAATAAAATTGTCAATATCAATGACTGAATTGCAGTGATTGGTCCACGAGCGCTTCAATTTATTTCTTAGTGCCATTTATCATTTATAAATAAAAAGTAACAAAACTGCTGTGGCTGTTTGGAACACGGACCTGTGCCTCACTGCGTGTGGGCGATAGTGTATATTTATATATAGTCTAAATAGCCCACTATAGTGAGGCTAGGGTCCGTGGTTTGGAGTGGGATTCTCCGACTTTAACTGAGTTTGAGGTCATATAATTATATAATACGAAACATTTCTCAAATTGACCAACTGAACAACTCAAAACTGACAAATTTAGGCTTGACCATCGGTTTAACTACAAACAAAACCTATCTCACGAACATAACTATGTAGAACAACGTCAAATTTACAAGTTGGTCGTTTTAAGACTTCGAAAACTCGAAATACATGACTTGAGGAGCTTGCAGACGAACTCGCTCTCTTGCAGAAGTACGCGTGAACGTCAACTGGTGACGTCATCAAAATACGTGCAGATGTGACGTCACACTTCACTTTTGTTTTGATTTAGCCTTGGTGTGAATTTAGTTATTTTGTTTAGTTTGGTTTTAGTTCAACTTTACAATGCACAGCCACAGAGCTTACCAACCAATCACCCCAGCTAACAACATGGTGCTGAAACAAAGATGGGATAAAAGCCAGTTTGACACTCACAGGAAAAATGTCAAAATAGGTCAGTTCGAAAATGTATCCCATTACACAAGATGGCGTATCTATCCTCTGTACCATTACGCCAAAGCCAAGGCAAAGAGGCTTTTACACAAATTAAATATTGATAAACAATGCTAAAGAGTTTAAAGAAGCAGGCAAGAATTGCAATTGCATCAGCAGCATGGTCAAATTATTAGGCTAAATAAGAATTGATTATTATTTTCTTTTAAAAAATAATCAGTTTATTAAATTATAATAAATTTATTTCATATCCAGTTGGCTAAGTTGTTCTTTTCATTTTTTTTTCAAGCAAGCGCAAGGATTGACAACAAACCCCCAAGAACGTACATGCACCTACATTGCAAGCTAAAGAAACTCCAGGTATATGCTAAAAAATTGCATTTGATATTATATGCCTGTTTGTGATCACTTTCATAGTATTTTATTTCTTTTAAATTAGATGGAAGAGGAGAGATTGGCTGTCATTCAACGAGACAACCGGATCCTTATGGAGAAGATATCTTTTGTAATGCGCAGTCAAGGAAGAGTGGATCACATCAATGATTATGTCAGTAAAAGGTATGCACAATGAGATGCTTTATTTCTTTGCTTCTCTTATTCACTCCCCTATCAAAATCATATATTATTCATCGTAAGTTACTTTTCATTGAGATAAAATAATCTTGTATGTCATTAATGATCATTTGCCTGGGTAGAATGTGATTAAAATTGCCATATATTGTTTTATTGCAGTTTGAACAAGACAAAAAGACAAAGAGAACTCTTGCGAATAACTCATGAAAATCAGGCAATTTTGAAGCGACTATTAACCAAAGAACCCCATTACCATCACAGACAGTGGGAAGCAGAGTGGAGGGTAATTTTCTATTTAAAACCTTAGAGCTAGTATGGCCTTAATTATGTTGGTCTGAAAAACGTATCTGGAAAATTGTATATACCGTTTATTTCGTTACCTTAAAATAGAAGCCGAGGTTTCTGAGTTTTTTTCATAAGGTCTTTACATCTCTTGGTGTTAAGATCTTGTAAGTCAGTTGAATTTCAAATTCTGTCTGCCTTAGCCAAAATGTTGCTGCTAACTTCACTTCATGACTAACTGCTGCTTGTTGCCAATTATGCTGCTTCTGAAACAGAAGCTGACTAAATGCTTTACAGTTCCATGAAAGACACACAAACGCGTTTTAAAAATGATAACCGATGTACCTGATCTGATTTCCTACAAACTTCTGTTCATCAATATATGGAAATGTAAAATTATGACTAGGGTAGGGTAATCTGTCATTGTATATTTGCAAACTACAGTCCTTTTCGTCACATTCAGTGTAGTGGCTGATTCAGAAAATACATTTATTTTAGACTTTTTTGTGGCTAAGTTGAATTTTCAAATCTGACTTGACTTTTGCTGCTTATCATAATGAATGTGATGGCTTGAATTTTATTTGAGTAAATAGTAATTAAGGCTATTCAGAGAAATTAAACTTCATCAAAACAGTACTCCTGGAGTGGGGAAATTAGTTCCTGACAAAAAAACCAAATCCCATCAGACAGCAGCCAAGAATTTAGAAGGACAATATATATATAAGCTCTTAACATGAATTAGTGACAAAAAAGCCTCTGCTGTAATCTGTTTTGGGATTTACAGTCATCTGCTGGTATACAGGTATACGCAGTAGGAACTATCTGTCGACTTCACAATTTCACCCTTGACAGGCCAATCCACTTTCTCAACTCCCTGGGTAGAAGCCCACCTTTAACATGGGGTTAACCGCAAGGGCTTAATAAGAGCTCACACCAGAGCCATCTTCAGTCATGGCACCTCCCCTGCAGAGTTAGCTGTCAGAAGTTCAGTTTTATTTAATCTAAAGTTATCAAAATAAGATGGCAATCAAAAATCCAACTATTCGTAATTTTTTTCCATGAACAATAGGATCTTTAATTCGAGCCCCAGTGAGCAGATAATCATTTCTGAAACAGGCGCTGTTCAAATTTATTTATTGTTTCATCATGTACATAGAAAACCAGTTTAATCTTCTTTTTTTCTGAGTGTTAATGATTCTCTTTATTTTTACAAATAAACAAAAAATCATTATTCGACAATAATGATGACTGGCGGTCTCAGAACCAAATTCAATGTTATTTTGAGACCACCAGTTACATGAAAGTGAAGAGGGTGAGATGAGTGAGATGAAGATCAGAAAATATATTAAGAAAGAGATCAATTGATAGATTTTCACAAGATTACAATAGGAAATTATCTATTGTTTTTATAGTCCATTTTAAAATATATTTGAATTTATATCAATACAATGCAAAGAATAGAAATGGTGACACACTTCAATTCCCCAGGGTCTGAGTTACACTGCCTCAAGCTCTCTTAGATGAAATTCACATGCTCTTCCAACTTGGCATTTTCTGTAATTCTTTCTTCTTTTCCAGTTGAATAGTCAGTACATGGCAAACATATCAAAGTACCCTCTAAAGTCTGCAACGTGTGAAGCTGAAAAGGTGGTCATCAACCATTTTCACTTGATGTAGATTTTCATGTCTACTTGAGTACCGCCATCTTCAATTTATAACGAGAATAAAAATGTATCTTTTTTGGGCATTTATTTACAAAGTTTGTGATCATATGACTACATTTGTATCATTATATATATTTGTATATATATATACACAATTTTAATAAACATAGTTGAAACAACTTTCAGTCTTTATAGTCTTGTGATTGACTAGTTTGTAATGGATATTCAATTTAAGGCTGTTCCATTTAAAAGTGTGGCTGAAGATTTTCAGACACCCCCTCACCTCCACTTTTTTGTTTTTTGACAACCTTCCTGTCCACCCCCACCCCACATTTTTTAAAGGGAACAGCCCTTACTTATCAGTGGCAGATAAGCCTTTTATGCACCTTGTCGAACTTAAAAACAAATTCAGACGCTTGTATGAATCATAGGTATAGTTAACTTCATATCTTTGTGTAACTTTACTGATAATTAGAGTCTTGAGTCATCTTCATAGATATCGTGAAGTTCTTAAATTAAAGCCAGTTTCTCTAAATAGGAACAATTATTCACAGACACTATAATTTTCCAGTATTTGTCATTCAAGAGAGGTGACTTGCAGGAAACACTAACACATTTATCTGACATAAATTTGCAGCTATAAACTTTCAGGAATGGTGTTGAAGAACATCACAACCAGCTTTTAGCCACGCCATCAAACTCATTTTCTTCCACAAATGGGCGATCAATGCTCCTGTAAAGAAAATAAAACCTTTACAGTTTATACAAATGTTTACTGTTGCTGTAAATGGTAAATATCCTATCCATAGAACTTGTAATTACCATGCGGTGCTGAAAACACACATGCTCACCAAATATCCTATTTATCACAACACAAATATGTTTATCACACCACATAAGTTTTTATCACATCTCATATATTTTATCACATACAATGATGTTTACTGCAGCCTAAAAAATTCACGGGCTGGTTCACTCATTAAAAGTTTTTATTCTTAAAGATATCTGAAATGTCACATTTTGTTAGCTTATTACAGATAAATTCCAATTCAGAACTTACCTGATCATAATGTCACCACAATAAATACATTCACCGGCCACTAGATCATCCAGTTCATCCTGAAATGGAAAAAATAAATCAAATGAAATCATCAAATCCATATATATAGCAAAATGAAGTATAACAGTGGTCCACAAAACTACATCGATTTTTAAAACATGAAGTACAATCATGCCAAATAAATACAAGTTTATTCTGAACAATCACCAAAAAAAACAAAGAAAGTCTAAAGACAAACTCTGAAACAACACTATCAAAGCCATTTAAACCAGCCATTACACAGATTTGACTTTATTTAATTATTATTGACTGTCCTTTAGGAATTAAGCAGTACTAGCCTTGACATTTGAATCAAGCCCAGGTGCTGTAGGGATGCCCTGTACATTTCTGCTGGATGAACTGCTATCGCGAGAAGCTAATTTCCTTTGGAGCTCCTCTACTTTAATACGCTTGCTGGCCACAAGGTGCGGTAATACCTATGCAAATGAAAAATGGAATCATTGATGTTCACTGATCAAGCAAGACATGTCCTGATGAAATAAAGATGATTTTTTACAAACTTTGCAATGATTTACATGATAACTTTGAATATAAATATCTCAGTGAATTTAAAACTTACCTCAGCAATGAGGCAGTCGGAATGGAATCGATGCATACAAGGGAAGACATAGAATGCACGAGTCATAAGAGGGAAACCACAGCTGGAACATTTGTCAGTTCCCTTGACAAAGGAATACCTGAAAAGAACAAAAAATCCTCCAATAAGCATTTTTTCAAGGAATCTTGTTATTGATAATTAGCATCTGAAGGAATTATAAGTTGCTGCATTTCATTAATCATAGTAAGATGTATACAAACATCTTGAATCTGTTTCATGGTAATTCGCGAAAGCAAAATTAATTGTAAACTGGAATGCCAAAAGATTTCTTCCAGAAACTCGTGCTTTGGGAGGTCTCACTGTCAACAACTTGCCTTAGCGGGGTCTACCTAGTGTCCCTACAATAGGGGACTAAATTATCTAATTTACTTGTAATCTGTGCAAGTGTAAACGTCACATTGCTCTCAATCAGTAATCATACAAAGTTTCAATGTACGCTTGACGCACTTGTTTCTGAATGCCTGGATCTCCCCTCTGATGTCCTTGGCGCTTTCCGTAGCCTCTTCCATGTCCTCTTTTAAAGACTCAATGTGCTGGTTGTATTCTTGGAGCGATGTGCAAATAGCATCCTGAAAATAATGATAGCAAATGTAATGGTTAAAAATTTAATCTTAGATATATTCATGTGGTCATTGTGGAGCAGAAGACAGTCAGTTTGATGTCTGGAGGTGAGGCAGTATCGCCAATGGCTACTCAGCATGCATTAGATTGAAGGATTAAGCACCAAGCTTTTGCATTATTATATTTTATGCAGATTTTGTGGTATGCCCCTAACTGAAATATTTTCTCTCACTAGCCAGCATAATTCTTGACAGCTACAGCTGAAATTCCATCATTTCAAACTTCCAGTGTGAATGTATTTGCAAGAAAATACACTCATTCAAAACTACCAACTCAACAGATTCATGGGAGGGGTGAACAAGAACTACAAAAACTTGTATTAAGTTACCTTGAAATGATCGATAGTGACAAAGTCAGGAAAGAACGGAAGAATGTCCTCAATTTTCAGCAAGTTGCACTCATGGACCATCTCCATGGCTTTCTTAATATCTTTCTCTTCTTCAACAACATGGCAAGCTGCAAGAAAGAATTACGAGTGAGATATAGTGGGGGTTACATAACATACGCAATGCAAAATTAGAAATTTAAGAAATAGATCCATAGGCATCCAGTGTTTCAGCTAGGCCATTTGAGCATGACGCTGTGCCATGCCTGATAGCCCTTGCACCATGCCCGATTTTGTCAGCGCCATGCCCGAAATTAAGTGAAGATACTATTCTTTTTTTTGTTTCAACTATAGCTTGGCGCCCTATATGAGTCTATTCAGGTGCTCTTATATTATTATACGCCATGCCCAATTCAAATTCTAGCTGGAACACTGGCATCTGCTCGAGTCAACCGCCCATTAATAATTGAGGACAGTACACAGAATACAATAGCAACAGCAGGTTGCGCACTTCACTGGGACTGGGGAGCATTCAACTGCCCAGAATGACCTGTGACCTGATTTGCATGAAAAAGCAAAATTTCTTCTCTAATGTCTGTGAGTGTCTTCTTTAAGGTCCACGACCAGACCATTTTCAGCCAATCAGAAGCCTTCTTCTGAGCCAAATCTAGCACATTACCTTCTTATCATTATATTCTGCGACATTCAAGGATTAAAATCGCCCGCTAATACCAGTGGTGAAAATAGTATTTTATCAACCAGAAAAAAATTGAATAATTAACGAACCAATTTTGAGCCACAATTTCTTCATCAGTTCCTCGTCCTCAGGTCTCTCAGCATTCTGCTTGGCTAGATCAACATCCACCTTTTCAAATAGAATTTACGGAAAATGTGCAGACCCAGATTTATGACCATATTTAACAAGCTTCATTGCCAGGCCTATGACGTAAAAATGCTTGAAATGTAATTATGACGTCACAAACTAATGTAGTTATGACGGCGGTTTTCATATTCACGGCAAAGACAGAGTTTATTTTTGCTTTTTCTAGGGGCTACCGCCCCCAAACCCCCGCTATTCTACACCGAATGTTATTTTAATTGTGCTAGAATTTCAAAAATGTGAAATATCTGATAAAAATTTAATTTTAATGGACGCCAAATATTGGCATAGATTTGGGTCTGCTATACTGCACTAAACCCGAATTTACACCAGACAATAGAATATTAGATTAATTGTACTTTTCCAAAAGTTACACGTCTACTTATTAATATGTGTATATCACCTACAATAACATCATAACACTTTGCCTCAACTATTTTAAGCCCAAACAGTTAAACAGAAAATGTTAAGATGCAACATATTTATTGTCTAGTTGTCTGTTTTATTTGATGATTTTCTGTCACAACAGGGATGCCTAAAGCATGAAAAGGTGCATCCACAAATAATATAATTTGTATACCTGTAAAGCTAGATCGACAGCCTCTTCATACAGCCCCATAGTTGAGTAAATATGAACACATGCTCGGTTGTGTCCATGTTCTGCACATAGTCGAAGAGCATATTTTAGGTCATAGCAAACGGTTTCTTGATCCTACACAAGATAAAAAAAACAAGAAAACAGTTTAATGAATCATACAGTGATTCATTTAATACTATTACTATTTTGCAATTGTCGGAAGACACAAAAAAATATCAATTCTCACGAACCTGGCCTTGCATGTGCAAATATTTCATAAGACGATCAGGCTGCAATTGTGCGTACAAGGAAATCAAATAATTGTGAATGGCTAAATCTCTGTTGTCTAACACTTGCACAGAGTACTCCAAGTAACGAATGGCCTCGTTACCCTAAAAATAAATAACAACATATTAAAGTACACTTCTTAGGTTATTGTATTGCATTCAATTTCTTTTTTTTTGCCACAAAAAGTAGATATGCCCATTGTCTATGTTGCTTTTAAGTTAAGAAACTCATAAATGGACTCTCTGGGTATACAGATCATTTGCGTAGTGTCAATACATGCACTGCAATATGTCATTAAATCTTATAGAAATCACACAGCAATACTCTGCTCGTCAAAGGGCACCACTTTTATAATCATGTTAGCGAAAATCAGAAAACTTAATTAATACATGTAGGCCTATGTGTTAAGACTTAATTCTCACCTGTGCTCTGTATTTCAAATGATCATACTGCACAAGGGCAGGAATGAGCTGTTTGGAGTCCAACTGTCTTCCAATGGACATCCAGGCATCTACTGTTTCCTTTGGAACGTTTTGCATTAGGAGCGGTGAAAACTTGTAAAACAGGTCCACATCACTCTGACAAATGGAAGAAACCAGACATAAATCATAAGGCAATAGCTTTATCATTATTCTATGGTCAGTTTTTAATATGAACTATCTATATTTTTTGCAACTTTGCAAATACTGTATTCATTGCAAATTTGCAAATTAGAGAAAAAAAAAGACTGTCACAAATCACCATACAAAAGTAATGTTTCATGATATGGACAGTTTAGAGCTAAGAACTTTATTATGTAAAATTGTATCTATAAAATCTGGTGGAATGGAGAACTTATACACTTAGAAAACCATGTATTAAATGTAGCTACTATATCAGTGAACATACAGCATTAAAGGAATTTAGGAATTAGTTTATTTTGCAGGCAATATAACAATATACAATCTTTATATATAAAGCAAAGACTTAAACACATATTTCCAATTATGACATTCCATTGTGGCTCACAGCACCAGAATTACCACTAAAATGGCAAATAAATAAATGCATACCTGTTTAGCTAAAACGTCTAAGGCATTTTTGTAATTTTCGTGCTGAATATGATGCATTATGACACGTTCGTAATCTGTAAAACAAACCACACATGCGTCAGTAATGAAAAATCAAGAAATCTTGGTCAGTTTTTATAGGGTTTTTAATATTGATTAACTAACCTTGCATTAATACGGCAAAGAAAATCATGTCGTCTAAATCACCATGGCTGGCAATTAAGTCGTATATAGTTCCCCTGTTGTAATTTACGCAGTCCTGGATCACATAAAATACATTTGTAACAAAAAACATAATAATATTTCCAATAATACTTAGTAATTAATGAATACATAATTCATGTTATTTCATTCATATAATATGTACAGGTGTAGTACAAATGCATTAATAATAATACTACGAGATTAATAGCTAATATGAACTGAAAGTTCACAAATCACTTTAATAAAAGGTTAACAACAACTAAAACACAATTTTCATGTACAGAAATAAAAAAAAATTCTCTGCAACATCACTATAAGAGAATCCAATTAGGAAGAAAACGCCACTCACCTTGACTTTAGCTAGAGACAGAAAATTTCTGAACTCCTCTTGTAATTTATTAAATTCTTTGGAAGTTTCATTGCCCTGCTCTTTCAACAACCCAAGTTGATTCAAGTAAATCTCAATCACCCAGGTAACAATCATCGTCAGTTGTGTTGTGTCCTGGAAAGAGATTAATAAACCTGCTTTAGAGCATGTCAGAGAAATCAATGGTCGTAATGGTCAAGGTATTGATCATTTGTTCTGGTTGTCGTAGGGTCATTCCCAACCTGGTTAAAAGCACAGGTTTTTACACTGATCAGCTGATGGTGTCTTGCACCTGAATTTCATGCTAATGTGAGCAAAATACCTCCATGCACAGGTGTTCTAGCAAATCAGACGCCATCTCCAGGGCATCTGTACATTCCCGTCACATGAACATGATGAAGTATGGTACATTCTTATTATTGTATTATGGGCCTAGCTCAATAATTAAATTTGCTGGCTAATGCCTGTGCTACATGTAATACATTGTGAGAAATTTAGTCTGACTAAGCTTACAGTGGTAGATAGATAGAAAGATAGAAAGATAGATAGAGGAGCAGGCGAGCGTTTAATACCACTAGACCACCCAGCTGCTAAACAACATAACAATATAGCAGTCTATTATTAAATGGCTTCATGATATTTATATTCTTACCTGTGGTTTTAATCCAGACATCTTTTTCAACAGGAATCCTTTCAAAGCATCTTTGTTATCGAGTTGAATGAACTTTAATGCCACTTCCTCAAATGAGTTATGAGTCTGTGCATAGATTTCTGCACTTTTCTTATATCTGCAAGACGAATATGCATTGACATAAGAAAAAAAATTGACCATTATCTTTGCACACCGGATAAGTAAGCACATGTGCTTTAAAACAAACAGCCATCGGCATTGCAAAAAAGTTTGATGGACGCAAAACTTACTGTCCATTCTTGAAGTAATGCTCAGCCTCCCTCGTAAGAACTTTGTCCATGTTTGCAGGGTTATCCTGGAACATTATAAAAATAATAAAATAATTTTTCAAACATTAACTTTTCATGATTAAAATTATGTGTAATAAATTATAATAATGAAACTGATATATAATTTAAAATCTAAATAAAAAACCTAGGTTGAATACTTCACCTTGCAGAACTTCTTAGCTTTGTCAAAGTGCCCTGAGTCTAAATACATTTGCCACACATCCCTGAAACAAAAGTCAAATTATTCATTAACCATTAAAGTATAAGTTAAGGAAGATTAAATTTTATATGCTTTGAAATCTTCACTTAGCCATCTGTACCATCAAATTTGTAGATTCTGGCCTGACACTACAGTCAAACCTGTGTTAAGTGATCACTCAAGTGAACAAATTTTGGCCATTTAATATATTGTTTAAGGTAAAAACAATGAAATTCAGCCCAGGGAAGTTGCAATGTAGTGCCTGTTTACAGCGGGTGGCCATTCTTTACAGGAGGCAACTAAGACTGGTCTGACCATATAAGAATTCAAAGCACGTATTGTCACTATTGTGGTATTTACCTAGCTTCCCTAATGACTTTGTATTTGAACACGGCTTGGTTGGTATAAGTCCAAATTGTTCCCTTCTCAGGGTCTCTCCACATCCCGATGAATTTCCCAAAACGCTGAAACGACAATAAAGATATCACAATAAGTCCTTAAAATACCTGGAGAATGTCAATAATTTTTCATACATGTCCTTAGCATTCTTTCAAAACATTTTTAATTCATGACAAGCAGCGAATAGAGTTCAACTATTTAAAATCAGATTCAGAAACTTTCACATGTAAAGAATACTCACATCAGCCGCAAATATATCATCCAGCACTAATTGTTCATTCAAAACACAAACTGCTTTCAAGCTGCATGAAAACAGAAACACAAACATTGATACGAGTCATATGCAAGTAATTTCAAGTTTATTTAATGTTCAGGTTTATTCAGACGATACCAAAACGGAAAGATTAAGAAACTTGAAATAGAAAAAAATTGTGTAATGGAAACTGTCGATTCAATGAACATATATATTTTCTATCAAAGTTTTATCGTTATTCAGTAAATAGCTATTTATCCTTACCTAACATTTGATATATTCATTCATATTACTGTCTTCAGTAATTACAATTATTATATTATTAATTTTAGTGTAATTTCATGGACTTTACCTGTCTGGGAAAACAAGGAGAACGTGAAACTCTGTGAGTACCATGCCGAGAGGATGAACCTGTTTACTATTATCATCCGAGGGATACTCAATAAGTTTTGTATCAACTGTGACATTATTTTCTCCAGCTAATCCTGTCACATCAATGTTGCCATGGTATACACCAGGTCCTGGAAACATAGTGATAAGACTTATAAGATCACTGTTCTTTAAATCCATCATCCTGTGGGCTTATATGCAGTTTCTTGCAATAATAACATATATCTTTCACAAATTGACATGATAGGAAAAAACAAAATTCTAACAGTTTCAGATTTTTTACTTTCAACCAGAGCAATGTACATACATATATCTTTATAAAACAACAGTAGTATCAAAACAAGATAGCAACTGGTCTGAGAAATGCATGAGTTTAAAAAGAAATTCTTACATACCTGTCATCCAAGCAAATGTCCTGGGAACATCTTTTGAGCCGAGGTGATGAAATCGCAATTGACTGTAACCAAATTCTCCAGGAAGTTCCAGAAATTGCTCTGAAATATACATGTTATACATGTAACTAATACATTGACTTATGTACAAAATAAGCTATTATTTTTTTTATGAAGTAACAGATGGGACTTAATTGCCCAGATACACAAACTTCCATTAGGTAGTAATGGCAACATTGTTAAGTATAATTAATAGAGACCGATAGTACAAGCCGTAAGAGCTGGTATTTTTATACAATAAATGTTTATTTAATTTTATAAAAAGTTGTACAGTAGTAGAAAAAAAAGAAAAACCAAGTTTTGTAAAAACAAAAAGAGCACCAGGCTAATTGACACAAATGTCACCTATGATAAAAAAAATTTCATCATATGTCATAGCATCACATTCCATATATATCCAACCTTCAGATTTATTAATTCTTTAATGTATGTATTTTACACTCATTATGAATTGAAATTTGTCGTTTAAAATGTAAATCTTTCTGAGGTATTTCAAATTACAACCAGCCACTTATGATTGATAATTATTACAAACAATCACCAGAAAAGACAAGTCATAATACAAAATTCTACATTGCATTAAAAATAAGCTAGTGGTGAAAAGGAAACAAATTACCAAGCCCTGGATTTTAAGTTCTATTAGTAGTTTATTTCCCACACATTAGCCAATTAAACAGCAATTAATGCCTCACCTTGTCTGTGTTCATATTTTGAGAAAATATGTTGAAATATTGGAGCTTCAGCTGAGGTGGGAATTGTCCCCAAGAACTGATACAGTCGTCTGTAAAAAATGATAAAACTTCAATATATAATGACGGAAATGAATAATTTGAATATGCTATTTATGCAATATACTCAGAGAAACAATATTTTACAAATTTTACCAATTTAAAGGTGATGCAGCAAAATAATTCACTGGCTAACATGTCAGCATTTATCAGATTCAGATACAT
This sequence comes from Alitta virens, assembly GCA_932294295.1. Taxonomy (NCBI): domain Eukaryota; kingdom Metazoa; phylum Annelida; class Polychaeta; order Phyllodocida; family Nereididae; genus Alitta; species Alitta virens. Next base: position 23,931,991 of record OW028581.1, read on the forward strand.
TTATTTGCAATTAACATAAAAAAATGAGCATTAAAATAACAACAATTTTTCATTAAGGCAGGAGACCCCACTAAAAAAACTTGAGTTTTCGCTACCGTGGGGCCACCTAGAGATTTTATTGTGTTATATAAGGAAAGTGTAAAAAAACTGCTCCCATCAGTGTTGGTTTTGAACATGACTAACTTGAGAAGTGAGGTGAAATTGTACTCTGCATGACTATCATACGAAGCGGTACAATTAATATTCTTACCCTGGGGTTGTAGCCATTACGAAATAGCGATATTCTGTTAGCGAAGTTGATTCCATTTTCTGAAATTCCAATCCAGTAACTGGCATAGCACAGTCCACTCCTAGGTTGTACAACTACAATGAATTCAGACCATACATTCTTCACTTTGTCTAGTGTTAAATTGAATCAATGCTAAAAGGGGTGAAAAAAATAAAAGCTATGCAACCTAAGTCTTCAATTTATTTACAGTATTCACAGTACAATATTCGCAAAATTAATTTTGTGTGCAACATTACTATCACTTAGAAAAACTGGCTTGGCCTAAATAAACTGCAGCCTACAAGTCTGTTATATACAGCAAGTTACAGCCATTAATCAATGTTGAAATGTTAACTGGGTTTCGTTTAAGTTGCAGACAACAGATAATATATTCAGGAATGTTATTTCTATACATTACACACTATAAAAACACTGAAAGACATTTAATTCAAATAAATGTAAGAAGCAGTATGTGTTACATTAGAATAAGTCACACATTAAAATAAGTCCTACATTAGAATAAGATTTTTTTTTTCAACTAAAACTCAATTTTCATGATGGTGCGGTGTTGTTTCATCTGGTTATAGTAAATTCCAATTTAAGGTTTAATATAATTTAATCAAACTTTGAACATTGTCTTCAACATCATATTTGCCTTGCAGTATATTATTGTTTATTTGTTTATTAAGCACAATATGTAAAGCACACAGCCGACGATCAGCCATTCACTCATATAGAATAAAGGGACAGAAATACGGCATTTAATTTCAAGCAGGCAAATTGCAGGAACAATGAGGTATACCAGGTTAAAAATTAAAACAGGGAGTAGTACCTCGAAAGACCGGAAGGGAAGCATGAACTGAAAGGCATTTTCTAATTACTTTAATTGATGAAGTTATCATCTGGAGCATCCATTACTGTTCCCAAAATTCATATTGTTACTATATATATATATACTTTGCGACATATCTATTCAGTAAAAGATCTCGGACAAGGTAATCACTAAACACTAAAGTTACTTTACACAAATGTAGTTACCTGCTTGACATATTGTTCCAGACTAGCTTGAAAAAATCTTCCATCTTCACTGGATACAATCTCAGTTTCAACAATCAGTCCTGAATAATAGTTTGAAAAAAGCGAAAAGAAATATTAAAATATATAACAATTCAAATGTCAATACATGTTCTCATTAACACAGCAAATAATCATCTTATTTCACAGTTGAAATACCTTTCGATGTTCCCAACAAAATTTCTCCAGTGGAGTTTTCATTGCTACCATCTTTGTTCCATCCAACCACAGATATTTGATGACCCTACATGTGGGAGAAATCATCAAAAATTTACAGTTGAATTCCATCAAGTTGTTTAATTTCTGAGATATGGATAGAAACAGATCTATATATTATTCTATTGACAACAAATGGGGTCACATGTTTGACCCATTTGTCATTATAGTTTTATTTCAGTTACAAAACGAGATTCCGGGGAAAACAAGCATTACCTTTAACTTCCCAAGTGGCCTTGGTTTTTTGGAACTGCGGGCAAGATAATAGTTTTCAGAGGAGGTCATACTGATGATGAGATGACGGCCAGTTGGATCAAGAAAAATTTGAGATATTTGGTCATTGACCGCCTTGGGAATTTCAATTTCTGAAGTGGAATTTAAAACAGAGCATAAGATTTCACATAATGAGATTTCATTACAAAAGACATACCAGGAACATACGGGTTAACATTCAGATAGTGAGACTCCACCATCTGAACTGACATGGCTGGAACATCTTCAGCAGTAATAATATTATATTACACAATCACAGATGCACAGTTTACCATCTATTTGATCTGGATGTTCAAGGTTGATTCTCTGTAAAATGTTACTGCTCATTGCCATCACAAGAAAGTTGTTGCAGGACACCAAACGGATGATCTGGTCTGTTGGACTGAAATTAACAAACATACTTCCATCAGTAAACTCTTAATACGAAAGTATTACTCACTGGATAGGAAGTGAAAAATAAAAGCGAATCTATTTGAAAACCATTAACAAGGAAATTATATCACCACAGATAAAATGTAATTTCATAGGAGAGCTGAACGGAGAACTACTCACTTAAAGTTGATCCTCTGTTTATTGAAGATAGGGGTGTCATCCTCCAGCCTCGCATTGACAAACCCAGTGTTTATCTAAAATAACAATTTCGATAGATATTTAGTACCAACTGATTTTAAGCACCATATAAGCACCATCACAAGCAATCACAAAATCTTTGAACTCACTGGTTGTGGCAGAGTTTGTGATGGTTGCCGGACATTGGCTCTCGCCGATGCCTGTTCATACTGATCCAGAATTGAAGCCATGGTTTATTTACCAACTGCAAATGGAAATATATATAAAGATAATGAAACAAATGATTAATCCATAGTACACGACATGCTTTAAACTCGATCAGGATGCCTCGCATTTTGTGTCCCCGTGGAATGTCCTAAACGCAGTTAAGCTAATGAGCCTATATATATCTATGAGACAAACAATAACAATGTATGGTATCACGAGCTGCACATTCCTTATTACCGTACATGATACTGAAATCTTTGTGCTTATATAGGCCTGACTAGCTTCAGTTCAGGCCAGAGTTAACAGTGGTTAACCATTGAGACAAAAGGGGGCGTGGCATGGTCTTAATGCATTTTCTTTTCAAAATCATTTCATCTAAGAAAATATGACAGTTACCCATAGATACCATTAATAATGCCATTAACATAAATGTTCCTGATCATTGTGATGCTATCTGAGCCAGAACTGAACAGGGTCCAGGGAACTGTCAAATGAGATGTCACTGTCAAACACTGCTTCCTGCGACATTACCGTTGATTACGGCTTCATTGCAAAAATTCAGGTCACATTTCAGAAGGAATACTTACCTATCGCTAAATATCAATTATTGGCTGTCAGTGAGTCTTTGTTGCCACAAATTTACATTTTTCATGGTTTTCCACCCTCTCACTTGTCTCTTTCGCTGCGCGATTCCCCGTTGAGTACGGAAATTGTCTAAAAAAAAACGCAGACGATTTTGCGTACTTCAGCCAATTCGCGCATTACTACCACACCGGCATCATGTCGATCAAAACAACTGTGCGGACCTTGACTCTATTTTTCATCGGGAGATACCCTTTCGTCAATGCAATAACTATGTTATTGCTATTAGCAGAAAGAGCGGACCGAGAAAGGTGTTTTTTGATAATCTTACGGCTTGATCTCGCATAGAAATACCCAAAAATGTGATGAAAGTGCACCATTTGTTCAGTTGCAGACGGTACTAAAATAGACTTTGCCCTGTTGCCAGTGTTGGCTAGGGGCTTGTATGGCAGCCCAGCAGCTAATTGCAGGGGTATAGGCCAGTCACTCAATTCAGGAGATGTATACCTCATGATTGCATGACAAAATTATCATGCAATTATCAATTATCATGTTGTTGAGTATAGAAAGATGAGCAGCTGATGAGTGGAACAAATGATGAATACAAATTTAATTGGTGACAATGGCAATCCCACAGAGCGGACATGTCAAAAAAATGATGGTCATCACATTCCTTTGTGATGTTTTCACGTTCCCTCACAATTTTCACACTTCCTTTGCGATCATATTGCGTACTATCATGATCATTGCATGCCCTTGCGATAAAAGCGTTCGATCCTTGCGATAAAAGCATTCCCTCGTGAAACTGTCATGAGGGAACGCGAAATATCATGAGGGAATGCGAAACTTCGCAAGGGAACATGATTATTGCGCAGGAACGCCATCCTTGCGAGGGAACGTGCGCACTCTTTTTACAAGGGAATGCGACAATTTTCCTTTTTTTATATTTTCTATGTCCGCTTATAGGATTCGTCGAATGATTTGGCTCTCAACCAATAATTTATCAATAACTGATTTCACTTTGCCAGTAACATTGTAAGCAGTGTAAAAATTTGATACATTTGCATATGGAGACTGAATGTACTAATCATTTTTTGGTTGTTTCTCAGGTATCCACCAATTGAACCTCGGCTGATATATGGACACATGGCTGCATTTGTACTCTGTGGGCTCTCGATGGGATTCAACGTTTTTAGGAAGAATGGCTGCATGGTTCATGCGGGTCAGCTGCTGTATCTTGCATTTTCTATTTACACGAGTGACACCATGCACTATAGGGAATGGGTCCTGGTAAGTGTACTTGAAGAAAATCAATGCCTATCTAAACTGTTCTTAGTGATAGCTAAGTCAATGTTGCAAATTTTTGCAAGAAGAAAGTTAAACAATTTTGCTGAAGTCAAAATATTTTTTGTCTTGACTCTTTTAGATTCGGATGGCATCCCGCATCTTAGGTGTGGCAGGAATTGTTCTGCTCTACTCATATTTTACCTCAGAAAAACCAAGAAATCCTCAAATCAGAAGACTCGGAGAGACTATTTTTGGACTTTATGTGATGGGATTTACATACTGCTTAGTGGAGAGTGCGGAGGACAGGCAAGCCTTCACAAGTCACATACCGGGAGGAGAGTATTCGCTTTACGTTTTTGCTATTCTTCTGGCTACTGCTGCCCTATGTTTTTTGCCTGGTCTCTTTGTGTATGATGCCGCTCAATTGTTATTATTATTGCTAGTAGTTTACACGGCAGTTATTGACTGTGATATGAAATATTGGACAAAAAAGAGAGGCATGGATTTTTGGAATCAGATCCGTCTAACAGCTGATCATGTCTGCATGATATTAGGCTGTATGATGGTAATAACTTGTTCAACTAAAAAGCTATACGTTAAGGAGGATTAAGAGATTCAACCTGAGTTGCTTGAATAACCATTGATAGGAAATTGTATTTCTTGATGTATATATTTTCTATCCCAGAATGTTTCATAACAATTTTAATTCAATGCCTTAGTATTATGAACAGGTCTCTCAATGAGTAACATTATTAAGCCTCATCCTTTTGACAGGGGTTAATGGTTGATTGAAAATTATGCATTTTATTTATTATTTCTAGTAATTTGTAGTGTGGACATGGTTATCTTTCAAAAACAAAACAATTGTGATTTCAAAACATCAAAAGCATTACAAAATAACATCAAAAACTACATCAGTGGTTACATACATATTATACCTCTGATGAGCGTATGAATAAAGATATATATATATACCTGTTATAAATGGTTATCGATCTTCATTATTTTTATAGTGCAGTATAGCGGACCCCAAATTATGCCCATATTTTAAATATGTTTTGCATCTATGAAATATTATAAATTATTTTACAAGTTTGAAGTTCTAGCACATATTAAATAACATAAATTTTGTGTATAGTAGTAAAAAATAAACTGCATCTTTACCGTGAACATAAAAACCGCTGTCAGTAGTTTGTGACATCATAAACTAAATTCAAACTTTTGATGGCAATGCATGGCAACAAGGCTCATCAAATATAGTCATATATCTGGGTCCGTTATGCTGCACTTTTTACAAAATTTCTAATAAATTCTTATGAGCTTTATGTTTTGTTTTTTGTGTGTTATGATTTCTATATGATTTCATTGTGGGTAGTATGTTTTGTTTTTTTTCCAAACTTCTCTAGGTGCCTGTTTATGTGATTTTCCACTGATATGCTGCGCCAATGTAAGAATAGTCCTCCAATTTTTGTTGCTTAGCAGCTTAGAATACTGGCAGAATGAACTCGGTCATCTTTTTTTTAATGTATATTGGAGTAGTTCTAACTTCTTAATGTGTTGCGTGTACACTGTATAGTGTACACATCATGAAAGTGACTGATGTTGTTGTGGGTGATCTTAGTAGAATTTTCTATAAAAGTGACCAATATTTGTTGTTAAATTGTTGTTCTCTTGTCATTGCTTATGGTTCCTTGAATTTCTGAGCAGTTGAGAAAACATTGAATGAAGCAGTCTTACTATGTCGAATTGTACTAGGGGGCATCCCTTAATTAGGTGGCTGAAACAATTTTATTGTCATGTCATCTGCAATTATTGTTATAATTATGATGTCACAAATGCTGTCACTCGTAAAGCAACATGGTAAATTTAAACCATCTTTGCTAACCAAAACAAACCCCTTGCCAAGATTTGGCCATGATTATATAGCAAACAATTATTATTCAAACATTTATCAAAACCAATCATTTCTAGACTTGTAAAGGTGGCAGTTACCAATTGTTGATTTAAGTCATGTGAAGCTGAACTGTTTTAATTTTAGCAATTTAGAGTATATGGTGCCCTGTCCAACAAACTCCAAGTAACCTCCCTGTTGGTTTTCATATTGCTCGATATTAATGTACAATGTAATTAGCTGATGTTGTGCCAAATTTTCAAAATGAGATCAAGTTTGGAGCGTTGAAATAAACATTTTACAAATAAAATCTACCTCATCTGTTTTGCATTTTACAAAATTGGTTACGTCTTAACATTTGGTCATAGTGCAACATCTCATAGCCAAATGACCACAATATCAGTGTCAAAGACAAATTTGTTCACCGTCATAAATGTCAAGTATGTCTCATTACACAAAACAAAAATTGAGCATAAATATGACACCAAACCATAAATTTGGAAAAGAAAATACTGTATTTAATACAATGTAACAAAGAAACACTTGCAAAAAAAAATTACAGCAAAGTATTTGCATGATCTTATGGTGGTACTCCAAGTTAACTTCATACAAAAGTTGAGATTTTTGACAATAGTTCTTATGCATGTCATACATGAATACATTCACTCAGAAATCAATATCACTTGAGCTTCTTCAGCTATTATAAATATCTTCAGCCAAAAGTATTTTAGAACGAAACAGTCAATTCAACAAATCAAACGAAAAAATAGCACAAACCGTAGCAAACAAACTTGAGTAACAACAAAGTAATGTTAAATTTTGAAGAAATGGAGATCAAATGTGACTACAACTGTAATCAGTGGTAATAGTACTAATACTGAATGTCACCTGAGATGAATTCTGCTAGTATTAGCTTTTGACAGTCGTTTCCTGTATTGTTTCCCTCTGAGTCTGATTGGTATTCCATACTCCTCTTCGGGTGTGTCGTAAACTAACACTTTAACATCACTTGAACGACATCGCTTGGGAGTTTCAAACTCGGAAAAGAGATGCTGGAAAATGTACCCTGGCTTCTTGTTCATTGTAGGTGACTCAGTAGGAGTATGAACATCATGGAAACTCTCAGGCATGCTAGAGTTCATTTCATGAGAGTTTACATTTTTGACTTGCTGCACATTAGGGGCACTCGGTAAGGATGACCTGGATCGAGTGACAGGCCCTGGGCTATAATTTGTTGCCATAGTCTGTCCATCATTTTTCAGTTCACACTTGCTAAGGTTACGTGCAATATTTGCAGTTTCAGTCAAGGTATCACGGTTTTCATCAAAATTTAAGCATTGCACGGGTGATTGAGGATGTTGCGATTTCTTTCCGAAGTCTAATGTTTTGAAGTTAGGCGGAGATTTAGCAGTATTCCTGGCACGTTGTCTTGTGAAAATTGTTGAATTCTGCCCCATGTCTGTGTGACGTCTTTTACGAAGACCAGTGTAGCGACCTCTATTTTCAAATTGTGGTGACACCTGAAGTAAAATGCAAATAAAATAGTCTTTAAAAAAATGTGTAATCTTCCAAATAAGTTATATTTGGAAAGCAGCAACTTCTCATATTTCAGATTCGCCTGATTAGAAGAATTAAAGACTTCTCACAAATCAGCTTAGAAGGATTAATGAATGTTTATTTTGTAAATGATGATTGTATATAGACATATCCATACTTGAGGGTACTATTATTGTTTATAAAACATAATCAAGGCATAGAAAAAAAAAAGCATAAGAAAAGTATTTTTACCCAGTTCCATTGTGGCAATTCCTCAACTGGAACAACTTTGGCAGTGGCAGGATTATCTGAGCAATAAACTGGACTGGGAGGGGAATGCTCAACATGGACTGGACTTTCCAGAAAAGTAAGTGCAGGTAGCGCTGAATCCAAATGTCTTCTCCTTCTTCGGGGCATGATCAGTTTATCTGAGGAGGAATAAGAAGTTTTAAAACAAGAGAGAGATCTTGCACCCACAAGAAAGCTGTAGCTGTATGTATCCCCCTTCTTGTTGATTTTTTTTTTAATCACAAGTAAATAAAAAAATGAAAGTTGACAGATCTGTTCTATGTGCATACGAACACTTCATAGTGTTATCTAACAGCACTGATATGACCAGAGATGAATATAACAAGAGCTTTACCATTATCCTGCTGTCAGATGAATTCACTGTACAGTGCACAGTGAGCATTGTTCTGCTCAAACCTGAACTAAGGCTAAAAGTCATTCATGCACATTGCAATAGAAGTGATTAACAATGGTCTGTGTTAACTTGTGATAAGCAATAATGTCTAATCGTGTGGAGCAGAAAACTTTCTGAAAAAACAATAGTGACAGCTCAATAGAATGATTCTTTTGACTTTCTAGAGCAATAGAGATAATAGAACAACTCATCAATACACGTGACAGCTGTCACAGAGCTAATTGTGATTATGTAAAATCAATCATCAATCGACCTCACTCCTCTGGCTCAGACAGCAGACTCCCAAGGTCTCTGCCAGACTCAATGAATGAGACATTTAAGCCGTCGTGGTTGAACACTTGTTTGTACAAATTTACTGAGGAACTTGCCAATGCCTGTGCTAGTGTAAATGCTTTAACTGAACAGCTTTAATGGATTGTTCACCGTCCTCACCTAGACTAGCAGGTGAAAATTAATGCGGCTCATGTGCTCAACATGTCAACAACCTGTCCAGTCACGTCGGAACCAAAACACTGAATGGGCGTGAATTAAAGGAGTTTGTTCCTATTGGCTGGAAGAAGAACTGGCGCCCAATCAGAGACGGCGTTACAGAAAAACTAGGTCAGCAAGATCGATTGGTCTTCTAGCCGCGATATGCCGGCCGCTCTGATTGGTTGTTCGTTTGGAGGTTCAAATTTTGAAAATGGAGGAATTTCTTCGTGTCTGTGGCAAGAATTCCAGGTAAGTTTAGAGAGTTAAACATGGTAAAATTGTTCCTTTCGTATCGTATTTATATGATAGAGTCGTAGAACGCAAGTTAGCTTCACGACTGGCAAAATATCTCTGGTTTTTGTCTTTGAATATCTGTCTTTTTGGAATTTTCTCTGGTGCCGGCTGCCCGGCGATCGAACATGACAAGACCTGCCCACGTTTCTCGCGCACAATTACCAGGGAACTCAATTATTAGCCACAAAATGAATGAAAATTTGCTCTGCAACTATCCTTTTGTCTGTTAATGCATTGATACAACGGATATGTCCGGTGTCTGCCGAGGTTCCATGTGCAAAAAGTGAAAAGCGAGGCGCAAAATTAATGTCAAAGTTGGGAGTTCATGAATTTAACATGGATTCATGAATCCACTTGTCCTGACCTGTGTCCAGTCTTGTTAGAATTTGAGTATCGAAAACATGAGAAGGTCAAATGACCAAACTGTATGCCCAAACTTGATTGTTGAACATAGCATGGTGTTTGCTTAAATTGAAAGAACAATTCCCTATTGAAAGCACCATGGGTTCAGTTTGTTGACAATTTGGACAGAAATTTTGCCTAGTTATAAACACCAAATCTACAATATATTGTATATTCAGCGGTGAATCTGACCTGTTTAAACAGTTGTTGGTGCTTGTCATTGTCTACAAGTTTCATTGTTTGACCGACATTGAACTTTAATTGCAATCAAACAAGGTCATCATGAACATCATAAGCATTGCTGCTGCATTGACAAAAAGCCTTTGTCATTGATCTTTCAGATAAAAAGTAAGTTAGATATAATCTACATCTTTTATCATAGCATTATGAGACTAAACCTGAAATAGCATTAACCTTCTTTTTTTTTCAATAGCTGACATTTCTCGAATCATCAGATGATTAGTGTGGTATGTCATTAATTACATAATTTTTCTCCTAATTTTATTTACTAATTATCTGTTTAGTGTTTAATAGTTGGAAAAAATGGTAAATAGAGGAAATTCATCCGTGTGATGTGTGAATTCCCAGCAAGTTGCAAAAATCCCCCATCAGCTGTGGAATTTCTCAGGGGAATCCCCTTGTATGGAGAATCCCATGCTACCTGTCTTGTTTCCATGGCAACCTGATCATTCTGTTATCAAGCTGCTGTCTTACCTGACATTCCATGCTGCACTAGATTCCTGATTTAGCAGCTGTTATAAATGTGATCGTTAATGCATACAAGTTGATTATAACTGCATGGAATGATGACAATGATCCTGTCCACAGTAATTGTAACTACAGTAAGCATTACTTATTATTGCTAGAAATATTTGCAGCAGCAAGATTTATAATGCCAGACTCACAAGATTTTCCATTTTTGATATAAGTTTAAGATTTGCCTGTAGTTGGTACTTTTTCTATATAATTAGTAGTTCTTATTATAAGATAGCCAATCTAATGAAAATATTGTTATGTCTGTGGAGGATAAAATTTTATCAAGTGCCATCTATTTTTTAATGTTGGGTCAACAAGTAACATGCAGAAATAAAGTTCTTCACAAGTCAGATTTGGTTAAATGTTGCACAGCAAAATTCACATCAATTTAACAGAACATGTGAGTTTAATGCTTAAACACATATTTAATCCAATTATAGTAAATTATGTGTAAGTCTTTATATTTTAAGTTGAAACTTTGCCTAACTGGAGTTAAATCAGGTGGTCCATTTCCATCAATTTAACTTTTGGCAAGCCAGGCAAGGTTTGCTAATTTGTTGTAAGTGGGTTTGTCAATCTAATTAATTCTATTTTATTTTGATTATTTTTTATAGGTAAGTTCCCCAGGATGGATCATAGCTATGGAGTCATGCAAGACTCAGGCATGGCAAGTCCTGGCCAGCCGATGTTTAGGAATGTAGCCCTGAAAGCCAAATACCCTGAAGTAGGTGTTAAAAGTGAGCCTGGTGTTGAGAATGGAGAGGCTGTCTATCATATCATCATCCCAGAAGACTTTGGGCACATTGAAGAAGTGGAGACAACTTCCGAAGACTCTGTGTGTCTCACATCATCTAACTCAGGTAAGATATTCAGTGTATGCATGTGTAATTGTGTATCTAATCATTATACACAGTGGTTGTGGGACACCAGCGGATGATCAGTTCATAATCGGTTATAACGTCCTGCAACGATATCCATCATGACATCCAAATTAAGACGTATGCAAGTCAATATTGTAAGATAAATTATGCATTCATGGGTCATATATCTATTGAGACGGCTGTCATAGCAGCGCTTCCGATTGGCTCAGAAGGGTCACATGACCAAAGCAAAATGGCAGCGCTCATAAGTTTTTGTTGTTTGGGTAAAAAAATCTAATGAATTGGTTCCCTGCTGGTTAGTGATGCATTCCGACAAAAATCGATTGCACATTTATACTTTTAAGCGCTTGATTAATGGTGTGAAACAACTGACTTATGACTCTAGTCGATCATCGTCCCATCATTAATACACAGTGCATATGTTAGTTCTGTTCAGTTGAAAGTTATAGCTGCATTTTTCATTTTTTCAGTGTACGGGTGCTTTGCCGTTCAATATCAATTTGTAATATTATTCATGACTGATGTATTTTGTCTGAATTTCAGCTTTGCACTTTAGTGTTCTGGCAGGAAAGAAAGATTCTCGCAGCAGTTCTATTGAAGATGGCCATCATGACAGTGGTATCAGTAACATGTCTTCCTTTGTGTCTGATGCCAGCAGTATTTCCACGAGTCATCATGCTGCTTCTCAGAGGTACGTTTCCATAACTGATATTTTTTCTGTATTATCAATATTGTAAGAGACTGCCTTCATAACGATGTTGCAAGCAATTAAAAGACTCATTTTTAAGTTACTGTGTAATAACGGCACTTAAAATTATATTCGCAGGACATACTTGGCCTCACCAATGGAGGTCTTTGTCCCAAATGCCACAAGCACACCAGAGGATGGTGGACCAGTGTGCAAAATGGAAGTGGAGTCTCCCAATCTAATAAACAATAGCAACATCAGTGATCTGCATCGCTCTGTCATGGTCAGTGGGATCAAGAAGAGTCCAAGTGAGAGGCAGATGTCTGTAAGCCCAGATGACGCAGCTTTCATTGACGTTCGACCAGGTATGCTAAGTCTATTTAATGAAGAAACTAACTGAATGTTGCACTGAACATCCTTAAATAATACATCAAGGTGTTTGATACACGAAGTATTGTACTCAATTTAAAAGTGCCCATGAATTTTTGTTCTTCCAGGTACCCCAGTTCATAATACAAGTAGTGATATCTCCCACATGGAAGCCCCTGCTGATGGTTATTTCTCAAGAGAAAATTTGAGGAGCGTACAGAACAAAGTTTCTTGCAATTTGAACCAGAGTCGCTTGCTCAATAGACGTAGAGCGATTGCCCGCAATCTGGAGAGCACACCAACCCGGCAAGCAGACCTTTACAGTGATCAGTGGCATCGAGATCGCACCCCTTCGCCAGGTCCTAAAAGCATTCCAAAACTAAATCTGAATGATGCTGTTGAAAGGGAAACCCCTCTTACTAACAGCGAAACCCGCTTTCCTGTAAATATTCTGAAGACTGAACCACAGCCAGTTGGTACTGCTAGCGGTGAAAAAATGGTGATCCAGATACCAGCCCTCAAACCTCGCACTCATACTTTAACCTACAGCCTGAGACCTTCATTAGAGAGAACTGCAGCAAATCCTAAACCAATTCTGCCTCAAGTTAAAGCTAATTTCCGGCACAACGGACCCAGCTCAGCTTTCAGTTCCTTAGCTCAGATGAATGCTGCCCAACAGAAGCCAAATACAATCACTAATGGGGTAGATTCAGCAATCAACACTGCTAAAGGTACGTAAAGGTCGGATTCAGTCAGACATAAAGATACATCCGTATTGGTTTGGTTGTGTAATTTATCCGTCAATCTTTATATCTGCAATCCTACTTATAAAAAAATATATACGCTCAGGAAAGTGGTCCCAAATACTTCCGCAATAAGTTGAGAAATAATTATCTGTGAAGTTTTCTGTTCTGATATTGACTTGTGTGATTACTCAAACAAAAATATGTTTGGCATTGTTTGCAATTGTATTGTATTGAAGTTTCTTGTTAATTCCAGGAGCAGAGCCCAGAGATGACGCTCTCACCAACATTCACTGGCTGCATAACTTCAGTAGTGCTGGCTTCGTACCTAATGCAAGTCCACTTATCCCAATTGTAAGCGAAGCTGCCACTGCTTGTTCAAGTCCCACCAGCATGACTGTGTCGCCGAATACACCCATGGTCATCAATGGCAACCACATCATTATTCACTCTCAGGAGCATCACACAACTGATGTATCATCTGTAGTGGATAGCGAGAAACATATTAAGAAGGTATGCTTTAAAGGCTTTAAACATTTACTAAGAGTTTTGTGAACATGTGTATTCAGTTAAACTTGTTTTGCATGTGCTATGGCATTATTTTGAACAGCAATATTAACAAAACATTTTGGTCTCTAGATTGCTGAAGAATGCGGTAGGAACCAACGTCCTCCTTATGCCTACATGCATCTCATCCAAATGGCGATAAAAAGCTATCCGGAGCAAAAAGCTACACTCAAACAGATCTACAACTGGATCGAAGAAACATTTCCATACTACAAGTACACTAACAAGAAAGGCTGGAAGGTAAATAAAACATTAAGCTTGATCCTCATTTGTAAATTATGTCTCCTGACACAGTATGATAATGATTTCTTTATTGAAATGCTGAGATATGTTGCTGTCAAACAGTGTTTGTCATAACATCACTTTCTCTATTTTCAGAATTCAATTCGCCATAATCTGTCCTTGTATAATATCTTTGTCCGTAAAAGAGGATCTGGTTCACCTGGATCCACGGGATGTTCGTACTGGACCCTTCAGTCTGGTGTGAAACCAATGCCGAAGAGTCGTCTAACTACCTCAGGTAAATTTGAAATATCAAGATTATAACAGTGTTCCAGCTAGGCCATTTGAACATGGCGCTGCACCATGCCCAACCCCACTTGTGCCATGTCTGATCCCCTTGCGCCATGACCAGAAAAAGTGAAGACCTTCTTTTTCTTATTCTTTTTTTTTGCTTTTCAAGTAGCTAGGCGCCCTGCCTTATGAGCCTTAATATTCTTGTGCGCCATGCCCAATTCAATTCCTAGCTGGAACACTGTATAAATATGGATGATTCAGTGGTGGTGGCCAGGTGGCCCTTCAATAAAATTTGTTTGTTTTATTTTGTTTCGTGAATGTTCTTGTAAGATAACAATAATATTTCTGTTTTGACAGTATTTCCCATTCCCAAGAAAAGTCAAGGACTCCCACATTACTCCACCCATTCCTATTACACCACACCAAGCAATTCAGGGAAAAAAGGTAAATGGAGCTTGATAATATTGCATGTGTATTAATATTGACTCAAATAATCATTGAGAGTTTGCTTAAATTTGTTTGCATTTTTCAGGACCAGCTCCCCTCCTGCCGAAACCACCTGCTGTTCAGTCGTACACAATCATTCCTCTTTCTTCTGACCAGAGTTTGTCACCAAGTGTTATTGGTTCACACACCATTGTTGTTACCCCTGATCAAGTTTCCTTGGCAACCAGCAATGGCTGCCTAGACACTGAAACTCTTCAAGCCATAAATAGCATCATTAGTTTTCCCTCGTCATTGGGTAAGTGAAAAAGTCATTTCTGACAAGAATAAATCTAAGTTACTCTAGGCGTTATTCAGGTGATTCATTCTATATCTAATATAATACTTTGTTTTAATTTTCAGAAGACACCGCCTCTGCCAAATTGAATTCACTGAAGCGCAGCCAGAGTGACTATGACCAGGCACCACAGAAAAAACTGATTAAAGTCGCTCCAAAACCAAGTATTTTAAACCGAGGGAGACGCACCTCTCTGGCTAATCGCTCGTCCAGTTTTGACACTTCAGACTTGCTCCACCAGATGTCTAATATGAAGTTTGACAACACATTGACTGATGCTTCTGGGCAAGATTCCCAAGATGGTATGGAGCAGGCATCACAAACTCGACAGCAGGTCAGAGCGAAAAAGCCACGCAAAGAGAAGATTAAATATCGCGTTGACTCCACTGACAGAAAAGATGATAATGATACAACTGACTTTGAAGAATTAGATGGTGCTTGTATATCTATTATGAATGCAGATCAGATGAACAGTGCTCTTAGAATCGAGGAGGACATGACCTCGCCACTGAGAGGTCTCCTGATGACACCTCCGAGGGATATTAAGACGTCCACCCCATCCAAGGGCTCACCAAGCACCCCAGGGTCTTGGATATCACCTATCCATGGATTATCTTCTGTGAATGACGACCATGTACTGATAGACATGGCTGCGCTGCTTGATGAAACTGCAAATGACAAACTTATGTCCTCTGAACACCAACAGGTCAGTCCCGGATCGGCTGGAAGTTCTCCGGGTCTGGGTTCACTCCGCAGTTTAGGACTGCCTGGTCTTACACCCCTCAAAATTGGTCAGTTGTTGTGTAATCCTGAGGATGACCTTTGCCTGGTGACTGATGACCACATATCGCCCAACAATTCATTCAATTTGTGCAACCAGAGTTTCACGAAACTACTCGGCGATTTCCATCTAGACAGCGTCATTGGTGATGACCTCACTAATGGTGATTACAATCTGAGTTTCGGCCCATTGCATTGATAAATTGCTTGCACTTTCCGTGTGCCTTTTGATTATTAACAAGCAATTATAGGAGCTATTGATTGCCAATGCAAGAGCTGTTGAATAACAAATTCTTCTTGATCTTTCTGGACTCCCTTGAAAGATCTGATTGCATAACATAAAATGAATCTACCACTATAGCTTCAAACAGCACTCTAAGTCAAAAATGTGGAATGTGAATTTGTTTATATTTGAGCACTTTGTGATATACTAGTTTGTTCGGCAGGGGCAGTCCTCAGAACTGCAAATTTGTATATTGTATCACATACGTCAGTCTTATTACCAGCCTATTTTTTGTGATTTTGTCAGGAGTATTATGAAAATTATTTTGAAGTTCATACTGGATTACAGCAAAGAGTAGAAAGGGCTGTTCCATTTTTTTTAAAAAGGAGGGGTTAGGGTTAGGGTCTGAAAATGTTCAGACCTGTGCCCCTCCCCCCCCCCCTTTTTTTTAATGGAACAGCCCTAATGAAGAATAGTTCAGGAATATGCACTGAAGGTCCCTGCACAAAAAGGTCCCTACACAAATAACAGACTTATACAACACAAACTACACACTACATACACCAACACTTGTATATATAACACGGTACATACAAAACATGATGCAGGAAAATATTATTGAATTGATATCGAGTGCATTTTCTTGAACTATTCTCGCAGTTCCGCTGTCCCTGTTGAGTTTAGGTGGATGTTGTTGACAGATATATATTTTAGTAAATATTAATATATACATAAATTCACTGACAGAGTTCACAATATTTATATGTAAAAAGTGAAAATATACAGAAACAAAATGGTACAATATACATCAACACCATGCCAGATTATGCTTGTGTTGTTAAAATTTGTAAATAGACTGCTTAAAACTTATTTGTTAGGTGATGAAATGTTACTAGAGTGATTCCTTATTTTTTTATATTCATTTTATAATCTGTTGTGTGTTTTGGTTATGTAACGAAATTGCATAATGATGAAATAATCATTTCTGTTACCGCTTCAGTTGTAACACGTCACATAATGTTTGGGGTTCACTATATCAACTTAAAGCATATTAATTGTAGCGCTGCAGATTCAATGTGAATTTGTGTATTAAATATGTTAAAGTCTGGTGCTAACTTGGATTTTCAAAACCAGTTATTATACTCTAAAAAATTTTTCTATTGTATGAAATTACCTCAAATATTAGTAAAGACTTAGTAAACAAAGGCTTCCAATGTCCAAAACTTATACAATATCACATTGTGCCATTAACAGACCCTCATTTATTAGTAATTCAATACATTATTAAGAAGACTAGCCAAAATATGTCAAACAGGCAGCATCACAAAAGTTTTACAACTGATCACTTCGATATCATGATGATTTCCGTCCAGTTTCCTTTGATCTCAGCCTACTCCCAGGTTGCTGAAGGAGCGATCGAATGTCTTATTAGTTATTAAGTTATAACAATACGTGATAAATTATATCAAGCGAGAGGAACAGTGTATGAATTTATGTGCGAAGTGATTTAAACTACAGCATGTTTAGTAAGTAATAAAAACTGTGTTTGAAAGGATGCTTAAAATGAAGTACTGGGATCATTGTGTAATGTTTATTTAATACTGATCAATTTAAAGTGTGAAAGTTTAGTCAGTGAATTGTGGGTGGTTTAATCTGTGAACATGGTTTCTGAATTCAACACGGGATAAAAATATGATATAAAAAAAATTTCCCACTTGTATCATATAATTAGTGGAAAGAAAGTATACATTGATATTCTTGGTTTACTCTGAACTAACCATGCTAAGATATAAAAAAATATCAAGGTAATCCAGACATACACCATTTCTTGTTTAATTCTGAAAAAGCTTGCAATTGTGTGTCATACTTTCCGAGTGGTGTGAAGCCTGTGACCTGTTTGTTACATGTTGTTTTTCAGATAATTATTTTCAAATACTGTACAATTAGTTTCTCGAATGACTATTTTGTATGAAGACTTCTAATTGTCCTGCAAATTGCATGGCTGTTATCTCGTTTGCAATGCAAATCTACTGATAATAAACCTGTGAACATGATGTCATGTCTTTGTTTTTAATATAAATGTCCTTATTCCACGAAAAAGACCATCACGAAGCTATGTAATGCATCTGGTGTGAATTTAACAAGTCTGATGCAACTGGTATTGTAGGAAATATCAAGTTAACTGAATTATGGCTCTTTAAATCTTTTAAATGGAGATTGCGCTAAACAAACTTTACTAAGTCTGATAGGGACCAAAGTCCGGTGCTACTGTAAGCGATGACCAAAGGACCTGGAATGTAACTGGCAAATTTCCCCGAGACCACCAAGGCATCAGTCTCCTCCGCTGACCCTCTCCCCACCTGATGCAACATTATGCCTCAAAGCAACAAGTAATAGATAATGCCCGCGTTTTCTTCGACATGGGAGTTATTGCGAGGCGTTAGCCGAGCAATAATCCCATGTCGAAGAAAACAAGGGCATTATCTAACTTATACCACTTAAGATGTTGCCTATTTTGCAAGACATTTGTTTGCTTGTTAAGTGTTTGCTTGTTAAGTTTTGCCACAACATGTGCTCATATAAGTGACCATGTCCTCCCTGTTGTTCTTAGTACATGTGATATATCCCCCTGTAACCCAGGCTTCTGATTGGCTGTGGAAGGCAAACAGTGGTATAAGTTTGTTTACTTCATAAAATGACCCAATACACGTCATACTTGGCAATGTCCTGAGCACTACTTTATTCACCACTACATTGAATTGAACAGGCGCAGCAAGGCCACACAGCCCACACTTATTTCGTCTTTAGCTTCTCGGATCCTCTCAGGGAAATTTGTTATGGGTCAATCATTCGAAAATCCGAAAAGCTTAAAATAATATAAGTGTCACCTACTTTTGAAATCACATTGTCTAGCCAGTGATCGTATAGTGTATAATTTCTTTAGTCTGGCAAAGCATAGGATCATTTCTTTTTCTGCAGAATTGCTAGGCTGTGGTTCAATATTCACTGGGTATGAAGCTTAGTCAGCTTATATGACCAACTGCCAGAGGCAGATGTAATGATGAGATAAGGCTAGGAGAGCGCAACATGTTATACATAATTATAATCAAATGGAGGGGTCATTTATTTGTCTCGTAGACACCAAGTACAAGGCACCCTAATAGTCTTTTCACTGAACAGCCCTGAATTCAGCAAGACATAAGTCTTTCCTCTCCTGTTATTACTAAGTTTGCTTTTCAGACACAGTAGGTAATAACTGATTCTATAAATATAACTTTCAGAAAAATCAAAAATATCAAATAAATGATAAAGTGTCAAATATACATTAAAATGCACTAAAAAATACTGCTGCTAGGATGAACTTTGCTTCAGACAATCACAGTCAAGGGCGGGAACATTTTCAGCCAATAGAATTGCAGTATTATGTTTTAGCCACCTGGTGGAAATACATAGAACCTTCCGTGAAAATCCACTATTGAAATTCTCATGCGATCGACATCTGGCAGGGACGTGGCTCATAGGGAGTACCCGGCTCAAAGATTGAACCCAGGACCTTCAGCAGAGTTGACCAATATGGAATTGGCGAATGCCCTAACCCTGGCCACCCAACTGGGGTTATCAATGATATCCTATGTCTTGCACAGGGCATGGTCTCCCATCTAGGGCTTCAGAGCACCTGAATAAAGCGGACTGAAAAGAATTGTTTTCAATTTTCGACTGACCCGACTTTACAAGGCCCCACCTGAATTTTTTTAAAAGGCATCGGTCAGTGGAAACTTGACACTTAATTTTTTCCTTTGAAACCTCAATTCATAGGGAGAAAAAAAAAAGAACTCCAAACTACCGACTCAAAGTGTTTAAACAAAATAATCGGAAACATACTTTTTTTTTTTTGACTTAAGCCATTTGTGCCAGCTAAAACTAATTTCGTATTTCACTGGCTTAAGGTACCAGGTGAAATAGTCAAATATTATGGGAACTAAATGGGACTTTTTTCACCATTCCCACACAAACTGAATTTACCCACATAGCTTTCATTATAATAAACAAGTGTACGTTACTGACATTTTCATGCAGTGTTCACATAGTTCCACAACTCGAATGATAAAATTCTCAAAATATTTATTAACTCATAATCTCATTCTTGTGATACAAATTTGCAGTTTGGCGATTAGAATAACGCAACGAAGATCAGATTAGAAAATACACTCATCTTCATGACCTTCATGCAATTGCAATCATTTACAAATGGGGGAATTTTGTTAAAAAAATGTTTCACAAACAAAATACTCAATAAAATAATAATTCCACAAATCTAATTGGTACTGGGACTACCAGACAAGACAATTTTGGACAAGTTAACGTCAGTAATGACACATCAATACAAGATAATTAACAGAGGGATCAGCCACCAATTACAGAGTTGAATGTGCTAGAAATAGCCACCGTGAATAAGTACAAATCGCAAGTGTTCATGGCATGAGTAACACTGAACTCAACTTCTATGAAACACATTTTTGGCACATCGAGCAAAACAATGATATTGGCCAACATAACAATTATGCCTTTAATTCAAAATCACTTAAAATTACGATTTTTTCTCAAATTTGGCTTTAATTAATATGATCAATTAAGTGTGGTAATGCTTCCAAAAAGGTGAATGTATACAAAACTACTGCGAGATAAGTTCAATAGCCAGTGCTAGAGTTGCATAGGTTGAGCTTAAAGCTTTCTTTAATACACAATAAGGTAAGTACAAAATATTTCAGATCTCAAATACTGTGGTTAGACTGACTTCGATTCAATAACGCTACAATACACAGTCCAACTCTATCAAAAATCATCCAAAGTCAGTGATGTTTCGAAAATCAACAAAATGTGGGGCCATGAAATTGAGCCAAAGACACCATATGTCTTTTCCCACTACCTTTTTAGAGGAAAATTAAATAACCAATTCAATGTTTAGTTCATTCAAGTAATTCTTTGATTGATTAATGAAGAAGTGTGTAACCTATCTTGATTACAAACTGCATGAATAAGCAAAACTGAACGAATGACTATGCACACAATGTGTGAACCTTCTTACCGCATACTTCAGAACCTCAAGGCACATGACTAAAATATAGGTATAAAACAAGATAAAATGACTAGCTACACCTAATACGTCAATGCAATGTAAACAAATAAATCAATGAGCTACTAATAACAAAATTAATAGGTTACTAAAGAATGAGAATATAAACAATCCCTACAAAAAACAATGTAGTAATGTTAATGACCTCTCAAAATCTAACTCCAATATAATGAGGTTAGTGTACGATATCCGCTAAGTATATGAATATTATGTCTATAAAATGTACACATTAAAGAGAACATTCAACATGTCATTGGCAACTTAGTAGTTTGTTTTTTTAATCTTTTTTTTTTAACAAGCAACAATGGCTTAATTAAAGCACAGCTTATAAAGCTAGATATGGTAAAAAACTACACATAATTGGTTACCTAGTAACCTAATAATACAGAATAAAGCACAATATAAACTGCTGAATATGGTCAAAAACGTCACCTTTATGGTTACCTAGTAACCTAATAATACAGTACAAACAAAGCACAACTTAAACAGCTAAACATAGTCAAAAACTACACATGTATGATTACTAAGTAACCTAATAATAGAGAATGATGCACAACTTAAAACAACTAGAAATGTCAAACACTACGCATTTATGGTTACCTAGCAACCTAATAATAGAGAACACATCTACTGTACTTTCAAGTATTGCGGTTTAACCCAAACTTGGGAATTCTTCTTCCAGCAAAACGTGGCTACGACAAGTTGGGCACGTCCTCTCTTCTCCAACTACCCATCTTTTGATGCACTGTAAATAATAATTATTACTACTAAGATAAGGGAAGACTACAAAGCTCATTAGCTCTTATTCACTACTTTAGAATCAAATGAATCTTTTCCCTACAAGTGCATTTTGTAGATTGTAGAGATGAGAAATTGTAAGACAGGACAACCTTGCACAATACAATATTATACTTTCACAGGGAAACAGTAACACAACATGTAAGCCACATACCGTGTTTACTCGAATAGAAGCCCTCCCTTCTATTTTGTGAAAATAGCATCTCAGCAGGGCCTTTATTTGAGGTGGGCCTCTATTGTTTTAGATGTAATGAAGGGCAACCAAAAAAAAAGTGAAAATCTTACGAAAAAAGCTCTGGAAGACCTAAAATTCTTTGGACTTGAGCGCAGTTCATAGGTGAAATAAATTGTCTACATGTGGAGAGGGGGGTTTCTATTTGAGGGAGGCCTTTATTTTTTATTTTTTGGGAAGGCAACTACCCTGGGCTTCTCTTCAAAGTGGGCCTCTATTTGAGGGGGGCGTTTGTTCAAGTAAATACGATAATACAGCATTCGTCAGCGAAGTTGCCACCGCCCAAGTTTCTGGCGATCTAACAAGTTACAACTAAGTCCACCCAGAGACGGCTCCAAAACATTTTGACAGAAAAATATTCTAGTTGAGGGACATATTCATCATTCTTGTCTGTCAGAATGTTTTGGATCCGCCTCTGGACGTCATTATCGCCTCCAACTTCACTGATGGACAGGTGCTGTAATGTCATTACACAAAACCTCATTTCACAACATGGATGCAAACAAACCTAAGTTACCTGTTTTTAAGGTTAAGCTGCAAGAAACAAATTTATAAGCAATAACGTATTGCCTTGCAAATGTGGACAGTAATATTACATTCCCTTTGTGAGAAATGGTTAAGAAACAATTTCCTTTTCCCTGGTCAAAAAGACCATGAGATAGGGTGGTTTGATGGAAGCCAGAAATCTTCTCAAAAAAATCAAGATTGCTCTTCACACACCACTCGAAAGCACTTATGCAAGGACATATCTTATTTCGACTATAACTTGTCATCCATAAATTAAATTGAAAATAAATTTTAAAACTTACAATTTGATGGAACGAGTGACCACAGGTTAGTTTCTCTTCCAGTCCTGGACGGATTCCTCCACAACAAATTACGCAAGGTTCTCCAGTAGTGAAGTCCTCCTGTAGAGTGGATAGGTAGGCACCACACATATATCCAAATTTCATTTTAACACAGAAGTCTCTTCACAATGCATTACATTAATCAATTAATGTCAATTAAACTAAAATGCGGTTTATGCTCGACATCTACAGATCTACATAACAATACAATAGACTGACACAGATTGGTTCCTCGAAAAGTTGCTGAACTTAAACATTGTTAAACCTCATCAAAACAGTCTAGAAGACTCACCCTCGTTAACTCCTTCCTACTGTGGATATCACATGCATTTCCAATTTAACAAGTCAGAATTTTTATTATTTTTTTTACATATTTTTTAACTGTAAACTTTTGACACCCACCACAGGTTGGAGTCTTTTGGGGAAGGGGTCCAAAGCAGCCGCTGCAGCTGGTCCAGAAAACGCATCAGCTGGGGAGCCATTTCCCGCGGATCCAGATTTTTTTCGTGATCTGAGGTTGAAATCAGCAGGGGGCACTTGCAGTTCCTTCTTGCCATGAGCATAGAGACACTGAGAAGATACGAAAATCACACTCACTACCATGTAAAGTTATAATGCTATTGGCAAGTATAATACATTGTATGTTATCATTACAGCTGATTTCAGAATTGGACTCTTGTCATTAAGTATGGGGGAAAATCTTGTATTACATAGACCTACAACTACGAAAGTTTACAAAATAACAAGTGTGAAATATTAACATAAACATTTACAGGAGACCACAAAATTACATTTACAAGTGTGAAATACATACAAAAGCATTAATAGGAGATACAACCGAAAGCAAAAACCATCTAGTGTATAGATCTACACCATGCACCCCACCACACATGAAATTTATACCAATCCACTAAACACCACTAGAACAAAGACAAAGAAAGCGTACACCAATTGCAGTCTTGTATCGACACTATACTCAGGCCTGAGCGTAAGCAAAAAGATGGTAGGTAACCCACACATCGTTCTCCTGAAAATGTGCCTTGGTAACCCATGGGTCAGGTGAAACAATGCCAGGTGGCAGCGCGAAGGGTCATCAGCGCCACCTGGGGAACAAAATTGTGTTTGCGGCATTTCAGTTTAAGGTAACCTCCAGGAGAACGAAATGTTTGTTTGCCGGTTAAGCTCAGGCCTGTATACTGCAAGTCCACTACAGCAATACATAGGCCATACAGTCATGACCAGTGTCAGTTCACTATATGTATATAAATACAAGCCACAATGCAGCAAACCCTCAGCACGAAGCGGGGCTCCAACACACAAACATACACCACACAATAGGACAAAAACAAAACACAAGTTACTGTTTAGAAATGAAACACCAAGGATATAATGAGGTTATCAAAAACTGTGGCAAATCAACCAAACCACAATAATGGATTCAAATCCAGACAAAGGGGAGGTTATTGTTTACTATGTATGTTTCGTGCAATATATAATAACCTTCGTTCCATGAATGCAGTGACCACTTTCGAAGTTCGAACACAGAATATATTTAGGAGAACTGCGTAGTTCATCTTTGCCGTGAGCATACAGGCAGGATTCGCCCTTCTGACAATGGCCATTTAACCAATACTGACACAGTTCGCTTTTGTACAAAACCTCCGCAACATCTAATGCAATCTCGTGGGACATAAGAACAGGTCCAGTGTACTCAATCTGCAGACAAACCAAGTAAAAGAGTTTAGATGTTAGTTTTATCACCATTAAGAAGTAGCGGAGGACTATACTAAAAGCAGAAAACAAGATATGCAGGTGAAGGCTGGCTAATTTCACAATGACAGGCTGAAAGGAAAAGCTAAATAAGACCATAAAACGTAAGTGAAAAGTGGATAGCATATTTTGATTACGATGCAAACATAACCAAAGAAAGCAATCTCTTTAAATCATTCATTTCTTTACTTTATTGTCTTGAAAGTACTTAAGTAACTATCATCACTTCATCTGATCACCGATACACCCAATGTACAAGGCAGTGGATAAAACAGCACCAAGTTTGCACGTATTAATTATAATATGCCTGTGCCAATATAGCCACAAAAGGGAAACAATTTTTGCAGTTTTAGTTATCACAGCAAGCAGAATCACTGGCATGCATACACACAAACCAACTTTGTCACTCAGCAAACAAGCCATCGTTGTGTAATTGCCAACAGATGCACAAATAAAATGTTTTTTCCACATTGTCAGGAAGTATACTTCAATACAATTAGCCCATTTTACTGTGATGTCACAACAGAGTCTTTTCACTGAGCAGCCCTAAATTCAGCAATACTCTCCTCTTATTTTGCTTTTCAGACATAGTAGGTCAGTGACTAACTGATTCATAAATATAATATTCTCTGGGAAATAACAGAAATCACCTAAATGATAAGATGTCAAATATACATTAAAAGTCACTAAAAAATACTGCTGCAAGGATGCACTTTGCTTCAGCCAATCAGGGTCAAGGGCGGGAGCTTTTTCAGCCGATAGAATTGCAGTATTCTGTCGTAGCCACCTGGTGGAAATACAGAGAACCTTCCGTGAAAATCCACTATTAGATGATATCACACATTAGATGGTGACAGCAGACTCAGCACACGATATATAGGCCACCGAGCGCAAATCAGAAATCGTCACTGATGAATAAAGATCACCCCAAGGATGCCAGGAAAATGATGCGCACTGTTATTTGAGTTATTGGCATTACCATGTAATGTCTCTGAGTCTCAATGTCTCAAGCTTCTATGACCTGCTGCCAGAGGCAGAGACGTAATGATGAGAAGGCTTTGAGTTCACACCATATTACACATCCACCCCATAGCTGGGGCTTTTACCTGCCTCAGCATAGACACCCGAATGTAACTCATCTTAGGTAAAGGCATCATCGCAAGCCAAGTACCAAGACCTCCCAGCAGACTAGGCCATGTATAAGTCAACTCATGCAAACCCCCTCTCCCAGCGAATGGGTTCTAGGCCAGAGTTTGAAATGTGTTGTTTTGCAACATGTGCAGTCTGACTGGCTGAGGATAGACCGGTCAAATACGGAGTTGAGCTGGGTGATAGGTCAGGGTTCTCCCAGATGGAGTATCTATCCTCTGTGGAGGATGGACCGATTGCCCACTAAAAGCTTTCGCAGTCAAAATATAATGACAGTGTCACAATGCAGCACTACAATCATAGTGCACTGAGAATTATGGGAGAATAGACTGTGATGACATTACAACACAGCCTAGTATAGGTGACATAGTTTTTTTGTGACGTCATTGTGGGCTCCTAATTTTCATATTTTGGGCCTCCCAGAATGCATTGTTTACACAAAATAGTGTTGTCGGCAATGACGGCTTTCTTGCCTAATAGAATTAAAACCGCCTAGGGTTTGTAATTATGACTGATGACAATTTCTCATAAAACAAAAAAGTACAGACAAGTGTGTCCAGTTTAATAGAAAGCAAAAAAGATTACCAAGAAGCAACACCCCCTATACATTGTAAACGACGGGTTCAAATTTTTGTGTTTGTTGACCTCGTACATCTTAAGCTTTCGCCCTTTATGACAATGAAATTGTGTGAAAATGACATTTTAATTTGTTTTACATGTGAAAATGGCAAAGCTACGCAGAGGACTGGAAATTTCTGAATGAATTTTATTATCCACCAGGGGCGTTAAAGTTTGCGCCTACTACCCCCAGAATGCCCGGCGGGCAACAGTTATAATGTGAAGTATAAGGAGTGTCGCTACTTGGTAATCTTCTTTGGTTAAGGGGCATCACTGACTAATGACAGTAGTAATGTAGTTGGAAATTTCAGTGATAACAGAAATAACTAGAAGTATATGCCATGGCCATCACTTATATTCTTCACTAAAAAAGCAAAATACTGTTAAGGTGTTACAACTGCAGTTTGGCTCTACAACAGAAGTTCTACGACTTACTATTATAGCATTACGTAGCCTATCGTGCTAAAATGCAAACTACAATGTAAAGCTATCTATATTAAGTATCAAATAAACACCATGCACATCTGGTCATTTCAGTCTAAATATCTGCAACAAACTGTAACATATTCATATATATATTAAAAATTTAAAAAAAAAGATACATGCAGTTACACAAATTCTCTAAAAATTATACAAATGCACCCCTGACCTGTTCAATTGCGTCCCAATAGGTCTTAAAAATGAAGGGGGTAGATAAATTAATCTTTGAACTATATACTGCTTAATTTACTGAATACCCTAAACAAATCCACTATAATGCAATAAACAGACACTATGGCTTCCTTCTTTTCCCCAAATAATTAATGTACCTTGATATTTAGATCCATACAATTAGGATACTATATAATCGACATCCTAGTAGGGTTGGCTCGGAATTAATTAACACTGGCAGCTTATAAGGATATTCATGATATAAATTCAGTGGGATATTTCTGAGCCAACAGGTGGAGCTGAGAGCCGACCTTAAAACCTTCGTGACGTCATCAATGCAATGACCTGATTTTATGATTAAGTCATCAAACTAAAGTTGCAAGGACCGGCATAGACCTCCCCCTGTTGGCTCTAAAGTCCCCTATTAAAATGGCAACACTGTGCTTTACGTCAGCACTACACACCACCAGGCATTAACATCTAATATGGTACTTCAAAAGTTTATCACATTCGCTTCAGATATCTCACCTGAGGTTGATTCTTCTTCCTTGCAGAAATGACAGCAGTAGCAGCATCAAGTATCTGCGATAATTTCATTCCGTTAAGACCTCCTTTCATTTGACGGACTTCGGAAATAATGTCAATTACATCATTCCTGAAACAGAAAAGCAAAAGACTGCCCTTAAGACCCCAACACTTAAAGAGGAAAATTAATTTCCGAAAAACTTCTGGAGTCAATTTATAGGCCTCAAGTATAGATTTGGTCAGTAACCTCCAATAAACACCTTAAAGTGACGGCTTTAATAAGTTTTATGACAAGTGTGTTTTAGACCCTAACACATGAGGGTTTTGCCGCAATGCAGCCTATTTTTTTACAATTTATCAATCGACTTGTACTTCGACTGCATTTTCCTTACCTGTTCAGGTGAGTGTGCAAACCCAAAATCTTTTGAATCAACTTGTCAAAGATTTCGTGGCTCTTTTTGTCAGCTTGTTGGCTTGCAGCTACAGGTTGGGGCTTTGGCGCAGGAGAATCTGACTTCTTTTTCTTCTTACAAACCTATTCAAGGGAAACAACCATTTGTTTTCATCATTGCAGCATCAAAATACAACTCGGGGGAGCTCAAAATAGTGACTTTATAGCTTAAGTTGCATGTAGAGATTAAAAAACAACAACTTGTATTTATGTTTACAGATGCATTTGTAAATGTACTGTATAATTATTTCTTTGTCTTTATGATAAAAAATATTTGTATTTGCACAAAATTACAACATAGTTTCAATTACTGGGAAGTCGTTAAGCTTTAACAATTAATTAATACCCTCACACCTGCAGTTTGCTAATATTATGCTGCAAGCAACACTCCCGAAGCTGTCTAGTCTCAGATTACACCCTTAATCAAGCAGATTAGAAATTTCTGAATGCCATGGTAACTGTGCCAATAACTGCCTGTTCTATTCAGGAACAAGTGCAGCATAGCGCACCAAGATTTATGACCATATTTAACGAGCCTCATTGCCAGGCCTCTGACGTAAAAATACTTGAAATCTATGTATACCGTCACAAACTAATGTAGTTATGACGGCGGTTTCATCTTCACAGTAAAAACAGCATTCATTTATGCTTTATGTTATTTTAATTGTGCTAGAACTTCAAACTTGTGAAATATTTGATAAAATTAAATTTTGTATGGGCGCCAAATATGGGCATAAATTTGGGTCCGCTTTACTGCACTAAACCCCTATTCACTTATTGTCAGCATAAGCTTACACCTTGTTTTGGATTCTACATAAGTTTATGCTATGGAAGGCTCTTTTTGAGTGTTGAGTTGACACACCATTAAAACTTGTGCTTTTATCTTATGAATTAAATGCAATTAATTGAATGAATGAATAAGCAGCACTAAGCTAAACTTAATTTTTAGCCTGACAAACTAAAGTTTTTCAATTATATACTTTTTTAAAACCTAGTAAATAACTGCCTCAGGGCAGGCTGTCAATGTTCATTGTTGGAACTTGTTCACAATTTGGCCTTTTATTAATTTCACTGCATCAGTCGTATTTCTAAACTCCAGTTCGTACGACTACGTCCCACATGAGCACCTTCCGTAAGCTTACTTAAGCCTTCAGTAGGAGCAATGACTCTTAACAGCGGGATTGCCACTACCAAGAAATATTTCCTTCATAGATTATTTTATTTAGACAGAGGATATTCACACAGCTGTGTCATTAAGAAAAATTTTGAACTGGATAGACAAAATTTTCTTAATGACACAGCCGGGTTATACAGTTGGACAAAAGAATGCTAACCACACGTCATCAGTAGACAAAATTCTGTTAATCACACAGCCGGGCTCTGCAGATAGACAAAATTCTGGTAATCACACAGCCTGATTTTGGGCTGTGTGAATAGACAACAATCCTACATGAGCACAGCCAGACTCTGTGTATAGACACTTCGTTTTATTTAACACTATCAATGATTGTCCAAATCTAATGATTCTTAGTTTTCTAAGTGTTATTTACATTTCACAGTAATGAAGTTCTTGAAATTACCTGTGTTGTGAATCAGAACGATACTTCATTGCAATTAATGCAATGGGGTTATTTCAGTCCAAATCTGAGATATCCGTGCAACTTAACATCCTATAAATCACCTTTAATAATTGCTTAATATTAACTTTAATGACAGCGGAAGTTCAATCCAAATATTCTTGCAAGTACTGCATCTAAATGCACTTTATTTTGTGTATCAGATAACAAGGAGATGAGATGCTTATCAACAATGACAAGCATGCCATGTTATGCTGGAAGCTGTAAAATTTATTTTTTGCTCAAAAATATGATGCACTAGATCATGCCATAGTCAGTTAGATTCATTTCAAGATGGGCCTGCGAAGACCTCTTCTAACCTGCAAAAAATGATCGAGTGCATCATCAGTTTACTGTGATCTAGTTAACCGCAATCACCTGCTGTATTTGCATCTTTGTATTGGTTGTTAGATTTGCCGCAACAAAGAGAAAGAGGGATTTGTTTTCGTTCATAAACAACAGGTGACAGCACGACTGACATGCTGATAATGGCGAGACTAAATTCACAATCTGTGAATCACAGTAAACTGACGACTCTACTGCCCTAGTTCATCACATCCAAAGTCCAGATCCAGGGTAATAACTAGATGCTGATGAAGCCTGGTTGATATCGCATGCTTTCCAATCAATTTTGCTGTTAGTAACAGTATAAATACTTACTCTAAATGTAATAATTGCACACAAATATTAAAAATTTACCACTACAGTTGACACAAAATCCATTTCAATTCAAATGAATTACCTGATGCCATTCGTTGTCCTCATTTTCTGGCTTCGGAGGCATATTAACATCAAATGAATCCAATGCAGATATCGCACTTTTTTCTTTTTCCTTTTCTTTTGGCTCAGGTTTAGTGTTGGTTGGTTTAGGCCTTTTCTCTGCAATTTTAAATCAACAAATAACACAATTGCTAATAAAGTGCCACATCTTGACATTGCGAACAACAATATGCACTTAACACACTTGATGAGTTTGCTTTGCCATATAATTTATGGCTATTCATTGATCTTCTAATAGATCCCACCATCCGACATCATTAACCAATATTTCACTTCAAATAGTCATAGAACTACTGTAAACTAAAGGTCTACCATTCATATGTAATATGCCTCGAATCAAGTCAGGCAATTGGAAATATCACTACCTCTTAAATTCATGATACAGTCACATGACCACAGCCATTGACAACAGCTGATTAATTCAGCAGAAATATTCATAATTTAGGGAGTCCTTTTTTTTTCTTCTGAGTAATGGAAATCAGATATAATATATCTTCAATAATTTTACCTTGGACAGCTGATTGACTCTTTGCAGGACCTTTGTTAAGAACCACAGGCACGGTGTTAATAGAACTAGCCACAATCGGCAATTGCTTGCCACGCCACCCTGACGTTTTTGCTGCAGGAGGTGGTGGTGGATTGGCATTCGATTCAGTTTTGTTTTTCTCATTCTGTTGGAGTTTGGCTGCTAGAGAGTTCGGCGGTGCCTTTGTCTTGTTACGGGTTATTTTTGGAGGCAAGCCAGGTGGTAAACCAGTCGGCTTATTACTTTCATCTACACTATCTTGCATTGGCAATATGATTGGACCAAAAGTAGACAGTTTCCAGGGAGAAGCATTATAGTCCGGCTCCTCATCATCCCAGTCTTCTTCTGAAGCCTTTCTTTCTCGACGTACTTCTGGTGTATAATTGATTTCCTGAACTGGAGCAGGTGGAGGTGTGACATATTCTGGACTAGTAGATGATCTGGCATATCCTAGACTTGCAGATGATCTTGCATCAGCATAATCTTCCACAACTGAACTTTTTCGTGAACTATTCATTTCCTCAGAAGCAGGATCAGTTTGTTTAACAGCAGGTTCAGCATCACCAGTTGCGAGTAGGACACTTCCGACATCCCATCCATCAACTTTGTCTTGAATGTCCTGAATTTTTCTTTTACTGCCTTCTGACACATTATTCGTGACTGCTTTTTCAACTGCTTTTTCTCTGCGCGTCATAGCAACACGTTTGACGTTCTTCCGGAAGGTGAATTCTGACGAACCACTGTTGCCAAACTTGAACACTGAAGCGCTATTTTGATCAGATGCAATACTCCTTGAGTCATCAGGAACAGTGTCCTTAACAGCCCCAACGCCAGGTGGATTGCTTTTCTTATAACCTCGACCTCTGCCTCGTCCTTTTCTAGCTGACGATGGAGCAGACAATACACCCGCCATTTCTCTTTTTTCTGGAGCAGTAATGTCAGGTGGGCCTTGAGAATTACTTGCAGAGGCATCAGGAATTGGAAGCCCGGGTGGTTTACCTGGCACTCCAGCTGCACCTTGCAAACCTTGTAGAGGCACGTGCGTACCTGCTAGAACCTGTTGCTGCTGTTGCTGCTGCTGAGCTAAATACTGATTCGCCATCAACTCCAAAAGCATTATGTTCAGTTTCATGGCACCATTAGCATTTGTTGCATCCACCTGAGTTGGTTCGTCTTCTGTTGCTGCAGCTTTCTCCATCTCATCGGTATCATTTTCTGCTTGATCGCTCTTTGCAGAGAAGTAACTTGACAAACTATCAGTCTCGGTGGTCTCCACTTTCGCATCTATTGGATCAATGGCCTGAAAAACAATTTAACTTTAATTGGTCTCCCGGAAAATATCGTCATCATTGACCCTAGCGCGGTTTCACAAAATAGGGAAATCCTGCCAAAACTGTTTTAACACTTGCGCTTTCGTACAGTTTTAGGAGTACCGTTATAAATGGCAAACCATTAGAACCGCAATACTAAAGCGCAATTTACAAAGCAAATTTGGTGATTGTCACAGCTATTTGATGGATCAGTCTACATTGACCCTATACAAGTATTTTCTGAATTGAAACTGACCATCTACAAGGTAGCTTAGATAGGTCATTAAAAAATCTCCAAACATTAATACTGGTCAGTAAAATATCAAGGTAAGTTACTGTACAGTAAAGTGACGTTACCTTGGCAACATTTGTGCTTGTAGTAGGCAGGGGTTTAAGGACCAATGGGGGCAGTTCAGCTAACTTAACCCCATCTCGTACAGCCGACAAATTGCTGTCACACATAGCCTGGAAATAGTTCATACAAATAAAATCAAACTAAATGCACATTTAGCCCCACAAATTCAGATAGCAAAATCCTGTGACAAAATACATGAATTGAATGAAGGGACCAGTGCCAATGAAGAGTGCTGCATTCCAGCCAACACACTAGTTATAATCTAAGCTATGGAAGATAACCAGATAACAGGACTTACCTCAATTCGTGAGATCTCCTTATTAATGAATGATATGCTTGACTTTGCCCTGGAAAGCCAAAAAGAAGATAATGAAATGCAGGTTTGATTTTTATAATAGACAAGCACAAGGTTACATTAACCATGCTATTTTATAGCTGTAACAACCAAATGAAGACAATCCACCTGTCTAACGGCAATAGAGCTTCAAATTCTTGAATTCGGAATTTAGCTCTCATCACATTCAAGTCACGTTGTAAGTGAAGGACACGTTCCTGTAAAGAAATTTTAAAAAGCTTGTTATTAATAGTGTAAAATTTTAGTAATCTCGCGACTATTGGAGAGAAAAAAACCCCTTGTGATCATTCTAAAAAAGCACAGAATTTTCAAGACTTAAATATTTTCGTTCTACCACTGTGGTTAAAAAATGGATTCGTTTCATGTGGAACACCTAGAGGTGACTGATAAGAATGACTGGACATCAGCCACTCCATATGGTTAAATAATTAATAGTCAATTAAGGCCTAATCCTGCTTGTTTTGTTAACTGGACATGACACGAATGCCCACATGGCAGTGTAGAACCAGTAGGCATTCTGTGATGTACTACAGATGTAGAGATAACTTATGACACATCAGTTTTCATTCCATGTTACCCTTGGACCGCAATATCATGAATATAGTGAGGTCGGACTGTAATAATACGAATAATATGTGTTCTAATAGGTTAAACGGCCACATTCTGTTGTAACATACCTCAGCCATCATTGCTCGGTACAAAACTTCCTCATACTCAGCTTCATCAACTTTAAGATTCTCAGCTACCACCATATCATCCATTTGTTTTCTTTGACGATCCGTTTGAACACATTTATGACACGGGGTAAACACAGTCATTGTGCCAGTATGGCACAAGTACGTCAATCCAAGTGTGGAAGTAGCGACATCTTTTGTTTTCACTCTTGACGTCACGGTGCTGACATCTGGAGATACTTTTGATGAACTAAGTTTTGATGAACCAACTTTAGCATCTCCTGAGTCACATAACCCAGGTGAACGAGGCACAAACTCGGTACAGTGGACATTCAATTTGCTCGAGCTACGTCTTAGTCTGGGAGCTGTAGTATAATCTGGTGTTCCGGGGACACTGTCGTTCTCTCCAACGCTGTCCGTTTCTCTGTCCCTCATTGTTATCTGCCCCATTTGCTGAGAAAGATCATCGTTGTTGTTATTACCATATATTGCGCAAAAGTTATTCATCATATCACTGACATCCTCAATCCTGGTTTTGGACAGGCTAGAAGTCTTGGTAGCTATAACTCTGAAATGACAAAATAATACCATGGTACATCAAATGTCTAGCTGTACAATAAGAAACTGCTATCTCCTTATATGCCAACGTTCTGTGACAACAATCTGTCTTGAACAAGATCACTCAAACCTTTAATAACAACGACATTGAGTACTATTTTATTATCAACCAGTTATAAGATCAAACAAAGGTGCCATCATACATAATAATTTCTCAAATATTACTCCACAAAACCTCCCTATACTATGAACACCATGTTCAGAAATATCTAACGTAAAACAGTTCAGAAATATTTCAGTATTTCTCACTTTTGGATTATGTACCAACCTGTTAATTGCTAAACTAGGCTTACGTAAATACCAAATATGCACCTACGTGAAGCTGGTTGGAATTACTCTTTTCATGTAAACTGTGCATATTTAATTTATCCCATAAATGAACAAATATAAATTAAGTTTGACTTAAATTCTCATTCTCCTTCGGACATATTTCAAATTATTCAGCAGCATTAATAGTCCTTGTACCTGTTTTTCGTATCCATTACTTCATGGAGATTATGATCATCCTCTTCTTGTAAGAACGTCATACATGACTTCGCAAAATTTTGGTCTGAACAAGGACCTTCCAGAGATTCGTCTGAGTCAAACTCATCAATACTATCCTACAAAAAAAACATAAAAAGATTATTTATTTCTCAGGCCTGTGCGAGTAAAATCCCCGCTGAATTGCATTGCAGTGCTTTCATATGCTAGGTTAATTGCTCGTGTTTTATGTGAAATGTCTAAGCTATTACTGCAGCAAAAAAGAAGCCTAACCAAGCAAAAAATAAATAAAAGAATAGCATTATATAAAAGGCTTGCTTGATGTATAACATTCATCAAATAGAATGGCACATGGGATGTGTGATCTGACACAACTGCAGTGTTTGGGCCAAAGGTGCCAAGAGGCTACTGTTAAAAGACGATGGATTAATTAGAAAAAAAAAGGGGGTGGCATCTGAATTTGCAAGAAATCGGTTAAGCACAAACATAAATATATATATATAACACCATCTTTAGAAATCGGATTTCATAAGAAATAATAATAAATTTGTATGGCAGGCTTCAGATAAATATATAGGTGAATTGTTTATTGCTTGAAGTACCTTATTCACTAATTCCTCTCATTTAGTATTAATTATCTAATTAAGCAACTGTCGGTAACTACCATCAATCACTCAATCCATTAACATGATCAATAGATATCTAGTACTTTCGAAGACCAAAAAGACCAAAAGAGAATATACAACAGCAGTCTTATACCTGAGAATCTGAATCTATTTCTGCAGCTGGGTCAGACTGGCCATCCCCAGGAATCCGCGGAGTGAGATTGGCACAAGATTTTGACCTGTAAAACATGAACGCAGCATATGATATACAGTCGGGCTCAAAAATTTAAAAAGCAAGATGTTATAAATGAAAATGTGAATAAAATCATATAATTCTCTATTTTTGCAATTCATGTACTAAATCTTTTCACCATCAGCTGATGGGATGCACGAGTGTACCTGGAGAGATTTCTCTGCCCATTAAAATCAGTGGCATAAATACTTACTTGGGAGGCTCCACAGTGATTCCAGCCTTGTAGGCTTTTAATGCAAACAGCTCTTCACTGTCTTCAGGTTCTGGAAACATGCAATGCAACCGTGAAAAGTATACGTGGTAATCGGATTGATACAAAGAAACAAGGCCCCAAAAAGGCAATGCAATGAATCCACAATTTGATTGACTGAGAAAATTGGATTGAAAAGTGAGGCCTGTTGTTCAGTAGGCATTCAGTTTGATGTTAGCATCGCTACTTGCCCCAGAACCAATATTGTTAATCCATATCAATCACTGAAGCAGAACGCTTCCATTTTTCAAACTAATCTGATTATCAAATCTTTCGTATTTCATCACAAATATCTGTCTAATATACTTATATAGTAGATGTGAAAAAAAAAAAAATCCATCAGCAAAGATGTAGATTATATAATTCTACCAAATGCCGTCATTTGCCACGTGAAATTAACTATCAAAAAAATGTTTAGTGCCTTACCTGGAGAATCCGACCTGAAAAAGGAATATACAGCTCCCATTAGTATTTCAGTCTTTTTACTTCAGCTGTTAGTAATACATGAGGCTTTGTTATGCAACAAAACCAAATTGAGGCACAATGCATCCCAGAGCACCACAAAATCTGGGAATCACGTTCCAGGAAGTGGAAGCAAGTCCTATATATACACTACTAGCATTACAAGTGGGGAAACATCCTGGTTCATTTACGTCATCATTATAATCTACTACCGTTCTATACTTTATATTTCAGCATCACAATAATATAATAATAATCTTTATTGCTTCCAAAAGGAAATACATAGAACATCACAGGTAAATATAATTATATATAAAGGGATAAAATTAATTGTATGTATATAAAAACAGTTATATAAAATGTATGTAACACAAACCCATCATTTGACCTTTAATCGACAGAAGTTTCAGTAAAATTTTGTCTGCATTGCTATAATCTTTTAACAGTGTCCTGTAGCTATCAACAATGCCATAATTAGCAGGAAAAGTTTTTAAACTCCTGACACAATCATTTGAATATTTATCCCAGAAAAGGGTTTGTAGGCTAGAAATATTGTACTCATTACTATGTATCTTCACACTTTTACAGCATATCAAGTAAAGTTGGTAAATGAACTTAGGGCCGTTTAAAAGAGTGGGGGAGGGGGGGTGGACCTGAAGATTTTCAGACACACCCTTTTACCCCCCCCCCCCCTTTTTGAACACCCCCCCCCCCCCCAACCCCATTTTCCTAAATTAAGATATTAAGAAAATACTGGTCAACCACTGCCCTTTCCCTCTTTATCTCTTTTGGAGAACCTCCCCCGCTTTTTCAAAACCTTCTGCCCCCACCCCAAACTTTTAAATGGAACAGCCCTTAGCAAAATAAACATTCATTT
The DNA here is from genome assembly GCA_932294295.1 of Alitta virens. NCBI lineage: Eukaryota > Metazoa > Annelida > Polychaeta > Phyllodocida > Nereididae > Alitta > Alitta virens. Next base: position 23,969,409 of record OW028581.1, read on the forward strand.
ACCTGGCACTTTCATCGAAGTGTATAACCTTGTCCTCATAAACAAATGCTGGGTTCACACATAGAAATGACTTGATAGATCTACATGCGGCGACCAATTGCCGTTCCTCATTGGACAGTTTAATAAAAACATTGCATACTTTTTGGTCACTCGGTTCCATGGGTCCATGCTCTATAAACAGAGCTTCATACTTTCTGCAAAAGCAGCAAAAGCACAATATGACGAGTTGAATTGAAATATATTATTCACTTAAAAAAAAAAAAGTACCCATTTCAGATCAATTTCTTTTTCCCTTATACTAAATACACCTTTGTCATTTAAGTGATAAAAGGCTGTTTTATAAAAAAAGTTAGTAATAAATTAGGTGATTGTAAATCATTGTCAGTGATTTTATTATCATAAACAGTAATTCTAAGTAATGTTCCGTCACACTGGTGAAAAAGAAGCTATTGGGCGTCAGCAATGGGACATATAAACATGTGTATGAATCTTAAAATAATTGCCAGAATATAATAATTAATATTGATTAAACTTACCTGTAAATATTTTTACATAATCTTTTATCAGCTTCAGCGATACCTGGAAAAAAATAAAGCAGTTAGTTCATATTCTTAGAACTACAGATCAAAATTTATCAATTTCTTTACTTGGCAACATTTCTGCAATTCTTATATCACCACTGAACCTGACTGTCGAACTGCAAGTAATTTCAATTACAATAGTGCAGTAAGCAAGCATAATATCAACAATAGTCTCAAACCGACGATTGAAACTTTTGAGAGGTTTTGGGGTCTGTACCCAGATGTGAAAATAACAGTTGTCAAGATATTAACCCACTTGTCTGCTTAAATGTTTTTACTGACATGTCATATAATCTCCCTATCTTTCCTGTTCTAACTTACACAAATGTTGTTCACATAACCCAAAACTTTCACCCTAAAACATACATGACTTTACAACCACAAGCCCAGATGTTTGCAAAACGTTTCAAAAGTTTCACTTATCAGTGCTCTGAGGATAAACGCTGTAACAAATTCAAACGATAAGTGACACACGCCTGACCAGTGTACCTAGCATATATCCCTATCATGAGCAACTTTTCTTTCTTTTTTAATAATCAACTTGGTTGATTGACTACAATAACAGCCTTCATGTGTGTACCACACCTTAACAATATTTAACATGATGAGTACAATGATAAGTCGACAAGCTGCTTGAAAGAAGTACTGTAATGTCTTATAGTTGAGGAATAACTCATATAACACAGAGTGTAACTTTGCAAGAGAGGGTGGCTTTTAATCCAACATATATGTAATGTCAAGGTAATGCATAGACAATGTTTCAATACAACAGTCAAGCTCAGCTCCAGCTAGTAAACTGATTAAAGTCACTGTTACAATAGTATATGAAAGCCCCTTTTTCCAGGGGTCAGTTTCCTATTTGTTCTTTCTACTTCAGTGCACATATACATGGCCTGTGTCTATTGGCTTGTGCCTTGGGGTGGACAATGGTCACAACCCCTTATGTACATTTAAGTTAACATTCTTAAGTGGTGACATTTAAGTGGCCTTTAAGCTGGCTTGCTTAAGTTCTATTTCCTGAACTATTCAGTCATAGTTCATTAAAACATAACATTAATATATTGTACTTATTAAATATGATATTACTATACTGTAAATACATGATAGTACATCAACAGAACCAATGAACTATAATGACAAAGGCAAGTTACTAATCTTAAATACTATAAGACAATCAAAGGACTACGACAGAACTTACAATTTTTTGCCGATGTTCTCAGTTTCACTGGAACATATTAGTTCGAGGAGAGATTTATTACATATGGTCAGGACAACAAATATATGGCAGTTATTAGGGACATAACGATCAAAATTTTACAAAAGCTGTTGTCCTTTTAATGCGCTTATATGCACAAAGTCATTGTTAAAATCAATTCATTATAAAGCATTTTTAGCGTGATATTTTGTAACAGTTTAATGACAATAATTTTTCCCGATGATGTGCCTCTGTATTTTGTTAGTGACCACTATAAGCCATAACGCTGGTTGCATCAAGTACAGAGGCTAGTTACATTGTATTCTTATGGTCAATATCCACAGTTGCTCCCTGTGAAATCAGCAGACTGTTGGCGTAGTCAGCTAAACATATTTATAGTGCCCTTTACTGGCTACTTGCAGAGGAGACAGGCACCGACCCACACCAAGAAAATTTCAAGAAATAGCAGCTTCGTATATACATGTAACAAAGATCTCCAATGCCTTTGCTGGAGCCGTTTTCCTTTTGACTCAGGCCATATATAACTTATTTTAAAAAATCACATGAAATAGCAAACTTATAATACAGTTTATCATTTTGGCAAAAAAATGCCCAGATGGCAGCTGAGTTGACTAAAATTCAGAACTTATCAAGCTTATTTAAGCGTTACCTTGAAATCTGGTGGGTGACTGAGCAATGGACACTTTTTCTGCTTTCAAAGGCCTAGCAGCTGTCGTTAAAGACGTGAAATCCACCCCAGCATGCTTTGCCTTTTCTTTGGCAGTGTCTCTACTTGACAAAGTAAGCTTTGGCGCCAGCTTTGAGGCAAGGGTGTGCATCATCGGAGCATGTTTTGAAGGCGTAACTACAGCTGCTTTCAATTTTATCCCTGGGCTGGAGGACGGTAATGGAACGGAAAGAGATTCCGTCACAGTACTACTTTCAAATGAGGCAGAACTAGAGAATGGAGAGGGCGGAAAGAAGGGGCTCGGTCGAGGGGGTGTCATTGAAGGCTGCATAGGATGTGGCGGTGGTCTTGGTGGCATCAGAAATACAGGAGGGTTCTGTTGTGGTAAAGAAGCATCTCCAGCAACAGAACTTGCACTTGATATGGTTGGTATTAGTTCATGCTGGCTATGGAACATATGTTGAGCAATTAATTGTGTAGGATGGGTGACAGGCAGCGTACCTGGGGGAGCAGGCTGATGAACTGACATCTGGGGACCCGGGAATCTTGCATGAGGATATGGCATCATGTTTGCAGGATAACTGTTGACACTAGTAGCCCAAGTTGTTGCTGGTCTCACTGAAGTCATCTGACATGATACCGCAGAGTACTGTATGGCCTGCCCTCCCGCCATGTTAGCCCAATACATGTTGGGATCCATGTTGTCTCACTTTCGCCGTTCATGAAAATATTCAATCTGAAACACAAACATGTGTTAACTTCAACAGTGACTCAGTCTTCGAGCTAGGATTTTATATAGACTGGAGTTAAGTTGGCAACAGATTTCACCAGGGCTCCAGATATGAAGTTGAGCAAGCAAAAGCGTTTTTGGTGGAATCTGAGTTGTCTTATTAGAGGCCACTGATTCCTTGACCCGAAACAGAGCTCCAGAGTCTGAGTTGGGAGTTGGAGTGGAAGAGATTTTGGGTGGAGTCAAGAGTCACGTTTTCAGAGGCTGCTGGAGTTGGGAGTGAAGAGTTGTAGCCTTTTCTCTACGACCAGAGCCTATCAAATAGAGCAGTTACAAATTGAGCTAAGGCACTCTTTCGCCCCCTTGTGGCCGTGGGCAGGGAAACATCAACAATTTGATGACGTCATAACAGACCACAATCACCAATAAAAAGACATCCATTATGACGTCACTGGTCATTGTTTGACCAATGAAAGAATATTCCTGAGAGAAGTAGCTCGTATTGAGTAGCTCTGCTACGACTCCTTAGCACACGATTTGACAACTTATTGAAGGTTGTCCAAACAGTGAATCCAGACTGTAAATTTATTTTAAAATGAAGAACTGGAGTGGCTATTCACAGAGCAAGGAAGGTTGTATAGATTCAAAAGACAAACAATATTGTGAGCTAAGCTCACTGGATAGCCTTGGCAAAGAAAGAAACTTCGTTGTTGACAGTTCTGAACTGGTCAATTGCATGGTCATATGCCTTTGATGTTTAGTGCAACAAACAATTTGATCCACTACATAACTGTTAAGTGTAAAAACTCTTTAAACTATACTAATATTATGAAATAACCAGTCAGTATGCCATGAGTATGGCAGTGGTGTCTTTTAATATGCCCTTTACCCAAAAAATCTTTAATACTACCACTGACTGCAATGATTGCCAATCAACTTGGCGACATGACAACTACCAACTGGTGACACAAAAAATCAGTACACTCACCAACTCGGTGACACTATTTTACGGGGGAGTGCCAGCCGGTGACAAGGTGTTTTCTGGCCGTAGGTCCCCCCTTGCAGTTTTATGCCATTATATCCGTAAATATGTGGATGACAGAAATGTTAGGACATCCTATTATAGATCTCATTCATACGCCCCCACCCCCCTTATACCGGCCGCCTAGTCCTACAGAGGACCAGTTGGTTTTCTGGCGAACAAATTAACTCTTGATGGCGGACCAGTTGACCACAGGTAACGGACCAGTTGCCTTTTACTTATGTTTTTTAAGTTGACTTCTGGATTTATTTGAAAATATTCTTCACTTTAATGTTTGAAATGTATGCATCGCCTACGAAACTAAAATCTATAGTTGCCCATGACATATTGACCCAGAGACTCCTCGATAGTCATGCTTTTGACCACCCCCCCCTCCCTGTAGAGGCCAGGCTGGATCCGCTTGACTCTTGGTGGCGGACCAGTTGACCACAGGTAGCAGACCAGTTGCCTTTTATTTACGTTTTTAAGTTGACTTCTGGCTGGCGAACCAGTTGTATGGCAGGCGAGTTGGTCTGAGCATGGAGTCACTAGAGAAGGAGGGGAAAGCTCTGTTATCACACATGTACATCTATATTTTTTATTGGTCATTAAAATGAATTCCAAGGCTAAGTTGGCCCAGAGAGGCATTACATTAATGGTCATTTAATGTCACGCTGGTTCCCTTTGATGCTCAATGTTTGTCTCGCTGCTGCAGCAGCCAATCCACACCCCTTTCAGAGGGGTTTTAAATCTTGCAGTCCTAGCAGACTTTGAAAGCCTCACTTTTAATTCAATGATTTCCCAAAAGATATTTTAGCTTGGTTCACAATGCGTGCACATAGTAGGGAATACCTTGCTCATCACATGCTGGTCAATGTCCCAAGTTTTCCTGTAAAAATCCATCCAGAATTAAGCTAATTACGGCATTTGAAGCAAATGACAACTGCAAAATAGCAACTTGAGTTATGTTTTACTTGGCTCTATTCAACTTGTCCTATCTTAAAATCGCTTTACTAATGATTTCGCGTCCAAGAGAGAACCTGTGCTTGAAAGTCCACCTTTTTAGCTACATGCCAATGTTTGTTTTATTGTTGTCGGTCAATGTCGGCCTGAGGAGTTATGTTGACTTAAAAAACCATTGTTTGACATGAAATGAAATAAAAATTGAAAAACTCTAGTTACAGATGGTTCCAGTCATTAAATTATTCACATAGAAATAAGTTGCCATGTTAAAAGTGTTGAATTAAAACTATTTGTTTGGAACACAAATCAAACTTATATTTGACAATACCTGACAGACGTTGAGTTAGTTGAATACAGGTCAATTCGTCGACACGCAAAATCGTCGACAACCATAATATTGCTTTACACCAAATATTAGCGCAGAAAATATCATAAAACCGTGATGGAGGGGGGCAAGGGGAGGCCGACGGCTGGGAAAAACCGGTGTCAACGAGTTAGCAGTACCAACTCGTCTTCAGGTCCACGAGTTGGTATAACAACGATTTTCTGTCAACGAGATATTTGGGCCGAAGGTGTTGATTGTCAACGAGTTTGCCGTCCTCAAGTCAACGGGTTGGTTGTCAACGAAATGGTTGTCAATGAATTGGCTGCCGGAGATTTTGCGTGTCTACGAAATGACTTGTTACCAGTTAGTTAGTTCTTGGGATACCATTTAGCTTCTTTGAACATTTTAGTTCTTTATATGATTGTATTTAATTATTGTATCATTTATAGGATGGGAACGAGAACAGTGTTGTCAATGTGGTATAGTTTAAAACACAAGAGCACATGGGTGCTATTAATAGAATTCCCTACATTACTTGGCCAATCAGCACACACAACATAAGAGGTTCAAAACCCAGGAATGTTCATCAGCTGGGGTCATAAAATCTGCCCATCATTAAAAGACCATCGTGACATACATAGAACGTAATAAAACTGGAGCTTTCCCCTCCGCCCTCTTTCTCTTGTGACTCCAGGTAACGAGTCATTTCGTAGACACTCAAAATCGTTGACAGCCAATTCGCTGACAAACCAACCCGTTGATATGAGGACGGCAAACTCGTTGACAATCAACACCCTCGGCCCGACCATCTCGTTGAGAAAATCGTTGTTATACCAACTCGTTGACCTGTCGACGAGTTGGTACTGCTAACTCGTTCACACCAGTTTTTCCCGGCCGTCGGCCTCCCCTTGCCCCCTTCGATCACGGTTTTATGGTATTTTCTTTGTTAATATTTGTTGTAAGATCTGTCATACGAATAATTTTGTGGCAAGTATTCCGCTGTGGGAGCTTTATCAGCCGCAGTCAGATTTGTCGACGAAATGGTCATTGGGCAGATTAGCTGTCAATGATATTGCATTAATATGTCACCGAGATGGTAATGACCTGTCAACAAGTTGGTTGTTGTGATCAAAAGTTTGTCAACGACTTTGTGCCAAATTTAACAAGTTGTCAACGAATTTGTACCAGGCCTTATGTGTCAACGATATGGTTGTCGACGATTTTGCGTGTCGACGAATGGACCTGTATTCTCAATCTGACTCCATGGTCTGAGGACCACTCGCCTGGCGGACTAGTTGACTAGACTCTTTTATTGACAGAATGATTATGGCATGCATGCAGTCTGTCTTCACACATTGACGATTTGATCTGGTTATGCATTATGTGCATGTGTCAATCCATTCTCTGATTTCATCTAGATTTATTTTGAATTTGAGTCTCGATATAACACGAGGCGGCTGCTCGCGCGCTCGCTTTTTCAACAACAAATCTTGCGAGTCCCATTTTGCCGAACTCAAAAGTTACTTTAATCCAGAATACCCAAGTGACAGTCCCACAAAAGTAAGCGTTACCTCTTTAACTTGACACACAAATTGTTTTCACCTGCAATAACGCATGTAGTTTAAATTCAACAAAGCAACCACAAATAACCATCAACTTCTCGCGATCTTTTCTTCTGCAACAGACTGGTTTTTCGTAACTATCTGCGCATGTGTAACAAAGACATGAACTCGTTCATGAATTCTGACTCCGCGCATTTTAATTTTATTTCATTGCTTATATTTTTTCGTCCTCAGCAGTTTGGGCAGGAACCATTACATCAGTAAGAACTATTGAATATGATGCAAATATAGAATAAACATTTTGATGAATTAAAGTCCTCTGCAACTAGTAGGGGAAGGTGGGCAAAATGGGGACTCTTGATCTATAGCAATTAGCAGTGATTAGATAACTTTAAACACCAAACGCTTTGATACAACATTGTTAAACACATTAAACAGTGTTACAACATTAAACTCGAATTTAATCTTTTGGGATCATCACAAAATTAAAAATAATGCCCCACGTTTACTGAAGTTCTGCTTCATATCATGAGCCTAAAACGTAGCCATTACTTCTGGATTGGGCTGCCAAGGATAAAAGTTCAAGGCTCAACCCCCTGGCCTAGTACATTTTTAAATAAAAAAATTAATTTGTCAACCTCCTTCCTCCGAAATTTTTCTGATCTGCCCCTGCAAGGCGTTAAAACAACCATATACATACAGCTAGGGGAGTGTTGATTATACATGGTTATAACTCTAATCTTACCACAAGCACAACTACATCACCTACACATGCTACAGCTGTAGCCTGGTGCCACAGCTCAAAGAGCTGGCCGCCAGCTTAATTACTACAGCTGGGGTTTAACCATGTTAACAGCGAGTAAAGCTATGTTATTAGATTTTTTGCTTTAAAAAAGTGTCTCATATATAGTTCCCGACTGTCCCCTACATCATGTATGTGGTTTTGAGTGAATCAATGCACCTCTCGATCCACTGTCTCCAGCTTTATATATTGTTTTCTGACCATTAAGTGTCTCATTTGAATTTTTTTTGTTAATTATAAACCATGATCATGATGATCAATGATGATGCAGTTTCGATAGCAGAATTAGGTACAGTACACGTGATTTTATGGAGAAAAAAATTGGAGGGGGGGGGGGGGCAAAATGGGGACACGAGCAATGGTATCTGGGCAACCCCATTTTGCTGCACCATCCACATATAAGCTTACATATCATAATGCATATGTCTGCATGGGTTCCAACCACTGACCTGTATATCTGGACAGTGCACAGACCCTGGGGGGTTGAAGCCACAGGCCCGCCATCTTACCACTCCCCACTGTTCCAGCACCCCAGTGACTCCACTCACTATTCCAGCATTAAGATCTGAGAAGTTGTGACTTTGGGACTTAGTATTTGGATTTTTTTATATGCTTTAGGGTCAAAGATGCAGTTATGACAAGTTTAAATATTAAAAAATACATAGATTGTCAAGTTTGTAACAATGAAGACATGAGAAGCAAATTTAGCATAAACTAAGTGTTTATTCACTTATCAAGATAAACCTTTCTTTGTGAATATTCTGATAAATCAGCAATACAATACCATTATTAAAAAAAAACACTCAATACAATTGTATATAAATCAATATCCTGTAATCCTAAATATATAATGTAAGAGTCTTAAAATAAAATGTACACTACATAACAATAAGACATCAAAACAGTGTCATGGCACTGGGAAGTTCGACAAATAATAAGTAAGTTAAAAGTAACAATAAGCTTGTATCAATCAATAAGTAGACACATTTGTACAACAATTAAGTCCATTGCATATTACTGTAGTATGAAAGTATGAACGCAGTATCTAATTGAACACTTACTGGTTTTTTAATAAGATCATTTTGCCTAGTGTTTTTCGGACACGTTTACCAGTGGCTTGATTAGCTGCACTTTTGGCAATGTGATTCAGTCTCACTTTTACATAACAAGATGACACACATTTTATTAGAGCAAACACATGATTATTATGAGCCTCGGAATCAAACATGTGATTGTACAAACTGTCAAATACTAAAAGTGCAGTTTCTCCTAGAACAGCAACTGATATTGCATCAGTAATCCCACTACCCCTTGGTACATTACTTTCTGAGGAGATAATAAGCCTTTGAAGAAACTTTTCTGTCACCATACATATCTTGATAACACTATCAGAAGGCTTGGTTAGTGCACCTCTATTTTTGATCTGAATGAGGCTGTGGTAGGGCTCCAGTGTGGAAAATGATGCAGTGGTCAATGCTTCCTGGCATTGCAGGCAGTGGATCCTTTTCATGACTGAAAGTGCTACAAACCCACCAATGTAACCAATGACCGCTTCTTTGAAGAAAGACAAGGATGGCATTTCAGGAATGCAGTCAGGGAGGTCATCAATATCTTCAGTAACATCAGGTGTTAACAAAATATTGTGTCTTCGTGATACATTAATATCACCAGATTTGTCAGGTACAGCTTGTCTAACATTGGGCTCTGTCACAAAAAGTGAAGTTGTCAAATCCTGAGCCTGACAATTTCCATTTACTGATTTGATCTCATGACGCAACAGCATTCTTTTGAAAGAGGCCTGAAATTGCCGAACAGTAGGATTATTATTGAATCCCCCTGAAGCCCTGACTGCTGCAAAATACAATTCAAGGTGGTCTTGGCTGAGTTTGTAGCACAACAAATAAGATAATGGTGATTCTGGTATTTTCACATACTCATGATACATAGCTTCCACGCTTTTTATGGCAGCCAAAAACCCAACAAAACCAGTTTTCCTAGAACTTTTGATCATTGGCTTTCCAGTGGGCTCCTGCAGATTCAAAATGTAAGCGTAAGCTTCATTCAAGAATCCCAACATCATAGTTTCATTTTCTTGTTTTATGGGTGCCTTGTAACCTTTGCCTAAGGGATTTCTAGAGTTCAAAATATCAAAAAGTTTGTCAAACGTACGAATGAATTTGCAAGTAGCCTCGCTGTTTTGAAATACTTTTAATTTTAGTTGATCTCTAGAAAAATCGATTGCATCTGCCACACTGGCACTGAAAGTTTGTGCAGCAAGGTTGACTTTCATTTTTTGTGAGTTCCATGCCAAATGGGCAGGTCTTAATTTGTTTCCTAAGTGAAATCCCTCAGACTCTTGCAACTGGCAAAGCTCTTGAATGAAGCTCCATTCTGCCTTCTCCCCTGCACCATCTTTCACAATGCCACATGATCCAAGAGTGTTTCTGACTAGTTTCAGCATGTGGCAAACATCTAACAAAACATGGACACGCCTCCCTGAATCTGAAGGATGATCAAAGTTGGGTCTCAGATTTTCAGGATCCATGGAAGCACCTAATGCCTTTACCATTGAAAAGTGGCAGGAGGGACCATCACAAGTTAAAGAAACAACTGTAACACCAACATCACTCAGTTTTGAAATACACTGATGAACAAGATTAGCCCTTTCTGACCCAGATAAACCTTTGATAAGAAAGTAAGCAACTGGTACCTTCCATGATCCATTCATGCAAACAACCATAAATACAAGGGCCTCAGTGGCTAATGGAGCTGTGTCATCAACAATACCTGTACCCAAATCTACATAACCAATCATTTCATTGCCATCAAATTCAACATGTTTCCTTATGGCCATCTCATCAATCATAAGTGAACAAAGTAGTGGCTTGTTGTTTGCCTTGGCTTCATCAGCCTTACTTTTGAGGGAACACATCACCTCATCACTAAACCCTGGTTTGCCATTGATGCTACTATACCATCGTCGTAATGTTGATTGGTCTGGTAAGGCCAAATTAAATGTTTCCCTTACATAATTGTAAGCCTTGGTGGAGTAGAACTGAAGTGTTAGTGCAAATGCTTTCAACACTGGGTGGTACTTAGCATGTGAAATTTTCTCAGAGTTGCCCAGGACGCGTTTCATTACTTCTAATGGCACACCTGAAAAAGATCTCTCTAGCATCTCAATACCGGATTCTGAAATCATGCATTTGTCCTTCACCGAATCGACAACAGACTGGAGGGATTCCACTTTCTTTTTGAGTCTTCTATTTCTTTGCTGATCCAACTTTATTTTCTTCTTGCATGATGTCACCAGGTCCAGAGTTGATTGGAGTTTTCTTTTGAGGGACTTGGGGCTTGAAATGCTGTACTGATGATCATTTGAAGATGATGTTGATGGTTGTTGATCAACCTGATCTGGATCTCCAATACTTATGTCCCTTATTTCTTCATTTGGAGGACCTTCCTTCACTTGGATTCTCACTGGTGGTGGCTTACGTGGTTTTGTGGGCTATTAAATGCAACAAACAAAAACAGACAGTTACAAACTGACTTTAATATAATATTTTTGTAATTATGCTTCCCATCTTTCTGCTTATTATAACTCACTTTCTGCAGATGCCCTGGAAAAGTGAAGATTGTAGGTTTGACATTGGGTTTAAGACGCACTGTTTGTCCAGTTCTGTCAAAACAATCATCAGTGAAGTGATCACAGCAAATGACAGCCTTGTTTGATGGCCAATAATCTTTCCTCCTTAGCTGAACTACCCATTCCTTCCTTCTTGCCTCAGCCTTTGGAAATCTATAACAATACACATGTGCAAGGATTCTTCAATACTTTTGCAACTCATTATGATGAACAATGGTGTTTTTTTTTTTTTAGTTTTATCATAACTAAATTTGTAATTGGGAATCAAGGACCTGCTAACACAGATACTTATTGACAGTTGCAATACACAAAGCTGATTTAGGTTAGTTCTGAAAACATGTGACATAATATTATGAAGAAAATGTTCTGTGCAGCTTCTAGTAGATGTTTTACTTTCACTCTTATTTACAAGACCATGATTTACTCATGCAACAACTTGTCATGACCTTAGATTTGGGGTAACTGCACGTGTTATATCTTAAATACGCACATTTAGTGTTATAAAACAGACATTAACAAGATACTCACTGATGAAATGACTTCCCACTGTCTTTACTTTGAACATTGTTGCATCCCCAGGCTGCACAACGAGGCATATCATCGAAAATTTGCGTGAAATTGGTGCAATAAACAAAAAAAGGTGAGAAAAACTAGAAGGACACAAGGGGTGAACATGGGGTGAGTAGGGAGTGCTAAGATGGCCGCTAATTACCCTTGTGTGGCTTCACCCCCAGCCATATGGCCATAGTGGGGTGCACTGTCCAGATATACAGGTCAGTGGTTCCAACCCAGGCTCGGGCACCCTTTATCTGTTTATGATCAACATCCCAGCTAGATGTCGTTCGCATGAGGTCTACGTTAAATTGGCAGTCGTTTGTACTCAGTATCTATGCTGAGGCAAGTAAAAGATCCCACCCATGGGGTAAATGTGTAACATGGGTGATCGAACTCCTCCTCTCTCAGACTTCTCTCTCTCCGGGCTGCAGTGCCCGCTGCACTTTCCATATCTCTCTATCTCTCTATATATATGTCCCATTTTACCCACCCTTGCACACTGTTGCACGTCAACTGGGGACCAAGGATGAATTTTGCCCCACATGGACTTCATTAATGAAGCTAATCAACAATTACCGTCAGGGGTATCTTTGGCTTGTGCAAACATTATTGGCTCCATAAAAAAAAATATATATATATATATAAATGCATTTTATGCCACCTAAATGGACTTCATATGGGAAGATATACGTACACCATAAAGCTTATTTAACAAAATAATGGGCGGTCTTCCATGGCTTTTGCAATGTATACAAAATTCAAGCTCACAGCCATTGGTGGAACAGCAGTAGTGCTTTGAACTGAGTTCATCAAGAATATACACCAATTTACCCACAAATGTTGATGGTTTATCACAACACCAAATTACAGCGTTCAAAGGTCAGTAAGAATGCATAACGACCACGTTATTGATTTTGCAATGATAGGACCCTGTTACTTTAATAATATAAAAAACATATTTATTTTTACATATTTCATGTGGACTGCATCAATTTACCAAAACATTGGGGCCATGGCCAAAAGTACCCCACTGAGCTTCAGAGGGCTGAAATACTCATTTTCTTTTTAGATGTACCAAGAAACTTAAAACTGTTTAAACTAATGTGATGGCCCCAGGTCACTGACCTTACTAGGTCAGTGACCGACTTTGACGCGCACTGGGTGACCCGGACCACGTGACCACGGGGTCTTGGCGGGAATACACCCAGACCGCGTCAGTAGCTGAAGAAGCAGAGGATAGGCAGGCTGTGCGGCGGGGCAGGGCAAAATAAACTTTAAAACTGGAATACCAACGCTTTGTCTTTCTTGGGGAACCTTACAAATTGGCGCCCGATGTGGGACTTGAAGAATCGGATGTAGGGTTCCCCAATTGGATAGAAGACATGGACGACGCATGGACATGGACATAAAAAACGTTTTGAACTTTTTGAAAAAAAACATGACTTCGCCACGGCCACGCTGGATAAAGGTGCCAGCGACCGCGTGGTTTAGTCAGTTGCAGCGGAGCACAGGAACCGTCAGCATCTACATTGAGCGTCAGCAGCAGCGACGTTGCGACTTCAAACTTCAAGCTACACATATCTACAGTTAGGTAGAATTCACGCTACAATACTCTACCTTATTTAGTGTGTTTTAGCCCCACGTATAATGCCTGCAAAGTTGCGTAAGAGGCCTGGCTTGGCATTAGCCGACACGAGTGAGCCCGCATCGACTCCGGTGCCGGGCCCCTCGCAAACGGCGGATGAGTCAGCTCTACGTGCTTCGACTAGGAGTAAAGTAGTGCGAACGCCGGGACGCCCTCGTAGACGAGAGGCCACGGCGGATAGGACTCCAAGCCCTGGACTCGCATTCACGAGTCAGGAAAATACGCGGACAACCAGCGATCGAGGGCGCCGAAAGGAGCCCTCGCCAGCTGGATATGAGTCGAATGATTCATCCGCGTCGACGCCTGTTTCCTCGCCTGAAGGGCGGCCCTCCGTGGTTGAGCGAGCGGAACCACGTGGCTCAGCCCGGGCTGTCATGGCGGCCACCAGTACTCCGCAACGGAGTCTGGGTTCTTCGGGGTACAGGCGGAGAAAAGAAGCTATTCCTCCAAAATATGACGGCCAGGGTACGGCCTTCATAGACCACTTAGACGAATTCACTCGAGTCGCCACTTTCAATAAGTGGACGGACGAGGAGAAATGTTTTCACCTTTGGACCAGCGTCACTGGTCAAGCTAAGTTGAAAATGCGGCCCCTAACTTATCGGGACGATTGGAGAGAGATGGTGAGCCAGCTGACGGCTCTGTTCTGCTCGAATCGTGCCCTCGATGCGTACAGAAATAAATGGTTTAATGCAAAACGAGGCCCAGAAATGGACCTCGAGACGTATGGGTTGTTTTTATTAGATCTCTCCAGGAAAGCGAACCCCGCTTCCGCCCCCGCCGAGCAGGAACGCTTTGCAAAAGAGCGTTTCATGGAGACGGCTGGGTCTACTAGTATGAGATTTTGGTTGGCGGCTTTAAAGCCACCCACCCTGCAGGAGGCCATTGATCTAGCAGTGCAGTACGAGGCAGCGTACGAGGCCACGAAAACGAGTAAGCCTGACGTCGGGCCGGCTGGCGCTATCGCTTTGCCAATACTGCAGCCCGAGGCTTCCGTGGCTGCTACTGCTTCAGCGTCTATACGTGGCGGCCCGTCCTCTGAAAAAGAGGGAGCCATCACGAGGCAGGATTTGAAGGATTTGGTATATTCGATATTAGGCGAGGTTATGTCCAAAGACAAGGGGAAGGTTTATAGTAATACTCGCCGGCAGGACCACGATTATTCACCTGAAACACGGAGGTGCTACCGGTGCAAGAAGACCGGGCATCTCCGCAGGGATTGTCCCAAGCGAAATGTTGATGATGATCGCTCCAAAAAACGAGCGCCCAGCAGGGACAGGGAACACCGATCGAGTAAGCACGGTGATAAACGGTCCCAGGGGCGGAGCGATCAGGGTAAAAAGGGGGGCAAGGATAAGAAGGAGAGGAAACACTCGGAAAACGAGTAAGGGTGGAGGAAGTATCCACGGATCCTTCACCTGCTGAAAAAGCAGCCCCTCAGCCTGCTGAAGAAGCGGCTCCTCAGCCTCCGGAATGTTGGGAAGGGGTGAAAGTGGGACAGCATTGGCCAAGACAAGTGGCCATGCAGAATTCGAGCGCATCATGGTATATTACGATTAGTGTAGGGACACGTCACGTGGATCTCCTGATCGATACCGGTGCGCAGGTGTCTCTGCTGAGTAAGCAGGAGTACGATGAGATACCTGGCGCAAAACGAGAGACTTTAAGACCTGTGGAAGGCAAGATCTCGGCGGCAAACGGTGGACCAATTAATATTTATGGTAAGGTGGAGCTCACTCTCTGTCTAGAGAGGGTGCTTTATCCTTGTGAATTTTTGGTAGCGGATATCGGAGGTCTCCCTGGTCTACTGGGGATGGACTTCTTGAAGAGACACGGTGCATTGCTAATGTGTTCAGTAGGAATGCTGAGACTGGGAGGCGTTGATATCGCGTGTAGAGAAGGTCGCCCTGGAAAAACAGGCCGAGCAATCTTACACGAAGACGTCCATATACCAGCTCGCCACGTGTCGCAGGTCTCAGTCAATTTGGTGTCCTGGGGCGTATCTAACGGGGGCGACCTCGTATTCGAGTCGTTGCCCACGGTTTGCCAGGATTTACACATAATGATACCTAGAGGATTATTGGCATCTCAATGCTCTGGGGCTCACGTGTGGATAGCCAATCCCACGACTGAGAGTGTTCATATTGCAAAGGGTCAAGTGGTAGGTCAATTGAGCGAAGTCGAAAAGGTGGATTCACCGAAAACGGTGAATGCTGCTGAGGTCAATTTTGAACTCAAGCAGAAGAACACTGAAACACGACTGCCCGTTCATTTGCAGCCTCTTTTGGACGAAACTGACCATCTGACCGCAGATCAAAGGTCAGAGCTCCGAAAGGTCTTGATGGAGTATGAGCATTGTTTTGAGGGAGGTAAATACGGGCTGGGACGTACAAGTCAAGCCACGCACAAGATCGATACGGGTGACAATCGGCCTTTCAAGGTGCCGACCCGGAGATTAGGGTGGGCTCAAAACAGGGCGCTGTCAGAGGAAGTGGATAAGATGCTGAGACTCGGAGTGATCGAGCCCAGTAGCAGCCCCTGGTCTAGTCCCCCTGTGTTGGTTAGAAAGAAAGATGGAACTTTCAGGTTTTGTGTGGATTATAGGAAATTGAATTCGTGCACTAAAAAGGATGCTTATCCTTTGCCACGCATTGATGACTGTCTAGACACTTTATCAGGGGCAAAATGGTTTTGTACCCTGGATCTGTCATCTGGCTATTGGCAAATAGCTATGGATGACAGAGACAAAGAGAAAACCGCATTCACTGCTCCCAGAGGGCATTTCCACTTTACAGTGATGCCCTTTGGTGTTACAAATGGACCAGCTACACTGGAGCGTTTGATGGAGCTAGTGCTAGGAGGATTGGACCTGTCCACTTGTCTATGTTACATGGATGATATAGTGGTACAGGGGCCCACATTCCAGAAGTGTCTAGGTAACCTGATAGTTGTACTGAAACGCATTAGCCAGGCTGGGTTAAGATTGAAAGCTAGCAAATGCGAGTTATTTAAGAGTGAGGTCTCCTTTCTAGGGCATGTGATTTGTAGAGAGGGTGTGAAACCAGATCCTAAAAAGATAAAGGCGGTGCGAGAGTGGCCAGAACCAACTACAGTGCAGGAGGTGCGCTGTTTTGTAGGCTTCGCATCGTACTATAGAAAGTACGTGCGGGATTTTGCTGGATTAGCAGCACCACTACATGCTTTAACAGCGCACCAGGCCGTCTTTAAGTGGGATGAGACATGCAAAAACGCTTTTAAAAGGTTAATCAGGGCCCTCACGACTGCACCAATATTGGTGCTCCCACGTGAAGGGTGCCCTGTCATCCTAGACACGGATGCCTCTGATCTTGCGATAGGAGGTGTATTGTCGCAAATAATTGAGGGGGAGGAGCGCGTGGTTGCCTACGCCTCGCAGTGTTTGTCTTCATCGCAAAAGCGTTATTGCACTACGTACAAGGAATTGTTAGCTGTGGTCAGAATGGCGAAAATATTTCGGCCCTACTTGTATGGACAGGATTTAGTGCGTTTGCGCACTGATCATCGTGCTTTGGTGTGGTTGCAGAACTTTAAAGATGCGGAAGGAATGTTGGCGAGATGGATAGCTTCTCTGACTGAATACAATTTTGTAATCGAATACAGAGAAGGCAAGAAACACGCTAACGCAGATGGCTGCTCACGTATCCCCGTGAGGGCCTGTAAGCGCCAGGAATGTCCTGACCAAGGTCATGGTCAGAATGTTGACCTTGTGGCTTCCATCACGCAGTGGAACCAAGTACGAGGCTTCCGCACGATTACGTGTGGACAGCCTCGAGAGGCGACTGGAATCAGCCCAGGAGAGGCTGAAGGACCCCAGGTGCGAGTGTATATGGCGGAGACAGCTGGAGAGACAGCTGGAGAGACAGCTGGAGACGGCAGTGAGAGATCTCTGGATCCAAATTGGATAGAGTCTTTCACCTTGGAGGAAATACGGTGTGCTCAGGGCCAGGATATGGCCCTAGCTACCGCCAAGAAGTGGTTAGATGCTGGACAGCGACCGCCTTATCACGCTATTGTCACGCACTCGGCCCAGGTGCGAAATATATGGGCCCAGTTTTATTGCTTGAAATTGCAGCGAGGCATCGTGTATCGAAGCCATAAGCTGCCTACTGGTGAATTGGTGACGCAAATGGTAGCCCCAGCCAGCATCAGACGCAGCATCTTCAGCCAGCTTCATACGTCTCGCCTTGGTGGCCATATGGGGATCAACAGCCTCATATCCAAGTTGAGACGGAGGTTCTATTGGCCTGGCTACAAGGAGGATGTGATACGTTGGATAGGTTGGTGCGATGTGTGTCAGAAGCGGAAACAGGGCGGCCTGAAAAAAGGCTCCCCTGCATCAGGTGCCAGTAGGAATGCCGATGGAAAGGATGGCCATTGACATAATGGGACCATTGCCTGTCACCAAGTCCAATAACAAGTATATAGTAGTCGTTGCCGACTACTTTACTAAGTGGACAGAAGCCTTTGCTCTTCCTAATCAAGAGGCTTACACGGTGGCTGATTGCTTGGTGACCAATGTGATTTTGCGATTTGGAGCTCCCTATCACTTACATAGTGACCAAGGGACTAATTTCGAATCGAAATTATTCCAAGAAATGTGCAAAATATTGGGGATTAATAAGACCAGGACCACGGCTTATCATCCCCAGAGCGATGGGTTGGTGGAACGCTTCAATAGGTCATTGGGTGATATGCTATCGAAGTTGGTGAACGAAAGGAGAGATGACTGGGATGACATGCTTCCTTACGTGATGTGTGCCTATCGGGCTACGCCCCATAGATCCACGGATATCACGCCAAATCGAATGATGTTGGGCAGAGAAGCAATGCTTCCTGTAGATCTGATGTATGGCCACGCACTCCAACATAAGCACCACTGTCCAGTGGAATATGTAGAGTGGATACGTGAAGCCATGGAAGAATCCTTCGAAAAGTGCAGAACCCAGATGAAGAAAGCGGCCCAGAAGCAGGCGAAACATTACAATAGGTTGGCAATGGAGCAGTCCTTCCATATGGGAGACTGGGTCCTATTGTTTTATCCGCCCCTGGCTAAACAGAAACTGGCCCTGAAGTTTCTAGGACCTTACAAGGTGACGAGGAAGATGGGAGAAGTCAACTATGAGATAGAGGCCCCAGCCTCTGGGAAGAGACGCATAGTTCACATTAATCAGCTCAAGAAGTACTTAGCTGAGGTGACTCCAGATGACATGATTCGGATCCCTGACATCCCATCAGACGATCCGTATTTGGACCCATCGTTGTATGAGGACGGAGAGAGTGCGACCCCCCTAGACGAGGGGCGGGATCCGCCCTTGCCCGGAGAATTGAGTGGCGATGCAGCGCAGCCTTGGTCTGGGCAGCCAGAGCGGGGCGGAGCTGCGAGGACAGGAGAACACAGGGGGCGCGGCTTGCAAACACGCGATCCCCTGGATACGAGAAGAGTGGCAGATTCGCGTTCGAATCTGGATACAGCTCCTTTTCTGGACTTGGAGCTGTCCTCAGCTCCTTTTCCGGATTTGGAGCTGACCTCAGCTCCTTCTCGGGAATTGGATCCGGAAGCGGCTCCATTTCTACCAGGTAGGCTGAGGAAGCCACCTGATAGGTTAGGCCACAATGTAGGCTACCAGTGAATTTAAGATTCTGGTTGCTGCATATCAGAGGGAAATAGCACTTATTGCTTGACTTCTGGCACTTTGTTTCTGAGAGTCTAGTGATATCACATGTTTATACAATAAATACCAGTTGTAGCTTCATTTAGACAATATATAGTTTGATTTCACGTAGTCTTCCCCATGCAAATGATTTTTTATTTATTTTTATTAAAGATTCTCTCAAACAGGTGGTAAATGTAGACATACTAAAGCGGCGCGTCGCTGCAGTCACTTTCTAGTGACTGGACATTTCGTGTACCTGATTCTCTGGACTGAACACGTGGCCGTGTCCTGCAGAGTGGGTTTTTAGACGTGCCACCCAAATGGTCACTACAGGTGCAGCCCTTTTTGAATAAAAGAGGGAGGAATACTGCAAAGGTAGAATTTGGGCACTGCTGGTTAAAAGCAGGGGCAAAACATGAAATTAGGTAATGAGAATGGTTAAAATGCCTCATAACACTGGAAATATCAGCAAAATAACTTAATTAGCAAGAATTAAGGGCTGTAGTGGTTATGGAAATGTTTAAAGTACCATGATAAACTTTATATATAGCAAGTTGGGTAATCTGGAAAGGTCAGCAAAGGGATATAGTTTGCTAGATTATGGTTACAAGGACAAATGGTTATTTTCTCATGGTATTGTCATTTAGTGATAAGGAATTGGCTATTTGTCATCATGGAATGTGAAACGTTCCTGATGGTTTGTTTTATTTGGCTGATAGGAATTGCTGGATTATACATTTAGCAACTACAAAATTCTCACTTTCTGTGTCTTGTGAAACTGTGTCACTGATTCTAGTGACCTGCATTCACTGATTCCAGTGACCTGCATTCATGGAAAATTTCCACTGGGGGAAAAGGTCACCAAGTTCGAAACACGAACAGGCACCCCTTTGTATTAATTTTGTCATTTTCGGTGCAATCCTCAATTAAGAAATTTTATGAGGGGGGGGGGAGGAAGGGTCAACTGGTCAACAAAGTGATTAGGGTCACATGACCTGTGATTCTGGTCACCTGACCTGTCACATGACTCAGAAAAAGCGGCAAAAAGCTGGAGAGCGTGGGGCGCCCTGTCTCACACCTTCTGAAACCAGCAGAGAAGACACATCAAGCCAAACAGAATTTTAGCGTTTCGAGAACTTAACCAGCACAACTTGGGAAATATAAGGATGTCTGCTACGAATACAAACAGTGAGGAGGCTACTGCTATGCCAGCAGTGCCCCTGGACAGCGTAGTGGAAGACGAGGGACCTCAGCTGACATCGGCCCAGACGGACATGGTATTAGCTGCCATGGAGGCAGCGGGCCTCGAGATTGGAGCCGAGTTGGAGGTCTCTGCCAGCGACGCTGAGGTGGCTGCCGTTTGCGGCTTGTCACCTACAGCGGAGCTCCCAATCTCCCTGGCCCCGGATTATTGGAGCCCGCAGCGATTGGGTCTCCTGCACTTGGACATGTGGGCTTACATGTCCAGGAAGGAGTACGAGCTGGAGGATCCAGCAGTGGAACGTTACGGGGCAGCAGAGCTGCCAGAAACGGCCAGGATGCGGAGGTATCTTCGTCTCCGTCCACGGAGAGAGGATATGCCCATTCTGAGTGGATGGATTATTGGAGACCTGGGTGTAGCGACCACCCAGGAGGAAGTGCTGGAAAATTTGAAGAGGCGACCTTGGTACGCCAAGGAGCGAGTGGCCAGGCCCAGCGTAGAGGGCGAGGTCTCTCCCACCAGGGCTACCAAGTCGCCTGCAAGGGAACAACAGGCAGCTCCGCTTACGGAGTCTGCCATGGAAGACGTGAGAGCCACTCCAGCCAGGACCGAGGAACGGCCGCAGGGAGGGAGGCTGGAGGAAATGGAGAGCGAGGGGACGACGGACGATGGGGGGACGGAGAGTGACGTCTCGGCCCCAGAGACCACGACCCCAGAGACCACGACCCCAGAGACCACGCCGAAAGTCGTCTTGCCGGCCGCGCCACAGGGTGTAGAGGGCTTGAATTATATGTGCGCCACGTGCGGAAAGCGCGTGAGAGACCGGAAGTCTCTCACTCGCCACGTGAGCGTGGCCCACGCAGAAGCCTACGTGGGCTTCCAATGCCCTGTGTGCCCCGCAGCGTTGCCCTCGGACCGGAGGACCAACTTCAGGCGTCATCTGGAGCGGTCCCATGGGTACACCCGTACACAGGCGGAGGAGCTAACAGCAGCCACACAGCCGACAACAATCCAGGGACCTAACTCCGATGGATCCCTGCCGGCGACGCCGGAGACGAGGACCCTGGTCAGCAGGGTGCCTACGTCACAGGAGACAGCATCTCCAAGCACCAGGGTGGTGCAGCTGCGCCGCGTTGAAGCAGCTTCAAGCGTGACGCCCCGAAGCCGCCAGACAAGGCCAAAGCGGCCTCACCCAGCAGCAGCAGCCACCAGGACACCAGCAGCCACCAGGACACCAGCAGCAGCAGCCACCAGGACCTGTATCAGGAGGTGAAGCGGCTGACGGCTGACAGGAACAGGTGGATGGAGGAGGCCAGGGCTGCTGGATCCTCATCTGCAAGGCCTTGAACGCAAGGTCTTGCAGAGGACTGAACACGACGACGACCTGGACCACGCCCCCCACTCAACGAAGCCTGGATACGGACTGGACTTGAACGCTGGACATCAACACGAAATGACACCTAGGCACAACGTGAACGCTGGACATCAACACATCGTGCAGGGGCGGACCCAACGCCCTGCGGAGAGTCAGGAGACAATGATGGTAACGAGTGGGACAGTGACTCTTATAATGGCCGCAGTTAGAAACTGTGAATAATTGGAAAAATTGTGTCACGGCTAATTATAAGAATGTCCTCACTCGGAAATTACGAGCAGCTGATAAAAGACCTTGCAGAATCCAGAAATGGATACTGGCCTGTGTCCAAGGCAAAGATGGACTCTGATAAAATTGATGGACTCTATGTGTATTGTTATGTGTTGAATGTTGTGTTTGCAGCGGTGCCAGGGAGTCAACCACGTGGATGATGGCTGGGGAAAAAGCCAGCCTCCGGGGCGGACGTGACAGCTTCCTAGTGTCACGCCGCAGGGCGATGGTTGCTGATTGATTATATGTAATAATTGTGATTTTTGTGATTTAATGAATCTCGTTGATTTTGTGTGGTTCTGATCGTCGTCGCACAGCCTACTGAGTGTATTAGTTTGAATATGGGGGCATATTCCCAGTAAGAAGGGGGTAATGTGATGGCCCCAGGTCACTGACCTTACTAGGTCAGTGACCGACTTTGACGCGCACTGGGTGACCCGGACCACGTGACCACGGGGTCTTGGCGGGAATACACCCAGACCGCGTCAGTAGCTGAAGAAGCAGAGGATAGGCAGGCTGTGCGGCGGGGCAGGGCAAAATAAACTTTAAAACTGGAATACCAACGCTTTGTCTTTCTTGGGGAACCTTACACTACCTACACACCATTTTGATCTGTGGGACATTCTGGACAAGATGATTGTGTTACATATTGCCTCGTTTTTTGTTGTCTTTATTTATATATATTTTTATTATGAGTATGTGATGGTGAAAAACTATAAAACAAAAATTTGATATATGATATGGCATGGTTATTTATAATAGATGCAAGCAGAAAGTTAATATTCATGCAGTGGTCAGTGTGCTAGAGTTCTTCTATCTACTCGTTTCAGACCATCTCACCATGCATGTAGGTATTCAGCTGTGTGTCATGAACTGTGTACAGATTATCATTTATATAAAGCTAGAATATTGCACTGCGTTTTATCAGATGCAACAAACGAAACATGAAAGATGCGGTATTATTGCAACATGACATTATTGCATCATGACTTTAATATATTTAGGTCACTGTTTGTCACTGATAAGTTTTTACTAGCTTTGTTGATATTGCTTATCAGTGAAAATATATACTCCCTTGAATGTCTGAGATCAGACAGGTATAAGAGCAAATGATTTAAGAGAAATCAAGCCACTGCAATTCAGGCTTGGTTAAACATGGCTAGCACCGAACACAAGCGAAGTGTTTATGATTACCAATATGATGAAGACATGGTTATGCTGATGCCAGAATTTCCAAGGAGCAGTTTGGATAAAATTAAGGAGACTGCATTTGACGACAATGACATCATTATTGCAACTTATCCAAAATGTGGTAAGTTAACTCTTCAAAAAGTAGGCCAATACTCGATATACTCTATAGTAGCAAAGAATTTGAATTTGATATAGTTTGGCCTAATATTACACAAATTTAGTTTTACTGTACATATTTCATTTAATAGATGTACAGTCACCAAGCAACAATAACAATCTTAACTCAGTGCTTGTGTAAAATATTGAACTACATGTATCTGCAACAAATTAATTGACTGCACCTTGCCTCATCCACAACAGATTTGGTAAATGAATAATAACTGCCCTTTCTTCATTAGTCATTAGTGTTTTCTTACAGGGGCTGAGAGTCACTGACATTCTTCTCTGCAAACACATCTTTTGAATAGTATTAGCACTCACTCATTCGGACAATATTTGACAAAAGTTTTCCAAAAAGATTGTGTAAATGTTGAGACAACATTGTTTCGTATAATTTACATGGTTAAACTATTTTGATAATGTTTCGTGATGATATGATTCATGATATTGCCACAAGCATTTCTGGGGTCCACACTTTCATATTGTTACATTATGCTTGTCACAACATAATTAGAATGATAATTTGGATGTTGTGAAAATATCTGTGCCACATTTGTTTATATATTTTATTAAACTCATTGCTGCAAGGATTTTATTCACCTTATGATAATATGTTCTGCCATTATTTCCATAATGTTTTGTGATAATATGATTGATGATGTTGCCGCAAGCATTTCTAGGCCACATTTTTATATTGTAACAATATGTTCAGAAATATTATCATACCATTAGTTAAATGATAACCTGGATGTTGTAATGATGTCTGTGCAATGTTTATTAAAAACATTGCTGCAGGAAATTTATTCACCTTATGCAAATATTAATTTAAATTTACAAGCACCATCTAGGGAGTATATTAATCTGGTAGCCTTTTAGTCTCAGCAACAAAATCCAGGAACATCTGCGAAATAGGTTAGTATTTTTATCTTCTTTTTTTTTTTTGGTAGCATTGCCAGTGATCAGCTATTGTGGAAAACATATAAAGATTAATTCCCTTTAAAGTAGCTTATGCTGAGTTTCAACTTAAACAGTTTTTTAAATATAATTTTCAGAGGTGTATATATACTGGTGTAGAAATGGACCTAATCATGAGCCTGAGAGTCAACAAGACAAGATATGGAGAGATACATCACTGAATGCTCACCCGCTAATGAAATTTATCTATTCAGTATGGAAAGAAATAATTGCAATTTTGTTGAAGTTGATAAATTCATGTTCATTTGAAAATAAAGATTTTGATATATTGCTGTTATGATATAAAATATTGTGAAATGTTACGAAGTGTTTAGGGTCCACAATTCAACTTTGTGACAATATGTTCTGCAAAGTAGTCACAATATTTGTTCAATAAAATAATATCAATGTCATGAGTATCTTCTGGCTATGTTTCAGGGAAACATGTGCAATGAGGTTTTTAGTGTGAACACTTTAATGTTGTCACAATATGATCTGCAATACTCTCAAAATCTTAGTTTAATGTGTCAATGCTGTGAAAATATTCTCACAATCTCGTTTTGGAAAGATTACTTAAAATAATCATCTGGGTGTTCTCACAATATTTTCGTAGTTTTTGGGAATATTATCAGAAATGTTGCTGCTCATTTTTCTAGGGTCCACACTTTCATACTGCGACAATGTGATCTACAATATTTTTACAATATTATACAATGTTGTGACAAGATTGTCACAATATGCTTGTGTTTACAGGGATGTTTGTGCTTTTCCATTAAAAAAATTATTATTATTTCTGCTGAAAATTCTTTTGATTATTTCAGGTACAACTTGGATGCAAGAGATACTTTACCTCATTCACACAGAAGGAGACTTCGATGGATCCGACAAAACTCCAGTGTATGCCAGGTATGACTTCATAGAAGAAGTGACGAATGAAGTTCCTGAAATTGATATATGTCTAGCAAAGTCACCTCCAAGGCTACTGAAGACCCATCTTCCTGCCAAATTCTTCCAGAAAACCATACAAGAAAAGAAGACAAAATTTGTTGTGGTTTGTCGAAACCCAAAAGACATGTTAGCATCTTACTACAACTTTTACAAATCAGCTGGATTTGATTTCGATGAAGATGGTACGTGGAAAGAGTTTTTTGAGCGGTTCAAAAATAACAAGCTTAACTGGGGCAGCTACTTTGACATGCAGTTGAGCTGGTGGAAATACAGAAATGATCCAAGATTTCTTATCGTGAAGTATGAAGACATGCTGAACGATCCAGAAAAAGCAATTATTCAAGTAGCAGATCATTTGAATAAGAATTTATCAAATGATTTGCTACAGAAGATTTTGGAACGCACATCTTTCAAGTTTATGAAATCCCATCCCATGCTGAATTACTCTACATTCCCTTGCATAAAACCAGATATCTCTCCCTTCATGAGGAAAGGCGGAGTGGGAGACTGGAAGAATTACTTCAGTGAAGAACAGAAGAATTATGTTGACAGCTTGATTAAAACTAAGTTTGAGCCTGAAGGCCTCTTCTTTAGGGATGAGTGAGTTGTTGACGTATCAAGTTTTTGACATTTTAGTTTTAATTGCAAGCAAGTGATTGGATTGTACAATGGAATGAATGAATTAAATAGTGTTATTATTGATTCTTCTTATGTTTATGACTTAATTTATGTTTCATGATTTATCAATTGATATTACATGGCTGGTAGAAATCCTGACTTCTGATTGGCTGAGAGCCGTGCAATTTCCTATACTGCACGGCTATATTGCACGATACATTTTAGGTGGCGGAATAGGTCTTTTCTAAGTATAATAAACAAATCCTTATACCTTCCTTAAATGAATAAAGGTCAATTACACTGTAACAATAACAATTTTAATTTATTTGCCGACAAAATGTGTAACAGGTAATTGAGTTTGCGCGACTAAAATGCAAACAGCCTCTTTGAAACTATGACCCTTTTTGAGGCACAAAAACGTTTTGGGTTGCCAATATAATATATACATGCGTGAATAATGATTAAAAATTTATAGAAAATAATGAATGGGAAAAATTATTGAGTAAAACAAGCCCATAATTTTTTCTGCCGAATTATTTCTATTATGTGGTTGCTGTGTATACTTTTTTACAGCTGTGATTTTTAGTTGGAGTTAATAACTCTTCAAATAAAATAAAAAAATTATATATATATGTGTGTTCATGTATTTTGTTCTATTCACTCTATTGTACCAAAAACAGTCCCTTTAATTTGTGTAAATAGAAAGGCCATATAATATTACAATTACTGCACATGTAGTGTTTCGTGCAATATGTTTTTAGGAACTTTGACAACTGATATTGCAACAGATAATACAAACGTATCACACATATATATAGTACTTTGTCATTTTAAGCCCTTCAGGGTAAGAAGCAAAACCATACTTTGACATTGTTTATAAAATATCTTCATTTAACTAAAAAGCACAGAAATCAGCATATGGGATCAATCAGTAGGAATAATCACAGGTGTTCGCCAAGGTGATAGCGAGGTGTAAGCTCTTAGCAGTAAACACTATTACTATATAATACTATACCCTATTAAACAATAGGTAGGTTGATACCGCGCTATCACGTTGGCGATCGCCTGTGGAATAATGAAAATATGGAGTAAAGGGTAATCACGATATGTTCAACATGTGAACAATCAAGATGGTTAAAAAAAAAAGGGCGCACAAAAGGGGCTCATGTCACACAGGCCTCAGTGCTAAAAGTGTTCACCCAGTACCTGACATGAGCTCTGATAATTATGATCTGGACAAGTCCCTTGATGAAGAGGAGCAGGTACAGTCTAGTGATCAGTATAGAACGCACGACTCCCAATCCCAAGGGATCAGCCTTTCGAAAGCCACTTAATTCCTCATTGCTGTCAACCCAGCAGAGAGTAGGCTTTTCAGATATAGAAAAGCTTAAAAATGAATTTTCCAAGCCATGGTGCCGATAAGGTGTGTATATGGCTGTATGCTCCCAAGCTGAGTTTGAGGCCAGGCATAGGCGTAGGAGGTGGGGGGGATTGCCAGGGGAGCTGCATGCTGTATACCACTTAATAGGTAGCGACTCTTAACAATTGTTAACTATACATCGTTAAAATCCAACAAGTTTTCGGGTTGCCACTAAAGGCCAAGTGCCCCTTTATGCATTATTATTTATGAAGTCCTGGAAAATCCTGTATTTAATTAATTGATTCTGCAAGGCTGGCATGACCTGGTGTCAATTGACAGGCCCAAGCACAAATGAGATCCTTAGCATTATGTCTGCTTTATTACATTGAAATCACAAATATTAAATTGTTACAATACACTTGATTAAAAATATACACAAAATTATTACTATTGTACAATTAAAATGATATATCAAAATATGTAGGCTGAAACGTTAAAATATAAAGATGTTAAAATTGAAATTAATCATGTTAATAAAATAATTAACGATCTCAAAGTTGCTTTATGCAAAAGGGAATCAACTGTCTTTAAAGGAAAGAGTTTGTGCTGTTCTTCTTGCATTTGTTTGAAAAGTTTCATATACATGTTGTATCTCCTCTCTGACAAACAATGTAGTATACTGGTGTTTAAGAGATGTTTCATAAATAAACAAAAACCTTGAAATAAGTGTTCAAAATAAGAGCAATATGTTTCTTTATTTCAGATGCTTTATTAACCGATTTCAGTAATTACCAGAAATATTGTCACTTGTCTGCAAACCGTAAGGTTGTAGGTTCGAGCCCCCGCCATGGCATGGGTACTTGGCTTTAGGCAGTGATGGCAATTGTAAGTGCTTAGCCCCTGCTGGTAATTCTGTGTAACGGGCTGTAAACTCCCCGAGGAGTTGAGAAAGGCTCAAGCTTGAACAGGCCTGCCAAGGGTGTTTGTAAAGTAGGTTGAGACTGCTTGGACGGTGATAATTCGGACCATAAACTCCATTTACAATTTACATTCCCAAAAAAAAAAAAAAACCTCCTTGACAAAATTAATTTGTAATCTCTGTATAGAGCTATCATTCAAACCATATTTAGACCATACAAATATTATATAATTTGGTCAAGAATACACAGAATGTTTATTATATTAAATATTTGCACTGATTCCACTATAAAAAGTCAGTACCTGTATTGCAATGCATCAATTCAAGTTTATCCAAATTAGTTGCATGCTCCCGAGATATCCTTCTATATTATTGATACAAATATTGCAGACAAAGACTTTCATTGCACTTCTCTTATGTATTTGTATATGATTTGTTAATACTTGAGGCTATGTCAATAAATTAATTTATTAAAAACTGCCAACTACTACAAAGATAATAAATAACTTCTGTAGACTCTGTTCGCAATTTCACATTTCAGCCCCTTGCACCTCTCTGACCTCAGTAAAAGGCTCAGTTCCAGCTGCATTTGAACAGCTATGTTTGATGGTCATGTTGGTCAGTTGCCGAGACTGAGGTCACATATATGCAAATGGCTGAGCTGCTAATATAGCTGTCAGGATGTAGCACCTGTTTCGGAGAAATTGTTTCTGCTGGATTACGGCCAATTTCTGAGACTTGGAAATCAATATCATACATCCAGAGGACGTCATGTGAATCCAGGAGTTTCCAATTCTATGAGATTGCTTTCAATTGGCTGTAAGAGAAACTGTCATTAAATCTGACTAAACACACCCAGACTTACAAAGGTTAGATAATACTAATGGGTGACTGTGATTGTTAAGTCACATCCATTTGACCTGAAACTACTTTTTTTGACAAAATTATCTTCTTATCAGAAGTAGGCCTACTGTAATAATACTTGTTGATTTCAAAACAAAGGATTCAGTGATATGTTTGCCCTGATAACATGGACAAAGTCTTGGATTTCACAATTTGATGGGTCGAAGGGAATTGCAAATAGAACGGCACAACAATGTCCACCTAATTTTGTCTATGTTAGTATTAATATCTCTGTCCATTTTGTAATGTAATATTAAATATTAATATGGCCAAAGTTTGATAGTGCATTTATCATGGATCCTTCTATATTTGTCAGAGGGTTAGTATTTGCAATAAAAAAATCAAAACTAATAAATCAAAATCAATGGGCTAAATGCGTTTTTTTCTGGGGGGGGGGGGGTCATTGATGACTTGATCCAAATCCTTGACTGAAAGGGCACAGATAAATAAAGGTCACATGACCTCACTTGTGACGTCACAGTGGTTGCAGGCAATCATCAAACAATTAACCGCCACCTGTGACCGTATATCGCTCTATCTAATGATGACAAGGTCTGAATGTTCTTTAAACACACGTGCGAGTTGACGTGCCTCGCGACGTTGCCTCTTCAAAGGGAAAGAACGTCGTGACGCTCTTCATGACGCTCGTTTTGGCGTTGATACAAACGTCGTGTAAACGTCAGAGCTCTTCTCATAAGTTGTGTGAAGTCTGCTTGATGATCACATCAAAAGGTTAAATCTTTTAACTCTGTGTTGATATTTTAATCTTAGAAGTCGGTTAATTTCATTGAATGGGTCATCAAAGGACCCCTACATGAAACTGGTCAAAACATATTTCGAAAGCAGACGACAATCATGAAAGAGAATGATGAAACGACTACACTAAAATTGATTGACAAGACTCTAATTGTAAGGCAATTGTTAGCATTGTGACGTCAGCTGGACATAGAAGTTCCCTGGGGGAAGTGACACACTTGAACTGACCAACAGACTGTCCACACCTCCACTGGACATGAGCATAATTTCCTTGAGCAGGATTTGGCATCACATCAGGATTATACCATTTGTTTCCTGGATTAAGCAGAGTGCATTTGGATAAAGGAAACTTGTCATATATGGATTAGAATAATTTTTAAAGTGGCATTATACAGAGTGGCAGTCGACCATAACTGTGAGTATAGTTTCATTTCTCTCCATCTTATTTCTATCATCTTGTCATCAAACAGGTTGTAGGCCTATATTGGTAAATAAAAAACTAAAAGGAGCAATTCTAGAATTTTGTTGATTTTGAGAATATGAAAACTATTCTTCTAATCACATACCCATACATAAATAGATCAATTAATGATAACTTACCTAATTATATGACATAATCCCGAAAATCTATTTATAGATATTGCATGAACTGTAATGTATGATAAGTTAAGTTTAAGTTGAATTATCACAAACTTATTAAAATTGGCCACTTTATATGTACATTTTGTTATTTCAGAAATTTACTGCAATGAAGATCAAAGAGTCAGGAAGGACCCTGTTCTATTCATTGAAGGTTTAGCTGAGGTATGAAATGTATCTCAAAAACTGCATGTAGAACCAGGCAATTTATTCTAAAATTCTAAACACAACATGTGAGGCTTGCTCTTGTGTTAATTACTGTTTGATCCAATATTCAATGATATTAATTTTGTATTCCACCCTGGCAACTATTATAATTAATGACGTACACTGAAAATATTTTGACTTACCTTTGGCTTGCTTGATATTTATTATTTAATTATTCAAATATATTTTACATGGGTTGCATCATCAGCACAGCTGTTTTGCAGATGTCCCATTAAAACAATACATCAATTAGTACAATATAGTATTAACAATTTTAAACCAAAGGTATATAAAAACAGAAATATATAAAAGTAAAATTCATAAAATAATTAAACTAAAATGTGACGTTTCAAGGCATATCTAAAATCATTCAATTTATTTACGTCCTTTAAACTTGATGGGAACAAATTCAATAATATAGCACCAACATATCCAAGACCTCTTATAATTGATAATTAGCAAACTGACTAGATACACATGGCACATATACATGTACATTCGTGGGGTGACTTCTGGTAAAATATTGTCAACTAAATAGGTATAGATATGACAAAAAATTAGGGATCCCTGTTGCCATTTTGACCAACAAGTTAGTCACTTATTAGTCACTTATTAGTCACTCATTAGTCACTTAGTGTCAACCACGTTTGTCAGCCTTAAACGAAATTGTTTGGATTAAAAGTTTTAGACTAATAAGTTGGTCAATATGACCATGATATGATTACTATCGTTGTTATAATCACGTAGAATAGTCTTTCAAACTTTTCTTCTTCAAATAGCTGACTACTGTGTCAAAACTGTTCCAAGTATTTAGACATTCTGGACACAGTCAAAATGTCTAATGATAGCCAAAATGTCTAAAAGTTGCTCAAAATATTTACCAAGTTAGCTGTTTTGACTAATAGCCAAGTCAGAGAGTTTTTCAGTGATGCAATGAAACCCAACAATTAAAATTAATATTTAAGATAATTTAAATTGTCTAATAATGAATAAAAGGTAATCTTTAATTGATCTTCTTACATTGTAATGTTAGATTTAACCAAGGAATTGGCAAGGGTGACCTTAAAATCGAGGTGGTCGTTATATTGGTTGTTTTACTGTGTATGTAAACTTTCTAAGTTAACACCAACAATTCCTGGCTGCAAATGATGCCACTGATTTTTGTCCACATGAAATATATTTTGCATATGCCCTGGCATGGTAGCCAGACTAGCTAAACATATGAGTTATTCCATGTCAGTCTGGCAGCTGATGTAGCGTCCTTCTTGCGGAAGTGCTACCATGGTAACGTACCACCTGTTGCACAAATTGAGGGCCGCAGGGCCTAACACAGGGCCACTGGACACTATAGGTCAATTGTTTGGTACATACACACAGGGTTTGTCTCTTGCTGTTCTACCTTTTTACCTTACTCTGTCTGGACTTGGTTATCATAAAGTTGGGTCACTTTAGCCAGTTTTGAGATAGATGCTTTTTATGATAAACAGACTTTTTTCCGCGGATCTATTGTGTCAATATTGGGGGACCAGTCCAGGGCAACAGGATGCTGGAGTACATGTACTGAAATTATTACTTGTGTAAATATTATTTTCTGTATGAATATGAGTGGCTTAAGTCACCGCAGCAGGTGGGCTACTAATTGTTTTGTAACTTTGAAAGACACTATTTAAGGGAGTGAAAGTTACTTTTTCAAAGAACACATTTGGTGGGCAATGCCGAAAAATCTTTTTAGAATTTTCGATTCATGCCTTATGCTTATAAAGAAACTCATTAATGATATTCAGCTAAAGTCTAAACAATGATCATAAAGAAACTCATTAATGCTTAAACATGACAAAGAAAGTCATTTATGAAATTAATATGTGTAAATATTTTTTTCTTATCATATTCATATGAGTGGCTAAAGTCACCGCAGAAGGTGGGCTAATTGTCTGTAGAATATTTACACCTATTAAAGTTACCCCACTTTGCGTTTTTGTTTTTTTTAGTAAATATATTAACTGGTTTGGTCAAATCACCAACAAATGATAGTTAACATATTTCTGTAAGTAGTCAGGGATATTTTACTTAGTCTTTTTTATATAGCTGGCGGTCATTGTTTGCTTTTCTGTCTTACAAAATGAGTAGATAGATAGATAGACAGAAAGGTCAGTTCTGACCTACATTTGTGACGTCAAAATATTTATGACCATAATTCCTCATTAATCATCTCGAATGTTATTTAATTTGCGTGATTTTCCCGAACATAATAACTGATTAAATTTGCATTCAGTAATCAAAAAGTTGGACAAGGCTAAGTAATAAATGTTCAGGTTGTATATACCCTGAAGGAACTGCAGACAGGTTTCATGAAATAATTGAAATATCATTAACCTGTCACCCTTCAAATAATATCACTGTAACTGTTCTGGGTTAACTTTCAATTAATATTAGTTATTATGTTATAAATAATATTTCTTTTGCAGATGCCTATCCTGATGATGTGACCCACCAGTAGTGCGGAATATCAACACAAGATGGCAGGGTGGCTTGATGACCAGCCCGTGGCTCCATCTAACGACAAACCTTCCAAGACTGTGCTGAGGAAGACTGTGATACCAAGCAATATCTGGGATTTAATATACAACGATAATGCTGCGAATGATTATGTGACAAGTTACGCAAACCCAAAAGAGTATGAGGATTATATTCAATATTTCGCTTATGATAAACCAAGCGAAATTTCTGCCAATGATGTCATCAATAGTCCCATGGATGTCACTAGTGGTCTTGTGGAAGCCAATGACATCACCCCGGTTCCAGGAAATGACGTCACATATTCTCATCAGGCGGGAAATTTGACCAATGATGGGATGTTTAACACAACTGTGTGCACATCGGAATTAGTTCGAGTGGCACAATTTGTCTATCTTTACGGTATAGGATTCCTGGCTGTCGCGGCGTTACTTTTAAACCTGTTGGCACTGGCTGTATTTCAAGCAAAACCTTTGCGGAAATATTCAGTTAGTATAAACTTATCAGCGCTTGCTGTCATCGATACCATTTCTCTGGGTAGTTATATCCCTCGAAAGTGGCTGAATGACCTTTACATGAACATAGGTCTGGGAGACGGAACAACATTTTATGACAGCGATACTATTGCTTGTAAGTCGGTGACCTACTTAGCTTACGTCTTCCGATTTGTGTCATCATGGCTGGTCGTTGCGATAATCTGCGAACGATTTGTAGTCTCTTCTAATCCTTACAAACACTTGAAGAATCACACAACAAGAATGGTCAGACATTCTATCCTGTATTGTGCAATATCTTCACTGATTGTCAATGCTCACGTATTGTTTATATGGCAAAGTGTGCGCACTAGCGCCCCTGGTGAGATGCCGAGGTACTCATGCATACCCATAGCGCCCTCTGACTTTATTTCTATGTTACTAACCATCGCCACAGTTTTGTCAATAGTTGGCCTTCCATTTTTGATTGTGACCTTCCTGACTGGAATGACAATGAGAAACATGTCTTCATGGAAGGTCAGGCCTCGTAGAATGTCCACCAACGCCATCTGTCGAGCCCTAGCGGATAAACAAGCCACCATGATGGTTTGTGCTGTGACGTCAGTGTTTTCTGTGCTCTGTGTGCCCTACGTCATTGCCTGGACGGTTCTATTGTTGCAACACTTCGTTTTCAAAGTGACAATGTGTCAGTATGTCCAAACGGCTGCTGTCCGTGACATCACAGAGGTTATCTTTTTGCTTAATTATGTTGTTAAGTTTCTAGTTTGTATTTTTGCTGGGAGGAATGTTCTTAACCGAAGATAGTGATATTTCTACAAAATTATTCATATATACACTATAACGAGTTTCCATAGTTTCCTTGCCTTTCTATGGTTAAAGTGATACTCCTTGAATCTATCTAAAAATTGTCCCATTTCCTTTCTCCCAGAAAGTACTCACAATAGTTTGCAGTGACTGTCTAGTGTCATTACAGCAGGTTTTCATTAATATTTAGCCCACTAAATCATGGTAAATCCACATTTTTGGTCAAGAGTGACAGTTACAAGAATCATCCACTCATAGCCATCTTCCTGTTACCAAGTGGGTCAGCACTGGTCAGTGGGAGCTGCAAGAATTTTGTAACCATGGCCACCTGGTGGGTCACCAGAGTCCAGGCCACTTTAAATTTGACCTAGTTCTATTGGTGGGCCACCTATAGAAAATAGAGGGCTAATTACTCCTTAATTAATAGAGATGACTTGATAGTATGCTTGTGGTAGAAATCTGTTGTCATATACAAGGGTGTAATGGCATTAACTCTGGGAATTTAGTTGAGGCCATATTTTCTACATGGGATTCAAGGAGTATCACTTTAAGTAACGTGAAGTGAATCGAGTATACAACACACTA
This sequence comes from Alitta virens, assembly GCA_932294295.1. NCBI lineage: Eukaryota > Metazoa > Annelida > Polychaeta > Phyllodocida > Nereididae > Alitta > Alitta virens. Next base: position 24,004,712 of record OW028581.1, read on the forward strand.
CCATAAGATTTTTACAGTAGAATACAGTAACTGTACTCATTGCCACGATCCTGTACAAATAACAGTTGGGGTGAAAAAAATGGGAGATTAATGTGTACAATGATATTAATCTTGAGCTATTTGTCACAAGTGTACAACAAACAACTGTGAATGTGTAAATTCTGATCGAGGATTAGAATTGCATGGTAAGCTACTTGTGACATTAATTTATGGTTTAGTGCCAGAAAATTACAGAATTTTTTTACAGTGTACACCTGATACCTTACTCTTTTCTTTATGATAACTTGGATTATTGTTGTATTGTACATATATATATACATACTTAAATAGTAATTATACATTCCTCCAATGTATGCATGAAATAAATTTAGTATCAGTTTCCAAAGTATGCATAAAAAAGTGGTCATTATTAGGCCTAGTAATTAATTGTTCAACCACATTATGTAGGCCTGTAACGTACTAAAAACCATTAAATAACATGTTGTGCACTGATTTGTTGATATGCCAAGATCATATATGATGATGTCAACAATTAAATATCTGTTTAATTACAAACTAAAGCTATGTACGTATGCTATGTCAAAGCATTAATGCTTATCTAGTATGATATTACTTGTATATTTTGTAAGGTGAATAAAGACTTTGCAAATGTCTGGTGTTATTGATCTGACTGTGAAGAGAGAAAAAAATGTTTAGGGAGCAGGTAATTCAACCATTGTTAGTGCAAATGAACTGGGAGTAACGTCAAATCAATCACCATTATGAGTTCAAACGAAAATGACAACTCGGCACTGCTACTTTTCTCGCAATTGCAAGCATCTTAGTCATTCGCGCATAATTAAATCAATGTTTAGATGAGAAATAAAAATGTCTACATAAGTAATCCTCTTGAATTCGATTCAAGATGCAGTTTAGAATATGTATAAAAACACGTAAATAGTTCTATATAATTTGTACAGTGGTCATATAAGTCTGTGACATCAACACGATGTATGACCCGTCAATAATGTAGATCTTTTTTTTAACTTAAAATATTGCACAATACATAAGCTGGCTGCAGCCCATCAAGGCTTGATTGATGAGGCGAGAGAGAGTAGGAGTGCCCCATGGGTGGGGTCTTTAACTTACCTCAGCATAGACACCGAGTACAAGGGACCACCAATTTAACGTCTCATCTTAACGACATCCAGCTGGTATGTTGCTCATGAATGAACTCAGGACCTCACTATTTAAGAAATGTGACCAGCTGTCAAAAGAGAATTACCGCTAGGGGCGTTCACACTATCACGGATAAGACCTACGTATGACGACGTCCATGCGTGATTCACTTGCTGAGCATTTTACATATACGTGGAGAGGGCAAAATTTTTTAAAAAATTTTGGCGGACGTTCTACGAGTAAATTGTTTATACGTATGTAGCGACAAACATTAAAACATTAGGTATCAATATAGGCAAAAAGCTGAACTTTAACGAGTTATCTGTAAAACATCAGCCAGACAAATAAATGCACTTCAAAGGTTATGCAAATATATGGACCGTACTAGCAAAACTAAGAATATATGAATCTTTTATATCATCAAATTTTGTATATTGCACAGTTGTATATAATACTTTCACAGTAGAACAAGACAGGAAACTTGAGAAACTCATTAAAAGGGCAATACGCTTAGTATGCAATGACTATGAAAGTTTGTATAGGGATCTTTTAAGTAAAACAGGTAAAATAATGCTTTATGTTATTAGGAAAATCAATTTAGTGAATTTGTTTACAAGACCCTTCACAATTTGTCACCACCTGTTGAAAGTCAGTTTTTCATGCAGCAAATTACACAGTAGGCCTACAATATGAGAGACAAGTCAAAATTAGTAAAGCCACCATACAATACTATAAAATATGGCATGAAATCCATAGCATATCAAGGTGCTTCAGTATGGAATGATTTACCTGTTCAAATTAAGGCAGTCATGAATATGCAAACTTTAGACAATTGTTAAGACACAGTAACCACTGGAACAACTGTCATGTGGATCTTGTATTTTATGTATACAAAATAACCTTACCGTCAATTATCATTTCATTTGTAGATATTTATCATCTTGTTTTTGTTATTGTATTTGTCGGTTAAAAGCTACTGGTTTGTGTTCTTTGTTTTATTGTCACCAGTGACTGTAAATAAAGTTTTATCTTATCTTATCTTATCTTATCTTATCTTATCTTATCTTATCCATCAGAGGAGCGGGCGAGCATCTTACCCACCCAGCTGCCTGGGTGGTCTAGTGATATACCAATCTCATATACAGACATTGATGTAATACACCTACCAGCCTCTCACTGGCCAAAACTTATTTGTGTGTGAATGTAATGACAGGAGTCTAGGCAGAGGCCAAAATTCCCCAAAATTTATTCAAGCATCAGATTTTTCTAAACAAAACATCTATCTTTATAAATATATATGGCTAAGAACCTGAAACCCTGCAAGTCTCCCCTATAATCCACAGTGCTGAAGTGAGCCTGTTTTTTCTATGTCGCATGTGAAAAAAGCATTTCTGCTTGAAGTTGTAACATCATGTATTTGGATCTTCTTGCTATGAATGTTACCAGAGAATCCAAATTTGACAATGTGTGTGTTACAGCTGTCCCCACCTAGTTTTCAAACTGTGACTGTACAACCAAAATAATCAATTTCTCTTACAGTTTGGCGTATGGTATTAAATGTCTGACAATGAAATTACAGAATAATTAGATGCTCATGTGCTGAGTTTACCCAATTCTTGTTCTGACAAGCAGGCAATTCAGAAAATTGCCAGAACTAAAAATATATGAATGTATTTCTAAGAGAAGATTACGGTAAAGAATAGACGCAAATAATGTCCATAATTATGTCACTGTGTTTATAGGTGATAGCATGTAAAGCCACTTCTGCATATTCAAATTTTTATTACAACATCAAAACAACAGAATTATGGTTCGTCAACATGATGCGAAATACATGGACAATTATTTGTAGCCTACTCACCTCTAAAGAAAAGAAACAGAGATCACAAATAAACCTTGGCAAAATTATTAAATAGCAATCTAAAATTTTGTAACTGAGATTTTTCATATGTCCTTTAGGCGAATCTGATCCTTTGGGCGAGGGAGCCAAAGTTCCTATGACTCATAGAACGGATCGAGTGCGAATTATCGCTCAGTAGTTTTACTGCGGCGACCTCTATTGTTTTTTTGGTAACTCAAAAGTAGGTGTCATAAATTGTGGACCATGCAGACCATTCGTACCAATGCTAATACATGCAAATAAGGACTTGGAACAGCGTGATGACCATTGCAGTATGATTGCAACAATTTAACAAAAGTATTAGACCTAGAATAAATTTTAATACATGTAACGATTCAAGACTTCATTTCATTCCATAATTTATAATCACATGCAGTGGAACACTGGTTCTTTTTTCTTCCAAAATATTGAAAGAAGAATTAGTTATGGCTTAATATATATATAATGAATTATTATTATTACAAATCCAGAGGTAAATTATTAAGCCAACATAATTGACAGTAATAATAATTGAAGACTTCCGGTTTTAAATTGGCATGTTCATCATTATTTTCATCATTGCAGCAATCTCTCATGGGATGGAGAACTAAAAATAGCTGGCGAGTCGATTTTGGATATACTTTTGGATAATTTGATAGGTTCTATTTCGGCGTTTTTCCCTCAGGCACCTATTTTGGTTTTACTATTTGGATATTGGCATGCACTATTGTCAGTAGCACCTGTCCTCATGTTCACTACATTTGGATCGTTGGAAAGTCATCACAAAAAAACGTTCTATAAAGAAAAGCAAGAAAATTTAGACAGGCCATAATATGGACAAGAAAGTGACACAATACTTTTGCAGATAACTTGCTTCATTTATTTTTTTCCAGACACGAAAGCCAACAGCATAGTGGTGAATTTACTATTTGTCTCTTGAAAATGTAAAGCGCAGACGACATAAGTGTAGATGTGATGGGAATTTATTTGAAGTTAGAAGTACATTTACTCATTTAGCAGTTCACTTTTGATGGAACAAGGGTCATTCCACAGAAACGGTGCACTTTTGGCTTTTCAAGTGCAAACAATTTTCAATCTTTCAAAAATCCATTAAAATAATTTTCAGTCTTTCAAAAATCCATCAAAATAATTGTTCATACATTTCAGTGTTGTAACATGACAACAAAACATTTTCCATATTTTACCTTTGAATATATTTAATTTGGTTGGACATGTGACCTGTTATGTCAGCAATTATGGTAACAGGAAGGACAATAATAGGATAGACATTTAAGGAGACTTTATGCAATATCTGAAAGGAAATGCAGGCAATATCACAGAAGTTTCCATTCCATTTTGTAATAAAGGAATACTTTCAGAATTGCTTTGAAGCTATTTTCTGCGATAAATAGCTTCCTCATGAATTAAGTAACAGGAATGGCGTGCATAAAAGTGACCCCCTGCCAATACATACAATTTTCTTTAAATATAAAAAAATATTATTCGAAATGTGTAAGATAAACAGACATGCTGAAGTCGGTGCATAGACCTTACAAAATTTCAGTCTTTTATATCTAAAGGCATTTTAATACCATGGTAACTGGAGGGACATTGATTCTGTTTTACTATTTTCTTCACCAGTCGAAAATTCCATTTCTCCTGATTATATCTATGTGAATACTATAAACAATTTATAACTTAACTTCATTTTTTTAGGGTAAAGAGACCAAAATATCAGTTATGACATATTCCTGCAAAACGTTCTTGTGTGTATTTATATCTTTAACATTGGTCTGTCCATTCTCATACCACATTCATATCATTAAAACCGCATGTTATAATCACTGACCTATATACATATATGTATATAGGTCAGTGGTTATAATCCCATTTGAAAGTTGAGAGATTGGGGGGGGGGGGGGGGGTGCACCGTTTCTGTGGAATGATCCTTAAATAGAACTGGCGCGTTGTCGTCTGTCCCCATGGTCCACATGCAGTGTTTCAGATTCTTAGACATATAGTAAACTGAAATCAGTCATGAACATCTACTGACATTAATCATGTTAATTTTTAATGATGACGCGGTATCACTAGAGAACTTAAAGTTTCTTCAGCTACTGTCTGGGGGTTCTCCAGAATTTGAAAGTAATTTAACAGGCATTAAAGTAATATAAAATAATTTATTCGATTTCAATATAATACACCGATTGATCAAAAATACTATGCATCAAATCAGCTCCCAACACAATTAATTCTAATTAATATAATGTTTAGCCAAACTACATAATTTACATACATAATTTACAGCCATTGGAGAACAGTTATGTTAGACTGTGCAGGAGCTTCACGGAGAGACTGAAGCTGAACATGGCATAGTCATTTGACAGGCTGGAGACAGCTGGTCAGGAAGAGCTTTTTGTTGTCAGGGCAGCTAGTAACGCAGACAGGGCCCCACCAATGTCCACTCTACCCCTCTGACACTTGTCCAGTTCAGCTGACCACTGCCCCCTCCTGCTCCTCATAGTGCTTAGCCTTGCTCTTTCTATCTATTTATCTGTCTATCTGTCATCTATCTATCTATCTATCTATCTATCTGTCTTTCTATCTGTCTATCTATCTGTCTGTTTATCTGTCTATCTGTCTGTCTATCTATCTATCTCTCTATCCATCTCTATCTATCTATCTCTCTATCTATCTCTATCTATCTATCTCTCTATCCATCTGTCTTTCTATCTGTCTGTCTGTTTATCTATCTATCTATCCATCTCTATCTCTCTATCTCTCTATCTCTCTATCTATCTATCTATCTATCTATCTACCTACCTACCTATCTCTATCTCTCTATCTATCTATCTATCTATTTACCTATCTATCTATATCTATCTATCTAAATGAATATGAACGATAGGCCTGTGTTAAAGGATAGAGATGTCCGCTGGCATATGCACTGTCTACTATACAATTTTATTTAAAAAAAAAATCACAGCAAATAGGTCTTAAAATTATGTTGTGACAGTGATGAATTGTATTTGATTTGTTTATAACAATAAATACAGTAGTATTTCAAAAAATGTCTTACAATATCAGTCTTTTTCTAAACATGATACAATAAACTGTTGCCTTTCCTGAATGTCCACGCCATAGATGACCTACTTCCTTCGTGTCATGTGACCCTGACTGTTGCTATTTTTAACCAATTCGATTTACTTCCGGTGACTTTCATCACGTGATCCCAACTCATTTTGGGTCACATGATCAGCATATTTGCTCACGGCACGCTAGGTGACGTTGGAAGGGACTATTTTTTTGTGCGTGACAATATTTATTGGTTGGCGGTGTTATGAGGATGTCTGTTTGAGTGTGTTTGTCACCATTGCCTGCAATATCGAAGTTTACGTTGCTGTAATTGTAAATGGGAAACAATAAATAAAAGAGAAAGATATTAAGTCATATTTTGTATACTTTTATTGAAATATGGATCAATAAAGACAGAGTTATTGTAGTAGGCCTACAAATCAATTTGTGCAGTTTAAACTATGAAATATCTAAGTATCTAAGAGTAGACATATCGGTCTGCGTTAATGCTATTCATTGTAATAGATATGTAGGTAAATCATCTTTGACAACTACCACCATTTATAATAAGACTTAATAATAAACTATGTCACATCGACTCACTGTATTGATCAAATACATCTGTAGGTTACACAAGACATTATTAATAAACAAGGTTACAATGAATATTTTTTTTTTAGTAGACCAGACTTTAAATAAAATATATCTTATCTTATCTTATCTTATCTTATCTTATCTTATCTTGTCTCGTCTCGTCTCGTCTCGTCTCGTCTCGTCTCGTCTCGTCTCGTCTCGTCTCATCTCATCTCATCTCATCTTATCCTATCTTATCCTATCTTATCCTATCTTATCTTATCTTATCTTCTCTTATCTTATCTTATCTTATCTTACAACAGACTGCTGCCAGGAACAAGATTGTGACAATGTATTTTATCATGTAGATATCAATCACGTGCAGCAAAAAAAAAACGAGTGCTGGGTAGTTACAGTAAGGTGTTAAATTATATGGTGCGATGATGCATTTTGTTTGATAATAAACCATCCTTCCTTGCTGTAGGAAGATAAAATATTTACAAAGTGTCAAAGTGCTTTCACAATTTTTGGAGAGATAATTTTATTATATTGTGTACATGTAAGCCATACTTCTGTGCAAAATGTGTTGGTTACATACTACAGTAGGGTATGCAAGATTAATGTTTTGATCTTCTGTAAGGGGCAATTTCTGTGTGGTTACATATTTAATAAAGTGTCAGAAGTGTAAAATGTGTGATGCAATGACTCTGTCACTCATGCACCTGATGTTGTACAGTTTACATGTATATTTCTTCTTTCCCACTACTTCAAATGCATGTAATGTCTGGAGGAATATTGTCATATAGATTTAATGAACACATTTACTATTCTTTATGTCAATAAAAAAAAAATAGATAAATCAAATACAACTAATACCAAGTACACTGTTCTGCCTTGGTGTAAATTGTGTTAGTCACATGCATCAGTAGTTGGTAACATAAGGCATCCCATCTTGCTGCTGTAAGAAGCAAGTGCTGCTGCTGAAGCTGCTGCTGCTAATGTTGCTGCTGCAGAAGCATGGATGGAGTCTCATGAACATGTAGATGCATTGCTTGAACCACTGCAATCAACTTGATGGGACAACAGCTAGTCACGAGAAACACCAATCCTGGTTGACCTGGCTCCTACTCAGATTAAAGCATGTAGATAGCAGAGAAATGGGCTTGTTAGTCGCAATGTAGATGAAAAAACCTCACCTACACTTGTGGTAGGTCTGCCCTGAGTGTGTGAGTTTTTTTCTTACCTACATTTAATATTGAGTGGGTAATATTGAATGTAAAACATGGTGGTGGGCCTTCCAATTCACCATTACGTCTTCCTGAGCTAGTCTTATAAAGCTGACTAAGCTTCAGACCCAATAGTATTATTATATTACATAGCTAACTATATTGTTTGAGCTGTAGCAACCAAGCTATACCCATACCTCCATGTCTCTGGGTCTGAAGCTTAGTCAGCTAGTTGTAATTTTGTGTCAAGGTGAAACCGTGCATAAAACCCTTTCCTCCAGAGTGTTCAGACCACCTTACTATTTCGGCAGTACTCAGAATGTAATGAAATAGTGGTATATAATATGGATTGATCGTAATACTAATACTTTAAATTGCAGGGAGGAGTTTAAAGTCTTTAGTGATGTATACCTCAGCTTACCTTCATTACAATGTCATGTAGCGACCGTGACAAACCATAACAAATTCAAGTGCATTATTAATGATACAGCCATTTGCAACAGTAGTAACAATTGTATGTGCATAAAATAAGGTAAATGGGACACATTAATTATGAGTATTCAATTCCATCAGATTTATATGACATAGCAAATTATTTTGTAGGAGCTATAGGAACCAAGGTATACCATACCTCCAAGCATTGTTTTATCTGCACATTTTATCTTTGCACATACATTCATACATGCATACAGTCGATCAATAGCTCTTTTAGCTAATTTATGGTTATTTCATGTCAACTTTAAATAAAGATTATTCTATTCTATTCTATTATATTCTATTCTATTCTATTATATTCTATTACATGCCTCTATGTCCGTTTAATCAGTTTAATCTTTGTCCTGTTGTGCGTCTGACCTTTGTCTTTATCCCTTTGACCAGTCTTCACCTTTCAAGGTCCTTCCTCCTGGCTAGAAGGCATAAATGGGTGGACCCAGGGGTGCAGTTTATTGTTGACTGGTGCTACATTTATTAGGCGCAACTGGGCTCGTTTATTAGCTGTTGTTAGATCGTTTTATTAGCACTATTCGATGCCAGACTTGGTCGGAGGGAGGACCGGCCTTTGATGGATTGGAAATCAATATGGCGGCTGATGACGTCATAAGACAGACGGCCACCAGAGCGACAAATTCTGTCCGAATTGCCAGAAATCACGATGGCCGCTGGGGCTCTTTTCTCTTAGCCCTCCGATGCCATTAAAGCTGTTTTTTGTTGACTTCCCCAAAACGCCTTGACTGTTTTCCACCAATTCCTGGCGATAAGTCACAATGGCTCCATTGTCCATTGTTTCACTGTTCAATTGGGGCTGGTCATTGATAGCATGTAGTCATTATCACTGATCATAGTATAAACTACAGGGGACATCTGCCTTTTTTGGTGTAAAGAAGGAACTTTTACCCTCTAACTCTTCTCTAATGAAGAGATTACAGACTTTATTACTTTCATTTTAACAGTGCAATTGTAATATGTGTTATTTTTTTTCAAATTGTCCTGAGAGCACGCAAATAGATAATATATACCTGGTATATAAATGTGTAAGTTCGTGCCATATCATGAACTAGGCCTATATAACATAATATTAGGATAGTGTAATGCAAATTTGTCATGAAATTACAGTGCATTTAATTTGTCCAAAGATTTGACTCAGCTGAATGTTGATTGCATGAGATGTTAAATTGGTGGTGCCTGGATATTGAGGCAGGTAGGAAACCCCTTCCATGAGGTAGTGAGTAAGACGCCAAGGCCTGTCATCTGATCATTACTTCTGCCTCTGGTAGCTGGTCATATACTGATAAGCTTCAGACCACTAGCATTACTGCCATTTCACTAACTTCATACACAGAGCTTTTCATTGCCAACATTTCTCTCAAATCCAGGTTGATATACTTGTGCAAAACGGCATTAGCCAGCTCTTCTGCAGGTCCCCAAATCGATCCCAACCCAGGCACTCTTCAGGATGAGACGTTAAATTGCTGGTTACTTGTTCTTGGTTTCTATGCTGAGGCGAGTAAAAGACCCCATCTATGGGGTAAATGTGTAACATGGGTCGACTCCTCCTCTCTCCCACCTCATCAATCAATCCTCGATAGCAGCAAGAACTTTCCATATCTGTCTATCTATGATGTAGGCCTAATTGGTGAAGAGCACTTGGGTACCTCATGGAGGTCAATATGTTGATCCTGTCACTGAAGTAGAGCAAGATTATGACATCTTACGTATCGATAGCCAATGAAATTAGTTAAAATTAGGTGTATATCAATCCAATTCAATGAAACAATGTTAACCTGTGTGTACGCAGTAATACAATTGCAGGAAGACATTGAGCTGTGATTGCTCAGAGTGACATGATGGAATTCACGCATAATAAACTCAAAAAATTAATTCACATGCATTTAAACATTCAGTATCATTTAAGTCCTATTTTTATTTTCACCGTTCAATTGTCATTTCCATCATCATACATTAGCATCCAAATATTTTTACTATGATCTGCATCTATCTGCATTCTAGTTTAAAATTTTCCATTTGTAGTTTAATGTTCACCCTAATTAAATGGCTCTAGATTTCTAAATAAAAAATAAAATACGATGTCTATTATACCACTTTTATTGATAGATAGATATTGGAAGTTTATTGACAGATAGATATGGGAAATGCAGCCCTCTAAGGCAAGTTCTTGCCATTATCGAGGGTTGATTGATGAGGAGAGAGAGAGGAGTCCACCTATGTTACACATTTACCCCATGGGTGGGATCTTTTACTGGCCTCAGCATAGAAACTGAGTACAAGGGACCCCCAATTTAACGTCTCATCCGAACGGCATCCAGCTGGGATGATGCTAACAAAAGGTGCCCAGGACTGGGATTGAAACCCGGGTCCTTCAAAGGAGTAAGCGAGCGTCTTACCACTAGACCACCCAGCTACCCTTTATAAAATTTAAGAGTGGCTAAAATTATGCAATATTATTTTTCTAGACAGACTTGAAAGGGGCTATAATTTGTCATACATGAATTCTATTGACAGAAAAAGTTGCAGAGGGCCTGGCATAACTTTTGATGGAAGGGAAAATAATGTAATTCAGGGCACCAGGCCCCAATTTGAATTGCCTGGTGAATTCATTTCAAACGGAGATAGCAGAAGATTGTCACTTCGTGGTTTAGGGAATTCTCTTTTATAGACAGTGCTGTTTCCTTTATAACGTTTATACAGCTCGTGAGCACATATTAAGTCAATATAAGCCTATGGCGTGAAGTACTGTTGACGGCAATAAAATGCCCAGTTAGAAGGTTGTAATGTACAGGCAAATATGTAGTCTGTTTTAGTACCACAGAAAAAAACTTATAATTAAAAGTAATATATGAGGCATAAGATTAAGGAACAATATGTGGTGTAGATTGGAGACTTTAAATGTCAATATTTCCTCAAAATCAAAAGGAAATGACCTACTTTGTTGAATCAGAAGGTGATACTAAATTTAATCATCAAATATGTACATGCCTTCTACATCATCATGCCTACATGTCACCTTGAGGCTCAGGTGACATAATTCACAATTTACACATTTGAAGTTTAAAAAAAAGAAGAAAAAAGTGTGTTGTTGTTTAGTGATGTTTTGCAATTCTTAATGTTACCATGTCAACTAAAGCCAACTACTCCCGCATTTTAACTCCCATCTGGAGTGCCAGTAGGTAGGTGTACATAAAAATCTAATTAAGGAAGAAACACAAAGTTCACAAATTTAGAGGAGGTAATTTTTCTCATTTCTTTCTCTTTTTGATATTTTGCTTTGATGGAACTACTTAGGCTTAGAGTAGTTTCCCTGTAGTTGGTTCCTGCATGGTTTTCAGACTCGAAATGAGGAGTTTTCGTGATAGCCAGATCCCTGCATCTCTATTGCATATGTATTAAGTTCCGGCCTTCTTTCCAGATAAGCTATTTACTGGACAGCTGCCATTCAACTTTATTCCCTGACTGACCTCTGTAATTGCAATAAACTTGCAGCAGTGCAATATAGTTAAACAAATAAGGGAATGTACTATTTATAGGCTACCTCACTAATATTAGGAGTTTAAGACCAACTCACAATTATATGTTCGGAGACCTTTTGAATTTCCACAAATGTTTTTAACATTGAATCTAGACCAACAGAGGGCGCCAAATCAGACAAATACATTTAAATTGATTTTACATCATCCATTAGAACGAAATGACGTCACTAAATAGATGACTTCATTAAACACAAACAATGTTAAGTTAGTGTTAACATTTAGACGACCATCTCAACATAACACTGGTTAAGTCTGAGACATTTTTGCACCAAGGCCATCAAACCACATGGTGCAAATTGTACTGGTTTTAATGGCGAGGTGGTCTTGATAGTGATGTGAAATTCACAGCTCACAATTATCCACTAATCAAGGGTTAGTCTTATTGTAGATCATTTAGGTTAATTGTGTAATCAATGATCATGTTGTTTACATGCCAATTCCATGCACTATATATTGCAGAATTACAATAATTACACATTTATCCCACCGCACCAATGGCCACCATGTCACTTGCATAGTTACTCCTTGAATTTTAAGCATTTAATAGATGAATAAATAGAAAAGAAATATGAATAAAACTTTATTTCTAATGACAGGTTTGTCGTGAAGGCTACTTGTCAATATATACCTACAAATAAATAAATAAATGAATAAACAGATAAATCACAGATGACTAACATGTCACTGACAGAAGAACATGAGCACTAGCAGCAATGGTGTGAAAACCGTGCGTCAAATCGCCCGACTACGACGCTACCGACATTGGGGACGACGCGCAGGACGCGACGACAAACCGGAAGTTGTGAACGTGACCAAGTTGCAGATGATGTGGACTCCGAAGTGAGTGGTGGATGCCCTTGTAAGGCCAATGAGGGGCCCTTCCACTCCACTGCCCCCCCCCCCCCCTTTGTACTTTGTAGTATTCCCCGTTGCCTTGGTGACCCGTCAATTGCAACATTCCTCCTCCCAGATTGGAGACTACTACATGTGACATTGGTCAACTGCGCATGCGCTCTTTGCTTCTATACTTGTATTGCAACTGATTGACACTGGCTGACGAACTCGGTTATGATAATATTACCTATCCTTAGATGTAGATTGCAATATGGACATCCTTCTTCTTCTCTATATTTTAATACCCCAACTGGTCTATGCATTGACCAGCTATCACACTGGCCAGCTCTGCTAATAGTATAGCATGTCCAATGTCCTAGGTTAGCTGCAACTCAGCTGATCAAATTGACATACATCAAACCTTGTAATCTCATCATTACTTCTGCCTCTGGTTAGCATGTCGTAAACGCCTACTAAGCTTCAGGCCAGTAGCAATAGAATACAATATAAATAAGAATAAAATATAATACAATACAATACAACACAACACAACACAATACAATACAATACAATACAAAACAACACAATTCAACACAATACAATACAATACAACACAACACAATACAATGCAATACAACACAATACAATACAACACAAGACAACACAACACAACACAATACAACACAACACAATACAATACAATACACCACAACACAATACAATGCAATTCAATACAATTGTTGCTACCGTAATACAAAAGAAGCACTGTAATAATTTACTAATAAACAGCATAAAATGGCAAAATGACGAAGGAGCAAATCATACAGCTTATGCACACATTAGTGGGTAGAGGGCAGCACGCGTAATAGGCATCCCATAATGTCTCTATCTTTCCTTTTGACTGAATGGCCATCCCAATGAGGTCGTAGGAGCATAGCACTAGTAACTCCCCACAGTCACATTGAACTCAGCACAGACAACAGGTCAGGGAAAAATCGGTTTCTCCTGAAATACTGGACAAGAAATCATATCCCTGGCCTTGCAACAGGCCCCTAAGTTAAAGTACACCATTTTTCATGATGTCAACAAAATCTTCAATGTCATTTAGTGGTTCCTCTTATTTGTGTGGGGTACTTTTGCAGCTAGCTCCCCAAATAAGTTGGATGTTATTTGATTTGTTAAATTTAGTTAATTATAATAATAATAATGCTTCTGCCTCATCTTGGCCAATAGTATTCCATCTCTTTGAATCCTCTTATATCATACAATATAAATTTGAGGGCTCATTAAGCCTTCCTCATTCGCTTCACTATTTGATATAGTATTAATTGATATTTTGGTCGAGTAAGAGTTTTGTGTCAAGTTAAATAAATATTCTATCTAGTATATGGACTGATTTATGCTGGTAAGGATACACTGCATGGACTAGTTATTGCGGGGGCAAAATATACTCCAGCCATGGTCTTCTCATATCACCTAACCTCACCTCATCTCATCAATAAATCTTATTCTTATTCTCATCTCATCTCATCTCATCTCATCAATAAATCTTATTCTTATTCTTATCTCATTTCATCAATAAATCGTATTCTTATTCTCATATTATCTAATATTATCTCATATTATCTCATCTCATATTATCTCATCTCATCTCATCATTACCTGTGCTTCTAGCAGCTGGTCATATAAGTGGACTAAGCTATCCTAAATGGTCCTGATTGGGTAAAAATTGGGTTAACATGTTGGCCTCATTTGAGAGGTGACTTCAATTAAGAGGTGGTCTTAGGGCGAGGTTTCGACTGTTTTTCAAAAGCATTTTTTCCTCTTTTTTTTTTGTCAGAGTTATGCGCATATAATTATCTGATTTTCTAAGATTGCTGACTTCAGAATCTTGCAATAGTTTCCTACATTAGAAAAGAAAATCAAGCGCTTGAGTCTGTTGAGACCGGAAGTGCATTGAATGATGGGAATATAGATCACGTGGTCTGGTGTGATAATGTCAGCTGGTCGCATTGCGCACATGTCTCCTTCCGCTTCCGAAAAAAAGTTCCCTTCTTAGAGACTTTTTGAAACTTCCTTGAGCTCTACAAAGTCCTAAATTTATTTTCTCTTGATTTCTAACTTGAGTCTTAAATGTTCAGTTTGCGTTGTGTAAAGGCAGAACTTGAGGTTTAAACTAGCTTTGATAATTAGCATTGTAAAATGACTTCATTGGCTTCGATTTTATCTGCATATATGGCAGTAAGAATAAATATTGATTCTCTTTGCCTTAAAAACTATTTGTTCGTATTGGTGACGTTATCATATGCTAAATATGTAGATTGGCTCCAAAATTGTATCTATATATAGTCTTAATTAGGAGGTGACCGTGAGAAAGAGAGTTATTGTTATATTGCATATTGACTTCTTTTATTTTGAGTTATTAATTCAGTCTGGGATTTCACGTTTAAATTAAGTGCTACCTCAGTGGAATTTCTTCTCACTTAATTGATTATTAATTAATTATGAATTTTACAAACATATAAAAAATAAGAAATGACTCCGGTATGATATTTAAATCTAAATAAGGAAATAGGTATCTTACACTGAATTTATTGCTATAGGCCTATATTAATTTAGATAAGCAGGTCTTTTAAGAATGGCTATTGTGTATTTAATCTTTTGACATCTCCAAGTAAGTGAAAACTAATTCTTACTACGAGAGCCTTAAATGGGCGAAGTTTGCATAAATACCCTTAAAATACAAGCTGTAAAGGGCTGCAGAGAGCTACAGTGTAAAGGCCGGGAGGGGACTGGCAGTGTAAATGGCCATGCGCCTGAGGCACCAGCTAAATGCCAAGAAAATCTAGAAGTTGTCAGGCTGACACGCATCTAGACTTCCTGGAAAATATGACTTCAGCAAGAATACCAAGCCAAGTGTAGGAACTGCCAAAAGGTACATGAGAGAAACACAATATAAAGAAAAGAAAAAGAGAGGGGGGGGGGGGGGGTTGTCGGTAAGGAGTACATTGCAACTGGTATCATACTATCGCTATATCAGCTGGGCTCACCTAGACTGAAGTTCACTGAACTAGACAGAACTGGATCACTATTAAAGCATCCTACCTGTCATTAAACCAAACGATTTAGCTATCAAGATCTTCTAAAAGATTTACAAAAAATTCTCCATAATGCAATATACCAAAAGTGGTATTCTAATTACATTTCCTATGTAGCTTCTATCTCGAAATTAAGAATTGAATTAAGTTGTTACTGGTGATCTTCAGTTAAGCTATAATTTATCTTCAGCTAGGTATGGCTAGCTTTGGCTTGTTGTGGCCTCGGATAGTTGTTAATAGCTCTGGATAGTTATAGTTGAACGTTTTTAATGAGTTGTACTGTAAACCGAATAGTGGATTTTCACGGAAGGTTCATTGTATTTCCACCAGGTGGCTAAAACAGAACACTGTAATTCTATTGGCTAAAAAAGTTCCCGCTCTTGGCTGTGATTGACTGTAGCAAAGTGCATCCTAGCAGCAGTATTTTTAGTGCATTTTAATTTATATTAATTTTGACACTTTATCATAAGTTGATGTTTGTTATTTTTCTGAGAAAGTTATATTTATGGAATCAGTTAGTTATTACCAACTGTGTCTGAAAAGCAAAATGAGTAATAAGAGGAGAGAAAAGACTTTTGTCCTGCTGAATTCAGGGCTGTTCAGTGAAAAGACTCTATTGGCATATCACAAAATAAAGTATTTTACCTGTTGGCTACTTGGCATTATGTTAGAAACCAAACACTATGTTCTTGGTAAAGGCTGTATATTTGATGGAAATCTACCTCGCTTTAAGACCACTTCATTATTAAGACCGCCTCACTATTATTAAGCCCACGAAATAGACCATATACACAAACCAACTCAAAATTGATTAGTCCATTTTAAAAGACTGATAATTTGTGTACTTCTACGTGGTCTTCATGGTGAGGTTTTCTGTAGGATATTGGGTTGTGTTTCGTTAATCTAAAGAATATTCCACCAGAAGTTCATGTTAAATTTAAATGTTCTTTTTAAATCTGTTAAAGAGCCTTTTAAATTGTGTACTCTTTCATCTATTTATAGGAATGCGAGTGCAGAGAGGGCTTGGCAACTTGTGACAGCTTCAGATATGCAGCAAATTTATATATGATTGACAGGTGCGAAGGAAATATTACACAGCTTTAGAAAATGGAATATTTAAATACTAGAACATACACTAGGTAGTGAAATTGTTGGTGTAAAAAGTGATGTTATAAATTCGGTAGCAGCTGTCTTTTGTGCACACACGGAATGGGATAGTGATTGGCCAGTTGTAGCAAACATGTCGGTGTTATGCAAGGCGCTCCAGAAGTGTCATGCAGCAGTCTTGCTCAGCTGTCTCCCAGAGCAGTCTCACTGGGTCTCAGCGAGTCGTGGACGTCGCGAGATGGCGAGTGTCGTTCGTTGAACCCCATGAGAGACGCTCAGTCCGACGCTGCCGACTGCCGTGTCCCCATAAGAATCGATCGAAACGGCGCAGCCCGCCCTCACCTGCACACCACCAGCGCCCCTGGTGCCAGCCGCCAAAACTAGAGTCTCTCAGTCACTCGTCTGCTCTTTGGGAGAACACTCTCTGTCTGTCAACTATACCTCTGTCGTTTGTTGGAGCTTTAGCCTTCTGCCGGAAAAAAGTCTACTAACACCACTCGTGTGTGTTATCACATTGGAATCCTACCATTATTCTGCATTACGTGTCGTCTACATTTTTCCAAACAACGTCACGACGTCCGTCTAACGTGATATACCAGCGTCGTGTCGCCGTGACCTTGCGTCATTGGAAGGCTGCAGTTTCTGTAACGTTGACCTCCTGCGAAGAGCCGTCACTGCTTTAGCAGCTTCGAAGTTGCTTTTTACCTCTGAGGCATACGTTCTGGTTTCATCGATACCATGCGTCAGTCTGGCACAACTCAAGAAACAGGTGAGTGGGTCTATATTTGTTGAAGACGTTCTAACCACGAACTACTAGCTCATCTTGTAACGCTGTGACTAATCAGGCAAACTCACACCAAAATCAGAGTCAATGTACAAATGATGTATGTTGTTCCTGCCTTTCTATTTTTATTTTAAACACATTCACAGTAGCCTGGTTTTTGAACTGCAATCATAAAACATCTGTCCATGGTTTCTCTTCACTATGATTAGTGTCATCCATATAGTACAATTTATATATAGCGTTACTATTTGTAATATTGGTCTTATTTTGCCAAAACATGCCTTCTAATCATGCGAATTTTTTTTAATAATAAGTGCATCGTCATCAGTGACTTTATGTTATTTTTAAGTGCTTTCAAGAATCGATTTTGATATGCACTCGGTAATTCGAAGGTAATGAAGAACATTATATTCAATCTGGTGCGGTTGGGCTTATGCTATAAGCCTGACTGACTGATTGACTGACTGACTGACTGACTGACTGACTGATCGACTGATTGACTGATTGACTGACTAATCAGTGAAGTGACTATTTAATAATTATCCCTGTGGCACTAACCTATCAGATAAAGAATAATGGAATTGTGTTTTATGAATCCATACATAAAAATAGTGTTATATGGACCCATAGATAATAATAATGATAGAGGAGACGCCCAAGTTATTGAAGGTTCATGCACAGCAAAACCTATATATAGTAGTAAGAGCTATTTTAGGCCCTTGGATACATTGCAGAATGCAGCAGCTATCTCTGATCACAACTCTTCAACATCAAAACAGTCTTTGAAAAGACAGAATCTTTTGACACAAAAGAAATCGATCCAGCGATATACTCTCATTGGTGTGTGAATAATTTGTTTATTCTACCAAACATATATATTATATAGTCTTCTATAGACTGTGTCATATATTGCCAAATGTATAATGCAGCTGGGTGGTCTAGTGGTTAAGGCATACAGCAGCTCCAATGGAGGTCTAAGATTCGATTCCCAGTCCAAGAACTTCTCATTTAATGTCGCTATTTTTTTTTTGGCGGAAGTTATTCACATGAGACATTAGATTGGGCGGCGACTTGTATTCAGTGTCTGTGCTGAGGCGAGTTCATAATAGCTGCTGCAAGGTGCCTATTTATTCCAAATGTCAAAATAATTAAAACTTAGTGGACTCCTATAGACTCATCAGTAGTTACGGCTCTCTTTTATGAAGGAGTAATATGTCTCATATAGTAAAGTATACCTCGGTGCATTAAATAATGGATGTTCACATTTATGTACACGTTTCTTAATCAATTATTTAAAATTAATTTGAGATTTTCAATCTAGTTTCTACAGAGCACATGAAAAGAGAATTAGTTTCGACAGGCAGCATGAAAGTAGAATTGGTTTCTACAGGGAGCATGCAGGTAGAATTAGTTTCTGCAGGCAGCATGAAAGTAGAATTGGTTTCTACAGGGAGCATGCAAGTAGAATTAATGTCTGCTGGGTGCATGCGAGTAGAATTTGTAGCCACCCTCATTAGGCTGGGTATTACGCCGGCGCTAATTTGCCCTCTGTGCGGAAGGTCTAGGGTATCAATGCCATAAAAATAGCTGTGCTTAGTATCCATGGCAATAGATTTTTGAGAAGAGGCACAATGATCAGCTTATAACAATGACAATTGGAAGGGGATTCCCCAGCGTCCTGAGACGTTGTGACATGCAACGCAACCCCCATCAACGTTAATATGGCCATAGAAGGGGGTGATGAAAAAAGAGGCGGCGTCAACGTTGCTGAAGCTGCTGCCAGAAAGCATCCCTGCATCATCCCCGCTTCAGTATCACCAGAAAGATGGATGCAAATTAATCTTGCATTCAACATTCTCTTTAAGGTGTTCACAATGTCCCTAGCTTGTCTCTAGGTGTCAGCTTAAGATTTGTGCGAAAATCTTCACTCTGATTCACATTGAATTCTACGGTGCTTTTAATATCACAAGCTGCTTTATCTGCACAGAATATGATGAATATCTGAAGAAGCAATTAAATTTCGATGTAATAACTAATGCCGCTCTATTCTATACCCACATTCATAGCAAAGTATTATAAACTAAAATGTGTAATTTGCATCTGTATTTAGCCTGTAGTGGTATCTTACGATAAACACAACCCAAAATTAAGACCATCTAGATGTTAAGATCACTTTGATGGCTCCTTAGAATACGATTATCAAGGGAACATTTCAGAAAACATCAATAGTAACACCATGCACTACATTTTACAAGGTACTTTGAAGGCATGCACTGAAAATAGTTTTGACTATGAGCTTATAACTATAGCTATTTGACTGTCTAGAATATTACTAACCCCCTTGATGTTGTTGACTAACAAGTTAGTCTTATTATGTCTGTAACTGGTTAGTTAATGTCTAGTGAAGTGACCCATCTCTCACTAAGATGTTAATTATTATGACTAATGGTATACATGACAACGGTAAAGGCAGACTAACATGTGAGATAAAACTGACTAATTTGTTAGTCAAAAACATCATTATAGTGCTACTTAATAATTCTACTGTATTTTATAAGTAAAATGCAGTGATAGTTTTAACTACCATCTTGAGGGCAGGTAAAATATCTTGGGTTCAACGGCTGTTTTAATTTTAAATCAGCACTTTCACATGGGCCAAAACTGATTGCTTGGACTTAAGGGAATGTTTACACTTGCTACATTAATCTTTCATAGCTTGCCTAATGTATTTAGAGGAGCCCTAAACATCTGTTTCAACACAAGCATGTGGCTGCATGTTGATGGCCAGGCAGCAAATAGGCCAGTCAGTCAGTCAGTCATTCATTCATGCATTCATTCATTCATGCATTCATTCATTCATTCATTCAGTCAGTCAGTCAGTCAGCACGTCAGTCAGTCAGTCAGTCAGTTAGTCAGTCATCTATTCTGTCAATTCTTCAGTCAGCCAGTCAGTCCGTCATCTAAAGATCTTGAAAGAGGGGATTGTCAAAGGCACACTAATCTGCCCAGTGATATGCTAACCCAGCTCGCCTGAAAGGCTCTATTCACTCCTCAGCAGTATTAGCTGCCTATAAGGACTGCCCCGCGTCTATAAATGCATATAAGGGACTGTTTGCCAACTGCCTATCACATGGTTACTGTTGCAATCCACATAGGCTGTTAGATTGTTTCTGTTGGTTTAGTTGATGTAAAAGATATTGACATTTATATTGAGAGGATTAATGGGGATTTTAAGGCCGAGGTGGGGATATCTTGTATGTATATGTTCCTTGGCACCCTTGTAACAAAACTTAACTATGATATCCTTCACTACTGCCTTTTTTTCTTATGATTTAAGATCTGCTTTTGATAGTTAACACAATTAAATATGTACAAAATGGCATATCAAATTTTTTCAATGAGATCACCCTTAAATTAGGGTAACTTATCAAGCAATGTTTTATATGGTGGGACCCAGCTTTAAGACCACCTCACTGTTAAGACCACCCTATCATACTCTTACTATTATATTATACCTCTCTATTAAGACCAACTCCTCATTTAGACCAGAAAAACGTGCAGAAGAGGTTATCTTAATGGCGTGGTTCCACTGTAAATATACATATATTATTTTTTAAATGCCTTTCCTCATTTATTTTAGTTTTTGGGATTCTAGTGTTGTGGATACACTGACATATCAACCTCTTGAAAACACCCTTTTGTCCTATAGTATCTGCGTGACGGATTTTTTGGCCAATAGAATTACAATGAATCGAGTGATTACAGTTGTAGATCATTTAGTTGCTGTGATAGAATGGAGTTGAAAGATTTGAATTACATCCCTGTTATCATAATTGCTTCCAGGAAAATTTGTAGCAGCAGCAGCAGTAGCAGTAGCTGCAGTAGCAGTAGCTGCAGTAGCAGCAGTAGCACCAGCACCAGCCTCATATGATAAACTTAGTGACATTTGATAAACTGTAGTAAATCACCTGTCGACTTAAATCTGCCTATCTGCCCCTGCTATTCATCATTATCACACTGTCGTCTTAGAATTCAGGAAGAAAAAGGTTTAGTGTTGAAGCCTGAGACAAAAAAGAAAGCTGCCTTTTATAGATTGTTGAGCTTTATGTGTCTGGGGCTAGGTAAACTCGTTTTCACCTTGTTGTGAGGCAGTACACTAAGGGACTGGGTTAATTTAATGGACATAATTACTTGTTCTAGGGTTTTAGCAGATCGGAATCAAAATATGTTCACTTCCCAAAATAGTGCAGCTACAAGACCATCCAATATCACAATCACCTCGATTTTGATATATATTTGCTTAGACTTGAACATGTGATCATAAAAAGTATGATCATTTTGAGCACCTGGATATTGAAGCCTCTTTAATTTCTAACTTCTGTGGGCTGAATAGTGGGACTCCACTGCATGATGTAACACTTGTTGATAATACTCCTATCGCAAAATCCATTACTTAAAAATTAACACTGTGTGTCGTCACCTCACAGCCCAGCGACCTAATTACGTCCATGGTTTGCTTGTTTACTCATCTAAAGTAAATTAATCAATTCTAGTCTATAGGCTGGCTTATGGTATTAAAGGCCTAACAATGAAATTACAGAATAATTAGATGTTAATGTGCTGAGTTTATGCAATTCTTGTTCTGACAAGCAGGCAATGCAGAAAAATTGCATAAAACTAAAACAATATGAATCCATTTCTCTTGTATTTTTAGGAGAAGATTTCTTAAGTCTAAACTAGATAAACTAGCCAAGATTGTCCATAATTAGTTGGCTGGGCTGTTAGCATGGATACGTTGCATGTGAACAGTTACTGTGTATTACGAAGAAGGACTGTGAGCATGGCCCGCAAATATATGTATTTTGAACATACAATGTATGTGAGTATGGACTGTGAACGAGAACTGCAAATTTATAATGTTATGTGAACAAGAATTGTGACTGTAAAATAGACTGTGAACATGGACTGCAATATAAACAAACATTGTGAATATTGACTGTTCATATGGACTGTAATGTCACATGATATTGCGATTATGAGGACTGGTACATTAAATATTGCTTCAGTGTGAGTAGTATGGAATACTTCTGGTTAGTGATAATTGACAAGTTCGTTCGTATATCTGAGATAGCACAGTTTAGCCCTGTGGCCACAAATGAGGCTAATTTTAGCGCGAGAGTTACATCCATCATCAATCTGCAGCCAAAGTTGCTTCTGCGCATGCGTGGAACCATGCAAATTAAGCGATGGTCACTTTGTTGCAACCGACAAAGGTCTGCAGAATAATGGCTGACATTGGGAACATTTACTAACATAGAATCGATGGGAGTGCTCAGATTGAGTGATTCCAGTGATTACTGATTCGGGTGATTGATAAGAGTGAAAAAGTCAATGCAACATTCAATGCTGGGGCCTAATGTCAAGGTGGATTGCATGTGATCCAGGGCTTGTTTCATTTGATTGAATTGCACAAGTCATAGAAGAAAGGGAATGTGTAGCTCAAGGCTTTGGCAGGTTTAGTGGATGGATGGAGTAGCTCTCATTAGAGCAGAGGACACACACCAGATGGTAGAGCCAACAATATGAGACACTCATACAGTCACACTACTGATGCTATGAATAAGACATATAACCTCCTGGCACCAATGCTGTGAACAGTGCATAAAATTGAGATATATATCTGGACATTTAGCTGTAGTCATTGAAGTAAGATATTTTCAGAATCCAAAAATACACAAGTAATTTTCGTTTAACCTTTGCATGAATCAGGGTAGTTTTAACCAGTTGTAACCTATGTGGTATATACCAATATCTTGATGAACAGATATGTCTATTGTATACCAGTCAGTCAACTAGTGTATGATGTTACTTTATTATAAACTATTTTGGTAAATATATACCATACATTCACCCTAATTTGTAATTCACAAGTTTATACCATGATATTCTGCTACACTGCCTTCCTAACCAGTATGCAAAATAATATCCCGCAGGGAGCAGCAATTTCAAAGGGAGCAATCCTTGAGTTTTACAAGAGCATTAGAAAACAGAAATCCAAGGCCTTCTCTGTTGTTTCTGCTCTCTTCTGATTGGTTGGCCTCATTATTACATGATGTAAGATCTTGAAATTGTAAATTAATGGCCTTATTGAATGAGAAAAGCATTATGATGTTTCAGTCTTTACCAGGCCATTAAGCCGCCCGCGATACATTCAACATTATCCATTCTGCTGGAATGAATCTTCGGATTTTCCATCTCACATCATAAACACCTTTGTGGCAAGACTTAGTTCATGTTCTTCCTGTTCTCGTATACTCCCCAGGCAGTTGAGAAAGGCTCATGCTTGAACAGGCCTGCAAAGGATGTAATCGTGAAGTCGGTTGAGCCTTCCTGGAGCAGTGAAACAGACTTTAAACCAAAGCATTTATTAATTAATTAATTTGTAAATTGACGGGTGCCTAGAATTCAGCGTTTATGCGGAGGCGAGTCGAAGACACCACACATGAGGTCAATATATCATGGCCAGACTCCCTACCTAACTCGCTTCCTAACATAACAGTGAGACAAGAACTTGCTTCTCAGGCTTCATAATCCGCAATCTTCATACTACAATTTTCTTAATCACAGAATGTGGATACTTTCATGCACAATGTATCCACAGGATGCATCTGAAAGCTGAAATCTCCAACTGCTTATCCACATTTTTTACAGTTTCTAAGGAAAAACAACTCTTCCTTTTGATACCCTGGGAGTTCAAATAATTATGCCAGTGCGTTTTGAATAGGAAACGTGTGAAAAAAACTAGCTTATTAATTGTGGGACAGATGGAATTTTAACAGTGGTGTAGCCATTGTAACGTGACAATGTTGTCTGGAAAGTAAACAAGCAAGCAAGCCAGCAAACACAAACATGCAAATAAAAAGATACAAAAATAAATGGTTAAGGTATTCACCAGCAGGTCTTCTTGCAGTCCTGGGTTCGATTCCCAATCTGGTCAAAACTTAGAAACATGGGCTTTCCTTTTTTGGATATTATTTGAAATTTTTTTTCAAACAGTTTGTTGCTATGCTGAGACAAATAATACCATATTAAATACAGAAAGAGTAAATATTACAACATGTTTACACCAACAACCCTTCTGAACAACAGTGATCATTCTCTTCATTATATCTGCCATTGGTAGCCATTCAAGTTATACCTATTCAGAGGAATATTTACACATTTACGCCATTGGTTGGTTCTTTACTTGCCTCAGTGTCAGGTGTCTATGCTGAGGCAAGTATAATACCCCACCCATGTTATAACTGTGTGACATGGGTAGACTCCTCCTCTCTCACCTCATCAATCAACCCTCGTGAGCGGCAAGGACTAGCCTTATATATCTATCTATCTATCTATCTATCTATCTATATATATATCTATATATCTATCTATCTATCTATTATAATAACATTACACAAAAGCGTGCATGCAAGCAAGCATACAAGCATACAAGTAAGCAAGAGAGCAAGCAAGCAGGAAAACAAGCAAACAGGCCTACAGCCTGCAGGCAAGCAAGCAATGTATCAGCCAGGCAAACACCTGCCTCAGCAGCTTCATCCATATCGTTAGAGATGATGCAGTAACTTCTGGAAGATAGGCGAATGATAAATGACCGAGCGATATTGGGGAATCTTGGACTGGGGTCTAAATGAGAAGGGTGTTCTGAGTTTGATAGACTGGTCAGCCCTGACTCTGCAGTGGGGTGGAGGGGAAGGGTGGAGATTTAACCCTATTGCGCTGTGCCTTTAATGGATTTCAGATGCCTGCAATTTGGTACATTGTCCAGCTAGAAGCTTAGGTATCTTGCCGCAGGATGACCATACAAATTGAATCATTATAACTGGGATATATTTCGACCTATCTCCAGACAAAGGATACTGCACTATTGACTCGTTATATGTCATAATGATGTTTTTAAATGGTGTAGCAAGTGCCCTATAGCCTTAGTATTTTTAAATTTTACAGCCAAACCAAAAATTTGGAAACCTTATACAGATTCCTACTGTAGCAGAAATAATTTAGCTTAAGGTGGGATTGGATTCTATAAGCATGATAAGACCATCTCATGTGTACACCAATAGCTGTCAATGTATTTATGGTTTTAGTTCTCTAAACGTCAAAAGTGTCTGAATAATATTTGGCGTGACTCTGTTTATAGGTCTGTGTTATGTGAAAAGTTGACGTCCGAAATTGAGTATCTGATTTATTTACTTGAACTATCCCATTTGATAAAATGGAAATTCACACATCTTGCTGAATGAGCACTATCAGCTGTCAACATCCAGTGCGGCTCCCCCAATCAGCCATTCTTGGTTGGCATGCTTCCTACATGCTTAATTGCACGAAGCCTAGACATTCGTGTTGCCAATGCACATCTTGCCCATTTCACATTATTCCTTCATGATTTACTGCTCTTTTGTGTGAGTTGTATTCCAAGAATTCAGCATGATACCAGCCGATGGATGGGAATACCATAAATTAGGAAGATAGAATTAAGGAATAACAAACTTGATGATTGTATACCTTAAGGTTGGCTGGTGGTACAAATAAGATGTATGTGAAACAAGGATGTGTATTGTTTCCTATGTGTATGGGAGTTCATTTATACTGCATATGGAGCTAATTTCCTGGAAATGTACAAAATACGATATAATTACTTCTAGTTGGTTGATGATTAGTCTGAAAGGATAATTCTTGGATTTCCAGTAGAATGGAAAATGGTATGCTTGATGAATTATGGTAAGTTATGTTGCTTCTTATATTTCATATATATATAGGGCTTATAGGAGATTGACACTCCTGGTGTTGTGATTTAGAGGGGTGCAGTTCAAAGGCCAGTTATGTTTGCAAGTCACAAAGACGTGGGGTGAGGCCCTACCGCCTGTGTCCTATTCTATCAATATACAAGAAGGCCAGGCCAGTATGATTAGCTGGCAAGATTGGGTATCAAGATTTACGCGCGGTTGTTAGGCCTCTGTCCCCCATGACCCTTCTAACTGATAGGCCGGCCTAAGACGCTGGCTGCGTTCAGGCAGCGTTGTGCTGCTGCGGAGGGGTGCCCTGCTTTTCTTCCTGCACCCATGAAAGAGCCAGAAGCAGCAGCAGCAGCATCTGATGCAGTAGCTGGCGATCAGGTGTGCCTAGCATCTTCCAATTTGGCAGCCACAGTCAGCGTCGCACAAATCTGCATGGGCCAGAACAGCACTGACCCCAGTCCTGCCTTCCTTTCAAGCAATGACTCTATACTGTTCCTTCACTGTTGCTTCCCGCATTGTAGCCCCTGACCTACTGTAGAACAGCTGTAATTTTATACTTCTTTTTAGTTCCTTTTAACTACATATTTCATCTTATCTTATAATATATCATAATACTTAGTGATGTGCTTCCAAATTGTACGTGACAAGGTCCAATTTTAGATATCATGTTATGAAAGACGTCTTTGTTACTGTTGACTGTTTAATTATATTTGATCTAATATCATATGCTGGAGATGTGACTATAAGTTGTAACTTGCTTATCAGGTGGGCTCCGAGGTGTGATTAATTTGCCTTTGAGAGCTATGCCAGACTAAGAAGAGGTTGTCTAAAGACGTATTTGGTTGTGTAGACAGTTTCACATGGCGTCTTCTTCCTTCTATTGTTGTTACCTCAGGCATGAGGGAGAGGGATTGTGCAATGTAAATGGAGCAAATCAGAGCAGTATTTCTTGGCCCTTCCGTTGGGGGCGTCCTTCAGGGAGTTCGCTAGCTCCTTTATCATGGAGCAGCCTTTGCTCAGCGCATGCGCACTATTGACAGCCTGATAAAACGCGGACATGAGACAATCGCGGAACGAGCGGCATTGACAGCCTTGATGAGATCGTTAGTCTTGGTGCCTCAGCCATGGTCATAACGTCCTCTCCAGCCTTGCTGAATTGGTGCCGAAATGACTAGTGAATACAGACTGACAGGCAAGTGGTTGCCTAGAACACGCTGGTCAACCTGCTCTGCTCCATGCAGTAGGCAGCTAGGTCATTACAGATAGCCAACTGACCACCGACTACAGCAAGTGAACTAGGAATCTTCATGTTAGTAATTGCCTGACTGATCACAATGTAGTAATTGGCTATTTATACATATATTAGATATAATGGCAACAAAATGAACTTAATGACAAGAAAAAAGCCTTTATTTATAATGATGGATACAGCACAAGTCGTAATCAATATATATTTTATGTATTAGCACAATGCAGTAAATGTTTTTCACCTTCTTTACCAACCTATGTGATTGATCATTGACCACCAATACGGGGCATTACTGGACTGCTAAGCAAGGCATCAGTGACTTAGAGTGGGTGTGACGTCACCTCCGATAGATCACGACACACCGGAAGCGGAAGGAGGACACGAGGACGTTGAGACGCTTGCCACGTGCTGACCACGTGTGCAGGGAAATGGCGCGATTGGAAGTGTCGTATGGGTTTACTGGGGAAGCTGCCGAGTCCCCAGGGAAAACTAAGACAACAAGGGTGCGTGGGTGGTGCAAATGGAAACTTCAACCAAACTTTAACGCTTCTCAAGTTTCTGCTTCAGCCTGTTGATTGTGGCTCAGAGTTTCAAATTAGGACGAATTAATTTCAGCTTCCCATCTCAGTGTTGATGTCGTGGTCTCATTTAAGTAATACATTGAACCAACGAAATTAATCTAACATCGGCACCACTTCATTTTATGTTTATAAGGTGGTATTCATGAAACGCTTGATTCTCAATGGTTTAATAGATGTCTCCAGGGTCATAATAACTGCCGTTTAATAATGCTCCCAGTTAGATTTAAGTACTGTGTAAATATCTTTTAGGCTGTGTTCATTTTGCCCGCCACTCTAACCACTGCAAGCTTCTGCTACTCATTGCATCAATGATACCTTTTAATGGATTTATTTAAATATAAATTTCTTAATAAATTCAAACCTCTGTCTATACTCTGATACGTGTATTGCACGTAGGCATTTTTCGTTCTTTCTGCAATTCTTTCTGATTCCTCTGGTATCACCAATGCACCAGTTTCTAGTGGTTAAAAGCAAACAGTGAGAATTGGATGTGAACACTGCCTAGAAGATCACTATTAGCTTCACTGACTTTGCTGCTAGTGGGGCATGATGGATGGTCCAGGTTCCCCCGAAGAACCCTTTGTGGGACTTGTTCCCCCTGGCCACCCCTTGAGATCCACCAATTGGGATTAACAGTGATATTATTCACCGATAAACGGTGTCAATTTCCAAGTGGGCTGATTGCCCAGCCAGGCTGGGGAAAACAAAGAAACCCACCACCTCTACAATAGTCCACATTAGGTTGGATTGGATCGCCCAGTTCTACACCCAGCCAGCCCTATGGCACAGTCTTTATGGTCTCAGTGCTCCTGGGTCTGAAGCAGCCAGCTTGATATGACCGGCTGCCAGAGGCAGACGTAATGATGAGATTATAAGGCTTGGTCTCCTTGTTACTCATTTACCCCATAGATGGGGTCTTCTATTTGCCGTAGCATAGACACTGAGTACGAGGCACCTCCAATTTACCATCTCATGTGATCGATACTTCTGAGGAAAAAAACTCGGTAAAAATATGAAGTGAATATGACATTACACTATTCAAATTGTGTAAACACTAGAGTGTATGAGTGGCGGCATATATATTACTAAGCAAGTAGTATATTCTTCTACAAGTCTTTTAAAAAACGGAATTTCCTCGATCTACTTTCAGTGGGGCATTTAAGACTGGTATTACCGTCCAGCTATAATGTTTTCGGTGAGAACATCACACCTTCTTGCTGATTGGAAACATATTTATTCTGGGAATTCCATTTCATAAAAACACCAGACGTAGACAGGGTGTTTAATGGAGACTGGAAAATACAGTGATAAAACAGACTGCCAAACACTGTGCATCAGGTACAACACATGTGTCCATTATACAATAATTAGATTGTAAACCTGCCGTGTGCATATTAACAATATGTACTATGTTTGTGATCTAAATGTGGTTTTCATAGTTATGCAGTGGTGCATTTGAGGGATCCTGCTATCCAGCTAGCATGTAGTCTGCCTGGTACAATTTGCCATCAAATTTCATTTTAAATGAGACATGGGAGATAACCAACCACTCGTGTATTAGAAATTGACTTGAATTTGAAAAGACACAGGTATGGGGGATGTAGAGTCGGATTGTGGGAAGCATTTGACACGAAGTAAACATTTGGCCTGACTATATTTGGCAGCAGCCACTCACTGCCAAGTTGGATAAAGTCATTTATGTGCAATTTGGTTGCAAGGCCACAGAGATTGGGTTTGCTGCGGAGGACTCATTCCTTCTATGCAGATAACCCCATAAGGAGGCAACCGGAAGTCTCCGCAGCTGTCACTTCCTGTCCACAGAGGTCAACAAGGTCATGGGGCCGACGAGGGCAATATTTTGCGCATGCGCTACGGGCCATTCGTCTTGAATATGGCCGATTACAAGTGGTTACCAATCAAAATTCATTGATTCTTTTTGGGTGTGGTTCCTATCTACCCAGCTGCTCTAGCAGGACCCACCCTTGGTTTCTGAAGCATATGCTAGACTCTCAAGGGTTATTAGATACCCTGAAATAAACACAAAGGACGTGTGAATTGCATGGTCAATGCATTTAGTTATCCTAGAACTCAAGAGCCTCTTCTTACAATGAATTTGTAATATGTTACTGCATAATATCGGTAGCCCCCTAGGGTACTTTTCTGTTTGTCAACATAGATTGGATATGATTGTCAATATGCAGTGGAACATTTATTTTAGGCCACCTCACTAATAAGACTCGAAATTAAAAACCACTGGGATGTGAACTAAATTCTGTCGTTGCCATTGCAATTTGCTGTAAGAAAGACAATTTAAAGACTTCTTGTTCAGTCAAATCAGCCGACTTTTAGAGTTTTAGACAATACTAACTTCTTAGAACTGTTTAGACATTTATGTCCTTTTAGACATTTGCCTGTGGCTAAACTTGTAGAATGACTTACTCAGCGTAGCCTGTTTTGACTAAAGGGTTAATTAGAATCAGCCTTAATCAGTGTCATAGATTTCATTAGTTAGTAAAAGAGTCAAAATTTTCTTAATCAAAAGCATTTCTGTACATGACATTGGCTTAGGTTAACTGCATGTAAGTTGTTAAGCTGACGAACTTGTAGTCAAAATATCTATGGCGTTCATCATACTAGACACAGTTGAAATTTCTAAGAGCTTATTTAGTCAAAATATTTTCAATACAGTATATTTGTACCAAGGGTGGTCCAAGTGACGAGAATCTACTATTCTGTGTGTAGTGTGTGAAGGCATTTCTGTTGGTGTCAGTGCACACTAAGCTCTCAGAAAGCCCTTCTGTTAGTCTCATATATTTGGTGGCATCTTAAACTGAATTACACAGTATTCCTTGTAACATTTAACTCTCTTACAGTCCCCTAACTCAGTTTGGATCATTTCACGTGAATGAACACTAAATGGTCCATTTCTCCTGGGACATTGAGTGACCACTGGCTCTCTACAACTGCTCAGACTGACCGCTGACCAGTGACCAGCTGCAGCTTAGTGCCAGCCATTAACAAAATACAGCGCTGTAATGGTATTGTAGCTTAAACTGAAGTACTGGTGGGACACCAGAGTTAGCAGTGTACTTTAGCATGCTATGTTAGCACAAATGACCATGATAAAATGGATGTGGTCGGTGTCCATTGTTATATTTTACAATGAACAAAAAGAAATTATCCATGTCCCACCCTTTTAAATACAACGGGGGTTAGCAAACGATCAAAATAATATCTTTATTCACAGTACATAAAAAACTGTACAATATTAAAAACAATAAAAATAGTAAGACCAGTAAAATAAAATGATAAACAAAACCATCCCCATTTTTGGTCGAATTATGTATTCCAGTAATGGTTTTCATCTAGTTTGAAAGTTGGTAAAAATAACCATTTTAGCCTCATGTACTGAAACCCATGCAGTGTGACCGAAGCTGAGTTATTATATGAGGCAAGCTGCGAAAATATGAGAACCTAAAGATGAAATAAGGTTTGAAGCCTCTACCATGCTACTTCGACATCAAAATGAGTGTCTTTTTTGGCCTGATACAACGTAATCACCAAATTAACGTCCCTTTGAACCAATCTCCTTTGAAATTCTCCACACTTTAGATATTTAGATCGATAGATAGATAGATGTGGAAAGTGCAGCCCTCTAAGGCAAGTTATTGTCGCTATCGAGGGTTGATTGATGAGTTGAGAGAGAGATGAGGGTCTACCATGTTACACATTTACCCCATGGGTGGGATCTTTTACTTGCCTTAGCATAGACGCCGAATACAAGGGGATGCCAATTTAACATCTCATCCGAACGACATCCAGCTGGGATGATGCTCATGAAAGGTTGCCCGGGCCTGGGATTGAACCCGGGACCTGCAGAGGAGCAGGCGAGCGTCTTACCACTAGACCACCCAGCTGATGGTGTTTCGATTCTAACCCAGTATCAGGCAATGATGTCAAACTTCCTTAACCATGAAACCACCTTTACAGTATAACTCACGTGTTATGATCTTATGTTCAGTAGTTTAAAAGTTAGAATGAGTTAGCCTCTTCACTTATAAACACCTTGCAACTGAATCGAACGATCTCTGTAATGATGGCAACTGGTAGCTATAAGTAAAGTACACAGTCACTAATTTACAAATTAAGATCTTGGAAAAGCAGTTACATTAGGCCGAAAATCGTGCCATACCTACCCAGTGCCTGCTATGTAACTGGAGACATCTATAGCCACAGACAGTTGTTCTTGACTCTGCATGATTATATATGTATTAGTTATATCCCGAATAAGAGGGAGTTAACTAACATTTTTGTTGGTTATACTCCATTGGGCATATTTACTCATTTGTTTAATTGTTTGTTTGTTTGTTTTACTGCCTTTATTACGCAAGACAAGTTCAGTTTGCACTCAGGAGGGAGTTAACTAACATTTGCGTTGGTTATATCCGGTAAAAGAACAATAGAAAAGGTCACGTGGTGGAGTATAGATATACTTATTTTGACGTTCTTTTGGAGTAGTACTGTATATAATGGCTTTAGGCACAGAATCTGCCCATGCATATGAGGAGTCTTGGAAATTGTAGAAGTAATGCTGTGAAGTTGCATAGCATGAGAGTTAGTGTCTGTGTTGTTTGTCTTGAGGAAAAGATGCATGTATATGTTTATGGAGAGCATGGGAGCAATCAAATACAATATTTGCACAGGGGTTCTGCAAGGGGCATCCTTGCTTCCATCTCTATTTCACAATGTTATGCAATCAACTTAAACAATCATGGAAGTCACATGGCACGACACGGCTGGCTTCAGGACGAGGCATAACAATGGTAGGACAAGAGAAAGCAAATGGCGAGGGATTGTCTGTGCGTCTGTTTGCACAATGCTAGCAGGGATGACATTCCTTCTTTGCAACCCCATACCCCCCTTAGACTGCTACTGCGGGCGCTAGAGGTCGTTGACAGTGCTCTTCATCCCTCTCCTCATTGGTCCTTGTTGTAGCCCGGATGTTAGGTGTTTGCTTGACAACCAGGCAGCGTGTTGAGAAGAACGTCGCGTTGTCAATGTAAACAAAGCGCGATGTTGCATACCGGAAATGCTCTCCTGAACTGGAGGCGGGCAACGCCGCCACACACAGCACGTGATCACGTAATGGCCGCTCTACTTAGACGGCCATTTTTCTCCCATAATGCCATTGTCAGTGAATGTACAATGTGGTCCAACAGCCCTCGGGCATTCTGCTCTGTGGCTAAAGACCACGATGAATTTTATGGCAAGAATATAGCAGCCCACTTCTTTTTGACCTCCTTGCCTGTTTTCTTGCAGCTTTCCATCAGAAAAGTGCTTTGATGTCATGGAACCTATCAAGTTGGTGGAAACTAGCCCCCTTACAGATGTAGGCTATCTCTGTTAAAGAACCCATATTGACCTTGTATTCTGACAAGGGCAGCATGTGTAAATGCACCTTTTTTTACATAGTACCCATTTAATCAAGGAATTAAACACAGTCTCACTATAATAACAGGGCCACAGTCTCTAGAATTTCCAGAAGGTTGTGAATTGTCTAACAGAGGAGTCTTAAGGAATTGAACGAAACACCAACCATACATTATCTACCATGCATAGTTTATCCCCTTGCCACTTGGACCAGCATTAAAGCTAACAAGGTACTCAGTGTCTACACTGAAACGAGTAAAATATCCAGCCCAATGGGTAAATGTGTAACTAAAACATGGAGAGGACTCCAAGCCTTATCGTCTCATGCCAAGGTTCAGACCCAGAAGTATTGAGACACTGCAGGGGGGGGGGGGGGTCTTAAGGTCGAGGTTTTGTTGTAGGCCTATATAAAGGTCAGCTATATCCGGACAGTTTGGTGGCATTTCCATGGCATATTGCCATAGTCTTTGGCATTGCATAGTATATATTGTCTATGGCATATTTGGCACTTGCAGAAGTTGCCATGGTCGGTCTTGTCTGCCTGTATGTGTCTCACTCTAATGAATTGAGCCTAGTAACCCTTACTCTAGTTTCCACCATTCCTAGAATCATGCTAGCAGTTTCCAAGAAATTAGGGGCATGCTAAGATTAATTATGACAGATAACTGATTGTTGACCTCAACTCCGGTGGCGGGGACAATAGAGGTCATGTGACAGGGACTCATTTCTCCGGCGGAAGGACACGCTGATGTTTGGCTCCATATTGCCCAGGGACTATATGCATGAGGTTTGCATGTTGTCTTGTTTCTCAGGGCTCTGTATTCCTACATGAATGTGATTTTGCATGTAGTTCGTCTCAGATGTTGTTAGTTGTTATTCGGATTTCTTTGCAGATTTCATGTCTAGTTGACGATGTACCGTGTAATATTATCATGCATTATGTGTAACCTTTACGATATCTTGATACCAAGTAAGTTGAGCTCAGATGTCACGATATAATCAAATCAACATTCACGGAATGTGTTTCATTTTCCAAATTTTGCACCTCCCTGCAGCACGCCTCGGTCTTCTGCAATGTTTAAGTGTTTGGTTGTTACTGCCAGATGAATGTTGGATATCTAGGAGCAATAAAAGTATGTAAACATGATTGAATGCTTTTCTTGGGCATGATTAATAGATATAAGGTTGCCTGCCATGAGGTAATACTAATGATTTAGGTAAGTGTTATGTGGCCATTGTGTCATGAAATGCAGGAAGCGAATATATCATCTTCTTACATTTCCTGTTTTTTTTTATAAATGTGACAACTGCTTGACACTTAAACTGCTTTGTGACAAATGTGTCTATTAATTACGACTGGGGATTAATCAGTTTACCTAATGATGGCGAAAGCAATAACTTACAGATCTTAGCTATTTGTTTTGCCATAAAGGAGCAAGAGAAATTGCTGAGCTTGTAGTTTTGGAGTTTTATGAGGTAAAATTCTGTATGGACAAAATTGGTTCAAAATAGAATTAGTTTGCTTTAAACATTAGCTAAAGTGGGAATGACGCAAGGAGTAATACTGTTACCAGCCATATACTGAAAGTACTTGATAAAAGATGCATGTCTCTTGTAGACCAAAGTGTTTAGCTTTGGATTGCTGAAAAACAGTGTGATCCCATCAGAGGGTTGCATGGCTACTTCTGAGTGAAAAGCTGAGAAAGTGGATGATGACCTGCAACAAAATAGTGTAAAGGAATGCACCAGGTTTCGGAGAAGTACATGTAAACAAAAAACAATATGGTGAAGAAAAGATATGAATACAGACAGAAAGTAATTGGTTGGTTGATTGATTAAGATGATATCCTGTTCTTATTTAAATCGTGGGTTCGTGCGGACTTCACAATCATGTTATGTGGCAAGACTTGTCAAGGATGCCTTTAATGCCTTAATCTAAACCCAGCCTCAAAATCAATCGAATTGAATTAAAATAAATTATCGATTACATTAAACAGAACGAAATATCAATGAGGATTTTAAACATAAAGAAAACCACATGCACTGTACATGTAATTACAGTCGGAAGCCAAAGTACAAAACCACTATCACTGAGGTGGTGTGCAAAGGTTTTCCTGCCAGCCAATCCCTTGGGATAGACTGTGAGGTGTCTGGCAGTGGTCTGGTATTTTCTTCTTTCTTGATTGCACTTTCTCCAAGTAATTACACTTGAGAACTAATATATCATTCCTGGTCGTGTTTCTTCTAGTGGCGATGTTTTCGCAATCATCACCAGCCAATCTCTTGGGCTAGATTATTTCCGTTACTTCCAGTTACCAACAATTAAAATGTGCTAAGTTTTACATAATCCCACGTTATGTACCTTAAGCATGACTATACTGTTGAAAATAATTCTGTTTATTTATAGGACACATTGGCTTTATTATAGTGCTAAGTTTGGAACAAAATGAATCATAACTGAAATACATAATTACGTGTTTGTAATCCTATTCTTCTGTTGGCCTAATTGATAATCCTAAATACATAATTATGTAATCCTGTTGGCCTAATTGATAATAACTAATCATTGGTCGATGCACATACTTATGTCTGTTAACAGCTTTTTATATAGCATTTTACTGACTTGTTGCCAATGCACGTTTTTATTTAACAACACAGGCTTTTATGGTGAGCTGAGATATGTCAAGTAAAAAGTCCTCACAATGCGCATGACACATAATTTACGTCATAATTTCTTTCTCCTTTTTTTTCCCCTTCATATTTTTCCAAAGGATGTTGATACTGTAATGGACATGCTTGGGCCAACTTATGTCTTAACAGATATATTTTAAGGCAACATGCGATGTGTCAGTGTGAAAAACCACTCAGGGAACAGCTTTCTGGGCTTTCTGGGGTGGGTAAAAACCACCTCACTGTAAAGACAATTTAAAGAAAATACATTTAAACTTAGGACCTGTTCACTGTCAGTCAATTTTGCTAAAAGCAGACCTTAACAGCAGAATTTCACTGTAGTTTTTTCAAGCAGTGCAGTATTCGACTGATGGTGACTAAGGCTTGATAGTGTACTTTAAATTCTGCCTTTTCTTTGTAAAGTGGAGAAAGATCTTGTATGTAATTTGCAATTAAGATGAGGCACCCTAAAAGCCCTTTGTTTTTTCTTGATGCTTTGGTAAAGAATTCTTTCTCCTTTATGCTCTGATTGCTTCGTTTGTAGACAAAGCCAAATCGCGTGATTGGCCTAACTTTGCAAACAGTGGTTTAAGAACACAAAAGATGACATTCAACAGGGAGCTAGTTAAGGATAGTTCCAACTGTGTTTCTTGCTGCTAAGATTTAATGGATTATTTCCTCTCCTAGAAGGAATTAATCACCCTTGTTTTCAAGAAGCTTAATTGACAGTGCCATGCGAAATGTGTCTCATTGTTTCAACAGGGTTGGTAATTTCTTTAGTGTGCATTGCTTCAAGGCAAGGCAGAATGTGCCGGCTGGTAGTGATGCATTGCTTTTTCTGACACTGTGACAGTTTCAACAACTTTCAATGGATGTTTGCAACACAAACGAAATAAAATGCTTTCTTGATTAGGGGCTTTGTTGCCCTGCCTTAACTTATCACACCCAACTGTTTTGAAACAACCAGAGAGACAAATTGAGAAAAACGATCCAGCTACCACTGGGGCTGTTAATTCCGATGCTGTTAAATGCCACACTGGTTCCGTTTTAGTGCTGCTGAATGTAAGCTGAACGTACCGTTGAATCTAAATAAACCTCTACATGGCATTTTACGGAAGAGAGGGGCACTGACCAACTTCTGAGAAGGTCATGGGTTCATAAAACTGAATTATATGAGTATTGCCCTATAAATAGTATAATGTTGGTGCCCATTTGTGCTAGCTTTATAGATTGTAACTTCTGGATAAGATTTGCTTGTGTTTGAACAAGTACAGAATCAGTATCCAAATTTAGATAAAGTATTTTTGACTCATTTAATCACAAACTGGGCGGCATCGCAAACGAGTATTGAGTTTTATTAGAATTTATCATTATTTTCCTTTAATAGTAAGGCACTTTGCAGTTAAAACTCTTGACTTTTTACGAGCAGTAGCCTGAATGGAGGGGTGTAAATGCAGTCTATAACAGGCAGAATGTCCCATGAGGCAGAGAAAAGGACAGCCAAGCAGCAATTGAGAAACAGCGGGAGTCCTATAGCATTGGCCAGTGACTATAAGGAGTTTGCAGTGGCCTTGCTCTCAGTAATGGACTGCTGATATTTTCTCATAAAGCAGGCTTGGAGCAAGGCAGTCCCTGTTTCTCATTGTTGTAACAACGCTGCCAATAGTCGGTCTCTATTTCATGACCATAGAATTCCCTAAGAGCCTTCACTTGTGTCCATTTTCAAAGGAAAGTTATTGTTAGTTTAATGTTTGCAATATCAGAATGAAGCGATGAATGCATTTAATTTAGATAACACATGCAGGGAAGTCTCAGTGTGTGACCATATCCGCAAATCTTGCAATTATTTTCAAGGGATCACATACAGCCGTGGCACTTTAAAACACTTTAATTTTGGTCTAGTGTTTTGCTTTACGGCACTTTTTATTGAATTAGTTTCTTTAGGGATCATATCTACTGTCCTGAAAACCCATTTGATCTACAATTATGCAAATATATAAAACCAGTTACGGATGGTTGGTCAAAGGGAAGAGCCTTGTTTACCACATGTTTTGTTGGAGTTGAGTGACAAGCCACAAGGTTCTGGATGAGTTTGTCCCTTGTGACCTAAAAACAGGCAGCAAAGTTGTCCATTTTTAAACTCATTCAAGGTCTTCCTCTAAGGTATATTACATGTAGTTCCTTGAGCCTAGCATCAATAGACCTGAAGTGATCATGTCTATAAGTGTGGCTGACAGACGGATAGACAGACAGCTAGACAAAAGGGAGGGACAAACTGACCAACATGCCATCGCAATACCCTAGTTCATATACATAAAAACTATGATGCAAGATTAAAAATGCACCGTAGTTACCATCCATAGCAAGTGTCCGAGAACTTATGGCCACGGCTGTAGGCATACTGGTGCATTGACACACTCCAGAAACAACATTTATTAACACAAGCATGATATTGTGGTAAAGTCAAGATTATCATTGCACGATTTTGATATTTTGGTATAGTCTAGATTATTATCATACAATTTTGATATTCTGATAAAGTCTAGATTATCATCACAGGATTTTGATATTTTGGTAAAGTCAAGATTATTATTATACAATCTTGATATTTTGATAAAGTCTAGATTATTATTATACAAACTTGATATTTTGATAAAGTCTAGATTATCATCACATGATTTTGATATTTTGGTAAAGTCAAGATTATTATTATACAATCTTGATATTTTGATAAAGTCTAGATTATCATCACAGGATTTTGATATTTTGGTAAAGTCAAGATTATTATTATACAATTTTAATATTTTGATAAAGTCTAGATTATCATCTGTTTGTATGAAAGAGCTGTATATGCTATTGGCAGTACTGAGGGTAAGTGTTCAGTTCATTGCCAGAATATTCAGCATAACATACCTATAGGTCACATTTGTGTATTGTGAGATGCACTGTGTGAACCAGTATTGTATTGTTATTGGCAGAGATATATTAGAAAAAGACTGCATTGATCGGAAAGTGAGTCCCTGCTCATGTTATTGGCACAATGACAATATTCATAAACAATTTCCCCATAGAGCAAGAGACTATACCCAGCGTTGGTCGATGCAGTCCTGTTTTTTCTTATTTCTTCTTTTTTAACGATTGGACTGGGGTCTATTCCCTTCTGGTCTTTAAGTGGATATGATAGCCAAGTTGTCCCAGCTGTGTTCTACAGAGCCACAACCATCCAACTCCTTGCTCATCACGCGATGGCTGCTGCTGCTGCTGCTGCTGCTGCTGCTGAGAAGGAAACTACAAAAAAAGATCTTAGAATGGAATACTCTTGGGTTGTGTTTGTCCTTTTGTTTTATGGTTACCTACAAGTAACAATATGTCAATGGTGTGAATCAAAAGCACATCTACATTTATAGGCACCAACATTGATCAGTCAAACCTTCTGTGTGTACATTAAAATAACCATGAAATAAATGTGTTTTTAAGAACAAATAGCATGCATGGGATACCTTCTACATGGCCAAATGTGCCACGTGCGTTTTCCATGAGAAGGACAAATGCATGGAAAACGCATGGTTTTAGCTAATTATAATGAGGCAAAAACCATGCGTTTATCCAAACCCATGGAAAACGCACGTGGCACATTTGGCCATGTAGTGATGATATTTTTTGCTGATTACCACTGTAATTGAGGCCCAGCTTATGTACAGGTATTCCTTATAATGAAACACTGATTACTGCAAGACTGTCATTACTGAAATCAAAACTACAGTGAGCCCATAATCAGCAATCTCTGATTCAGTTAGGTATTTTCCTTTGGTCATTCCGGCCTACACAGATGACATGCCAGGGGAATGTATTTTTGCAGCCGAATTGACTTGATACGCATGTGACATCGAAACGTCATATCGAGCATGTCAGATTTGGTTGCCAGGGCAACCGTCTTGCAAGAGGTCACGTGCAGATGGTGATCACGTGAACAAAAATTAGTTCAGCTGATTGGTCAGAGCAAGTCGTGACGTCACAGTTGCTTTGACAGGTTCTTTGATGTGTGCAGAGGCCTGGATATGGGATGGCAGTTGAATGTGAAAAATGATGCATTTGTGGAAAAAATATAAAAAGGTAGAATTGAGAAAAGTAGGTACCCCGTTTTTGTACAACTTTTTTTTACGACATCAAAAGCTGACAGACAGGAAGACTGGCATGTTGGCATGTGATCTTTGAAATGGCTAAAGACCTTTTTTTTCCATATTCTGCTCACGTCGATGTGGTATACTGGTGCATTCTGAAAGTGCCGTTTCTCACAGTTGTGGTTTGCAGTTGTTTCCTATGTGACCTTTTTAATGGCGTAAACCCCACGTCTCATGTAGCCAAGCAAGCAGAATGAAGGCCATGCAGCTGTCGTTATATTTTTTTCATGGGATTATATGCACACGTGGTTTCACAGCCTTCCTACCTACCTGAATCTATTTTATACTGAAAAATAACAAGTGCACACATTTTTTACTAATCTTGATATGCTGTTATTTTTCCAGAATCATAATTTTCAGGCAGTGAATTGGCAATTTCAACTTCTGCTTTTTAGATTTTTAAAAATGTATCACTGAATGACCTAATCATCGCCGATAAAACCTAATTACTAAATTTCAATGATTTGAAAAGCTCATAGTCGACACAGATGTGTTCATACTGTCCAGGCAATATTAATTCAACCTGTTGCAAAAAACCGCGGAAAATGACAGCACAGGCTTTGTCTCATGTGCCCTTTGCGTACTTGGGAGTTCAGATACAGACATTTTATATTCAAGATGTATTTAGAGTATAATTTACTCTTGTATAATATTTCAACTGTGAGCAAGCTGTGTGAAACAATTCCACTCAAACGAATGCAATGTTGTATTGGCCTGCTGTACAATTCTCAATTTTCAATACCGTGGAATTTTGCCATTAAGATCACTTTCGGTGCAAATTTAACTTGTCTTGATGGCAAGGTAGTCTCTTTAGAAAGGTAATATACAATGGCAAAAAAAAAAAAACAGTGGGTCAGAAAATCGCTGTTCTTGACAGTTAGGTGCTTGGTCTTAACAGTGAGATGGTCTTAGTAGGGTGGCCTTAACAGTGAGGTGGTTAGTGTCCATGTTTGAAATCAGTTTCATAAAATTAAGTTTAAACACCATTGCATTCAGATGTCTTTATCACGCTAGTACTGGTACCGCATCTCATACAATGTAGTGAGACTGGTCGCTAGCAATTCTTACATGGGTTATGAATGGCTGAGTCTAAGCCATGCTATGATTGGTCATTGTGTCGTGCTCTCTGGTAGGTTGCTTTGGACACGCCCCCAATGAATTAGCCAATCAAACACCAGAAAAGAATCAGCCAATCAGAAAACAGTCAGGATCCTGACACAAAGTCACGTGGTAATGGCGGCCTATGCACTCGTGCGGAGAAGGGGCCCAACTTATTATCGCGCCTGCTTTTTGAATGTAACTCTCATCACATCCACTAGGGACTTGGAAAGCGCCACCTACAGGAAGTAACATTCACACGTGACCAAGGACAGTTTTTCTGTGTCAGAATCTTCTAGCATCTTGTCTGACGTGGCTGCTGGTGGCGTTCCGTGTGTCATTGAGGTGTTTTGCATTCTCTGCAGGTGCTATGATCTGTTTGGGCTCATGAACTCCGATGAATAAGTTATAGGTACATTGTGCACTGCAAGGAGATGTGACCCCCTTTGAAGTAGGGCATATTTACTGAGTTTGGCGCCAGAGTAGGGTATCATGTGTAGATCTAAGCTTTAATACTTGTTAAGGAAATCAGATGAAGTAAATCCTTCAGAAGCTCGCCTTAAGACTACCTCACTCACCAGGCTGTCTTAAATGATGACCAAAATATGTTGGAAGTAAGGAACTATATCGTATAGAATATTAAATAATTTCACTAACAATGGCACCTTGTAGTACGCCTATATGTCAACCTGACCTGCGTATTGGTTAGAATTAATGAGAAACTTCAGATGTAGTTATCTTAATATTTGTACAGATCAATATCCATCCAAGTATTTACTGAGTTGCTTATTGTATTGTTGTTGTCATCGACACCTGTTTACCAGATGGGAGAAGTTAAAAAATAAAGGTCTGGCATTTACAATGAATGATACAGTAGCATGTCATTATGTATAAATATATTGTACCTGAGCTCAATTTTTCAAATCCTGTTCCACAAATCAAACAGCTAAGTCTTTAGTGTGAGAATCCGTAAGCAGCTTTTTTCGTGCCTTTCTCTATTTTTTTCTCTAAAGCACCCAAACGCGTTTTTCTGTGGCCCTTACAGTGAGTGGCTTTCATTTAATGTGTGCCATATTCTGGTCATGACAAAATCAATGACATATTGTCGTTGGTCTGACAGAAATCTAGGCATTCGGAAACACCTTGAAAAACAGGCATCAACAACAGCAGCAGCAGCAGCAGCAGCAGACCTATTTTTCATCTAAATTTTTTGTCATCACCCATATTTTTTCATCTACCTATTTTGTCCTAATTTTACCTTGAGCTCTAAAAATGACTTCCACCTGTCTTATGCTTGGCAATGCTTTATTTGGCAATGTATTACTTGGCAATGTTATTTCCTGTACTTGGCAGTGACAATGTGACTTGTTATTACTTCTCTGTACTTCTCGATATGTATATTCTATGAATACACTGTATGAACAGCATCAAATGTTTATCTCACACATGCGAAATGTGATTCCTGCAGATGTATAGATATTGAGGACCTGCCAAAAGGCAAAGGTGATGATGAGATAAAATGATTGTCTTGCCCAATTTCGACATGATAGCGGAATACTCTGTATAGGAGAGAGACAGGGAGCTTTAAGGTACTTAAAAATATAACAAACCGTCATCAACAGTTATCAAGAAT
The DNA here is from genome assembly GCA_932294295.1 of Alitta virens. Lineage (NCBI taxonomy): Eukaryota > Metazoa > Annelida > Polychaeta > Phyllodocida > Nereididae > Alitta > Alitta virens. Next base: position 24,048,132 of record OW028581.1, read on the forward strand.
TGCTCATATCAACTTCACAGGTTGTGATTCTATGCATCTAAGTCGTTTAAAATGTATAGCCATTGCAGTGTTTCAATGTGTGCATAACTTTAATCCTGAGTTCATTAATGATATTTTTGTTGTTAAAGAGATGCCAAGAGAGTTACGAGATCCTTGTATCTTAGTCATACCACGTTTTAACAAAATTATGTACGGAAAGAGAACATTCTCATTATCGAGCTCATTCATCTCTGGAATTTACTGCCATCAAATTTTAAAGAAGCTTTAGATTGTAGTGATTTAAAAAAATGGGAAGGCCCACAATGTAGCAATCTTCGTATTTTGTGATATGTTTTAGACATTTCTATCATAGTTTTATTACAATTTAATCAGTTTTTATTGTTATAGTTTTATCTGCACTGATATAAGATAGTATAAGATAGTATAAGGTAGTATAAGATAGTATAAGATAGTATAAGATAGTATAAGATAGTATAAGGTAGTATAAGATAGTATAAGATAGTATAAGATAGTATAAGATAGTATATTATTCTTTAAATTCTAATGGTACTATGCTGAATTGTATTCATGCATAAATTAATTAATTAATTAATACCTATTAGCAGGCATAAACCTAAATGGACATTAATTGTTTCTATTTGGGTGACTCCTCAATGAAATAGGTATCATTGCTTTAAAGTATAGCATTTTATCCCATTGGCACATAATGGTGTATTTTAGGCTTGAGCATATATGAATTTACGACCTTGTATCAAACGTGCATCGAATCTACAATACATTAATGTAAAGAGAATGTTGGCTCTTCAGAATTCCTGTGACAATGTCTGAGATTTTGTCGAATATTTCCTTCTTATTCCCCCATGTTCCTCACTTGGGCAACAAATAAGTGCAGCTCAACAATTAACACAAGGAATCAATTACCCAGAGTATTGATTTACATCCGGGTGATTTGCTTGATATGTGAGCCTTGTTACAACAGTAATCTTCCGCCTACGCTGAGCTGGGGACTATTTTACTGTCTCCTTACCATCTTTTTGAAATTTTATGGATATCATTTTTGCCAATCAAACACCCAGGCTTATTTTGTTTTTTATTAACATTTGTCGAGCTGCTCCAAAAATAGATCTCCTATTTGCTAATGCATTCCATCTGTAGTTTGTGGCCAAAGGCTGGAAATTCTTCTGTGGTTCCTTTGCATTTAAAAATCATGGTAGAAAGAATATTGATGCCTATTCACAACTTAGACAGCCAAAGAAAAATGATTTATGTGGAATTTTCACAGATAAAGCACTTTAGAGATTGATATATTTCTGATCGATGTACAAGCACCTGGTTTGAACCTAAAATCTGGATGGGGGACAAATGACCTAACCCCCTGCTACTGCTGCTGCTCCTGCTGCTACTGCTGCTGCTGGGGGGGGGGACCTTAAAGGTATGTGACCCTCCCCCCCCCCCTCCGATCCAAAGTGTGAGAGGGACATGTTTCCCATCCCATATATTTCTTAATTTGGCTGTTTGCACGATACATAGATTTGCGACTTATATTTCTAAATAAAGTACACGATATTGTATTTTGTCCGGTAATATATGTTATGCAGCGCAATATAATTATTGGCTATTTTAAGAATTTATTCTTTCTCCAAATGTATGTGGTTTAGCGAAATTTTAACCAATTTCTACACGTTATTTGAGCCAGCCAATCCTAATAACCTGTTAATGTTTTCTTACCAATCGTTTTCGTGTTTAACATAACCAACAAAATTGTTGTGTCTAAAAAATATGGATAGCTGGAGATTTTGGAGTGATTTTCGTTCCAAAATTGAGTGAGGAATGAGGGAAACAAATTGGGTTGTTCTTGAAGTGCGTACAGGGAATAAACAGCATCATTCACCCTGCTGCTGCTGCTGATGCTGCTGATCCTGCAATGGCAATTATTCACGAGTTGTTTGGCTAGCGCGGGGCATCGTAGGTGAATTAAACCCTGAACCAACTCCAGCCTCCCAGCTGCCAATTATTCTCATCTTAATCAAAGTCAGCATGCTGTTGGAAGTTGTGAGATGCTGTTGGATGCTGTGAGACGTTGTGGACCTAGCACAGAGTCAATAAATTCTTCAAAGATCAAGTAGCCTGTTGTGGCGTTGATTGAAGACTTGTTTTACCGTGGATTTGCAGAGAGGGACATTCAGACACCAAGACTGGCTGGTGCAGTGTCATGTAATCCCTTACACTGTGCCACTGGGGTGTGCTGCCACAAGGAGACGTTGTGAGCCCAACGTTTTTCTTGCGCCAGGAGAGCAAGACGCTGCTCAGGACGCGGTCCAGGACGTCATGGCTTTACGTTCTGGACGTGCTGGAAATACGTAATCAAAGTGACACAAACAGACGGACGTTGTGCTAGCTCCGTCTCATTGTCCAACCCTCCCTCAACATACGAATTAGCCCAAGACAGGACAGAGGGCTTGTCCTCCAGAAAATGATCAATCGGTTTCAAAGTGAAGGAAGGTCAAGCGATAGAGACAGATTTCTATCTGAAGGGTAGAAGCTGTCTACTAGACACATTAAAGTATCCTGTATTAGGGATTTATCAAACAAATCATTAGAACAGCTCTCAAAACACTCCAAAATCTTAGTGGTTTTCTTGACCGAATTATTGAAATGTTTGTTCCATCGTGCTGAAATTTGATAGTGAATTGTGCTTTATTTGACATTTTCAAGGCATTTACATCCAGCACGATTGCAGATTTAAACTGCAAGTGTTGATTTACACCAGTTTCAGACATATTGTGTGGGAATCGTGATTTTGTAAATTAACAAACATATTTTTCTCTGAGTTGAAAAATAACTTCACGTTTTGACAGCATTTTCATCTGGTATTTCAATAGAACCAAGAGGGGAACTTTTGCATTCTATAAATGTTTTGTCCATAATATTGGGAATATTAATGAAAACTGTAGGTGTATATTTTCACTTGCATCAATAGCATTTAATCAGCACCTGTACCCCAACAAATATATAGCCCATTAACGTGTACATTTTTGTTAGTACTGTTATTCTTAGTGCTGATGTTGTCTTTTGATTTAATATTTTGATTGGGATATCCCAAGCAGTTGATTGCAATACTGTAAAGCCATTACAATTAAAATACCATTTTACAGTTTAATTGAACCGAGTGGCCTTAAGAAACCACTATTAAGACAGCTTCGTCTTTGAGACCATCACATTTTAGGCTCCTTCACTCTTAAGGTCTTTCATTTAATGCATTTGATAGTTTTAAGTTTGAAGCTCATTGCTCGAGTATAGTTCAAATTTTAAGGCAGCATGGCATAATCACGATCATCTATAAATAGAAACAGTGACGCAATATCTGCTCTTTAAACACACAAGACAGTAGAGGTCTAAAGGAATGATGCTGCTAGAAATGAGACCAAAATAGGACTGTTTCTGAAGCTATTGCTTACACTGCACAATTTGTGCCAGGTACTGCTGAACTCTGCCAATTGCTGCTGAAATCGATAATACAAAAAGTGCACAGCTTATATTCAGTTATTCCGTGGCTGTTGAATTATTCTTTGATGCAGAACACTTAGCTGTTTTCATTTTTATGCGATGGAGAATATCATACATATATATGTGTATTTTAATGCCATGTTAAAGAGGATATGATTCCAGCACAGTAGTTCTAAGCTACTATGTAAGGCATTTGTATGTCATATAGGATGGTTGCACTTCAGAACCGTATTACAGAAAGTTATAAAGCACATTGAAACATTTTTAAATAAAGTATTTAAAATAAATGAACATTTGTCTTGCTGTCTAAGTATATGAAATCACTGTAAATGTGTCTTGATAGACAGCAATTACTACTACTATTATTAATACTACTACTACTACTACTAGTACTACTACGACCACCACTACCACCACTACTACTACTACCACTACTACCACTACTACCACTACTACCACTACTACTACTTTATTATTACTACTGCTACTACTACTACTACTGCTAATACTACTACTTCTACTGCTAATACTACTACCACTAGTACTACTACCACTACTACTACTTTACTATTACAACTACTACAACTAATAATCTTATACTACTACTACTCCTCCTACTACTACTACTACTTTACTATTACAACTACTACTTCTACTACTACTTCTACTACTACTACTACTACTACTACTATTACTACTACCTACTACAACTACTACTACTATTGCTACCACCACTACTGCTACTACCTACTACAACTACTACAACTACTGCTACCACCACTACTGCTACTACTACTACTACTACTACTACCTACTACAACTATACTACAACTACAGCTACCACCACCACTACTACTACTACTAACACTAGTACTACACTAGGCATGCACAGCTAATGATTATTTCTGTACTACTTCTGAAGTAACAATAACTTACCTGCGTCATAACTGCAGTGGGATATTAATTTTCCATCTCTAACAACTCTTTAGCTGCAGGATGTATAATTATGCGCCTCTATTAGACTTGTAACTTGGAGCAAATGCTAGGATGATTTAAAAGCACACAGGGTTGGGAGGCTTGAAACACTTTCTGTTTGTATCGATTTTATCATGAGTCCCCATTAGTGTCAAGATGGGGCTGGATCTAGTGCAATTAAGCTGTATAATATTTCTAGTAAGTGGGGGGACCTGGCATGAGAGAGTTTTATCAACAACAATATCAAGGGAGGCCAAAGTCATTCCTTACTAATGCTTGTAGATGCTAGTTTGGCTGGAATAGTCGATTAGTTAGCAGAGCTCTCCTGATAGGCCAACGACATCTCGCAGCCCGCGAGAAGTTTACGAGAGGAGGAATTAGGTCAATGACCTGCTTGTCATTGTGTGTGTTATTCGTCTCACAGCCTGGGATATCTCGTTTGGCTCTTATTAACGTATCAATTGGCTTCCAGACGGCTTTTCTAGCAGCTACACATCAAACAATAGCGCCTGAAAGTTGACAGGTTCATATGGTTTGGTTACAAAGTCTCTGTATTCTAAAGGAGAGAATATTGAAATGTTTCTTTTAAGAAATTCCCAATTCAATAGGGTGCCATCATGCGTAACCTACTCTAAACAACAACTGTGTTTTAAAATGTGCTATAAAAAACCAATTGCATCAGAAATATATTGTGACCTGTCTGTATACCCTAAATTTTCTCACTCCATTTTCTAAACTCAGCGCATGAACATCCAATTATTTAATCTGTAATTTCATTGTCAGACCTTTAATGCCATAAGCCAGCCTATAGACTATAAGAGAAATTGATTAATTTTACTTTAGATGAGTAAACAAGCAAAACATGTACATAATTAGGTCGCTGGGCTGTGAGGTGACGACACACAGTGTCTAGCCTATATATGCAGATACATCTGCACAGTGTACACCATGAATGTTGGTAACCTACTTGCTATCGAGCTGACCAGTGAACAACCAACCCAAGTAAAAAATCAAGTAACTAGTGACCATTAAAATGGGATTTAACTGGTTTATTGTGCCGCATATTGTTTAATTGATTGACATAAATCTGGCTTGCAAGGGTCTGAGGAGAAAAGTGGCTTTCAATACTGGCCACATCGTCTTTTTATGACTGGCAACATTGCCTGATGCAGTTTGAGTAAAGTTTATGGCTATCAAACATCTCTTGCCATTTAATCAGATCGCATCCATCTGGATTGTTCAAATGCATTGGCAAATACAGAAAATCTGCCTCTCCAAGCATCAATTAACCCTCTGGTAAACATCATGTTCAGAGAACTTTGCCTTTCACCGGTCTCGATTTCAGCAATATTCGTCACATTAGATACTACATGGCCAAATGTGCCACATGTGTTTTCCATGCATTTGCATAAACGCATGGAAAATGCATGGTTTTCGCCTCATTATAATTAGGCAAAAACCATGCGTTTTCCATGCGTTTATCCTTTGTCCATGTAGCATAGGTTGGTTAGTTGGTTGGTGTGTTGGTTGATTGGTGTGCCGGTTGTCATATTGGTTATTGGTTATAACAAGGATCAGTTGGTTGGAAGGCTGTTGGATCACTTGGTTATTTGGTTAATTGACGGACTCAGCGACTGACTTACTTGTTTATTGATAGCCAAATATGGAATGTTGTGCTTGGCAGAAATGGGACCAAATTGTTTATACATTGAAACGGTGGCAAAATCATGCCCTATTTTGCATTTTTATGAAAGTTTAGACAACCATCACACTGCGAAAAGTTATGTTACAGCAACACTTACACGACATGTCAATTGTTATTGAGTTTCTCTATATTTTCATGATATGAGATATCTTTGTGATATAGGCCTATTAGTGTCTGATCTACTGCTATATAGGCAGGATTTTCTTCAGATTTGCCTGGCTATCAAAGATGTCAGTGGTCACAAATTCTCTAGACAGAACCCACCTTTCTTTGAGAGACCCTGAATTGATTTTTTTTGTCGGAGATAGTCTCATCTGGCTGTGTTTATAAAGATTTATTGAACATTTTCTTTGAGGTGACACACCCAGCACTCATCCCATTTGACCCGTATGGTTGATCCTGGAAGGGCCAAACCATATGAGGCCTGAGAAGCCCCTTGCTATTGATATGATATGATGTTCTTTCTTAATATCTTAACATTTTCACGCTGCAGGAATTTATTGTTATGGTATTATTAGGGAATGATAGTTTGTATGATTACTATATATAATAGCAGTGTACTAATGTGGTTCAAATTTTATTATTTCATAAATGTCCAGATGTTGGGGTCATTACATTTATTTGTGGTAATAATTGTCAATTGCAAACATCTGTGCACTGAAAAATGATGGTCTGTTTTCAAACAAATAATTGCCAAATTGGTGTCCACTCAATACTTTGCTTAAAATCAGCCATTATATTCTTTGTCGTTAGACAATGATTGTCTAAGTCAACCAACATCATTGTTTGATTAACACAATCATTGTCTAAGGACAAACAACATCTTGGCTGAATTTAAACAAAATATTGAGTGGACACGAGCGAAAATTTTTTTTTGTCTGAAACACAATTATGTAGGTTATTACCGTCTCGCTTCAGTGCTAAATGTGAATTCCGGCAAACGTAAATCTACTTACATCCACCACTAGCCTACATCTTAGCTACCACTAGCCTACATCTTAACTAATGATTAGTTTTTTTGTAACAATTATAGACTACGTATATCTATAGTGCTTGAAGCAATAAGAGACTACATTGGTCTGGTCCAATTCTGGATCAGATTGCTGAGAAGAGACGAATGGCTGGAAGCTATGGATCCTGATCACCGATGCACTTAAGTTATGAGAATATTTAGCCGCAGGATCAATCTTGATAATACCCCACTAGGGCTGCCTGCTAGTCTATAACAATTACTGGTTGCAGAGATAGGAACATTCTTGTATTTTATGTGTGAATTGCAATGAAGATGTTTGGCCACTTTATGTTAGAAATGCTGATAAATTAAACAGACTTACTTTAATTCTAAGCATCTAATTTATCATATGCAAGAATCTCCAAAAGTGTATTGTACATGTTAGGTCTCTTTGTGTAATATTTATTCTATTACCCGATTTCAGATAATATCTACTCTATTACGGTGGATATTTTGAGTTTTTACAATGAATATGTTTGGTCTAAAAAGTGTATATGTTGGGTCAATTCTAGGCTCAAGTAAAACGCAATAAAAACCTCAACAAATAAATCACCTCTGTCCAGACCAGTGATTTTCATGGTGAGTTATAAAGCACATACAGAGGTGAAATACTGCAAAAAATAAAAAATAAAATAAATAAAAAATAAAAAACAGTCAACATCACAAGTTGGTGGTCTTATTAAAACAACACTACCTCACTACTAAGACCAAATGGTATTTTGACGTATTTTTGTCATTGTATTTATTTCACCATTAGGAACACTACATTTTTGATCTGGAGTGGCCTCAATCATGAAGCTCCACTGTAACAAATAAGTAAATACGTTTAAGCGTATGGTATTATATTCATTACGATTGTGGTGACTCAAGGTTTTTGCCTTAATTATTAAACTGAATTTGAGCAGCACCAATTATATGGTTTGGATGGGAAATTCAAGAAATGTGAATGACTTCACCTTTTGCAAAATAGGCTTGTCAAATTACTGAATCATTTGTCTCTAGATTAATCTTATTCCATTAAGCATGGCATCTTGCTAATCTGGAATCATGGCGATCCTGCTGAGTGATTAGCCAACTGATTATCCCTCCTCATTAAAACGAGATAATTATTTGTGAATAATTGCTCGCATCGATTAAAGCTAACTCGATGGTCAAATGAGATAACTCAATAGACTCGTGGCTTTTAATTGTTACAGACGAAATTATCTCATAAATATGAAAATATAATAAAAACATTTCCTGAGCAGTCGAACAGATAACTTTGGTACCCTCTAGTACCCTTGCTTGTAGAACCTGTTATATAAGATACCCATGTGACCTTTTCAGTTTATTTTCAGGTTGTAGGAGGGGGTATATTTAAAGATATATCCGAAGAAACTGTTTGTTATCTCCACAGGTACAAACAAAGGTACCACTGCAAACTCCTTGCATAATAAGAACAAGCAAACTAATTATACAATAAAACTAATTTCTACAAATGAAATATGAAGAAGTTAGAATATCTATGGAGGGGGTTCTATACTTTCCTTGATGTTCATTGTACATTCTCAGTGTTGCCTCAGTATAGCCCATAGAAGGCATGGTTCTCAGGAACTAGCAAGAAAGCAGGTCTATAGATATCAAAGGGAAACACAGTGCTGTGCATATCAAAGACATAATCCTTAGCAACGTCCTGACCCGGATGAACGCTAATCCCTACGCAACGTCGTGTTACGTAGTGACGTCATATCAACGTGACGTCATCGGGAGTTGGCATTTCTTTATTCAGCAGCTTCATGTTGATGTGGTATCATTATGCATGGTTTACACATGGATTCTTGATAGGTATGAGTTACTTTAATAATGGTTTCAAATATGATGGGGAGAATTAAAATTGTGTGCTTACACAATAGAGCACTGGCGACAAGAAGGCATTCTATTTTATGCAAATGTTTGATATTACACTGCTAGCATAAGCCTGGCTTCCGATTGGCTGAGAGCTATGCAATATTCTTTATTGAGTAGATAACTCATCCCAAAGGCATAATTTATGCATTTGTAGGGATGAGGGTGATTACAGAACAAAATGTATGGAAGAAATCAAGTAGAAATATAGTAGATGCAGAAAGTCAGCATAATTTTGAAAATTGTAGATGTTAACATGAAACCGAACATGAATAGCAATTTAGTAGATTACATTCATCTATGTATGTCTGCAATGTTGTCACCTTGATACACTATGTGTGTAGATTTTTTCTTTAATATTCTAAGGCATGTAATTGAAGATCTGTGGGTATTTGTTTGATATGCAATGTTTGGCAAATTCATGTCTCACAATGGGTAGTTTATGATTATTTGTTTGTCTTAGTCTAGTTAAATATCCATAGGTGTTTTGTTGAAAATAATTTTTCATTTCAGTTATGAAGTAATTTGGTAGCATTGAATGTTCAAATTTGAAACAGAATTTATAATCCTGTAGTGCACACAGATCAGTGATTTTTAGCACATTTACTTTTGGAACAGATTTGTGGTGTGAGCTCTAAAATGGCTCTTGGTCATGATACGTACTGCTCTTTTTTGCAGTGTTATTAATCTGTTGGACTTCCAGGCCCATACCATCAGTCCATAATTCAGGCATGGAAGTATCAATGTATTATATATAATATTATATTTAATAGTGCATTTACAGGCAGTTCATTTTTGATTTTTGACATAATTCTAGGGTTTTTAGAAATTTTCATTATTAAATCATAATGCACCTCTATATTGCACGTTATATATAGGTATATTTGTCGGATAAATTATCGGCTGACTGTTGAATGGTATCATATTGCCTCGTGCAATATCAGTTTATAATGAAATCTCCACAATCGGTATTGCACTAATAAGCATTGCCTCATGCAATATAAGTTGTCTCAGGTCCAAAATCTGATATTGCCCGCCTCTATGCAACAATTGTAAAATAACATAACTTTGAACACAGATTAAAAGCATGCCTGAAAACAGATTGAGTATTTGTACCCTTTGACCCTGAAACTGTTGAACTAACTGTGAACTTGCTTTAAATATTTGATGTTGATTGCCTACTTGAATTCTGGCACTAAACTCAGCATCAAACTGACAGGTCATCTGAGGTGGAGTTCATGAGCAACTCCTTGTACTTATAATTGATGGAGGCCATTGGAGGTCAATGCAAAGGTCATAAATCGTATGGGTCTTCAAATAATTCTTTAATATATCAATATATTGGATTATTGCGTTTTTGATATTCTTGGTGTTGAGATGCAGGAGCTTTTTATGGGCTACACGTGTACACGAGTAGGACATTCCAGGTATTTGTGGTGGGTGGATGAGTGGATTAGGGCTTTACGTCCTGTATTTCTGCTCCTGATGGGGTAATTAGGAGAGGCAGGGACCATGGCAATGAGATGATGGAAGAAACAGCCATCCAACTTAGGTTCGACCGGGAATTGAACCCAGGACTCAGTGGTTGGAAACCCAGCGCGCTACATCTGAGCTAGGCTTCCACCCTTTCCAGGTATTTGTAGTGGTATTACAGTACATAATTGGTGCCGTGGCCCAGTGGATAAGGTGCTGGACTCGTACACGCATGGTCATGGGTTCTAACCAGGCCACGACATGGAGGAACTGAACAGATCCTCCTTGAACCACTGCTTCACTCCACCAAGGTGTAAGTGGGTACCTAGCCATAGGCAGTGATGTTAATGGTAGAGTGCTTGACCAAAGTAGCGCTGTAATGGCTGCATACTGGGTGTATACTCCCTAGGGAGTTGAGAAAGCTCAAGCTAAAACAGGCCTGCCATGGGTGTCAATTGTAATGTCGTCTGAGCTCACTGAGGATAGCAGACACTAAACCCAATTAAATTACATTACATTTTACATGCCTGAATTCGTGCCTGTACCCATACTTTCATAAAGTGCTTGTAATGTCTAAGTGCATTGGAAGTGCATTGGAAGTACACCATTTGTAGATTTTGAGACGGTCGTGAATGTGAGGTTTAATCTGAATAAATCTTGCCCCAAATTGTCAATTCCATGCAACAATTAGATGTTAACATACGACATGAATAAGGCATTGTCATCAAGTAATATTTTCTAGATCTCTCACGAGCCATAGCCAGCTAAGATAGATAGACAGATAGATAGATAGACAGATAGATAGATAGATAGATAGACAGATAGATAGATAGATAGATAGATAGATAGATAGATAGATGGATAGATATGGAAAGTGCAGCCCTCTAAGGCAAATCTTATATGGAGAGTGCAGCCCTCTAAGGCAAGTTCTTGCCGCTGAGGAATTTAGAAGATTTTCGCATCAGTATCTTATTTGTATACCTATGTAATTGTTTGAGAAAATATAACGTGTACATGAGAAAATTATATCTGACAGTGTAAGGTTTCTTGTCTGCATCAGTGGTGCAACATCTGCTGGAAATCCCAGTTAACTGCAACACCATAATGTCTGGCATTTCAAGTTAAACAAAAGTCAGTAAGGAGAAAATGTTTTTCGTCAAATTCATGATATAATCCAATCACGAAATCTGGCTTTAGCTTTGACTACACAATCTGATATGAAAGATCTGTAATGCTTCAGATTTGATATATGAGAAGTAATGACAGTTTTATTGTTTACATAAAATCCCAGCTGTCGCTCCACTGAAGACTGTTAAATATTAATGCCTCTCACTGTAGACTTCCTGGTATTCAAAGGATGTTTTATAAAGGCTGTGTGCACTTGAGCACTGCTTAGTGTTGACTGATGCAATGTACATTGAAAATCCTGATTTAAACCAAACCAGTATGAAGATAATATGAAAAATGTAGAAAGACCCCATGCAGTTTGTTTACCCAACTATTTGTCAGTATATTTCACCGCTATATTGTGACCATCTCACCATTAAGTTCAGTAAAGTTTAAAAGGAGTGTTCTTACATAATAGGCTGGTATATTATACATCAGAACCGAGCAAGGTTATTTTATCTGCTTATTTCCAATTTCTATTTTTGTCTTCGGCTACAGATTGCCCCTGATTTGATTTACATGTGCTGCTAAACATAGCATAAAACAGAAAACAACTACACGTGTAGTTACAGATTTACACCTGTATTAGTGGAATATTTTACCTGTAGAAATATAAATGTTCAGTTGTGCAGTTTTCTCGACAAGAAAGCCTCCTCTCTAGTGAGGCTGAGTCATTTTCAGATATGCAGAAATCTTCTATGCGTTTGTCGTTTTTCTTGGATATATCTTACCCAGTGAATTCCCACAGAAAAGACCACTCGCTATTAAGACCATCTCGATTATAAGATTACTTCCATGACGATTAAATTGTGTAGAAGAGTACTAAGATAACTTCAAGACTGCCTCGTCATTAAGGCAACTAAACCGCAACAAATTATATATTTGTATATATTGTATTTTAGATCTACAGGGCCCTGTTGTAAAACAGACAATAGTCTGACACATGTTACCCTGTTAAAATATATTGAAATAAATAAATGATAAATAAATACATAGTTGGGGGGATTATTGTGTTCGGCTTATCCATGGAAAGTTCATAATAGTAAGCCATTAACAATTAGTGGACATTTACCTGATCGGATGGGTTCCTATTATTCCTGACTAGATTTGCTCTATCATCCAGATTAACTATTTGCATGAGAAGCCACAGTTACTATGGTACACTGATTTGCACAGATGAAAAACATGTGTGCACACACTATGCATATGCACTTTTAAGATCATATAAAGGCCAGTGAATCGTATGACATCGATTTTTCGCATGTTGCTGGTGTTTGTGTAACTAGGCTGTTGTCAGGTTTCTCATACATTGGAAGTGGAAATTTCTGTGTAACATCTGAATCTAGAGCTTAATGTCCAAATACGCTAAGATATCCTAAAAATACCTTTATGTATTTATGTATTTATAAAACATATTTATACAGGGTAAAAACAACATTTTGAGCAACAGCTCTTTTATATTGCCTTTTTTTTCTGTAACTGTATTCTAAAATGATTCAAATACAAAATGGCCTTTTTACAAATGAATAAAAACTCTAAAAAGAATAATAATATAAAAGAGCTAAAAATAGCAATAAATAAAACTTTGTATACAAATAAAAACAATTATAATGACAAGAGATAAAAATACTTCCTGGCCTCTTTTTTAAAAACATCCAAACTGCTACACTTCTTCAGGGAATCAGGCTTTATAGCAACAATATATGAGAAACCATTTTAAGTGAATTCTAAGTTTACAGTAATAACATTAGTCAGATAATCTGGAACTAAACCATTTATAGATTTGAACATTAATACTGACATAAAATAATCACGTCTTTGCTTTAAATTTAACCAGTTCAATTCATTTACAAGATCAACTCATCTAACATATTGAAATAATCATAATTCTGAATATTACCCTAGCAAAGCGGTTTTGCATGTGCTGGATCTTATACAAGTGGTTTTGACTAGAATAACCCCACACTGTAATTTCATAATCAAACTTAGTCTGAATAATACCATTATAAATCTTCCACAAAGTTTCAACAGGTAGGAAGTGCTTGAAAATAAATAAAGAATCAATCTGGTTTGACCAGGAAAGGTTATTATCTATTTTGACACCATTTTTATCAATGCAAACATCAAAATTTGCATCCTTGACAAGTGTTCTAGACAACTGTCTTGCAGAGACTAACATTGAGTTTGTTTTATTACAATTTACCACTAGGAGATTCTGATCATACCATTCTTTTATAGAGTTTATGGATAATTGTAACTTTGCTTGCACCTCATTTACATTGTTACCACTGCAATATGAACCCAGATGTACATGATTATTGATATCATTGGAATAAATGATAAATAAAATTGGGTCCAGAATGGACCCTTGTGGGACACTAATATTGACAAACTTTGTGTTATTTTACCATTACAGTGTACTTTATGACCCCTGTTTGATAAATATGAATTGAACCAATTTATAGTCTGGACATCAAAATGATAAATGGCTAACTTACTAAGCAATATTTTGTGATTAATTGAATCGAAGAATTTGCTGATATCCAATGCACATGTGCCAACAAGCTTACCATCATCAATAGTAACATGCCAATCATCAAGGACACGGTGTAAGGATGTCTGAGTGTTGTGTTTTCTTAAGTATGCGGATTTGTCGCAAGTGATAAATTTATGTTCTTCAAGATAATCCATAGTTTGACAATGAATCTTGTCTTTTCCAGTAATTTTGAAATATGATCGATAACACTAATGGGCTTATGGCTTGTTCGTATACAATGTGCTCATTGATTTGTGTCCAACTGAACTTACACGACGTCTCAAACTTCTTTTTTTTATCAATACTTTAAGACTCTACATTCGATCACGATAATTTTTGTACACAACAGGTAGTTCCAGCCATATCTTTTTGTTAATTGGTCGCAATACAATTCATTTTTGCCAGTTTGTCTTGAAAAACAAGGTTGTCTTCTAGATAGATACGTATATGGTTTTCACACTTACCATTGTATGTCTGTCTGTCTGTCTAGCTGTTAGTCTGTCTGTCTTATTTCTTATTCAGCTGCCAGAACAAGCTAGTGGCACTCAATTCTGATTGCATTGTTTCGATTATTGAATTTTCCCGGCAAAATAAAGAGAAATGGCTGCTTGCAATTGCAATCAGATGTGCCAGGCAGCATCCTAGAAGCAACACCTTGGTGAGTTCATGAAGGACTTTGCTGTAATTGCTCTATGTCATTTCTGACAGTTGTGAAACTTCATCGCAATAACCTTGATATTTTCTAAAGTCTCACAAGATCTTCAAATTGTAGCTGTCTCCCCGGGAGTTCTACAAGGTTCTTCCGTAATGAACACTTCGCTCGAAGCGGAGGCATCCGACAACAATGTGGAAGGCCGACCGCCATTTTCTTCAAATAATCCATCGTGGAATTGCAATGGAATCCACAGTCCTTTGTTTTTGTTGCCTTTTTTCTTATTAATCTTTTGTTCATAACTACCCACTGTAAGACTCTCTAAGAACAAAAGAGCCACTTGAAAAAATATCATATAATATAAAAAAGAAAGAAAAAATTCTTTGATTTCAAATAATGTTATGGCCCACATAGCGTAGACCCTAATCACTAATTGCACAGCTGCTGCTGCGGCCATCTTTTTAGCAAAATCACTAAAATTGTGATAAATTTTTTATCACCGTCATGGGCCTTATTGCAAGAAATATTGATCAGAATGACATTCTTGTTTGTGGAATTAGGCGAAACGTGTTTAATGGCCATCCATTGCGGTGCGGCAAGAAAAACCGTCGATTGTTTCTCCTCTTGCAACAAATGTGTTATGGCTGTGAGCAGGTGCACCACACTACAAGAGTTTGGGCTTTATAGTTGGATTAGTGCAGCCTTCTAAGACAAATTCTTGCCACTCAAGAGAGTGAGTAATCCTGATTTATCCGATGAGAGGAAAGCAAATAACACCATTTAACACAAGACTCAGGAAACACACGAAAAGTTATTGGTCTATATTATATATTTACATCAGACAATTATATACAAGACTGAACACGTTTTATTTACTTGCTATAACGACTGTTTTATAGACCACTAAAAGATACAGTGTTTCACTGCCTGGGGGCCACCAATTATATGATTGATGATTATGCATTATTATTCGGTCTGTTAGGAATCTATGTTGGTAATCTTACCAGTGTGGGCTATTTTTTCCCTACGATCGCTACAGGGCGGGGGTCTAGCTCAGAGGTAGCGCTCTGGGCTTCCAACCGCTGGGTCCCGGGTTCGATTCCCGGTCGAGCCTAAGTTGGATGGCTGTTTCATCCATAATCTTATTGCCGTTGTCCCTGCCTGTCCTAATTAGCCCTACAGGTGCAGAAATACAGGACGTAAAGCCCAAATCACACACACACCCTACGATCGCTTATTTAATTAACAGTTATATGATATGTAGAAAATGTAGGAGCTTTATTCGTCTACTTGTACAAACATTTAGTGATGGTGATTGGTATGATAGCAACGTGATTGTATAGTGAATAAAAGCAATATTATGTAATAATAAAAAATATATCTATGGGACCATGTCTATAAACAGTATTTTCATCGCATGACGACGTATGTATTATATAAGAAGAGCTTCATATTTAGACTTCCGTTTTATATAGAGTGATCAATCATTCCTATCTGCCTCTGCATTTGACGTATGGTCTATTAAAAGAGCCTAAACATAGCTGAATGGTTTGCTCATAAGGTTTACTATGTCCTGTAATGTTCATTTGTTTGGGCTGTTGTGATTATTGACTGACTGAATTAAATGCTCAGATATCAGTCCTCCGTGATTGAATTTACTTAGTAGTCCCATATATGCCTGATAAACCCTGATCAACTCCATTAATGCTCTCTATGAATATTATATCACTAAGTTAACCTAGGTAATTGGCAGTGTGCTTGTGTGCTACATGAGGTGATGCAATTCGGATAGACAGATGCTGAAAAATATTATTGTCATTGTTATGTGTAAGTAATGTGATTTGCAGTGCACCAGGAGACTGCAACTCAGACCCTTATCGTCAGCACATAATTGGTGTGTATGACAATCAAAGGATGGACTATTTGCATTGACAGCGTGGTAACTTCATTGATTGTATTGTCTTATATTACTTGTTGGCCCTATTATGCTGCCCCCCCCCCCCTCCATCACACTTATAGTAAAACATTCAAAATCTGTAGATGTTTTTGAACAAATATGCACATAGTTTTTGCTACAGTCTCTACTTTAAAATCATATGAGCGATTATAAACTCCATTGATTTTTGTAAATTCGTTTATACCAAAATCTCCTGCCATCACCATGGCATGGAATAAGGCTTGCTTGAGAAAAGTAGAAATTACTCTGAGCAAACAGTAAATTATCTATTGTTAGAAGGTGTCAGCATTAGTAAACAAAATGACGTG
This sequence comes from Alitta virens, assembly GCA_932294295.1. Lineage (NCBI taxonomy): Eukaryota > Metazoa > Annelida > Polychaeta > Phyllodocida > Nereididae > Alitta > Alitta virens. Next base: position 24,065,308 of record OW028581.1, read on the forward strand.
TTAGATAATTTCTGTCAATTTTGCCATAGTCCTTCTTTGCGTGACAAAATGTTATATGATATGTCTGTATTTTGACGATACAATTATTTATTTCGACTGGCAGCAGCTGAGCGGATAATACGGAGTAATCCATGCAGTTTTGGAGTCAATACATTACATTGAAGGCAGTGATGTTAATCCGATCAAAGTTGTAATACTTTGATGTTAGGAGAGCTCTACAAATAGAAAGGCAACTTATGGTTACTATGTATGTTAGCCATACGTGTATTATATAGCCAGCCATATTTCTGATGGTTCACAATTCTGTTAAGGGCATCTGCTATAGGGGTAAAGCCAAGGCTAAAGGATATCTTGATTCTGATGTGGGTAGTTCTGGATAGTGGTTTTTCGTAGAGTCTACAAACTGAAGTCAGCCACTTTCGACTGTAAGTACTACAAGTACCACGCACAAGATCAGCTACCGTTGCCAGTGATTTGCCAGTGACTTGCTGAGTAAGTCCGTGGCAGCACTTGAAAGTGTTTCATGGATGTCACATTTGAGTGGGCATTTGTGTCAATGGTGTTGCAGCTGTTCAGTTGCTTGCAGCACACATAGCTGCTGAGTTCTCGTGTGAATTCACCTTGTGCTCGTTACATGACGAGAGTTGGCAATCCTAGCGAAGACACCTGTTTCAACATGAAGTCACCGACCTAGTTACATCGTACAACAGCAGAAAGACAGAGAAAAAAAAAGACCTACTGACTCACTTTTTGTCACTGGTCCAATGTTTACATAGGAACAGGTGGGCTTAGTGGTTTGCGACAGCTGAGGTTTATCTTCTTGATAGTATAAAAAAAAAACCTGTGTAAAATACGTGCATTTAGTTCAATCATGGAGGTATTATGAAAATTTATGATGGCGCCAAGAGTCTAAATATGTCTGGTGTAGTTTGTCCTCATTATAAGACATTTTTACAATTAATTGTAAAAATGTCTTGAATCGAGGATAAACGACACACCGAACACTGCTGTATTGCATGTAACACGTTTTTTGAATACACAAACTATGATCTATTTGGAATTAATACCATTTTATTATCATTGGCCATGTGGTACTGAAATGTACTTACCATGATGCATGTAGGTGATATTACTCAATATGCAACATACAGCTGTAGGGAAAAATAAGGAAGCCATTGAATCAAAGGTTTCTCTAAGTCTCTGGGGGGGGGGGGGGGGATGTATTTTTTTTTTTTGCAAAAAGCCCCAATCCGAAGAGCAGCTGAAAAAAACTCAGTGTTATTTAAAGTCATGAGTCAAATTGTTGTCTTCTTATAATCCTATACAGCACTTTGATCCTTGTATCACACCTTGATCACATGATCATACCAAGGTGTCATGACACATTTCATGAACGAGGTCATACAAAATGGCATTTCAGCACCTTGGAAATGCAAGGTTGTTAAAATTGAATTAACAACAGATCAAATGTTATCTTTCAAAGATGTCCTACCGGATCTTATCAATTTTGTGATCACATATTGACCGAAAAGAGTCACAATCTTAGATACTGTTGAAAGTTAAATTCATCATAATAGCCACTTACGCTGCGTGCCAAGTTATTATGCAAATGACATTTTTGGTCATATTTCAAAAACTATTTCTTTGCGGATTAAGATATTTGGTGTGGATGAATAATTTGGGAGGTGGATTTTGTTAATCATGACTAGCAAATGTGTCAATCAATTCAATTGGCGTAATAACTTGGAACACTAAAATGTTCATCTATTTGTGTTTTAAGCAATCAGATTTGATTTGCTGTCACATTTTTGCTAAACTTCCCAGAATTTTCACCCACAGCTAATATGTTCAGCTGCAAATACATAGTTTTTGAAATATATGATTTATAAATAGTTTCAGAGTCTCATTCCAGGAATATTTTTGTTGAACAGCTGCATCAACAATTTTTAATCCATTTGCATTAAGACGAATGTTAGTCCTTAAGTTCGCCTACATTTATTTATCTACAATTTTTGTTGTGCCATGAAGTATATATACACAATTTTATTTATAAGCAAAATTATTATGTTTTTTTACTTAAATGAAAACGAGGTACTAATCAAGTTTACATAAAGTCGTTTAAATGTGAACAGGTGAAATTCATGATCTTATGAACCCAATAATGTGGATGATTTTCTTGTGTAGACAATTAATATCAAAACTACGAGAGGGCTATACGAGTTAAGAGAACCAGAGTGGACACTGGTCAGAGTATTCCAACTCGTAGCTCATTGGAAACATTCTTGGTTCGTTGTGCATAGATTGATGACGTCATTAGCGCGTCACGTGACTTTGCGCATGAGTGGTTGGCCAAATTTTGAGCAGCGACCTCTCGCGGTTCATTTGGCACTAGCAAGCACGTGATGAGGAAGCGGAAGTGAGCATGTTAGATGATAAATGGGTTGCTTAGCAACCTGGTAGGTAGCTGTTCTCTCGACCACTACCCCTCTCCAATACACTAGAACTTCACAACTAAGACCTAAATTAAAGCAACCTTTATCTTCAGACCAATATTAGTGCCAACAATTTAACTGAAATATCCTCAAGTCTCAATTAGGCCACCTTAGGCTAATACCACCTCAGGCTAATACTTAAACTCACAAAAACTCAATATGGCAAGTCAACCATAAGATGCCTTCATGCTAAACTACCGAACCTTCTTCCCTACTGTATTGTTCATTGTCCCCAGACCGGTAAACCATTAATCCAATATTCATATAGTTTGAAAATGTTGGACATGCAAATGTGTTTAGTTCATGCTTTTTCACAAAATTTTGTAATACTTTTTTAAGGCAAAATTAACTCTTTTTTTAAATTATTTGATGACATAACGATGTCAGCCACTTTGGTTGAACTTGGGTTCCACGTCGCTTCCAGGTCTATTCAACGTTGCTTCAACGTCAGCCTAACCAAGCATGCCTTGAGGTTAAGACCACTTCAGTGATTCCTTAAGGCTGCCTTATTTGCAGGGTGATGCTGTTTATGCCTTTGATCCTTTCTCATCTAATAAGATTCAGAGATTTCTCTCCCGGAATCGTAGCAGTCTGGTTTATAGCAATTCTGATCGTAAAGTCGTTTGATTAATAGGAAACTCCTCAGGACGACTTTAAAGAATTTTCGTGTCGCTGACATCGGTTTGATCCCAGCGCCCCCATGCGGCTGCTTGCGACTGATGAGGAGGGTTTGTTGTTGGCATGGAAACAACGCCCAATGGACTGCTTGGTTTTGCCATTTTAAGGAAGATGGTATCACAATGGTAAAATTTCTTTACAGCCAATCTCATAGACTTGGAATTCAAACTGCAGATGACGTCATGTGAATGTAGGACTATCATTGGCTGAATGATTGCTTTAACCAATGGGAGTGCTGGATTCACATGACGTCCTCTGGAGTTTAGCTTCAATCTAAGAGATTGATTTCTTGAAAACTCGATGAATTACGCTGTACGTAATACAAATTATATACTTTTAGACATGAAAATACTTTTGGAAGATATACAGTATTTACTTAAACTTCTATGTACACAAGAATAGACCTACGTATACTTAAAGTTTGTTGGAGCTGAGTAGCCCAGTGGTTAGAGAGATCTAGCTATTGCACTGACCAGCTACTGGGTTCAAATCTCACATCTCAGCTGTACATTCCGTTTGCATGAGACGTTAATTTTTCAGTCCCGTGTATTCCCTGACTGTCTATTTGAAGAGTAAAAAAACACCCATGGGGTAAACGTGTAACTCGGTTTGGACTCAAAGGCTTATCATCTCATCATTACGTCTGGTCATATAGCTCTAACTAAGTATCAGACCATGCGAATTGACCAACACAGCGCATCATTTGGGAGATAGACCATCATCATGGATGATTTATAACTTCTATATTATGTATTCTTGAAAATATGATAAACTTAGAAGCTGATCAACAGACCACAATTGGTGCAAGTCATAATGATGTGTTCTTACTGACATTCATTTATCAAAAACTTATTGGTCTGATGAAAGTGATATTTATTTGTTTCAAAGTATACTTTTTCTGCATGATAGTCATCCTGGCGCTGTTTGACACAAGTTGAATATAGAGGAAGATAAGATTGATCTCAGGGGTACTGGAAGGGCTAGGCTAGATAGTGATCAGAAGTATCAGATGGGGTGACACTCTTTCATGGTGGTGCAAGATTTATAGCAGAGGATGTAAAAAATTGACAGCAACAAGGTTACATCTAATAGGGATTAGCACACAACCTTAAGGTTAAAGTATACCTTAAGACTGATGTTTCTGGACAGGTTAAAGCCAGTCTGACCATCTCATGAATTGACTGCAATAAATAATGTAATAGTCACCTTGGCTTGATTCCTAAGAACCAGCCACCCTTTGCCTTATATACCTAAGGTCTTTAATTAAATAAAAACCCCATGGTGTATTTATCAGAAATATTCTCTACCCTAAGTTGCCTCAAGGCTGCATGTTGATACAATGATGTATGTTCTGATAATCATACACTAATGATGCATGGAGTATAATGGAGTATACATGTAGTGCATGGATATTAATATATTAATGATACAAGAGCATGATGAATGAGTGTGTGTTATTATCATCTACCTTTGATAAATGATACCATCTACTTGTGGTATATACTCCTGTAGAAACATGTAGAGTCTAGTAGACATGCATTCAATCTGTGAATAAACCATATGGTTTGCTGAGCCTTCACCATATTGATTCTGAGAAATCACTATACTAATTTCAAAAACATATAGATGTTTTGAACATGTTTTTCATACAATACTTAGAGTAATCAAATTCCTGTTGGTATATATTTAACTTTTGTGAATTTGTGAATTATCTCTAGTAATAATAAGCTGTCTTGAAGACAAGATGATATTAGCGAAGACAGGCAAAAACAATCGCATCTGAAAGACAACATTCTGTTGATAATGGTTCTTGAATTGTTCATAGCGTAATAATATAGAGACCAGGCCAATTAAATTAAATTAAATACTATAATTCAAAACATTGTCAATGGAGGCGATCGGGTGCAAGATCTCATCATGCTCATGCTTGCTAAAATGTGTTTTCTTCGAAAGGCGATGCTACAATCCAGTGCAAAGCACCGGCCTTTCTGATAACCGATTTGCCACTCCCCTGAAATCGGGGAGGGAAATGCTTCCGCGCTTCGTCTGCACACAAAGTAGTGCGATTACTACGCCTTATTTCTTTCTTCCAAGAAGCCACTCGCTGTGAAACTGGTTCAGACGATTAATTTTGACTTAAACTCTACTAATGTCATGAAATTGAACAACTTTACCGTGGAATTCCACCAACTACAGAAGGTACTACTTTCGTAAAGGGCACTGAACAAGCGTTGTAATGGCGTTGCGACGCCTTTTCAACGATCTATTTTTTACTGTATCCTTTGGGCACTGCGTGAGTTTTCAGAAACACCGGTGCTAAGCACCGGACAAGCGCCGTCTTTCGGCAGAAATTGCCTAAAATGGGGTAAAAGATTTATAAAAATTTCCATAAATATAGAAATTTATTTATTTAACAACATATTTTATGGGGGTAAAATTAAAATCAATCAGTAAATGTACTGTTTTCCAGTAAGACAAAAATATGCCCCTCAATACATATGAACGTAGCACTTAATTTCGACCATTGATTCAAATGATATATAATTACGGAAGTACATTTAATTTGATGATAGATGTTTACATTAATGCATGTATATAGCAGCAACTGTTCGATGTTTATGAAGTATCAAATCTATATAATCAGCATATATGCTGTATTTTGGCGACCTTTATAGCTAGTTTTGTATCTAGAAAAAGCATTTCAGACTATTAAATTGTACATGGTGTGATAATTCTTCATATTCCATCAGCCATTTTCCTACTTATTAGCCCTAGCTTTATGCTATAGCTCCAGCCTAAGTGCCCTGATGTGTTTTTGTCATGTTAAAAATCTTCTAACTGAAAGCCCTCTCAAGGCAAACCTTTTGAAAAAACCTACAAACTCCGTCATATTGGTGTTTACCTCTCGGGTGATCATGCAACCCTTTCACGTTGTAATTATTTGCTTTTTTGGGGCGATTAATTGGCCAAATATGATTGGAATTGTCAGGGTTTTTTTCATCACTGTCTCCTGCCAAAACCTTTGCGTACACAATCAGCAAGCTGCCACAGAGCATCGACAACCCTTGACAGCTAATCGATACGCCCAGATGAATAGCCAAATGCTTTTATAACTGCTCCCTTTTGGAGAGAGAAAAAAAAATCCACACACGAGCTTCACTCTGAATCTAAAGCCAATAGAAGTCATAGTGGTAGGAGATAGAACTATTTGACTGCTGTATAGAAAAAAAAGTTTCACTCCAAGATATGGAATTGTGATTTTTGTTTGTTTGTCATAAAGTGACTACTCGATGGAAGCAGTTCCTGAAAATTGCAGGGAAAGTTTCATGGTCATTTATTATTGTCACATATGATGACATATCTAAAGACACCATCATTTTATTCAGATTTTTATAGATGTTGAATAATTGCTGATCAATATATATATATATATATATATATATATATATATATATATATATACATATAAAATCGTAGTACTGTTCGGTGCAATACATTTCCATAGAATACCCAGTGCATACATAAACACATAGATATGTGACAGGTTGGTTATGGAAACTATACTCTAGAGGACGTCATGTGAATCCAAGACTCCCAATGGCCAAGACAGTTAACCAATGGGAGTTCTTAATATTCATGACGTTCTCTGCAGTTTAGTTTCAAAGTCTATGAAATCTACTGTAAACGGATTGAAATGATGTATTAATATATTGAGAGAGGCACTTGCTTCAGTATAGGGCGATTATATCGAAAAATTTAGGCCTATTCGAGTGTGTAGAGCTGTACTTTGCGTTAGGACAGTGGTCAAAATGATGATATGAAATCTGATTTTAGATTGTTGCATTTTAAGGCAGTTTATGAACACTGGGCACTCTCCAAGTGATCCTTGGTATGAATCGAGTGCTCTGTACTTGTCAGGAATGTACATAGCAAGTGTTATGAATAAAAGCAACATTGGGCAAGAGAAATGTCCAATCGAACACTCCCCACGGATGTCAGGCCACGGGCGACCGCTAGGGGTCGCCTGTGAACAGCAGAGGTCAAAGGTCATGGTTACCCGGATGTTGCCGGCAAGCCAGAACAATCATGGTGAATTTTTATGTGGGGCATTTGCGGCTGATGCAGGGAGTTAGCCTGGCAAGTACACAAAGATTCCATGATCATATTTCTTGCCTTAATGGTCATTACAGCACTGCCGTCTGTAGGGGGGCCTAACTCCTGTTCGGATTGAGTGCAGACGAAGTGATGGATGTTTCGCCATCTGAACAGAATGTCTTACATCGAAACGGCAGGAAATGAGACTCGCAAGACAACTGTAGAAGACCCATGAGGCCTTATGAAGTATTCAGCCAGCAGTTTTATCAGCAGTGCGAAAGTCCCGTACATTCGCTGCATATTCTGCTAAGAGCAGGCTATACACTCCTGTGTGATAATCATATATATTGTGTAGTGAATTTATAACACGAAGTAAACACCAGGGCATACACAAGAATGAAATGGTATGCAATGACCTCTGACAATAATTCCCTACTGCATTGTGACAAATGTCAAACTAATTACACACCAGGGACAGGCAGAATAATTATTATTCGATAACTCTGTAAAACTTGAAATGAATGTTGCATATTCAACTTTAAGGTGTCTTTATTTTATGATGTATTGACACGTAATAGTGCATAATTTCGGACAACACTGATCTTTTTGATGGTTACTTTCACAAGGATTTATTCATGAAGCAACTTGTTCACTGTGTAGTAACAGAAGAGTAGGACCTTGCCATGAAGACATATTGTGGGGCCGAATGTACTGGTTTTGATGGTAAGGCGGGCTAACATGTGGTTTATATGCAAAGAGGTATGAGACCGGTCCAAAAATTGGTGAAAACTAGAGTTTTTGAAAAATGTGGGATTGTCTAAGGCAGAATTTCTTTGTAATCGCCATACTGATTATACCAAGTAAACTGGATAACCTTGGTGGTCTGGTGATAAGACGCTCTTTAGCGCCAGGGTTCAATCTCTATTCCGCCACCTGTCATAAGCAATAACCAGCTGGATGTCGTTCGGATGAGACGTTAAATTGACGGTCCCTTGAACTCGGTGTCTATGGTAAGTAATTTTAGGACCCCAGCCAGGGTTAATGTGCAACATTGTTGTACTCCTCTCTCACCTCATTTATCAGCCCTTGTGAGCGGCACGAACTTGCCTTAGAGGGCTGGACTTCCCATGTCATATCAAGACTGCAAAGATCTTTTCTCTGCACCGGTAGCTCCCTCTTATCGAGTCTCAACAAGACTGTGAGCCTTAAAACCCGGTGAAGTAAGAGATATGAGGCTGGGAAAGTGGCTGGGCGGGGATTGCAACAAGTGCTAAGCGCTGGAATGAAGAGAGAGAAGGAAAGGAGTCCCTTGAGATCCAAGGCTGGCCTTTTGCCCTTCTGGGTATTTCAACATGCACACATGATTAGACAACCCAGAGGCTACCCAAACATCTCTCAGAAAGGTCTTATCTCTGTGGCGTGCATGTTGTGGTATCCTGAGATGAAATATGGTGCTGTCCACCTAAAGAAAGTAAACGTCATGATATACAATATGCAGAGTTGGTTGAACACTGTAGCTAACAAAGAAAATGGTTTCTCACATGCATTGTAAAGCAGTGTTTAAGCACATGATATTTTCAACTCCAGAACACTGTAATACTGAGTGTTATAGCAAGCCTTGGTTACAAATTTACAATAGTTTGTTCGATGTTCTTAATATAGTACAGTTGCATATTCAAATTTCACACCACAAATGTTTTAATTTTGTGGAGTCTCTTCTTGTATAGTTTATTTGGCTTAACTACTCACACGTTCAACAAACTGCATTGATTAAAGTTTGTATATATATAGAGCCTACTTGCACGTTGGTGTCAGTAATCTGAACTTGGTATTTTAAGTCGAGGTGGTTTTAGCGTTTGTCACCGATCATTTTCAAAGCTTAGTTGTCTCATTGACTGTAAATGCAGTTTTAAAACAAAGTAAATGCAGAATCAACACAAGGCAAGAGTCGAGTAAATGCACTGGTAATGGATGCTCAAAGAACGGTTCTTGTGTAGGGATCGTGTCACTTTTCTTGTGGGTGAAAACTAATCCGAATGAGGTCGGGGGTTGCTTTGGGTTGAGAGGAGTAGGATGGAACGTTCCAGCACGCGCCGACGTGCAAACACAATCTGGTGAGCGTTGATAAGAGAAATGACGCACCGCCAAACGTAGCTTTAGCCCTGCACCTTGTCGCACGCCTGTTACCACTAAGTTTGACATGTCACTGCGCGCCAATAAAGTAGTACCACCTAGACTCATAACATCGTCATCTTGCTCCGTTCTTCTTGATGAGGGGGTTAAACCCACCGCGTAGGGATTTACACAGCATTCCACTGACAAATTGGTGATTTGTGCCAAACATTTTCTCCCTGAGGTACCCCGTCCAAATTTCATGCAAGCTTATACTGATATCCCTGGCTTTACTTTGTCTGAATAGCCATGTACAGTTGTATAAAGATTTGTAGTATAAAGCTGTGAGTTTGTTACAAGTATAGAAGATCACTTCAATATTAAGACTGCTCCAGATCGCCATCTTTTCTGCACCAACATTTAAACAATCGAGAATCAAGAAAGTTTATTTACACCTATATGAAGAAAATACACATACATACAAAATCACATACATGCAAAGTCATACATAATATAGGATAGGTGTGTGTTAAATTAAAAGTGATATTTATTCCAATTGCATCAATGACCAGGACTAAGACTACCGGAATTCAGAATTAAGACCAGCAGATCATGGGAAAAAGGCATAAGATGGACGACATGAGCTTTTACAAAGTCGTATTAATTTAATGTTCCTGGATCTATATTTTAGAATGTTTCGAACAGTGCCACCTTTAACTAGTTTTCGAATAAAGTAGTATAGTAGACATATTTATTGCAATCAAGAGTGGAAGTTGAACAATATGCTAAAAACTCCTTCAATTCAGTCAATCAGTCTTGTCTACACCACCCACTGACATTAAGCATAGTTGGCTGCTGAAAGATATAACACGTTGATAAGGTTTTTGTTTCAGAGTGAGAAGCATAAAATGATATAGGAAGCTTCGTCTACAAGGCTTTGTCAGATATAAAATCACCGGGAGATACCATAAAGACGTGTCTAGTTGCATTCCCACGCACACTCCCACAACCCATGCATTATCCATGGTCTTCCTTGAGACCAGCCAGCCCCATAAAATATTGAGCCATGATGGATGACGTATGTTTTATCCCCTTCACAAATTAAAGGGCAAAAAAGGACTTACGGGATTATGCATTTATCGATAGAGGGCAGGAGTGTGGTAGAGGGTTTCCATGTCCGCCTGGTGGCCCCTTTGAAACCAGGGCGGGTGCACCCTCAGCAGGAAATGAGGGCACCAGACCCTAGCAAGATACATTGACCCCTCCAGGGTCACTCAGCGGATTTCTTACTTTAAAGAGATTACACTTAAGAGCTCAGTGCCTATAATATGGAATTATAGAATGTGGACTTTGGGAGTTTTGTAAATATTTCATTTGGTGTTGGCTGTTTCAAGTTTAAGGTATATACTGTTGATCTAATTAGACGAACTTAGCATTTAAATAATCAAAATAAAAACGCAAGCTTACCATTTCAAAGATTGCAAGTCTCCAGACAAGCAAACAACATGCAAGCAACCAAGCAAGCAAATTTGCAAAAGGGACAACCATTCAACTCCAGAATGTGTCCTGCCTGTGGAGAGGATTTTGGTGTTTGCCGACATTGCCCTTTGGTATTTAGTTGTTGATGCAGTTGAAGGCACAGCTTGGCCTCCTCTTGATCCCTTTAAAATTAAGTAGAGCAAGAGGTCATTGACCTCGCTTGTCGTATGACTTTTCTCGTTCTGTGGTGGTCAATTTTGAAGCTTAACGCAATCTCCGCCTAGTGTCCTTATTAATAAATGAGCCGTGTGCAAAAACAAAGATGGCATCCTTGATTGTATTTGTCCCTGGAAGGAGTAGGATGTTCCCCTAGAGCAGGTCAATGCTTCCCAGGGGATATCAGACAACGGGAAGAAAAGATTGAATGTATTCTGTACTGTGGAGGAAAGCCCAGGCTTATGGGGCAAAGCATCCACGTTTATTCCATCTTTATTCTTATGGTTTGCAGGGGGAAAAGGGTGTATGGTTAAAATTTGGCTTCAGAAAACTGCATACCGCGGTCGCACAGAAGTTAATAGTCCAATGAAAAGGTAGATAGAATAGAGATAGATATCTTCTAATGTTGTGATATCTGTCTTTGTGTCTCAATGCCACTGTTCTGAGGCTTAAGTAGTGCATAGGAGCAGCTGCTACAGGAAGACGTAATGATGAACTGATAAGGCATGGGTTGTGGTTGTGCTTGGAGTCTAGACCAGGTGACAAAGTTGCCCCATTGATAGGAGGCTTTGTTTCCTCAAAATTGAGTAACTTTTCTAAAAATGGGAACAGGGTTTCTGGGATCGTTCAGAAAGTTACAAATGCCAGTTTATGGACACCTTCACTTAATTTGACATTGTCGTAAACACGTTCTGACTGATTAGATATCTGTAAAGATAAAAAAAAATAACTGGTTATTTCTGGTCTGACTGTATACAAGCTTTAACTTTCATGACGTCATTATTAAAATTGATCCAACTTATGAAAATCTGCTCCAGTCCAACAAATCTTATCTGACAGACTGAAGTAAGAAACACTTTCTAATTGGGATCAGTGGATGAAGAGTGTATCAGAGGCAAGGGCCATGAGCTCTCAAAGGCCCCCTGATTGATGTTCTCTCCCGTCAGCCAACTTGCGACCTCGCCTGTCCACTCTGCCCTCCACATTGCAGTTTCCTGGTTGCCATGGCAGCCACACGCATGCGCATTGGCAAGAGGACACAAGACAGATCTCGTATATACTTCAATCCGTCCCTTTGGACCTGTCCAATGTCTATGTTGATTTAAACCAAGTCAGAAAATCAAATGTTTCAGCTTTTCATATGACTGAAAAACCCTGTATGGTTTGAGATTGCTTTTTGGCCAATACACCAATTTCATCTTCTTTTCTTCTTTTTTTTATACTGAATGGTCTGAGACGGCTGGTTGTAAAATCAACCCTGTTGTAGGTCTACCAGTTAATATCGAACACTTGATACATGTAATCCATGGAAATGTAAGAAAAGCTTGTTCCAGTAATCACAACTACATTTGTACATTCAAACAGCCCCAGACTGTGGACCTGGTTAGTACCAACAAAACCATTAATTAATAAGTGCAATGGATAAAACTTACTTGTGACCTGATAGAAAGAGAGATCGATAGATAGATGGCAAGATAGATAGATACTGCTACCATGAAGGCGACTGACTGACGGACTGACTGACTGACTGACTGACTGACTGATTGACGTGCTGACTGACCTACCGACTGACCTACCAACCGACTGACTGATTGACTGACTGACTGACTGACCCACTGACCGATTGACTGACTGACTGACCGATTGACTGACTGACTGACCAACCAACTGACTGATTGACTGACTGACTGACCGACCGACTGACTGACTGACTGATTGACCGACTGACTGATTTACCGACTGACCGACAGACCGACTGACTGATTGATTGACTGACTGACTGACTGACTAGCTGACTGACTGACTGACTGGCTGACTGACTGACTAGCTGACTGACTGACTGACTGACTGACTGACTCATACAGAGCAGCAGTTTCTGGCTAGCTGGCCACCACATTCTTAGCACGCAGACTTGACATACTCATAAGCTCTGTGTCCATATACTGAGACACAATCAGCCTCCTATTGTCATTTCCCTATTGTTGGTGCTGCCCCTAGCAGCTGAAGGGCAGGTGGACATGAGTTGCAAACAACTGACCAACTTTGTTGGTTATTTAAATGCTGCTCAAAGATTTATGCATTTACTTTCATTGTGGGGGCTTGTGTGCTACCAGTTTTTTCGATGATGCAGCAGATTTGAGTAAATAAGCTGTTTGAAATATTTATATATTTATGATGTGAACTTCAAGAGTCCGTTTTGTTGAAACATGTAACACAACAATATAACAGTTACTGCAGTACTATATTGTAATATACACATACCTTAAATATGCACACAAAAAAACCAATCATTTCATTTATGAACTAGGTTAATTGCAATTGTAATAATGTCACAACAGCATACGATTGGTACTTTCCATTTTAGTAGTAGTAGTAAAATTTTATTTAAAGTCGTTTTAAATCACGGTGTCACATTCAATGTACAATACAAAATATATGACCCAAGCAGAAGCTTCTGTACGACATATTAGGAGCAATAATATACAGTTTGGAAAGTATAAGTATAGAATTAATCTATAAAACATTGTCAAGTCTATTCTACAATATAGTATATATATAACAATAATAGCACACATATAAAGCACTCCATCGTACAATTCAGCACCTTAGAGGAAATAAAGATTGCACAAATGATTCTTAAATATTTCAATGCACAAATGTTGACAAGATTAGTCTGTCACATCTACATTTATAAAAAATTTATATTGGTATTATTTTGAGAATTCAGCCAGCTAGTCACTGCGGATTTGAAGCTACTGAGTGATACTTTGCTTCTGATGTTACTTGGTATATGCATCCACAATTTACTTCCATAATACCGAAAACTTTTTTTACCATATGTCATTGTTTGGAAATGGGGGATATGAAAAGTGTCATTTGTCCTAAGATTGTAAAGATCTTCCCTATCTGAAAAAAGTTCCTGTAAGTAAGTGGGGGCCGTTTTACTCTTTATTTTGTACATTTGTATAGCCACTGATTTTATGCATCTTTGGGTGATTGTTAATTTATTAGCTTCTCGACATAGTTCTTCGTACGGCATTATATTTTGATTTTCAACAAATCTCAGCGCTCTTTGTCATCTTTTCGAGTTTATCCATGTTTAATTTGCCAGTGAACATCCAGACTAGAGGACAATAGTTAAAGTTGCTACCTATATAACTATTATATAAAGTGTTTTTACATTGTTTATCCAAACAGTGTTTTATTCTTTTTAAGGCATTGATTTGCTTTCTTGTCTGATTACAGATATCATCTATGTGAATCTTGAAGTTTAGTTTGCTATCGATCTCTATGCCTAACACTGTCTCAATGAGATGTATTTTCATGATGATGCCACTTTTTAAATGTAACGAATGAATGCAATTACAATGTTTTATTACAGCACAACGTATGAAAATCGTTTATAAATATATGATTAAAACATAATTTTCTGTTTTTGTTTCAGGTAAGACAACATACATTTATTACCTTAATTTGCTGTACTATTGGTGAGTAGAAAAAACCATTTTTCTTATGTCCATATTATCTTCTTTTTATAAAAAATGTTGTTGACAAGAAAGGTGATATTATAAACATTGGTATCCATGTAAGTAGAGATTTTCTAATATACTTCATATATGGCATATTCACATGACAGGCTACTTGATCAGGCATTGGAGCAACAGGCTGGAAAGCTATTATAGATGTTCATATGCCATGCACATGTCTGTGAGGCAAACGGATGCAAAATCAATATATATTTTCTTTTGAAGAAACGCATTATCCTCACCGGTGAATGAATAACATACATTAGAACCCAATTAGTATGACCAGCAATATTAATTATATAAGATTTATGACCTATTTCAATGATTAGGACCACCTCGACATTATCAACCGCGTGGGTTCTCTTCAAAGAAATGTATTGTAACATTTATTGTAATTGCATTGTATTGTTTTCTGTATCACTTGTTTGCGGACAATATTTCTAAAATGACGTCATTCGCAAGTGCGCGAGACCTCAGCGCTGCTTGCTCAAAAGTCTTTTCATGATCAGACTTGGCTTCAAGTTTTTGTAAATATCTCTACAATGGATGGGAGTGGAATCACAAACTTTATATTGAATTGTTCCCAACAAAATCGCGACTTATAATAGCTCATACTCTAAGACAGCCTGGGACTGAAAAATAAAATAATCAAGTTTATGTCGGTATTTTCCCTGCGTTTTTAGCCTTGTGGATTCAATGCTTAGGCTGGCTGTCAAGTTAATTTCTCGTTATTACATGTTGATATTTTGAGAATACAGGAATTTATTCCACTCGGTTGTCATATTTCAGTCCGCCTTCGGCTTCGTGAAATATGACAACTTTGTGGAATAAATTCCTGTATGCTCAAAATAAACATTTGGTAACTTCAATGCTGAAGCTTATATATATATATATAGTTGAATTGTATGACCGGCTTGCAGACTCAGATAGAATGATGAGATAAGACTGGGAGTCCACACCATGTACATCAATTGGTAATGTGAGAGCAACCTAGATGTCATAGATGGTAGTCAACAGGAGCAAGATGATGGTTCCTGCATCTTCCCAACTAAAAACGACATCAAACGCATCCAGGACGCCAAGACGTTGCGTCATCAAAGGGTTCTTGGATGAAAGGTGTGCCTGGGTCTTGGAAGGGGCGGGGTACCTGAAGATCTCAGCAGTCATTAAAGAATAGAGACAACTGCATTGCTTGGTATTAGACCCAACCTGTTGCATCAAAAGGTCAGCTTCTATGTGGTATATTCTAAACTGTATTTCTTTGACGTGTGATAATTCCTAGAAGACCACTCACTATGGCGGGCGTCTATACGAGAGTTTATCGGAAGTAATTACTAACCCGCATTTCAATTGTCCTTGTCAAATATTAGTATTCACCCAAAAAATAATAAAAATATTAATATTTATCTAAAAATGAATTAATATTCACCAAAAAAAAATTGAAATATCATTATTTAACCAAAAGCATTAATTGTCATTATTGAGAATATAGTATGACCTAAAAAAAAAAAAGAAAAAGCTTCTTAAAGCTTGTTTGAATAATATTACCAACTAAGTGCATTCAGAGAAATATTTTTGTCAACTACTCATTTCTTGTGTATTGTACAAGCCTACGACTGTCTCTCTTATCTTAACTCTATAAACTTCGATTGACCTGGTAAGGACGAATTTGGATGAAAAATGGGAAAAAAGCTGATGACCTTGCGAACCAGCCATTGATCTGACCCCCTTGTCCTACGTGACAAGTGTCAGAAGGGACTGGCATAAAATGTCGAAAGCTGAATGATCTCGAGTACTATAAATAGAGCCCTTGACATAAAAGCATTGATTGTATGTCGAAAGACTTATTGCTTGGCCCTTCAATCACTGTGATTGGCTAGCTTGGTGTCCCTCAAGGTGACAATCTACCAATCATCGACTACCAATCATTGTCTACCAGTCATTCTAGCAGGTCTATAGCCATTAGATTGTATGCTAGACTGAAAGTGGGACCTATTAAGCTTGTTGTGCACTCAACTTTAGTGCTCCATTATAAGGTTTCAAAAGTATTATTATATGGTGGCCAAGTTGGAGCTGACGTAGAGGCTGGCAATTGTTATTAGCAAGCTAAAGTACCACCAGCTGCTGGCAGAGGTCACTGGAACCAAAGCAAATTGGCATTGTTTGATGACGTCATCTAATCCGTGTTGTCATTTCTGTGCACATTAAAGGATGACATCATCTAATTGCGCTTGATCTGCTACGGTGTCAATCTGACTCGTTCCCGTCTCAAGTATGGAGACAGGTCGGGTCTGACTTGTTCCCGTCTCAAGTAAGGAGACAGGTCGGGTCTGACTCGTTCCCGTCTCAAGTAAGGAGACAGGTCGGGTTTGACTTGTTCCCATCTTAAGTAAGGAGACAGATCGGGTCTGACTTGTTCCCATCTCAAGTAAGGAGACAGGTCGGGTCTGACTCGTTCCCTTCTCAAGTAAGGAGACAGGTCGGGTCTGACTCGTTCCCGTCTCAAGTAAGGAGACAGGTCGGGTCTGACTTGTTCCCTTCTCAAGTAAGGAGACAGGTCGGGTCTGACTCGTTCCCATCTCAAGTAAGGAGACAGGTCGGGTCTGACTTGTTCCCTTCTCAAGTAAGGAGACAGGTCGGGTCTGACTCGTTCCTGTCTCAAGTAAGGAGACAGGTCGGGTCTGTCAATCGAAGATGACGTCACAATCTGTGTATGCTAGCTATCAAACAATCAGATGACATAATTCGCCAGACCCAACCTGCGTGTTTCTTCACTCAAGGAACCAGAGAGGTGGCAATGCTTCTCTGGTAGTTTTTCTGACTATTGTTACATGCACGTATGAATTTCTTACTGTGGGTCCGTCCACCAATCAAATAAAAACAAACCTAAAATTAGACGGTTGTCTATGTCTTATTTGCAATATTTTATTGAATTCCAACCAAATCACTTTTGGAATATCAATATGACATGTTGTTTTATTCCACTTGCATATTGTTCTGAGGGCTCCATTAATGTAGTCAAATTTTACTGCTTTTTGCAATGAGGCCAGTAGAATGTCCATGCAAGTGTGACTGGCCAGGAATGACAGACAGACAGACAGACAGACAGACAGAAAGTATTTATTTGATCATAAACTTACAATTTACATAAACAAAAATAATCAAGGAAAACTGATTATATTATGGTCATAGGAGACATTCACTAAGGCCAAAACCCGCTGTGGAATGAGACCATTATAACCTTTATCTGTTATTATGATGAGACAATTATAGGTTTTAATATGATTTAGAGTTCAGGATTACAGCAGATAGATATTGATAGCTAGCTTCGTCTAGCACCTAGAAGTAGCACATGGTATCAATAGTGGTCTAGCTAAGGTTAGCTCGTTACTGACTAGCCATTTTCAAAAAGTTTTACTGTACATTTAATATGTATCTTTTATCCCATCTTATCTGAGATTTTTCACCCTCTGTCCATAAGATAGGATCAAGACTTGTGCTGAAAACATGTGCGTGATGATAGCCAGCAAACTGCAGTTCGTGGAAGTGACACCTTGTGATATGGTGTGCCTCATCTGTATGCAAGCCATCCCAGCCAGATCTGTCAGGAATATTGTGGTGCCAAATCAAAGCAGAACACTCTCCTTGGTTCTGGTAATAATATCAGCTGCCCTCGAAACACTGTTGTAAATCTACAAGCCTCGCAGGTGGTCGCTAACAAAAAATAATGAAAGCTGATAGAAGATTTCATGATATAAAAATTGTTCGTCTTCCCTATACTAAGTTTTCGTGGTATTCTATGTTAGATTGTTAGTAAGTTGAGACCTAAGTTTGGTTGTAGCCTAATGGTTTAGGTATTGCCCAAGTCCTAGGAGGGGTGGTGGTGGATTGGTGCTTTACGTCCTGTATTTCTGCACCTGTTGGGCTAATTAGGACAGGCAGGGACCATGGCAATGTGATAGATAGATACTTTATTTTCATGATGATGGATGAAACAGCCATGCATCCAACTTAGGCTCGACCAGGAATTGAACCTAGGACCCAATAGTTGGAAGCCCAGCGCGCTACCCCTGAGCTCAGCTCCCACCCCTGCCCAAGTCCTAGGAAGGTCTAGGGTTAGGTTCTTAACCCATACATCCTGTTTGAGACTATGAGCTGCATCTCGACTGGTCAGAGTTCACAAAAGAGGTTGATATGTTCAGGTTATACCCATCTGCCAATCTGTCCTACACACCTAGTGTATTTTTGGTATAAAAGGCGGTACAAAAAGGCATCTAATTTTCTTTCTTTTTTCCTTTTGTTCACCTTTGCGTTTCAGATATTTTGAAAGTCTTTTCGGACATTTTGACTATCCTATTGACCATTTCAATTTGACTGTTTTTTCCTTTCGTATGCAGGTCTTATTTGTAGTAGTCAACAATTTTGGAAACTGAGTGAAGATTCGGACCAAGACATATTTAATTGTTGGGTCCGTAATATGATGTTATTCGTTGGAACCATTTGAATTATGATGCCTCTGTTTGTCCTGTTTGATTACACA
Source organism: Alitta virens (assembly GCA_932294295.1). Taxonomy (NCBI): domain Eukaryota; kingdom Metazoa; phylum Annelida; class Polychaeta; order Phyllodocida; family Nereididae; genus Alitta; species Alitta virens. Next base: position 24,084,447 of record OW028581.1, read on the forward strand.
ATTGAAACTCTTATATACGAAGGTACTCTAATAAGTAATATGTACATGTTGCCAAAATAAGTTGGCAAGGTTGGAGTTTACTTAAATTCTAGGAAAATGCAAGATATACAGAATATGTCCAATGAAAGATACCTGGCAGAATGGATTTTATACTTTTGCATCCTGAAAGGGAGTCTGTGTTACAAATGAAAATATTTTTTTTAAGATGACAAGAAAAGCCAAATATTGAAGTTGAGTCATTTTAAATAACACATAGCACATAATACTTACATGTATCTGTACTTGGATGGCTAGAATTTCGTATAAGTATTTATACAATATAATTCTTGGAATTGTAGATATTCCATGTTATATATCCCTTCTAATAATAAAAGGGTCATTTGCACTGGACGTGTAATCAGTCTGTAATTACGAACTAGGCACTGACGCCACGCCTAGAGTGATCACTGGTCAGTAAGGAGGATCGAGTGGACACTGTGTAAGTATGGAGTGACACTACTATTTTTACCACTCACCAGTGCAATTTGGCATTAGGTATGCCGTTGTACAATTGCTCATGTACCATTATTAGCAGCGTCGGCAGCTTCACGCTTATAATAAATTCAGCAAGACTTGTACGTTTTATTTAATAACTCAGTTTTGATCAGATTTTTTAATATTCAAAGCTTTTCTGAAAGCTGAGAAGACCTTCTTTCTCATTATTTGACAGTCATTAATCCATTAAACGAATTAGACATTTTAGACATTTTATTATTCACCATATTGTAGACAGGCGCTATCTTTTTTATTCGTAAATAGTAAATAAAGAAAAGTAACACTTAGCAAAGGCAACTACTTTGGCTAATAAAACTATTGGGGTAAAAGGGTACAAAACAATTACACGATAGTTACATGTGAGACATGAGATATAAACGTACACCCTCAAATGTTATTCAGCCCTATCAAAATGTCAACAACAAAAAATAATACATAAAATGAAATTGCCAATAAATGTCTAAAATTATCATCTACTCTGACTAACCTTTTTTCAAGAGAGATTTTCAGCAAGGTCTTGATTCTGCAACGTTTTTAAATATTTTTTTTCACTTGAAAATAATAAGAATATCTGACTATTCGTGTCAATATCACATATTTACATTATCACTATGCATGATAACGTGTCAGATATCTTATTAAATAAAACAATAGCAATATCAAATCAAAAATATCTCAAATGATGGTGGTACCATACAGAAAACCATGCCAGAATCTCCATTCATTGACCAAACAGCGTGGACGAATGAAGTCTTCCTACCAACTCAGTGCATTGAATATTACAAGCTTAAGGTGGCAGGCAGAACATGGACTCTATTACGGACACAGAGATAAAGGCTGTTTGAACATGGCCTGGTCATTTTCTTGTCATATCTTAAGCCACTGACCCTTGCATCAATATCTAACTGAGCCTTGGCCAGGGGAATATCATTCTGCTGGTGTCACTTTCATTATGTGTCTTATAAATGGGTCGCCTTCCAAGGAACAGAATTCAGGTGTCTGTGAATGTGTATGAATGGTTGACTAACAAAAATGTTGCTCACTATACAATACACGATTGCTTTAAATGTATGATTCATTTGTTCTATTATATAATCAAATGTGAAATAGATTTAGAGAAAATACAGATAAGATGCAAAAATGTATAATAGGCCTCTCTCATATTTAAAAAAAAAAAAAAGGATGAATAAATTATTCAAATCGTGCCTATTGAAATCCCTGAGAACCAAACAATGCCACTGGCCGATTCACACGAACGGAATAAAATTACTTTAGTATAGTATTGCTTCAGCATAATGCGGATGCTCTGCACTCGACACATGATATCCTTGATGGCTAGTTGCGCAGTCACAGAGTAATAATACTATTTCTACTCTTTGGCACAGTACTGTATCCTCAAATATTTCCATTATGGCGGCCTTCCAGTACAAATGGATCGTTTTTAACTTTAAAAAAGGAATATGACAATAAATATCCATGCAATTGGAGCTGCGTTTATGCTTAGCTTACTTGTGAATATAGTGTAGGATAAAGAAAATAGATAATTATGACTATATCATCGGCACATTAACTGATGTGGTTTTCCGAAGCTATCCTGACTTGTTGGTATCTCTGGCTTCTCTGCAACTTTTCTTACTGTCTTTCATACATTTGAAAATCAAATTTGGTGTGGAATTATAATCTATATATAATTTTATTGACATGATATTATCATAATTGAAACATTTGTCAAACATACAAATAACATACAATAATAACATACAATAACACAGTACTTTTACAGTAATATGAAAAAAATACTAAAAGTGTTAAGCTAACAGTTTATATTAAATGTTGCAACTATGTATTTTACAGCAAGTTGGTCCCGGTTGTGACTAGTAAAAATACTAATAATACAAATAAAAAAAAACAGACAAATATATATATACTGCTTGTCCCAGTGGTATAATAACCATTGGAATTAATGAAAACATTCGCCAGTTGCAGAGATCGCCATTTTCCGAGGATACATTGTACAACAATAATGATACTGATGAGCAAACCTACCAACCCAACAACATACTGCTTTACAGACAGACAGGCGACCGAATTTTGCAAGTTACGACAATTGTGGAAGGAGACGCGTGACGTCAGTATGTTGTCGCCAGAGGGCGTGTCCATCTGACCGGAAGTGCAACAAGACATGCGCGCCCTGGCGGACAACGAATGGACACGAGGGACGAAAATAGCATCGGGGCAAAAGCAGCTTGGGTGCATGATGTCATGAAACTATCTCATTATCAAAGGAAGGGACCGATTGACGATTGTATGTCACAGCATCAAAGTAACTTAGTAGTCCAATCACTTTATGTACAAGCACTGTAAAACAAAATAGCTGTATTTTAAACCGAGTCTTGAATGTACTGAAAACTCAATTAAATGTCATTGAGTGTGCTTGCTATACAGTTGAGCGGAATAATTTCGACCTATGGAATAATTCAAGTTGCATATTAACCTATCAATTTAGGCATGCCTCCTACAGTTGATAATTGATTACACTTTATAATTGATTTACATGTAAAGTGTCTTAGATAAGATAAGATAAGATGATATAAGATAAGATGATACAAGATAAGATAAGACTAGATAAGAAAAGATGACATAAGATAAGATGATATTAGATAAGATAAGATTAAAAAACAAATTCTGTATTTTGTGGCAATATGTTAAAATAAATAGCAGTATAAAATGTTACCAATATGTGAAGACTGTCCATAAGTTTGGAAGTGTAACAACAATTAAACTGACAGTTATTATTTCTAGCAGCTTGATTGATATGGGTAAAGAATGTGTCGAGTGTAAAATCACTCATCTGCCTGTCACATGGTCGTTATAATATCACTCCCTTTCTATGTGACAACATGGTTTCCTTGCCTTCATTTGGTTCTATGAATCAAAACATGTCTTCATTTTTTTGCTGTGAAAAAATCCAATCAGAAAACTGATTTGCAAGAGCTGTTTTGGAGCAGCTGTATTTTGCAGTCATTTTTCGTGTCTTCAGTTCGTTCTAAATCCAGCTGCAACTATAAATAGGACATGAAATTCATACGACGGTGCCTGCTCTGTTCAACAGGTGCAGGGAACGACTTAAGGTTCTGCCTTAAAAACAATGAAGTTGAGTAATGACTTATTAAGGTGCAGCATGAGTAAATTGGAAGTTATTTACGGAAATCGGTTTCTTTGCTGGTCAAATATAAATGGGACAAGTTATTTTTGTATATATCCATATTATCAAAAGAAAATGGTTTGCATGATAACTAGAACAGTCCACTATTGGTGCAATAATTAAATAACTTTCACATTTGCTACTGACCAGTGATCGCTTTATCGCGGTGGTCTTAATTGGGACATTATTTAGTTTGGTAAAGATTTGCTGTCAGATGCATACTTATGTGGTATTAATTTGTGAAATGGTCCTTGACCCAAAGTATATTACTATGAATCCCAGCATGCAGTGGAAGCATCTGAACATATAGTGTTTCACATCTTACATTCTGTAAACAAAATCAACTATTCTCTTTGAAAACATTCATGGAATGCTGGTAAAATTAGCCAATAAGATGATTTGCATTTTAGCAGCTCAACTTGCATGCTGTTGATTAGTGGATGAGGAACCTTCAACAGGAAGTCAAAGAGCCTGATGCAGGCTGATTCAGTGATGTTGTGTAGGATTAAGACAACAGCCTCGGGGCCCGGGCTTTTTAATGTGATTGGGATAACCCGAAGCTGGTGCTCAAGGATCTGAGATTTTCTTGGAATTCTGAAAGCAACATGCTTTTGAGAGGAGGGGACCCATTAAATATCACATGACTGTAGCCTAGGGTGCATGGAATTATCGTTAAGGGACCGAGAGCAGCTAGCAGTCTTACTATTGCTACCATGGATTGCCCCCCCCCCCCCTCTTTTCAAGTGCTATCTCGGATGACGGAGAGCAATTTGTCGTGTTATCAAAGAAAGATCAGGCAACATTCTGATTGCATGCCTCCAGCCAGAACGAAACGGACCTAGGGAGCATGCGGTGCACGGTGACGTCAAAATTGCGTTTGGAAAAAATTAAAGCTCCCTCTCGATCGATCAAGGCCTGCAGGCAGACCCCAGCGACCTCTAGGGAATAAATAAAGCAACTGGCAATGTTTCCCTATTATCGCTAGAACACTGCTTGGATCCAGGGACAACCACTGGTGTGTTGATTCAATTAAAGCATGGAATTTGATCTCAATGTTAGATTTATTGCCGAACGCACCTACACAAAAGCAGTCGAATCGGCGAATCTAAACCACAGAGCTAAATATTCACTGTTTGGAGAAATCGTTACTAAAGCTTTCTGAGTTAACTGCGATTCTCTATATATTGTAATGAAGCCAAGACAATAAAATTCGATAGGATAGGATAGGATATAGTAAGGATAGGATAAGATTAGGATAGGATAGGATATAGATAGGATAGGATAAGATATAATTAGGATATGATAAGATTAGGATAGGGTAGCATTAGGATAGGATAGGATAGGATAGGATAGGATAGGATATAATTAGGATAGGATAAGATATAATAAGGATAGGATAAGATTAGGATAGGGTAGAATTAGGATATAATTAGTATAGGATAGGATAGGATATAATTAGAATAGGATAAGATATAATTAGAATAGGATAGGATAAGATATAATTAGGATAGGGTAGCATTAGGATAGGATAGGATAGGATAGGAGAGAATTAGGATAGGATAGGATTATGTTAATGAATGCAGAATAATATGATACGGCATGAAACGTCAATATTACTCATTAAAGTCATGCTAGGAAGTATTTAACAAACAGACAAACAGACAAACAGCTGAACAGACAAACAGACAAACAGCATGACAGACAGACAGACAGACAGACAAACAGACTTAACAGACAAACAGTGATAACTGCGCTGGTGTCACAGTTTCACATAGCATAACAGCGGCTGAGGCGATTCGAGAGCTGCATGAGGTAAAAGAAAAAAAAGGGGGGGGGGGTCTGATTGAAGTTATTCATTTGAGCGGACGTCATAATTCTTCATTGTAATGTGATTAGACGCCGAGCATGTTTGCATGTAAAAAGAATAAACGACCTCATTTAGTTTGCTTCTAAAGTCTGTTCTTTTTGGAACCCTCCTGTGTGAAGCAAGCCGGCAGATTGGTTACACTGTGGTCTGACCTATCAGTTGCCCTTTCTTGAATTAATAATAAAGAAAACAGCCTTGGGTAAGACAGGTCCAGTCCCACACCTATCATTAAGCCATAATGTCCCTGGGGACGGTAGTTGAGGGCATCTGCAGCTAAACCTGTTATGTCCTTCCTTCCATGGTTGGTTTGGTGCCTGAGCCTGACGATTGGTGCTTGCTTAAGTTTTACTATCAAGGCTACAGTAAGTGGTCAAAGCTATAAATTCATTATACTGTCATAAAATTATCAAAGTGTGCCACGTCTTCTAGATATGTTTAATGGTACCATCACATATCATACTTTTGGTTCATGGTATATGTATACATATGTACATTTAAGTCTTTTATTTGTTAGTGTTGCAGCGAATTGCATTGAAACTTGTTGTATCCTAGACCGTGGAGTGACATTGCACATTGGCGAATTTTGCATATTTAATATGCAAAACAGGATCACATTAAGACATATAAATGATAAATTATAAATCTCATAATCTTAGAACTAGAGTAATTTTTTTTTATAGTTATATATTCATAGTCTACAAGTCTTTAGTTGTTCAGCAGATAATAATGATGTATCAATGTTGGGAAGATCCCAATAGCATAATGTATCTTCGTGTTGTGATGACGTATCATATTGTCAGTTGCATCACATCCTATTTTGTTTCCTTGTATTATATCGTATTATATCGTATCCTATCCTATCCTAAAAACTATGCCTGGTGTCAGTGGTGGACATTGATTTAAAAGACTGTCGTGTTGCCTGAACTCAAGAGACACTGGTACTTTGTAAGAGTGGACTGTAATGGTATGCTGTAACTTCGACAGACTGTCTCCTGAGTTTAACATTGAAGTCTAGCTGCCACAAAGGGGGACTGTGGTGGAGCAATACAAAGTCAATACGAGTTAAGAAACCTTACAAAACCCAGTGCTGTCTGTGACTGGTTCATCCCTCATAGCGGTACAGAGAGTAAAGGCACAGAGCAGTCACTTGTTTGCTTTGGTGTATGGTGCAAGTGTTAGTTACCTCTGAGTCATTTCATTGCATTGTGTTGTATGAAATTCTCAATGCTGCCGATCTGAAGATCAGTCGAATATTACTAGATGTGGCAGATGTAATGATGACATTGTAAGAGTTGGAAATTCCCAATGTCTCAAAGCTACTGTTTTGAAACTTATAGTCATCTTCTATCACCATCTTGCAGAGTCAGATGTAATGATGAGATAAGACTTGGAGTCCACACCATGTTTATTGGTAATGTAAGAGCAGCATTTATGTTATGTGGTAGTCAACTGGAGCAAGATGATGGTTCCTGCATGAACAATATTTGATAATTATGATTATGTTAACATCAGACGGATCGATCTTGTTGCAAATATGAAAGTGATGAATGGAAGACAGAGAAATGATTATTTTATGTACTATGGAGAAAGAAGTATCAGACAGAACAAAAAATGTTAAAGAGAATAATGTGCATAGACCTTTTGTTAAAGTTGATCAAACCAAGAATTAATTTTCATGTGTAAGGGACCATTGATCTGGAATGATTTACCTGATGTAAGTAAAGAGTGTGCGGTATCGATGATTTAAAGAGTATTGTACATTTTATGTTATAACAGCCATGTTGAAAAACAGATTTATGACAATAAAATATGTCACACATATAAATAAATAAATCTTTCCAACTAAAAGGACATCAAACAAATCCTGGATCCCAAGACCTTGCGTCATCAAAGGGTTTTTGGATGAAAGGTGTGCTTGATATCAAACAATTTAGGAGAGAAAAGTAATGATGAGACGATAAATTGTTGTGTGGGTGGGTGGATTAGGGCTTTACGTCAGGTATTTCTGCCCCCTGATGAGCTAATTAGGACAGGCAGGGACCATGGCAATGAGATGAAGGATGAAACAGCCATCCAACTTAGGCTCGACCAGGAGTTAAACCCTGGACCCAGTGGTTGGAAGCCCAGCATGCTACCACTGAGCTAGGCCTCCATCCTGATAATTTGTCAGAGTATGCTCCTTGTCACATATTTACTGCAGGTTAGGGTGGTTTCACTTGCCATGACACATACACTGAATGCATGTCAAAGACACCGCCAATAAAAGAACCACTGCATGTCCTAGGATTAACTCGATCATTGGAGAACAGTTTTGTTTTTGTTGGTGTTTTAGATACTTAACATAAATATATACATGCAGGATACCTTTGATATGTATACATACTATACTATTATGGTATATTTCTAAGTATTTATTTTTGGCATTCAATTTTTTTGCACCCTTGTGTTTCGACCTAACCTTCAGTGTAGGAATGCGAAAGGGTATTTTAAATTCATGAATATGTCTTATTATTGCAGGTGAAACTGAAAGTTTTCTTAAGAATATCCAATCTCGGCGTCTTACCAAATTTAGCATATTCACCAATATATGCCAGACGCCCACACTGCTTTTATTTCTCGAGTCATGCGATATATACAGTGATTTTGTACTCTTATATTTCATGCTATACCTCCTGCAAACCTGTGACCCTGCGTTATGAGTCTGGTCAGCTGTTTTATGTCATCACCGCCAGAGGCCACCAGCGTTTCGTTGTCTCATCCATTTCCGCCTTTTTTTGTGTTCTTCCGGATTGGCAAAGTTGTTTGAGGAATCTGAATGGTATAGGGGGAAACAAATGGAACAGACTTCATGAGATTACATAAAACCAAACCATAATGAGGTGGGTGTCATACAAAAGTTTAGGTCTTTAACAGAGGCTTGTGCAAGTCAGTAAATAGTCTGCTACTGAGCTGAGTATCAGCTGACTTGAACATCAAAGATAATGATGCTGAAAGGCTACTGGTCTAGAGCTTAGCCAGCTTATATGACTAGCTGCCAGAGGCAGATGTAATGATGGGATGATACAGCTTGGAGTCCATACCATGTTACACATTGCTCCAAATTAATGCATCTATACCAGATAATAACTTACATTGTGATGTTAGATACACTGGTAAAATTGGCCCTGTTATATGCAGATATTACTGTCATCATTTGCAAAAGATGAAACAGTTATCTGTTTTTGTGTCAAAAGGTATTTTGCAATAATTTTGTGCCATAGATCATATTTAACATTAAACGAGGCCCTTGGCCAAAGGCAGGTTAGTGATGTCTGAAATATCATACTGAGTTAAAACTTACACCCTTTGTAATAAAGAGACAAAGCTGGTGATCAAAATGAACAGAACCTTTCACTCCATGAGGAATATAGATTCAGTCACAAAGCCCAGTTTGACTTCTGCCTTTAAACTGTGGCTTTTTCTTCCAAGTTTGGCAGAGCAGGCAATCCACTCATTTGGCTATAAACACGCAAATGACCCCTGGAGAAACCAATGTACTGGACCTTGATGGATAACAGACATATGGCCCATGACTGGCTAGGGCTAGTCCGGGCCACTTCTCAACTGCTCTTATGATTAAAAGAAAAGCAATCGACTTAAAGAAAGGGAACCCCCTAAAGAAAGAAACTGACTGAAAAGAAAGAAATACTTGAAGAAAATGGTCGACAAGAGAGAACGAAAAAAGCCAAAGCTAGACGGGCAGAACTGTGTTCTTTAACTGGGAAATGAAGTCAGCATAACCAAAGGGACTGAAGGGATAAATTTACACCAATAAAGGGGTCTGAACATTTATGATAAAATGCATCGAAGACTAAAATAAAATAGGGTCAACTAGCAAACGTACAAAATACAAAATGATATCTGGGATATTTGTGTAGATATGGCCTTATACCTATTTATATCAGGTTATGGAAGTCCAGAAAGAAAAAAACCTATTAAAATATCACTTTAATTTGTGAAGTTGGATTGATTCACAGAGGGCAGGACTATAAAGTGAATGTGTAAGATAGAACACGACAAGGTTTGCTGAAAGTAGACGAGTTATAAATTTCCAGGAAAATTAAAGAAAACAGTTTTGTTGCATCTGAGGAAAGTATACGTGCACATGTCATGTATTTGGTAGTTACAGCCTTGTTTGAATAGTTTATAGTCATATGAGAAATATGTCTTATAATTTTGGAGAATTTTCAGGAGAAGTGTCAGATATCTTTGATCTCATAACTGGGGTGGTATGCATGGCCAAATGTGAACCATGCGTTTATCCAACTCATGGAAATGCACGAGGCACATTTGGCCAAATGTGCCACGTGGGTTTTCCGTGAGAAGGATAAACGCATGGAAAACGCATGGTTTTTGCCTAATTATAATGAGGTGAAAACCATGCGATTTCCATGCGTTTATCCAAACACATGGAAAACACACGTGGCACATTTGGCCATGTATAGGAACGAATGAAAGCCACTAAGCTCATGGGTAAAGCAATGACCCAAAAGACTCGACTGTCATCACCCATTGATGACAGTGTAGATTAGAGCATCATCCACAAAATATGCCTTGACCAGTTTTTGTTGTCTCTTACTGAACAATGCACCATGTTATGGCACCATGATGGGGTTTTTTTCTTGCCTGCTCTAAATGCTCTGGTTTTTGCTCCTTCGTGCCTTGTCGCCTTATTCTGACGCTCAATCTTTGCTCTTGTCTGACCCGGAAGTGATATGATGCTCTTATTGAATTCCGGGTCATCACGAAACTTATCCATCATGCTGTGCACACAGAGTAAGTGGCTCCCTCTATGCAGCATAACAACAACACTTGGCACAATAGGGCAACACCATGAAAGTCAACTATCAAGCACCTTGATGCTAATGTTCAGCAAGAAAGATTATGAAATATATGGCATTTACCACTCAATTCCCTTTTTTATTATCAGACACTCAGGAAACTTGGTACTCAACGCTCAGCTTGATATAGATTTTTCTGGCTTGTTTTATTGGGACTTAATTTATTCATCTAATTTCTAAGGAAGATTGTTAAAATATGACCTAGTTAACGTGTGAATTATACCTTACAAAAATAGCCAATTTCTTTCTCTACTGCAAGCCGTTTTAACTTGAAGAAGATAAAGGCTATTCACTAGTATTGAGAGAATTTTGAAATTTAACTATTACTACTATTCAGAGTGAAATTAATAGAACAATAATAATCAGATCTAAAGATAAACCTTTCAAACAAATTTATCTTCGGTTTTCCCTCATTGAAACCAGAGGCAGCACAATTTCTTTGCTGGGAGCAGACAGAGATTAGCTGGCGCTTATTGGCCAACTGGCTTCGTATCAGATTCCAAACAGGAAATGTACCCCAACACCAGCGCCGCTTAGCGGCCTCCTCTGGGAGGATTATGTAACGAAAGTAGCTCTTCAACTCGGATGGTAAAAAAGTCCGTCAGAGCGTTCGACTGATTGTTCTCTTTGTGGGTTAGTTGTGACGTCATCATGTTGTTTAGCCTCGTAGTTGATATATATGCCAAGATGGCCAGACACTGATGTACATTTGCACTGAAAATCTATGGACAAAGATGCTCTCTCCTCCCCCTTACCCTCGATCATAGCCATTTTTACTTACATATTAACTAGTCAGCTAGAATTAGTCAACCTTTGTTAATTTCATGTCTTGGGACATCCCTTTGAAGTTAGTTACTAATGACCAATGACACGCATGATTTTGACCAAAGCAGACAAGCTAATAAGTCTTAGATATAGCTGATTTTCCTGTTGGTAAAATAAATAAATAAAAAAAGGCTTAGGGAGTTAGTTACTTTCAATTCTAGAATTTGTTAATTTGTTTAAAAATTAGTCAAAGTATCTAAAATTTTAGCTACAGATAGAGATTTTCAAGTGATATTAACGCTCAGTTTTTCATTTTCTATCAGAGAATATTACGAAGGACATATTAAGGATATACATGACGTTCTCAAAATGGCCAAATCGAAAAATACAGACTTTTATCAAATTATCAAAATAGTCATGCGGCTATTCACTGTAATGTAATAAAATGATATCATCATACCGACATAATCTGTTATCATAAAAGTCAATTCGTCTCATTTAGCAGAACAGGTAGTCTTTGCAGATATTTTATAGCATTGTCAATACCTCGAGTGAAAACCGATTGAAATAGTCGATATAAAAACTGCATTTAACACCAGAGAGCCACATCATTGACATCAGAGGCTAGACATGTACTGAATGTTGGCAGGGACCCAGTCAGAGACAATGAGAATCTTATATGTAAAAGTGGCATAAAAGACCGGAGAGCATTTGATGTGGGAAGGAATCTGAGTTTCATTTGATATGATGTTATGGGAGAAGAGAGGGGAGGAGAGGAGAGGGGAGGAGATGAGAAGGGAGGAGATGAGAGGGAAGGAGAGGAGAGGGGAGGAGAGGAGAGGGGAGGAGAGGGGAGGAGAGAAGAGGAGAGGAGAGGGGAGGAGATGAGAAGGGAGGAGATGAGAGGGAAGGAGAGGAGAGGGGAGGAGAGGGGAGGAGAGGAGAGGGGAGGAGATGAGAGGAGAGGAGAGGGGAGGAGAGGAGAGGGGAGGAGATGAGAAGGGAGGAGATGAGAGGGAAGGAGAGGAGAGGGGAGGAGAGGGGAGGAGAGGAGAGGGGAGGAGATGAGAGGGGAGGAGAGGGGAGGAGAGGAGAGGGGAGGAGAGGAGAGGAGAGGGGAGGAGAGGGGAGGAGAGAAGAGGAGAGGAGAGGGGAGGAGATGAGAAGGGAGGAGATGAGAGGGAAGGAGAGGAGAGGGGAGGAGAGGGGAGGAGAGGGGAGGAGAGGGGAGGAGAGGGGAGGAGATGAGAGGGGAGGAGAGGGGAGGAGAGGGGAGGAGAGGGGAGGAGATGAGAGGGAAGGAGAGGAGAGGGGAGGAGATGAGAGGGGAGGAGAGGAGAGGAGAGGGGAGGAGAGGAGAGGGGAGGAGATGAGAGGGGAGGAGATGAGAGGGGAGGAGATGACAGGGGAGGAGATGAGAAGGGAGGAGATGAGAGGGAAGGAGAGGGGAGGAGAGGAGAGGGGAGGAGAGGGGAGGAGATGAGAGGGGAGGAGATGAGAGGGAAGGAGAGGAGAGGGGAGGAGAGGAGAGGGGAGGAGATGAGAGGGGAGGAGATGAGAGGGGAGGAGATGAGAGGGAAGGAGAGGAGAGGGGAGGAGAGGGGAGGAGAGGGGAGGAGAGGAGAGGGGAGGAGAGGAGAGGGGAGGAGATGAGAGGGGAGGAGATGAGAGGGGAGGAGATGAGAAGGGAGGAGATGAGAGGGAAGGAGAGGAGAGGGGAGGAGAGGGGAGGAGAGGGGAGGAGAGGGGAGGAGAGGAGAGGAGAGGGGAGGAGATGAGAGGGGAGGAGATGAGAGGGAAGGAGAGGAGAGGGGAGGAGATGAGAAGGGAGGAGATGAGAGGGAAGGAGAGGAGAGGGGAGGAGAGGGGAGGAGAGGGGAGGAGAGGAGAGGAGAGGGGAGGAGATGAGAGGGGAGGAGATGAGAGGGAAGGAGAGGAGAGGGGAGGAGAGGAGAGGGGAGGAGATGAGAGGGGAGGAGATGAGAGGGGAGGAGATGAGAGGGAAGGAGAGGAGAGGGGAGGGAGGAGAGGACATGAGAGGGGAGGAGATGAGAGGGGAGGCGAGGAGAGAAGAGGATGCATTGTATACTAGAGCTAGACAATATGCACTTCCAATTATTGTGGTCCATTGTTCTAACCAATATGAAACAGTATTCATGCCATTGTATTAAAGATAACTTCAAAATTAAGGAAAATAAATATAGCAAAAAAAAATTCAGTCTTGCACTTATAGTAATCTTAATGATGAGGTTTACTTTAAGTAAAAATTAGCATATTAAATTTGTCAAGAATCTGGCAAATGTTATTTTGGATATATTTCATTCCTGGCGTCATGTGGACTGGAGTTTAATCCAACCAGCTTACTTTGTCATGAAACCTTTAAACACAGCTTGGTGAGAAGGTTCTTCAAGCAGACATAGGGCTAGACCCGTTCGCTGTCTGAATAATGGCAACGGTCTCCCCCAATCACGTCTAAATTAGGCTCACAAGGCTGCTAATCACGTGACTAATATACACTAGTTCCCTCTAGCGTTTGCGGCTAAATGAGCTTCCGGTAAGGTCAGCTGGGATGACCCGGAAGTAAAAGCGTTGCTCCTGTCAACTGCTAGAGTGTTGCAACGGGCTCCCTTTCTCTCTGTTTTCTTTTGTTTTCTTTTATCTTCTTTTCTTTCTCACACATATCACATGACTCCTATGTACTGTCTTTGGTCACGTGAGCCTTGTTTATAGCTTATGTAATTTATTGGCTGGTCTCCCTTAGCAACGTTTGTGCCAAGGCTTCGCTGCTATAGCAATGTATACTAAAGGAACTCTAGCTGTTGCTATCATGACCGTCCATTTCTCATATTATGCATTTATATGACAAACACAACCACGATTGTAAAGAATATGTTCCACCAAATTTACACAGGATTTTTTGATGAGTTATGGCAGTTTCGTTTTAGAATTCCCCCGCTGCAAATTCAACTTAGCAAAAATCTTGGATGTGCATATACACTGTAAGCCTAAGTTGCAGCAAAAGTTTGACAAAAACCTGCAATTAAGTACTGGCGGATCCAGCCCTGACTCTACGAGGGGGGGGGGGGGGGCAAATCATGACTTAAAAAAAGATATCCCTGTCAGTCACTTCATAGGCCACGCGTAGACATTAAGATTGGTACGAGGAGGCCCCCCCCCCCCCTGGATCCGCCAGTGCAGTTAAGTAGGCATTACACAACTATTTATAATAAAGTTGAGGAATTGTCGCCAGCTAGATGAGGCTTGCTTTAGGCTTCCTGTAGGTTCTTCTGGTCGTGGATATGTAATACATAATTATTATGTAATGGCTTATTTAAAACGCCTTTCATGAGTGACACTGCACCGGTATAGAAATACTGGACACGCTCATATTTCAGGGATCAAGTGGTCAGCATGGCTCTCTTCTTGCAGTCAATCATGGATCCAAATGATCAAATCCCACTTTCTGCTCTCTGCAAGACCTACATTGTAATAGTATCCGTGACATCATTATCTCATCATCTATAGCGGTTTCCTCTGGTACAACCAGTTACTTTTGGAAATTGGTTAATCCGGTACAAACACCCTGTGGTCATGATACATAATTGTGCCTGGTATTTGAACAAATTGAACCATTTTGCTGTGATGCAGTCAAGTATCTGACATTGGATTGAAAATTCCCAGTCCCCTCACATTGCCATTGAGGCAGATAATACAAATTGCCAGGAAGTCAGAGAGTTAATTAAAGTGAAATTTTAAAAGCCCAGCAATAGATAGATAAACCAGCTCAAGTGAGAAGCCATCGCTTGTCTAGACTTCAAAATTGCCTTATGTCTAATGCTGTCAGAACAGTTGTTATAGAGCAGCCTGAGTGTAAGCCTCTATCTGCCTTTTTTAAAGATATTAATTTAAACTTGCCATGATGTGAGTTGTAATGACTGTAATAATTATACCAAGGATATTTATGTTCATTTCTGGTTTATATATTAACAGTGACGCCATTACAGTTAACCTCACCTTTAAGACTATGCCAGGAACTACATTTACTTGCCGCAACAGCGAAATGTCATATATTGTCAGTATAGATGAATGCATACACATTTTGGGTGATATCTACCTTTTTTCAAGCAACTTGACATAAGTATTGCTAATAGTATTAGTAATATCGCAAACATTGAGTGATCATGGTTCGGAGTTGGTTTTTGTTTCTGAAAATTTGACTTGTGTATATATAAAACATTGGAGAGAGTAATCTCTGCCCAGAAAATATAAGCATTTATTTATAACATGTCTAGTAAGACATCATCCAGCCTTTTCTTTTCTGTCATTTATTGTAATTTAAGTACAAGTGGCAATGCTTTTCAACATCTGTTTTTGTGTATGTATGACCGCAGATGTATTTCGAGATAGCGTGTATGCCAATGTCTTGTATCCCAGTGCCTTATGAAATTCTATTCTATTCTATTCTATTCTATTCTATTCTATTCTATTCTATTCTATTCTATTCTATTCTATTTTGTTGTGTATGCTCAAACCAGTCTGCATCTCATGTACTTGGCGTCACTCTGCAAGTCTGTATGTGGCACGTTAGCATGTCAAACCGGAAGTAGAGCCATGCTGGGAGTGACGGTTTCCGGCAAGCTGGAAGTAGGTCAAGGGGTGCCAGGCGAGACGAGCTTTTGGAGGTGTCAACTCAAGAAATTCTGACACAAATGAACGCCAAGGGAAAAGCATTCAGTTTCAATTTAGTCTCAGAATTCTCATATAGCTTCATGTGGGGAGTTTGTCACACTCATTAGTTACAAAATATGAAATTAGGATCTGACAGGCTGGAGATTGGACCATATACAGAGACGATCTAAGATAGAAAGCTATAAGGGTGCGTTGTATCCTCTTTTCTGTTAACAACAGTATTACGTATTTTCAGGCACACTGGTCGCTTTATTTCCATCTAAATATGTAAAACGACTTTTGGACCCAGCAAATGTACATGCAGGAGGGCCAATTTTACAATATATAACCACCTCAGTAAAATGTTAATTTGGAGCCGTTGTGTTCTGTAATATCCATGAGTTCCTTTAAATGCCAATTTTTTTATCAATGTGGTCGATTCCACTGATAACTATACGAGTTGGAATCATTCTGAAACCTCATTGGAAACCCCTTTTATTAGGAGCATGTTCCCTGGTCATTTTAGTTACCAAAGGAAACAGCTGCAGTTAATTGTAAGATTTTATGGTTCTGCCCATTTTCAGATTCTCAAGTACTTTCTCTTTAAATGCAAAGAACTAACGATCATAAAACCCGCAGTTAAAGGGAATTCCATTAAGGGTGTTCCTCTTCCAGTACAAAGTGACAGCAAAGTGGCGGCAGCACTTCACATGTTGTATGACTGTCTCAAAACAAAGGATTTTTCAAAACGCTCTTGATTTATAGATTGTTCAGCATCTTCCCCCTTCCCCTTTGAGCGATGCCTTAAAGGGGAACTAAAGGACATTTGTGTGTTAGTTTTAAAAGTTCAATTGGATGTAAATGAATATATTGCAGTAGGAAAAAGTCTCTAAAAGTCAAGTTAAGTATGATTTTAGGACAATTAGAAATGCAATTTACGCCACTCGCCAAAACGATGGGGGCCGCCATTATTGCACACGACGCGCAAAGCCGTGACGTCACTTATGTACAGGCTATTTGTCAGGCATTTCTAAATATTCCTAGGGCCTACAAATCAATCATAATTCTTGATTGCAATTTTAAAAGAACAGTCTGAACAGATAGCACGCCAGCTGTTGGACTGTACTTCATTAATATGAATTCATTACTGGGAACTTACTTCAATTAATTAATTGCAATAAAAGTTATTTGTAGACTCTATTCATGAATGTTCATATAACAATTTTGCTCCCTGGGAATTTAGCTTCCATTCTCTGAATGCCTCTTATAATATCGTATTTTTCATAGATATTATAAAATAAAGCAAGTTTTTTCCCAAAACATGGATCTTAAAAAAGTATAAGCTGTATAACATTTGATGATCAATATTTGATACAATCAAGGGAGTAATAAATAATTGCACATTTCTACTATGTTAAATATTACTATTAGATAAGAATGAATTTAGCTCAAGCCCCCCCCCCCCCATCTTGATCTGTCAGTGATGAAAAGAATGTTAAAGGGGAACTAACGGAAAAGTGAAAGTTAATTTTGATACTTCAATTAGATAGTAAGGAATATATTGCAGTTGAAAGAAATATTTTGAAGTGGAGTTTAGTCTAATTTTAAGCTAATACTTTGTGCCTTTTGCGCCACCCTCTGAAACGTGATGCCTGCACCAGGTAAACTAAGAGATCAAAATAACAATTATGCCAATAGAAGCCAGGATTACAAATC
This sequence comes from Alitta virens, assembly GCA_932294295.1. Classification (NCBI taxonomy): domain Eukaryota; kingdom Metazoa; phylum Annelida; class Polychaeta; order Phyllodocida; family Nereididae; genus Alitta; species Alitta virens. The sequence continues at coordinate 24,102,082 of OW028581.1, forward strand.
AATACCAGGTTATATTAAATTTGCATGCACTGTAGAAAATTGCAATTCAAAATTAAATATACATTCCACTTGGTTTTGGAATTTATACATAATGTTCCCAACATTTAAGTTAGTCTGTGCATATGGAAATCAGAATTATACTGTATGAACTACAAGGGGAGGGAGGTCTATGCTAAATAAATAAATAAATATATTACAAATATTTTTTTATTTCGGAAATGTGTAGATCCCAAACAACTTTTTTTTTAAAGTTTACATGAACAAATAGATAGATAGATAGATAGATAGAGAAATAAATAGATAGATAGATAGATAGATAGATAGATAGATTGATAGAATTGACAACAAAATACCTCAGAGAAATTAAACCTAATTTCTCCAAGATAAAATATAATAAAGTATAATAAAAATCTATAAAATAATTGTAGTTCAAATAAAAAAGAATAATTAATATTAATAAAATCGAGTAACTGATAAAATGCTAAAAAATATATATGTAGATATATATATCTATATAATACTCAGTTTATTAATTGACTCCCCAAGTGACTATTACTCTGATAATTGCATTGTATCAAATTGTTCAATAGCAATTTGACACTTAGTGAGAACCATGTCTATTGACATGCTGTTATAAAAAAAGGCTCAAGTGCAATTACAAATTGTATCTGAAACTGGTCAGTTCTCTAGCCTATGACAAAAGTGACGTATTTCCGGCCAGTGCAAAACACCACTTTGCCTAAAATGGCGGCCTCCGTAGTTCACAACACAGAGCTAATAAATACAGGATATTACTTTACCAGGGCATATATACAAGTTATGAATAGCGTGAATGCGTTTCAATGGACTAAAGCTAACTTCTGAGAGGTAAAGTGCAGAAGGTGTTAGTACCCCTTTAATTGCTACCAGGAATCATTGCTCTCTCTGCGCATGCGTGAAGAAAAACTGCTACTTCCTGTGACCTTTAAAATGGCGCCAAGCCCGTCCTTAAGACTCTTAGATGATGAGCAGGCTAAGAATAGAATAGAATAGAATAGAATGGAATAGAATAGAATAGAATGGAATAGAATAGAATATAATAGAAAATAGATGTTTCTAAAGTGTTTAAACTATTATTTATTATATCTGTCAGAGGCCTCAAGGTTAGCCAGTGTACACGACCAGCTGCCGGAGGCAGACGTAATGATGAGATATGATACGGCTTGGAGTTCACACTGTGTTACCTACTTACCCCATGGGTGGGGTGTTTTACTTGTCTGAGCATAGTGACACCGGTTACAAGGAAGACTGTGGGTGTGTTAGCCATAAGGCAACCTACCTGTGGACAGACGGACAGATGGATAGCTAGACAGATGGATATGTGGTTTATATGGATAGAGTCAGGTCGGTAAATCATCCTATACATGGCCCTGGTGACAGAAGACACGTTCAGTAGATTATAATGTCCCTGCTGAGCTCCAGTTAATTCAATTCTTTCAGTTAAGTCTTTGAGCTGTGATTCAGCTTTGAAATGAAATGAATAAGTCATCAGGGTTGCATTGGCAGCCAGCTGGCTCTCTCTCCCTGGCAGCTTCACAAGACTGCTTTATTATTTATATCTCATCATCACTGACACAGGGTGGTCATGCCACTGACCGCTCTATATACCGCATTGCTTGACCATGCCTTGACCACTGAGGTCAGATATGAATGCCAAAAGCACATGGCTGGAGCCGGGCGCCTCATCTCCTGAAATGAAGTGTTTAGTGTATGCTTTGATTTGGAATTCCTTACCTGTTGAAGTTCAAAGATTTATTTAGACGTTGTAATTCCTTAGAAAGATGTCATTGTGGATCATGTATAATATGTCAGCATATGATCATTGTGTAGTTAATAATCTCATTCTACTCATCTGTATATATATCTGCTTTCATTGTTATTGTTATTTTACCAGTCGGCTAAAAGCTTTATAGCTTATGTTTTATTGTTTTGTCTTGCACCTCCGATTATAAATAAAGTTTTATCTTATCTTATCTTATCTTATGAGTGGCTTCGTAGTAATGGTACTGGTCAGCTTTGCCATGATTTCAATTAACAGCTTGATAATGTTGCAGTTGCTCTCAAAATTACGTAGGCCTACATCTTGTAATATATTTTACAATGTAGTATATTTTCCTGGTACATTTTGTCTTGTTTAATAGTTTATGGTCAAATGAGAGAGATTTCGCAGGATTTTAGTATGCATTTCCAACCGAAGTGCCAGATCTATGGCGGTGTAGTGTACATTATGCTATCTTCTATGTGCCAGTGTGTAATAATAACTATAGATGAGTATTGTAAGCCTATACCTCAACATAAAGTTATTAAAAAGATGAGTTATAATTATAAAGAAAGTAGGGGGGGGGGAGGCTATATTAATGGTAGGTCTGTAGTGTTTTTGTTAGTAATATAAAGGCAGTATGTCACGGATGAATTACAGGATCTGATGATCAGGGTATCAAGGCACCTATAAACTTCTGTACACTAAAGACGTTAATATTTTACTTGAGTCTCACCATCGTTCTTTGTAGTTTACAGAAACTAACCAGCCCTAGTTTTAGCTAGACTAAAAATCCAAGTGCAACTTTAGTATCTTAAATCAGTCGACAGTGCTCATGAAGACCATTGCAAATCAGAATATGCCTTTGGATCATAAGAACCATTCACGTGATTAGAGTTTGGTAAATTTTTACTTTTATTAAAGGGCCTAAGAAAAAATCTTTTTCAAGTTTGGGGCTCTTTTTCGTAAACTTCAGTTGGTTTCTGGGCTAGGCTGTACAAAAAGGCATCTGTTTGATGGATGGGAGTTAGACCTTTACCTGAGCAGTGCAAAAAGTAGATATTCTTACCTCATGACGTCATTTGTCTCATTGTATTACAGTCTGATTACTCATGCATGAAATGTACACAGGTCTGTGACGCAAGTAAAGTTTTGCTGGAGTCGTTGGCAAGGTGATTTGCGTGCTGATGACGTCACAGTGCTTGTTTAAACCTCGTTCTGAGTCCAATGCATCTGGTGAGGTGTGCCTAGTACATGGTCTTTGGCTCAGCAGCCAGATTAGTAAGAGTGAATGGGGCCAGTAAGGTATGAGGCTTGTCATGAAATCCACCGATGAAGATTGTTGCTTTGATGCTGGTCTGAAGCCTCCTCCAGAATTGCAAACTCCCATAAGCATCACTACCTGAGCAGACCGGTGATGAAACCGAAAGGCATGACAAAATGTTGAGAGATTATACAACATTGTAATGTGACAAAATATATGTTCGTCTGTGCAAATTAGGCAGCCTAGTTTTATCAATTACTTATCTACATATGTACCAGACTGCATTCCTTATTACAGCTGATATGAATAATAATAAGATATATAATAGTAGATTTCATAGACTTGAAAACTATAAACTTCAGAGAACATAATGAGAATTCAGGACCCCTATTGAGGGACTATATCTTAACCAATAGGAGTTATGAACATGACGGCTTCTGGAGTTTAGTGTTTATATATATGAAATCAGCTGTAATGACTTAATATTGAGTACGTTATTATGATACATTTATACTGCCCCAATATTGGACATTATCATTTGGCGCCCTCCGCGCAAATGTTAGAATCATTCATCGATGTTGTTTTAAACCGTTGTATGACCAATATTACCTAATCACTTAATCTAAGTAGCATATCACCTCTTAAAAGTGCTCAAATTTAACGACAGTATTCAGTGTTCACAGGCCACGTAGCTGAAGCTGGTATTATTGCAAGTCCAGGAACTCTGTGGTTTGAATTACTGGACGTTCTCAGTGGGTGAGAAAGAGTAGTCTTTTGGGCCAGATCACTCACAGTGCGAGGGGCCATAGTGCTTGGGAGTGCAAAGTGCAGACCCAATCTCATGACTGCTGCCCCTTGCCACCTTGCTGCATAGAAGACTGTCAGCCAGCTTGATAGATGTATTTCCCTTAATGTGTGTTTAATGCCAGGAAAAATACTGTAGGGCTGGTACTAGAAGGTCTCCTTGAGGTACACTATCACCAGCTCAACAAGACCACCCTCGGTGAAACGTCTACTGACTGTAATAGTGAGCTGGTGCAATGGTGAAGTAAACAACAATGCTAAAATACGGTTTGTTGAAACCTTGTTCTAAAGGTTAGTGGTCTTAATTACGAGGTGCTAATGGAGTTGTCTAACTGTTGGGCTTCACTGCAACAGCAAAGCTACCAGGCTAAGCCCAGCAGAGTCTATCACTCAGGGGATTTTTCTAAACACCATCCATCACTGGGTGAAGAAAGACCACCTAGACACAGCTAGTTATAGACTGTCACCTCTAATACACTGTATCAATACATTGGACACCAGAATGAATGGGCTGCCCATGCGTTAACCCCTCCATGGGCACCCTCTCTGTTGACAGGGCTTCATCGTTGTTTTGGCAATCCATAATTGAGCTATGGTTGGTTCTCTGGCACTTCAGTTACAGTCCATTGCTCTATCTTTATGTACAATTGTATGTAGTAAACTGATAAAGATGAGCTGATATAGGTCTATTTGCTTGTTTCTGTTTGTGGCCCATGTATAAACCAATAGAAATATAAACACCCTTACAGAAATATGACAATGCATACATATTAGTGATTTTTCTGAGCAGTGTGATAATTTCAGCCTTGGGAGCCAACCTAAATACACTGTAAACATGTATATAGTTGCTCTCAAAAGGTTTTAGTTTCGTGTAGTCGTCTATGGTCATAGGAAAATGATTTCACATAAACAAGTGTACAGTATATTATTTTATTTCACTTAGAAAAGAAAAGCTTGCTTGGCTGAACCATTGTATCATTTAGATAATTATACTGTTTTACATTAGTGATTTATAAAATCCGAATTAATTCTATAGTGGCACAGGTTCCTGCATTGCATGTAGCAGTGTGGAAACATGTTAGATCCCCATGCTCTACATGCTAAGTTGCTAACCCTGGGCTGGTAATGATGTGAAAACGCAATAAGGCAAAAGGCATGCTGTCCACTGCCTGCTCATTGCATGGAATGAGCACTGCCCCTTGGCTACTGACCACTGTCCGAGCTGTGCCATTAGTGGCATCACTGGCTCATTGAGGCACTGCCTGAGGGTGCTGCTGCTGCTGCTACTGCTGCTGCTGCTGCTGATGCTGCCATAACTACTGATATCACAGAATGATGGCACATGATGATGGCAAGTGATGGCATGCAGTTAAGGATGGCACCTTCTCTCATGTCCAATTGCTCATATAATACATAATTCATAACCGTCTTAGGTTTAAAGCATGTAACATGAGCCAGGTGCAAAGCAGTCGAAAACACTTTGGGCCTGCCTTTCATGGGCTTGTGTCTTGGGCTATTGGGAAGAAGACATTCGTGTTTCCTCAGCTACAAAAGAGACCTTGGTGTTCTGTAATAATTACAGAAATTCCATCCGACAGGTTGAAATGTTGATTTACTACAATGTTTAAGACAAACAAAACCAAGAGTGTATGTTTATAAATCAACAATTTATATCACTTAAAACTTGGATCAAAGTGTGTGTAAGCCCCTGTTTGTTCCATAATACATTTCCAATTGAGCTACAGCTGTACATGGCCACAGTCATTATAGTTTTGTCAAACAATGTTTAGTTTAATTTCTTAATAAAGACTAAGTCATGTTATTATCCCAGTAATAGTTACGAAGAATTCCAGTTGAAATTTTGCACACAGAGTCAGAACATGACATCACTCCAGGTCTTGTCTGCTGATCCTTTTTCAATCCCTATTTTAGTGCTGCAGTTTCCAAGTTTTATGAGAAACTGCACAATGCAAAGAGAACAAAAGATTTAAAACCAATTTCAAAGGAATAACTATAAACAATGAAAGAGAAACAATTATATACAATAAAACAACCTAACAAAGCACATGATTGGTCAAACTCTGTTTTTGTCTTGAGATGAATGCCAGCTGTCAACTGAGAGCAAAAAATATATTCAATTCCATTACGGGAATAAAAAAAAATAAATTACAATAATAAAAAGGAAGGGCCCATGAGGTGGGTTGGGTTTGACTTGCACATTTTTAAAAAGAAAAAGAAAAATCAGTTTCTATTTGGATATCAAATTATACTAAGAATATAATATATATATTTCCTATAATACTCTCTGACCTGATCACTGACATCCTCTATTTAGGACAAATGTAGGGCACCTTGTGGACAATCAGCACGTTTCGTTATCCGGTGCAACCCATCTTAAACTGTGGTCTATACCGTACTTAATTGAAAAAAAAAGGTATGCTTGGATTTGGTAGACCTGACACTCTCCCAGCCTACCTCTGAGTTGGACAGTTTCACGATATCTGTCTGACATGTACACAATGGCAACTGGGAAACTTGCCATATAATATTGCTTAAATTAAGCAGCATGATTATACACTTTTTAAAAGTACTCTCCGTTGCTCAACCTCATGAAAAATTCACATGTGAGATAAGCGTTATCTGTCATTTTGCATTTTGTTCAACTGACTAGTTTTTGGACAAGTGTTACCACCAATTTCTGTGTAAATGCACAGGACTGAAGTGACTTACTTATTCTTCTAAATGACAGTGACATACACTGTAATAATAGTAACAAAATAATTGCAGACAATTTTGACATAATCTTTGCCTGTAGCACTTCAACCAGGACCAAACAAGATAATGTCCTTCAAGCCATGGAGCCAATTTTTGAAGAGTATATCCAACAAGGGATAATATTTACTTACACTACTTATTATCTTTCCATATAATTGTTTTGCCATCTTTTCATAAATATGACATTATTTTTGTATGACCTCCGAGAAACTACAGAAATTAAAATGGAAAATAAATTTATTATCTGTATATTAGAATAATATCTGGAATCCTATCTGGGCATGGAAAGCACATGCATTTTCAGTAGGTTGAAAAACAAACAACCAACATTGTCACATCCACTAAGAGAAATAACAACATTGTCACATCCACTAAAAATAATCTGGTACAACAATGTAACCTGCTAAATAATTTACCTATAGTTTAGTTGTTGCCCAGAAACAGAGTACCTAGCAGATTTATACACGAGGGGGCGTTTATACAGAATGCTTGGTGCCAGGCGACTCCTAACGGAAGTTTTCTTCTGACTTCAATCTGTAGCAATTTGGCTTTGGAAGCAGTGCAGTACAATGCCCCTGGTATTTAGAGAATAGTGTATAAGATATTTAACAGGATAAAATGTATGAACAACCGTCTTTTGTGCCTTTTCGTTTCGGTAGACCTGTTTTAAATTTACATTTATTCTAGCAGTCAATAGTTCAATCGAAGCTTTTTGATACTTTGCTAATATCTACAGTGGACCCCCACCTCATTAATTCCCAATGGTCATCATAATTGTGTCCACTGTATTATAGATACTAATGTATTGTAAATTATAACATTTTATGAAGGAATACACAGAAAATGTTCTGCCTTCATAGCTTCTGTCTGGTTGTCTGTGGTTGACACAGATAAATAATATGTTTATCACAATTGAAAACACACAATCCGTTCTATATCTTCAACTGTTACTTGCGATATATTCGCAATAAGATCCAGTACCATGTATGAATGAAGGAATGAATTTACCATACATAACCGCCCCCTACCGGTTTCTCCTGACACCCAGACGCCATTGCTGCCACATTGGTATCCATGGACGCATTTCTTGTAACCTTGACAACGTTTTCTGTGACCTTGACTGTGCCAGGCAGAATAATGCCAGGATCTTAATAATGCGTTCTTCTGTCTGGGCTTATTTTAGATTCTACAGTCGACACTGTAGAGGCATATAAGATTCAAATTTACAATATTGCTAATACTATTTCCACCACGAAATAATGACTTCGTTGGAAGTTTTGAAATAAATCAATGTCATACCCATAAATTAAGAAAACCATAATATAACTATTAGACAGTAAAAAGTTTGCTATGGAAGAGAACTCCAGCCAATTACAGTGATGATTAAAATAACAATCAAAATACAGTAGGAAAGTACATTAATTTTCGACAAGAAAGCCTTGATAATTTCATCCTGACTGCTCAATCTTGGGACTTGTTTACATGCGCAGTAATCTCTCACAGCATTGAGGGACTGAGGTCTGCACGGGAGAATAGCTTATTACTCCGCCGCCAAAAATAGTCCCCCGTGGGAATTGCTTGGCGCGTCAACACAGCCATTTCGTGTGAGAGCGAGGCTAGCCAACAATTGACAATTTCAGAGTGAGGCTGTGTGACAGACTAACAAAGGTACAGTGCAATCAAGAATAGCAGTGTATTACTGAGCGCAAGGAAAGTCCCAAAAACATTCACTCTAGAAAAACATTCCCTATTAGAACTATGTTTTCTTAAATAGTACAACTGCATATGTCACACTGCTTTTGTGTGTCATTTGCTTGTACTACTATTCTGAAGCTAATAAGTCAGATTATACAACTAGCTGCTAGAGGGAGAAGTAATGATGAGATGACGACCTTTCACTTGCTTCAGCATAGACACCAAGTAAAAGGCCCCAGCAGTTTAACCTCTTATATGACTTCGGATGAGAAGTTAAATTGGCGGTCCCTTGTACTCAGTTTCTATGCTGAGGCAAGTACAAAATCCCACCCATAGGGTAAATGTGTAACATGGGTGGACTCTTCCTCTCTCTCTTACCTCATCAATCAACCCTCGATAGTGGCAAGAACTTGCCTTAGAGGGCTGCACTTGTCATATCTGTCGATCTTTCTATCTATCTATCTATCTATCTATCTATCAGTAAGACTGTCCGGACCAGGAATTGAACTAAAACCTTCAGTAGGGCTGACCAATGTTTTAACCACTAGGCCACCGAACTGCTTCTGGCAGTCATATTCATGCACTATGCGTCATTGATGTCTTTAGGGGTCTAACTATAAGTATCGGGTCAATGTGCATGCCTGTGGGGTGGTGTATTGAATCCGTTCATTGATTGCTTCTCATGCAATAGTAAATAAGTAAACAAATAAATCACAGATTTGCCTACTTAGAGATAACCGATGTCAGGCCCCTCTGAAATATTGATCATATGAATCTTTATTGATTGTATTATTCTTGGAACTCAAAATACAATAATTCAGAATATTCTAAAAATGCCTCGGCAAGTGATCTTTACCCAGATCACGTGAGACACTTGTCCCAATATGTGCTGAAGTCTCACTCAGGTCTCGTCCAAGATGAGAAGTTGCCCGAGACTACATAAGGTCACGTGATTTGTGTGGTGTCTCTATTGTCGCCAGGAATGTTTGACGCCAGGAATTTTTGTAGCACAGAAGCAGTGATCGTAAAATTGTGCTAAATTTGGTATTGCTTCTGATTACGTTTGCAGAACGCAGGGAAGCGATGTACAGTATATCACCACAGTCTATTTGAGAAAGGGTGAAAAATGCTATAATAAACTTGGTAGTACCATGGAGTCATAAGCTTATGACTCCATGGTAGTACCATTGGTTGGCTGGTTGATGTGTTGTTTTGTTCATCAGTTGGTCATTGGTCGATATGTTGGTTGGTTGGCTGGTTGGCTGGTTGTTTGGTTGATTGGCTGGTTGTTTGGTTGATTGGTTGGTTGGTTGGTTGGTTGGTTGGTTGGTTGGTTGGTTCATCAGTTAGTCATTGGCCGATGTTGTTTTGTTCATCAGTTGGTCATTGGTCGATATGTTGGTTGGTTGGCTGGTTGTTTGGTTGATTGGCTGGTTGTTTGGTTGATTGGCTGGTTGGTTGGTTGGTTGGTTGGTTGGTTGGTTCATCAGTTGGTCATTGGCCGATGTGTTGGTTGGTAGGTCCGTGTTGGTATGTTGGTTGACTGATATGTTGGCTGACCAGTCGGTGGGTTGGTTAGTGTGTTGGTTGGTTGGCTAGCAACAACATAATTCTAACCTACAACAGCTATAGGCAGATGTCATGATGCCCTAACAAATTGGTACTCCAGGTACTGAAAGTTTCCCTCTGTTTCTGGACAGGGATTCAAACTATGGATTTTTGGTGAAGCTGGATATTACTGTGAATTTATGAATGAATCAGGATGACAATACCAAAACAGACATCAAAGCACTGCAATATTGTAAATAAACCTATCCAGTGGCGAGTGATCGACCTGTGTAATAACCTTACCAACCATGACATAGGTACAGGCCCAACAGGTAATTTACAACCCGGCTATAATTAGCTGCCATTGGCCACTGGGCTATAACAACTGCCAAGCTACCATATCATTGGGTGGTTAATATTATACAAGGGATCCATGAGATGAATGACAATATTTATTTTTCAAATACAAGCCCTGCGTATGGAGTCTATGGACCACTATTTAGTCGCTGGTGTTGCTCTTTGTGACACTTGTTAGAGAAATGCTTGCACTAATTATTGCTAATTTTCTTAATTAATTACCAGCTGACTTGGTTGGTAGATTGGTAGTTCGGTTGCTGATTGACTGGTTATACATTTTTCATGCCTATTGACCTCAATGCTGTACAAAAACCCCAACAAGAAGTCAGAGATTTGACAAGGGACCTACATCTATATCGGGGACCAAACTTCTTTAGTTACAAAGAAGAAAAGGCAGGTCCTAACCCTGTTGCCTTAGGACTCTCTGATGTGTTTTCATGTCTTATTAACTCATGTTCTTGGCCTTTTTCATTGGCCTCTTTTCATTGTGGGCGTTTTGACCAGCAGTGTCGTATTGACGTGGCCTCTTTGACCCAAAGGTTTAGCTGGAGGTCTCTGCTATTGACTGCTGGCTGGTGGTTCGCAAGACCTCAAGTTCAGACGGGCTATACTGTAGACCTTAATGCTCTTCAGATGTCTTGTCAATTAAAATTACATGCCCTTGTGAATATACAGTGCAAGTCATTAGTTAAGACCGTTCATGGCGTTCAGCTTGATGCTATCCAGTCCTGGGAACATCTACCTGAAGCTGCAAATTGGTTGGAGGCCAGCTCAACTGGACTTTTTCGCATTGATATCCACTACTTGGTACTATAATGTGGCCTCAAGATTACAAGATTGCAAGATATAGAACGTTTAATTTAGTGGCAGGTAGCATGAAGCTGGGTGCTTATTTGTCTAGCTCAGTCTATCTCAGTCTAGCTCTGTCTAGCTCTGTCTAGCTCAGTCTATCTTGGTCTAGCTCAGTCTATCTCTGTCTAGCTAAGTCTAGCTCAGTCTGTCTCAGTCTGTCTCAGTCTATCTCAGTCTAGCTCTGTCTAGCTCAGTCTATCTCTGTCTAGCTCAGTCTGTCTCAGTCTGTCTCAGTCTATCTCAGTCTGTCTCAGTCTATCTCAGTCTAGCTCAGTCTGTCTCAGTCTGTCTCAGTCTGTCTCAGTCTAGCTAGCAACAGTTGCACTGTATTTTCCCATGTATCATTGTTGTGATTTGAGAAGGTCATTTTGTCCACCTCTTGTTCCGGAATGGTGAGCGTGTTGTACATAAAGTAATGATGGCTCCTGTAGCTAGCTAGTAAGTACATGTATACTTAAATTTAAAAAAGTCTTAAAATCTATATATATTACACACTTGTTCTGCTTTCGAGATGTTTTTACGAAATAAAATAACACCATCTTGATATTGTGAATGGCAGATCACACATGGGGAGACCCATGTTAATTCGAAATAGTTATTTTGAAATGTCTGCAATGTAGATGTCTATTATTTTGAAGCTGATGTAATAAAATAGTTTAGGTTGTTAGTTTAGAAGCACCTCTTACAATGTCACATAGACAACAGGATAGAAGTCGTGATATAATCTAGGTGGTATGAGCTGGGCGGTTCACTAAGACCCGTTAGTTTCCACAATGGTCATGAGGGGGCGTGGTTGGAGGTTGCTTGCACGGATTACCTAAAACGAAGATATATGGATGAGAGGTAAAGGGTGGAGTTCCAATGAGCCCAAAACTGAGACGGATGTCACCCCCACAAGTCCCAGCAGGCCCCGCGAGTAAAGATGGCGCTCTGGAATCACCTGGGATTACAAGGCATGCTGGGAGTCTACAGTGATTGTGGTAAGGCCCACTAGAGGGACCGGAAACAGATCCATAGTGATCGGGGTAGGGCATTGAGAGTATTGTAATTAGCTTTTGTAAGGGGAATTATGGGTATTCGATGGTGTCCTGGGTATTCAAATGTGTCGGTTGGTTCCCTGGTGACCGGGGTATTGGCGCGAGGCATCATGGGCGGTTCCATAGGGACTGAGGTAGGGTGGAGGCGGAAGGAAACCTGTCGATATGGTTGTGTCAAAGATAGGACGAGTCTGCCCCCTGGTGGCCAATGCAGCATTCACTGCCTGCCAATAGTCTCCTCTGCGTTTGCTCTAGGTTTCGCTGTAAATAATAGCAGGGGGGTGGGGGGACATATTCCTGCCCATTTTTTTTTTACTTAGTGGTATTTGTTATGCCACGCCTACTACCCTTGCTGCTTATTTGATTCTCTGTCACTATAACACTTCATGACTCACTGCATCATTAACCTTGCGAAGTGCTGTCCTGTAGTGATATAATTATGAAAGAATATATAGGCGTTTATTGACATATTTTTTATGTAGTGCTTCAGTTCCCTTCATCGGCTTACTGCCCAACATTTTACGAGCACTAAGCAACCAAAAAATAAAAAATAAATTCCAGAATGTTTGCTATCTTCTCAATGTTATTTTTCGCTTATCTTCTATGATGCATAGTGACAGGCTGCTTGTGAATCATTGACGCTAGAATTAGATAAAAGATAAATAAAAGTAGAATGACTTATCTTAGTATTACAGATCAAATTAATACGTAACAGATATGCATGTAAATTTTGTAAAAGTTAACCCAAAACTATACTGTACATTTTTTTATAATATCACACAGTAAATAGTAAATAAAAATTATGGTGGAAGTAATACTTTGTATGTTTCTGTGGTCGAATTTCTTCACTTGCGAATACTACATTTCTACTTTACATTGTATTCTTGAGATTCATCCATAAATGTCTCCCGCCTGTCTCCCTACTCTTATCTCATCTACTGTTTTTGTCTCTCATCTCATTGTATCTGTTCTTTTGTTCTGTAATATCTCATCTGACACTTATTCCCTTGTTACTCACACTGGCCAGTTACTCTTCGGCAGTGGCTGAGGCGCAACAAATCAGTTTCACGAGCGGAGACTGACTGATGTTCTGGTGCGCGGAGACCGAGTTGATTTTTGGGCCTGGGGCCAATGCGTGGGAGTTCGGCAGTCTATGTGCTGTCATTTGGAAATCTGTATTTTAAACCATTAAGACTTTAAGAGTAAAAAAAAAGGTATTTTCATGGCTTCTTCTGTGTATAAGCCTGAACTCCTGCCTTGGTGAGAATATAAAATCTTAGAAGATGGTGTCTTTTACTGTTTGGTTGGATAAGTTTGTGAATTTTGTCACGCCAGAGAATTAATGGCTTTTTGGTGCTTTGACCACATGGAATCTGTTTAAATTTGGAGGACCTGTTTTTGATTCCCAAACTGCATTACTAGGCCATTTAAAGGATTATCGAGTTCGCTGTCATGCAATATCTCAGTCTGTCTCAGTCTATCTCAGTCTAATAATTGAAATTGGAGCGTAACCTTGCTCTGACCTTGGAATATCTGTTCTATTGTAACACGCATTAATTGTGCAGCCGCATCTGTGCAAAATAATCTGTGCAAAATAACAGAATCCGGGTTCTCAACATCAGCAGCTCTTACATTACTGGCAACGAAATATATCTTTGTGACAGAAAGTCAATACTACGCCAAATTCTAGGACGTATATTTAACACTAATAACTTGATGTCTAATTCATACGTGTTTTAGTAAATACGGTGTATATAAGAACTACTTATATTTAATAGCACACATTGAATGTGCAATGTACATGTTTATTTTCAATTATGAAATGCTTTAAAAGAATTCCTTTTTATTTTCTTTCAGGTAAGGCAACATTTTACAATTGGTTGATAGAGAGAGAGATAGTGCAACAACAATTGGTGAGTTGTGGATTTTATTGTCTCATTGCAAATAATACTATGGTATCTCCAGTAATGTGCTATTCTAATTAGAGGTGCATACAATGTCATGCTAAACTAAATACAGTTAGTACACCATGAAAAGCATGCGATTTTTAGTAACTTAACAGTCCTGTCATTTATCAGTTTATTTTACTTCTGTAGCCTTAATTGGTATTAGCCATTTGCTAACCACAAAAACGTTTTATTAACCTGAAGGCTATTGTCATGGAGTCTTTAATAAGGATGTACACTATACTTATACATTGCACTTTTGCATGTTACTTTAGTTGAATTTAGACGTGCATCAATTGTAGAAAAATAGAATATACATGTACATGATAAGAGTTACTGAATACTTAGGAGTGAGCCAAGGTGCAGTAATGTCAACACACATGCCCATGGATCTTCACCCTACGCCAATCGTGCTGCATTGCCATGTCTCTTGGGCACACTGTATCGTTGACCTGACACAACTTCAATATTTGGCGAATAGAGACACTAGTATGATTAGGGTCATGAAAGTACTGCTGGCATTGGCGCTGGTGTGAGTTCACTGAATAGGTCCTTCCACAAAGAGACAGAGGATTAGGCCCTAGCCAGGCCATTGAACGCTGGCTTGGCCATCTCTCTGTAATGTAATGGAAGATTTCGCACTGCATCCCTCAGAAACCTATTCATTTAGGGGTGTTAGCATCAGCATCAGCAGCAGCAGCAGCAGCAGCAGCAGCGTCTGTCGCTGACAAATGGCAAAAGGCGTGGCACCCCCTCCTGCCCCCACCCCCCTTCGACCTACTTTTACTCAGTGGCCACGTGCGAAGAGCAGATTAAGGTGCTTTCATCAGACTACCAAGTCCAGTTCCCGTCGTCTATTCAACCTTTAGCCTGGTAAACAGTCTCCTGCTCCTCCAAGATTCGCTAATTCTAGACTAGCTCAGTTTTGCTAAGAAATACCTAGTAGTTTAAGGTACATGTGGAAAATTAGCCAAATTGACATTGTGTTATTTTAACGATCAAGCAGTTAAATAGCCAGCAAATACTGCCAGAATAGTCTATTATCATTAGGTCCATTTTGCTTGTAATATTATGTTAACTTCGGATGTAGCGGATTACTGGCATTTCACGAACTACAGTTAGTTTCATTAAAAACGGCCCGTCAAATTGAACCTAGCCAAAGCTGTCATAGCTGGCTACTCAAAATTGGATCTTAAAATACATATTTATAATATATTAGATTGATTTCTAACATTTGCCAGTGTTTACACTTTTCTGGTGATAAATGTAAGCTGACTATTAGCTATAGAAGTGGACAGAAGCAGCTGGCTTTAGCATTTTTAGACCACTGTCAGGTATAGGTGGCAAGATTCGACCATTTTTTATGAAACTAACTGTACATTTACAGAGTAAATTTCAGTGCTGATTTAATTGGGGGAGAGGACTGGGGTATGTCAGGTAGTTTATTTGAATAATATAAATCTGCCCCTGAAGTGGAACCAGAAACCAATAGAGCAAAGAGCATGGCATTTGACCTGTTGATAGCCAGTGGAATTTAAGGTAAAATGTGGGGTTTAGTGCAGTATAGCGGACCCAAATTTATGCCCATATTTGGCGTGCATTAAAAATGAAATTTTATCAAATATTTCAAAAGTTTGAAGTTCTAGCACAATCCAAACAAAATTTGGTTTAGAATAACGGGGGCAAAATGCACAATAAACTGTCTTTACCGAGAAGATGAAAATCGCCGTCATAACTACATTAGTTTGTGACGTCATAGATTGATTTCAAGCATTTTTACGTCATAGGCCTTGTAATGAGGCTCGATAAATATGGTCATAAATCTGGGTCCGCTGTACTGAAATTTTTCCAAAATGTGATGTACCCCCGAGCCAGTTTAACAGAAACAAAATTAATGGCGTTCTGTCCTGTCGAGAGATGGAGCTACGACCACACCGGTCTTGCTATTGTTTAATGACGTCATCCAATTGTAACGTCATCAAATGCACTGATTGACCTTTTGTTGATGACGCCATTGAACAATAGCAAGACCGGTGTGGTCGTAGCTCCATCTCTCGACAGGACAGAACGCCATTGGTTTGTACGTAGTTAGTGCAATGGCAGTTAAAGTACCCAAAGTCTCATAATTTACCATATTCAGGAATGGCAGATATTTTGCACCACCCAGGAGCTTACAAAGTGGGTTGATGCCGAATGAAGCAATGAATTGTGTCAGTTGCTCTAATGAGATCGAATTTAGTGAGGATCACTGGAGCAGACCAATGAGGAAGCGAAAGTGAGTGTGACGTCACTGGGTGTGTTTTGTAAATTGTGAGCGACGTTAAAGCCCCTGTCACACGGGCCGGTTGTGCCGTAGTGAACCCGTAGTATTACGTAATAGTTATGTAACAGCTCTTTCCGCCGGTTTGGCGACCGGTTCTGGCAGCAAAAAGGGGCGGGGCAGCACCCGCCGGGTTACCCGCCGGGTGCTACGGGTAACCCGCCGGGATACCCGCGGGCTTCCACGGGTGCCTCGGCGGGTTCTACGGGTGCCTCGGCGGGTTCTACGGGTTACTCGGCGGGTTCTACGGGTTACTCGGCGGGTTCTACGGGTTACTCGGCGGGTTCTACGTGTTACTCGCCGAGTTGTAGGAGTAAGCAGGCGAGTAGTAGGAGTAACTCGCAGCTTCCAGGAGTATACTTTAAAAGGCTGCTGCTCCCCTAATATTAGTCCGATTTTCGTTAAATAAGAACTAAAATTGTAGTATAGTTTATAATGATTCCATACCTGTTTTCGGATCGAACATATACCAAATATTAAGCGAGTTATTCGTCTGAGAAGGTAGCTAGGTTTGCGGAGGCAAACAGTGGTGCTCTCGCAGACGTCCGCGCCGGGACTGTATCAATGCTGCTGCTCCCCTAATATTAGTCCGATTTTCGTCAAATAAAGACTGGATTGTAGTATAATTCATATTGACTCCATAGGTGTTTTCGGATTGAAAATAGACCAAATATTAAGCGAGATATTCGTCTGAGAAGGCAGCAAGGTGCTCTGTGTATGTTCATGACTTGAATGGTGTGGTCAATATTTTTTACCATTATATATACATTGTCTGGATGAGCTTTATTGCAATTAATTTCTACTCATTCTGCCATTCTGCCAACTGGCCAATGGGAAGGACTTTTCCTTTGGTTTTGTAAAGTCAATTAACCTATATATGTAATAGCAATCTGCCTTGACCGTTATGTCAATTGCTATTAGCATTTTGAATAATACAAAGAATGGGGTAAGTCATGCTTTTTCATCATTGATCACAAGCATGAATTGAAATCATTGATCACAAGCATGAATTGAAATTCTGAATTGACCGTTATATCAATTGCTATTAACATTTTGAATAATACAAAGAATGGGGTAAGTCATGCTTTTTCATCATTGATCACAAGCATTAATTGAAGTTCTGAATTTCAACTGATTCCTGTTTAATATGCATATTAAAGAGGGAGATTGTTTTGATCATGGATGGAACATGCAATATCAATATTAATTTCAGTTGGATTATTTTCAGAAACAACAACGAAATATTGATAATTTATATAAACTAGAGTATATCTATCTATAGATAGTTGTTATAGCTCCATGGACATCTTTATCAAGTCGGAATTTTATTGGCAACAAGCAAACAAACATTGTTTTATTTTCGTTTTTTATTGATTACGAATTAATGAATTATTGATAGTAACATATTATTAGGTGAAGATCTTATAACTATCTGTCTATCTACATATCTATATTCTATGAGGTATTACTAACTTTATTAATAAGAATATTCTTGTTTGTGCCTAGTTTACTCCATTAATTTTCCCCACCTTAACTATTATATAAATTCTACACATTTCCCTGAATAATTCAGTCTTTATTTGACGAAAATCGAATATGTGATAGACTGATAGTTTAGATAGACAGATAGATTCATATGCTTATTATATAATATAGAATATCTAGCTTAATATTTGGTCCATATAAGTACATAAAAAATAGCAAATAAAATCACAGATCAAATCACAAATACTAATTACATTATCAATATTACATTTAAATTTTACAAAAATATACACAAAAAGATAAGAATGTTCACATGTATAAAAAAAATACCAATATACAAATATAATCATTGCCTGGTAATTACAATACAATATATTGTTTTTAATTAATGAAAGCAATTACATCTTTTTGTAATTGTGAATGACAATCAAGACAATGTCATATTACTGTGTCATCTTTGAACAAACTATGAAATGACAGGTCAAAGAACCCCAATTTAGGCAATTAGGCAATTGACACATGTATTGAGCATTTGCTGTATTCTCTACACCCATTCTTTATATCATTCAAAATGCTAATTGACATAACGGTCATGGCAGTTGGCAGAATGAGTAGAAATGAATTGCAATAAAGCTCATCCAAACAATGTATATATATCATGGTCAAAAATATTGACCACACCATTCAAGTCATGACCATACACAGAGCACCTGGCCGCCAGAGAACTGCATTCTCAGATGAATATCTCGCTTAATATTTGGTCTATTTTCAATCCGAAAACATGATGGAATCAGTATGAACTATGCTACAATACAGTTTTAATTTGACGAAAATCGGACTAATATTAGGGGAGCAGCAGCCTTTTAAAGAAGGGCTCAGCCCTTCTGCATTGATAGAGTCAGGGCGCGGACGTCTGCGAGAGCACCACTGTTTGCCTCCGCCAACCTAGCTACCTTCTCAGACGAATATCTCGCTTAATATTTGGTCTATTTTCAATCCGAAAACACGTATGGAATCAGTATGATTTATACTACAATTCCGTCCTGATTTGACGTAAATCGTTTTAATATAAATGGAGCAGCAGCCGCCGCAAGACAACTGCCTTCTCAGACAAATATCTCGCTTAATATTCGGGTTTTTTTAAATCCGAAAATACGTATGGAATCAGTATGAGCTATACTGCCATTCAGTCTTTATTTGAGGAAAATCGGACTAATATTAGAGGAGCAGCAGCTTTTTAAAGTATATACCTCCCTGCCTACGCTGACGCTGGTACCAAAAAGCCGGCGGGTTACACGTGAAAGCCGGCGGGTTACACGTGAAAGCCGGCGGGTTACACGTGAAAGCCGGCGGGTTGCCCGTGAAAGCCGGCGGGTTACCCGTAGAACCCCTCAACAAGCCGCCGGGGTGAAATTAGGGACGAATAATTCGCCGGGTTCTACGGGCCACCCGCCGGGTTCTACGGGCCACCCGCCGGGTTCCACGGGCCACCCGCCGGCTTCCACGGTTTTTTTTTTTTTTTTTTACACCCGTGAGATTTCTACGGTTGTGCCATGCAAGCATGGCACAACCGGCTACCGGGGCCGGGTTTCGCGGCTTGGCCAAGGGTCCCACGGGTGCTTGACGGGTATCCACGGGTATCCACGGGTGGCCGTATTGGGGCCGCCGGCTTCGAGCCGGGTAGCGATTTCCGCAACTATTACGTAATACTACGGGTTCACTACGGCACAACCGGCCCGTGTGACAGGGGCTTAAGGAGCCGTAGAGGAGAGCAGGACGTTGAAATAACGCTTGAAAGGACGCCAATGACGTTCCGTGCCTAACGTCTGGGCAGTGTCCTAGAGCTAGCTGGCTGTAGGATATAGAGCCAGACTGTAGAATACAGAACCAGGAGTTGTAGAGTATGGAGACGGAATCTGGTGGGTAGAGTCACCAGCTGTAGAGTTGTCAGGCAGGAGTTCTGAGCTTGAGCAGCTGTAGAGTACAGATACTATGGGATACAAGATCTGCAGTTGCAGACTATGTCATAATGAGTTGTAGAGCTTGTGGCAAACAGTGCTAGGAATACAGAGTAATTGTAGAGTACAGAGCCAGTCATAGAGTATGGAGCCTATAGGGCTGTAAGCTCACAGCCAGCTGTAGGGAACATAGCCAGCCACCAGTATTGGACATGCAGCTGTATAGTAGAAAAAAAACAACATGCAGCAGCTGCTGTACAGCCTATAGCGCAAGCTGTAGTGACCACAGCTGCAGATATTTCTTGGAATGTGGAATAGCAGCCGGAAGTGTAGAAGGCGGAAGAGGAAATATTGATAGGGCATGGGCGCAAGGTCAAGGCCATCATTCATTGGCAGTTGGGCTTTCGCAGATTCCCCCAATATCGTCCAGGCTAGAGGACGTCAATTTGACAATTGGACAATGAACGTAACGAGATTGGTATCAGTGCTCCGGGCCCGTCAGGTCATATGAGTGGCTGTCTCCTCTTTCAGATGATAAATGACCTTCTGCCTTGATTTTTTGCACGCAATTCTATCTGAAGTAATGTTTATACTAAAACAACATTTCTGTTTAAAATGCTGTGGTATATTTTTCCGTGGTCTTCCAATAAACTTCCCCCCCCCCCCCCCCCCACCTTAAAATCACCTGTTTTTTATTTTAGATTATTACATTGTGCTGATTAACTACGAACATCAACGCTTAGCAACGACGTTAAAAAAAAGATAAAAAATATGTTGCTTTGAAATGTATCATTTTCTTTTAATTCAAATAGGAGTTATTCTATTTCCTGCCATTGCACAAAGCAATTGCATTGTACTTGAAAAACCTGAGATCACACACTTGCCTCCCAAACTGCCAACATACACTGTACATGTATATGGAAACTGCAGTTTGCAGAACGGAATATGCAATTTTGACACTCCGTGTATGTTTTCTACTGAGATTCTAGTGAGCAGTGGCACTTTCCATCCATAATCCTGATGGTGATGACATACACAGCTTTTAGTTACCTTATGATCAAAACTTTGGCCAGTTAACATATTGGCCAGCTCTGCTGAAGGTCCTGGGGTCGATTTACAGCATTCCCAGGCACTCTTCATGAACTGCAATTCAGCTGTATGTCAGTTGCATGAGATGTTAAATTGGTGGTGCCTTGTACTTGGTGTCTATGCTGAGGTAAGTACAAGCTCCCAACCATGAGGTAAAAATGTAAAGGCGTGGATGCCAAGCTTCAACATCTCACCTCTGGCAGCTGGTATTATAAATATACACGGTAACCAGTTTCCATAGGTGTCTTGGAATTTTGCCGTAGTTTTTATGGTAAAATACTGTTAAGTTCGTATTCAGCACGCTACTGTTATGGTAACAAATTTTACAGCAAAATAGTGTAAATCTATCCAACAGCATAAATACTATAAAAAATTACAGCTGAGGTAAAGACAATGGCATTCTACTGTAATTTTTTCAGTAAATTGCAGTAAAATAGACCAAATCTACCATATAGCATTGCATATTTTATGGAAAGATTCCGTAAAACTACTCCACATCATGATACCGTAAATGTTAAGAAACAGTAAATATCAAATATAGTATGATACCGTAAATTTTACTGTCCTGGAGGTAGTTACATGTAAAAATGACAGGAAATATATTAATGATTTTGTTATACTAACATATCTGATGGTTGATGGTGATTCATGTTATTGTTGATGAGAGGCATAGTAAAGGAATCGGAACTGACAGTTGGCATGACACATCCCATCCATGGCATTATTAGTAATTATTCATATAAATAGATAATGCTGCATAACATGACTTCGGCTATCATGGTTTCTGCCTAGGGCTTATATGGGTGTCAATGATATCACCACTGTAAACGATACAAGATTAGAGCTACAAAACTCAAATGAAGTGCATTCATACCAGGATCCAAGGTATTGGTTGATTATACCCGATATTTCAACATTATGGGGTTAATCTAGTCTTTATCTACTGGAGCCTGTCTTTCTTTGCCTCATCCACGGTCTGTCAATATGTCTATGTAGAGGTCTGTCTGTCAGGCTTATTGGAAGTTGTGCATTGGCATGGACGCATTTCCGTAGATGTGTGTGATAGAATCAAGCTCTTCTTGCTGCTGCTGCAGCAGCAGCATCAGCTTCAGCAGCAGCAGCAGCAGCAGTGGTGACATGGCCCTCTCTGCCAGTGACACCGTCATCATCACAATCACACTGCATCACCAGCAGCAGTAGCAGTGGAAGCATCAGCAGCTAGTGCCTACCAGAGCAGCAGCAGCAACATTTCCTGCAGCAGAACCAGCAGCAGCATCAGCAGCAGCAGCAGGGCCTGACGCGATCACATCCATGGTGATGATGATGAGGGATTCAGAGGTTGCTGCTACCCTGTCCAGTCTACATGTGAAAATCAATAAGAGTGATGAAGTCCTCCACCAGCTTCCTCATCTGTGTCTCCCTCACCTTGTGCCAAGCATCTCTCTCCTCTCTGCCATGCAAGGGCGCCATGCAAGGAGGGCCAAAGCCATGCAGGGAGAGCGCGCCATGCCTCCCCCTCGAGCCAAGTGGATCTTTCTGCTCCTCTCTGGGCATGCTCTCTAGGGATTCATGATCTATAACCCAGTGACCGCTGAGGACACTTCTCTTCTCTGTTGCCTCTCCATATACATTCTGATGGATTTTACAAGACCTTGATATTTCTGTGATTCACTCACCAGCTGGACACGTATTGATCGTCACAGATTCTTTGAAACAAACCAGGTGCTTGTAAATTGCAAGAAACAGAAGGGAAAAAATCTGACTGTGGAAAACGTCATGACAGCCTGGAAGTAATGTCATGCTCTTCACCGACATGTGCAGCTCAAATTAGCATCTGAACTCACATGACCAGCAACACTGGATGTTTACTTTGACCTTGTTAGATGCTGTGACCCAGATCAAAGGTGCATAGCCAATCACAATGAGATTAGATTACTTCGCTCAAGGACTTGGAAGCTCTTTGACCTTGGAAATTGGAGCGTAACCTTGCTCTGACCTTGGAATATCTGTTTAAGTGGTTAGCTTCATGTATTGTGTGGACTTCCGGTCACTCATGTTACTTCCGGTTTTGCGTACGTCTGTAGAATTCTTAGCTGACAGTATGAATGTGAAATTGAAGGGTGTTGGTATTTTGGACTGATTCAAAGCAACTTTTGCGAAGGATGGGCAGAGTGGTCAGGCACCGCGGAGGTCGAGAACACATCCGAGGAGGACCGGCTCGCTTCGACCGACCGAGAAAACTCTTACGGCGATCAAGCTTCTTGGAAGTTCTCGGATCATTTAAAGGAAGTTTTCGCAGACAGAGGCGGAGAAGCAGCATATCTCCATCGTAAGTCATAGATAGTGGAAAAATAGCCAGTAGCCTAGATTAGTTGATTAGCCCATTCATCAATGTGCTTCAGTCTGGTGACTCTAGTCTTCCACCATTGTCCAAAGCTGATGCTATCGTCAGCTAAGATTGGTCATTTGGATGAATATCTACCAAACCTCTGAACCAATTAGACATTTGGTGCATTGTCAATATTGAAAGGGTGACGTCACGATATTCAATTAGCCCAATCTCTGATACTTTCATCAAATTACGAATAATAAATGGAGATAATTGAGGAATTCACCTGACAAAGCAGAATTGGAAATTTATCTGTGTTTTCCACATGAGAGGAACTGCATGCTCAATGTCTTCTCTTTCTGCAGAAAATTAATATTGATTTTATGTCCGTGAATGTCTTGTTCATAATTTGGGCGTATAATTGCTGCTGCGAGATTTTGATTTAGTGCGACGATCTGGATTCAAGATGGTATGCAGCGGCAGCTCTTAAAATAGGACAAAATGAACTGACATGAACGTCTTGTACACGAGACGAATGTTTGCCAAATGTTGTATCCATGTTGTGTTCATAAGCATGCAATAAAGAGTTGTTTACAGGGCGGGGGAGTATTCTCCTAGGACGTGTATTGCCGCACAGATGCTTCCAATGCCCCAAGTCTAATCCCCTTCGGCTCTTTCTGCTGTCAGTGCTAAACTCTCGGATTTTCGCGTTTGTCTCGGAGGACAACGAGACTTGGCTGTTTTGGGACGAGGCTAGAGCAAATTCAAAGGGAAGCAGGAGACAGTATGGAACCTTTGTTGGCGGGGGAAAAAGTTAAATTATTCCCCATTTTCAAGTCTTGCTTTTGTATTGAATACTATTGAATTTCAGATAGTGGTTGGGTAGGTTTGTGGGCAGGCTTTGGTATCAGTCGAAGACTTCCTGGATATTATGTAATGCAACTTAGAAACTGGAATATCTTGTAGCAGAGTAGGATGGTAATCAGGGGATCTGAGGTATAAGTTACAGGGCATTCATTCTCACCCTTTCTGCCTTGTTTCCCCCATCTCCATCAGAGGGCACTGACTGGTCTATTAACCCCACCAGGGGTCCTGCAGATCAATCACGTGATCACTCAGTTTCTTGGGTCAACACTAGGGGTCCTGTGAGGTGCTGCAAATTCTGAGCAGAAAGACACAGAACTAACAACATATTCCACTACATTAAGCTCCTTTGCTCATTTATCACTTGGGCCAGTGTTACCCCTTGTTTTACTCCAGTTTGTATATCCTGGTTTCGCTCTCTTTCCACAGATACAATGTAGACATTTTTGTTGCACTTATGCTAACCATCACTCACCAATATAGCCAAATATAATGTTAGGAATATTAGAAATAAAACAAAATGTTATGAAATGAATATAATTCTTTTCATCCTCCAAAAACATCCACTAAGCTGGTAAATAACTTAGATTGAAGCAATAGAAAGGAATATACATCTGAGCTATCTTGTAAGTTAAATAAAAAAAAAACTGCTCTCTTTATATGGTACAACCAGCTTTTTGATACTTTTACTTTTTTTGCCATTTAGTTCGATATGGGTCTTCAAGTTTGTAAGTTTTGTAATGTCATGTGTTTCCTTTTTAATGTATTATGCATATTTTGTGAATTGTAAGCCCAAGAGGGTTGGTAACAATTTGACATGAGCCCAATTTACGTAAAATAAAGATTTTCTCTCTCTTTCTGTGTGATGACGTTTGACCTGGAATTACACCATGTACGTTTTTCCTTTGGGCTTCGATTTCCTGGAAAGGTAACGACCTTAAGGAGATTATATCGTTTCCTCATTCTCTGCAGAACACTCTGTAGACTGCAGGTCAGCAGGGAACGTGGTGGGATTTCTTCACATTACTCCCAATTTTCTGCAAGGAGCTTATGAGATCCTGGGAATCTGCAGTCTCCACATCTCACATAACAGTGTTCTGCCTCCCTAGAAATA
The DNA here is from genome assembly GCA_932294295.1 of Alitta virens. Lineage (NCBI taxonomy): Eukaryota > Metazoa > Annelida > Polychaeta > Phyllodocida > Nereididae > Alitta > Alitta virens. The sequence continues at coordinate 24,127,317 of OW028581.1, forward strand.
TAATCCTATTAAAGAAACAGCCTTCCAACTAGCCCCTCTTCCCAATAAACCTCCTGCTTAGCATCACCAACTTGCTTCTCTCTCCCACACATTATCATCTTTGTACTGGAAACCCCATCAAAATGGCCACCGAAGGCTGTTATGTAAGATTCACTTGTAACATCACATCATTAAGAGATTGTGGTCATAAGGCTGCTGTATTTATTGTTTGATGTATTACTTTTACAATGTTTTATTAATTTATAAAATATATTTATAGAGGGTTTAGGTTATTCAGGAAAGAGCCTGTTTTAAACTGAAATCATACATAATATGGATAGTTTGGGAAATAATATTAGGCCTTAGGTGTAAAGACGTTCATAATGACATACATTTTATAATATTAAAAAAACATAAACCTTGTAGGATCCAAGATTCAGTTGTTTATGATTGAAATTGATATCAAAACATACTATGTACATTTGTGTAGCATTAATACTGTATCATGTACACATTTCCCTTATATTATAAAACATGAAAATCGCTATAATTACAATGTAGTGAAATAGTGTACAGTAAAGAAATTATTAGGACGCTTTAGAATTCTTGTAGCATATAACTTTCCATAACTTGAAAAGTACAACTAAGAATACTTAATTAGTACAGATATAGACAGACACTGACATATATTTTTGGACATTACCAGAATAGGATGCTACTTTAAGTATCACTTCTGTTACAGCTTGAATTTTCATCTAGAAGAGTCATTATGCTTCACTTGCTAAATGTCAGCTTGTACAATGACGGAATGTTGTACCACCATTAAAGGTACATAACGATGGTGGACTCCTTAAGGAAAGATTAATTGGCAAGTTGTGGGCTCAATACATCATGTTGCATAACAATTAAGCATCATTAATTGGGAGGCAGCGTCCTCATACACTGCTTGAATAATTGCTGCTCGGAGATGCTAAGGTTGCTGCTGCTAACAAAACAACGTCATTCATCTCAAATTAGAGAACAATCGACATATTTCAAAGCGAGGCAGCAGCAGCTCTGGATAATGGATAAAGGGGGTATTCTCATTTGTGTGGTATGTGCATAGAGGAAGTGAGTCAGAATTCATTGGCCTTAATTGGCTAGGATTAAGATTCAAATAAAATATTACAAAATCCAAATTGCAAAATGATTGCTGCCCACAAGGATTGATTGACAAATATACACACCATTTACAGAACAATTAGGAGCCCTTCTCAACTCCTTTTACGAGTATTCAGGCTTGGGCATAGGGTTTACTGCAGAGCTCACACCAGTGCCATCACTGTAAATACCAAATACCCAGGAGAAATTAGACCAAATTTCTCCAAGCTAAATACCAAGTACACATTACACTTGAGTAAGTTTGATGGGATGATGCTGTGGTTGCAGGAGGATTTGGCCAACTTCTCTGTGCCATGGCAGGGATTCGAACCCGCTGCACCTGAGTTGGCAGTCCAAGCAATGCCTTACCACCTTGACATCCATGGTACAGAAATAAGATTGGCATGGGTGGCCTTTTTTTTTAATTATTTTTACACGATTTTAGTATTATGACCTAGTTTCATCTTGATGTGCTGATCATAAAGATACTTCTCAGAATATCGCGAATGAATTAATCATTCAGTTTATTTTTTAATTTATCCATTTACGCACACGATGATAGCCTTCAGGAAAAACCCTCATGAGCGAGATAACAGTGCAATGACGTCACAATAAACCGTGACACAAAACAAGGGTGGTCTGTGCAGGAAGACGATATCTGCTCTTTCTTTATCATTTGATTTGGAGTGGCTCCCTCTAATACTGTATGATGAATGATACCAGGGTTATCTTCTAAATAAATTTGATCTGCCCAGATGCATTGTTCTTGCTCTCTGACCAATGGGAGAGCCAACAATGGTCACATGACACTGATAGGAATGGAGACAATGAAAGGAGAGCGTGTTTGAGGTAGCAAGCAGAGGAATCCATCTTGTACACATCTGCTGTATATATAGGGGGAAGCATCTTGTATAGAGTGTTAGTTCAATTGATGTTAGTGACAGAAATATGCAGATACTGATATTATCATTCTGTAAGCCTACACTGTTAGAGTTGTGGTCTGTATACAAGAATTCTGCAAGGTGTGTTAAATTGCCTGTTTGTCAATTGTTTAACTCATCTTTTTGATGACGTTTGCAAAGTATAGTATAGTCCAGTTGGGATGGGTGTTCCATGTTGAATTTATCTTCCTTGTTTTTATGTTTGAACATGGTCCTAAAATGTATGGCACCCGGACTATTAGGATCGCTGTCATCACTTAGTCTGGAAGCTGACACAGAACGAAATTGCTTGTAATCAAAACATTATTTGTAATTATTATAACAAACTGGTTAGAATCATAAATATCAAATGTGTCAATTTTAACGCGTTTTGTTTTTAAATACACAAACATATATATGAGAAAGTCCAGTGAGGTTGACATCTTGACTTTACCATCTTTGTTTTCATATAGCACAATTCAAACTACATCATCTGGATATTTGGTTCCTGTATAAAAGTATGTATGAGCAAAAATGTCTCTACATTATCATGAGATTCCATTACACTACATGTGTTTGACATCCTCATAAAGATATTTTACATATCAATCTCTCAATGCAACACCTCAACAAAAACCAGGGTTACAACAGATACCCCTCAAGTGGCTGTTTTGAAGTGTCTGACAGAGCTGCTCTGTAACAACGTTTCTGTGGCAATATTTCTGTGACAACGTTGCTGCTGCTGATTATGCTACCTCTGCTGCTTGGCAACAGTTTTTAGTGCAATGAGATGATGCTGCTCGCATCCTCATCCTCAACACTGTTGTCAATGAAGCGATAATTCTCAAGTCTCAAAGATGGATGCTACAAGCTTCCAGGCTCCGACTAGTAGATGAGGCTGCTGATGATGCTGATGCTGCTGATGCTGCTGAGGCTGCTGATGCTGCTGTTGCTGATGCGGTATCATTTCTGATGCTGTGATAGTCTACTCCAACCTGTTTGTCTATTGAATATATGTGTCTTTTCTGTCTCTAGAAGATGTCTAGTTGTTTGTATATACACTACCACTTTGTCTTTAGGACACCCCATAAATAAGGCCAATTCCCAATTCAGACCTACTTAAAATGTTGGCCCCTTCTATACAAATAAAAGTTAAGTATAACTAATTCATTTGAGCTATGTCGCTAAAGTGTAATCCAAAATAAATGTTAACTAGTTTTTTGGTCGAATTTTTACATATATGTCATGGAGAAGCACATAATATATATAAATGTTACCAAAAAGTAAAAACCTAACTTTATAACCCATCAAAAACCCTCTCTCTACAAATTAAGTTTCCCTATCTTTCCCGGTCACAGAAAAGAAGCAGTAATTACAATGGAGAAAATAGCAAAATTTAAGTTAATTTTTCCACAGCAGTGATTTAATCAGCAAATAAGTTGGGATTTGAATTATTCAAGCTTGCAAACATGTCTGTCCATTTTGTGCTGCTAAATGCCATTTGTGGCAAAATATGACCGAAAAAAAAAAAGGTTGATATTAATTTTGAATCTTACTGTAGTATGACCCGTCTCATTGTACATGCAACTCTGATTTCTTCACTACATCAACATTTATTTTCTTGTTATTAGTCCCATTTCTGCTGGCATAAAATCTTAGTGTCTTTGGTTTCTTTCTTTTCTAGTCTGATAGGTCTTGTAAGTTTTTGATATGCGTTTCTTCAACTGACTCAGCCAGTCAGTATGTCCAAACTGCACCAGGGCCAATGATCAAGACATGCGGGCCATCATGCCATGTCTTATTAGTGTAGTGACCAAGATTTATCGGCACAATATGCAAGTCGCTTCACTTGATATTGACTATTAAATCAAGTGCACAGAAATGCCATGGGCCACACACTCCCGAGGAAACCGAATATCTTGGCTCTCTATAAGTACAAAATATGGAGTGCATTCTTACTTATGTTATGAACTTCTTGACGATTTCGTCTTGTAAGTTGTACTCGGTTTCTTTACTGGGACAAGTGAAAGATCCCACCTATTTTACCAACTCATCTATTTATTTCTCATCTATTCATTTGTAAATATTTCACCTTGTTTTTTGTCACAATTTTCTGTCGGCGAAAAGCTTTCATAGCTTAGGTTTTATTGTTATTTGTATCACCACTGACTTTAAATGAAATTTTATCTTATCTTATCTTATCTCCATCTTTCTCTGGGGGCAAATCTGTGACATTGATAAGTACAAAATATGGAGTGCATTCTTACTTATGTTATGAACTTCTTGACGATTTCGTAAAATATCCCACCTATGCGTTAATTGTGCAAGATGACGTTGACTCTCAAAGCTTTGTCATTTCTTCATTACGTCTGCCCCGGTCAGCTGATCATACTTATAAGCCGACTCAGCTCCGACCAGTAGCAATGACATAACACTAATACAATACAGCAACTATGGAATATTATAAAATACCAATACAATTTCTTTATTAGTTCATATTATGTGCAGTATTTACATATACCAGTAAGTTGGTAATAGATTCGACATGGGTTAAATATTCAAGCTATCAGGCAGTTCAAAAAGGTTGAATGAATGATATTTTACATGGTCAGTGAGTGGCCAAGGGCATGGTCAGTGGTCAACATGGATGAGATGATGATCAGTATTTTTCAATGCAGTGGAGGAAGGATGAGATATGACTGTAGTGGTTTCTTCTGGTAAAAGTAGGGATGGTAGGACGTCAAATCACTTATAATTACATCTGGCAATTGTGTTACCTGATACCAATTAAGAAGGAATGCTGTCACAAATCCACAAGATACTGGAAAATAACTCTTGAAAATTACTTGGTACAAAAGTGAATTTATTGCAGGCATTGTTAGATGAAATCTCAAAGAAGCAAAAAGCTCCACTTGAGTCCTTCTATGAAGGCAAAAACATCTCTCCATGCATGAAATATCATTTGAAGGATCCCGGCAGATAGCTAATCAGTCGAAGCATGGATCTATGGAGATGTTTAGAGGACACTTTCTTTGCCAGTTTCGTAGACCGTGTCTCAGCCATTTTCAGGGACAGTTTTACAGACACAGATAAATCGTTATCAGAATCACAGACTGGCGCCAGGGTGCTGCTGCTCCTACCCAAAAAACACGAGCCTCAAAGACTATCTGAAAAGATTTTTCACGAAATTGGGTGAACCTTCGTTTTAGCAGATCAAAAGAAATTCCACGCTTCCAGGAAGTACTGCTGTACATACGTAATGACATACTATAGCCTTGAGGCACAAGTCCAGATAAAAGCTAAACATTTTAATAGAAAAATAAACAAGGGAAAAAAATTGACACTCGTATACATTTCATGAGATTGTTGCTATTGAAAAATATTCCATTGGTATGCTAAATATGTTTCTAGTGTTCAGGAAAAGATAAGATAAAGATAATATAAGATAAGATATGTTTTATTTAAAGTCGTATGAAAGAACAAATAACATAAGCAGAAGCTTTTGATCGACTAAAACAAACCGATATGCGAAATGAATTAAGTACAGATGATGAGTGAAAACGATAAAAAAAAAGATTAGATTCATATATAATAAAAACAAGTAGAGGCAAGGAAACACCTGATTATATTTTTGTAGATTTGGTAGTCGTCTAGTCTATTCTAATTTAAATTGCACAGATTCCAGGACATCGTGAGTTGGAAGAACCCGATTAGATTATACAGGCATAATTGAGGGATAGGAAGCTAATGGTGAATCAGTTAGGATTGCAGGGTCCTGGAATTCTGCAGCGAGCAAGCTCAGTTAATCAGGAAGTTTTAACATGTCCTGTAGCTTGTAGATAGCATCATAGTGGTGATGTCCTTGATCCATACATCAACTGCCAATGTACATGGAAAATCGAGCAAGTTAGAAAATATTCAAAACCAGGAAGATGATTGCAATAAACTATTCTTATTCATCTATACTGAACTCCTTTGATTGACATATAAATCCTGAGAAGTTAGAAATAGTGCAATGACATTAAAAATATAATATGATAGAATAAATGTATTTTCTAAATATTATTGCATTATTTGCCATATATACTTAAGTTTCATCTAAATGCATACATTTCATGTCATCATAAGTACAATTTGCATTATGTTTTGAGTGAGAATATACATTGTATATTATCAATCAGACTGGACTGGCCTATATCTGATTGGCTGATGTGAGGACGTCGCGTTGCCCTCATGACGTATCTGGGGACGCAAGGTCATGGTTGTTGTGCGTCTTATTGCTCTGCCAGGACCGTCCTTATACGCGTCAACGCAGTCACCTGACGAACGTCTTTCACGCTCTGAGCCATCACAAGATGCACGGAATCCTACAAATAGATGCTAGCTGCTGCTGCTGCTGAGCCTGTACTCTGTTGGTCAACAAATGGACTCTCCCCACAGCCCATCTACTGAAATACGACATAGAATGGGCCAGACCTAATGCTCTCGTCTTTTCTGTATATATTGTAGCTTTGCAATTTCTAGTTTCTAGTGAAATAATGGATTGCCAGTGTCTCCCAAAACAGATGACTTTTAAAATGGACTCTCCCCACAGCCCATCTATACTGAAATAAAACTAGTGAAATAAGGGATTGCCATTTAATTTCTCCCAAAACAGATGACTTGACCATGTTCAGAATATGGTATCATGAAGTTCCTCTAACACATTCAGTTGGAGTCTTGAATTAACTTTGAAAATGCTAGTAGCGCCTTACTTTGTTTAGGTAAGACAAGCCAGGTATTTAAATTTTATGTTAACACCGACTCCTATATTACAAATTGCCATAATCACATTCAAGAATAGTGTTTATGAATTACCATTAGCTCCCTTCAGGGTAGCTGTTCTATTAAAGCTTGGGCATTTTAGAAGGAGAATGACACGGCTTTTGATGCTGATTCAATGACCACAGCAAAAATAGTGTTTGTTGTTGTCATATTCTTGACTCAGTAATGACATCTCTATTTGATAGACCGTTTTTCTTGGAACAAACTGTACTAATTAAACTACTCTGGCATGTAATTTTGGTAAATTACATGTGATTTCAGGAATTGCATCTTCTAGTAAAAGCGGAAGATGGAGAGTAAATTTTGGCCTTTTACGAATGTTGACTGAATAAGCTACATCCTGAGTGGTTGGTGATCTTGGTCGCGTATCAAGCCATACCTTGAAGCTAGTAAGAGCAGATGTATATCCAGAATCCAGCCTTCTTAAGTTCAGGCCTTGAGGCCACTCTATTCAAATTCAATGTCACGTGGCATGTGCTGAGTAGTGGGTGAGGAATGCTGTCCTGTTGCCATAGCAACCGTCTGACTGGTGTTCTAATTGTTTCATGCCTCAAATTATTCTGGCCGTGTCTGACTTGATTAATACTATCAAGGCTTTGTCCTCCATACTTATTGTGCGGAGACTGCTAATATTGCAGTCATGTTTGGCTTATAGTTCTTTGTACTAATATCTGCTTCTTAATATGTCTTTTGAATTTGATAATATGTGCGAAAAAGATTAATGGCAGTTTAACCTCGGTGGTTTAATAAGTCATCAAGTGCTGTGATTCCAAGATAGATCATTTAATGTGCCTTTGGGAATATAGTTTAGAATACTGTGAAGGTTTGCTGTAATTTCTTTAGCGAAATTGCTCGTTTTAAGCTCATTGCTATTAACTTGGAGTAATGGTCACTGCATGATTACCGTTGTTTCAAATAACTTCAAGTAGAAATCATAAGTCGTGTATATGTCTGGGAGTAGCAAGAGGTGCTGGAAGAAAATGTATTTTAATTTGCAAAAAAACAGCCAAGGCATTCATAAGTACCTTGAGGTTGTTTGGAGTCACAATAGACTGTTTTTTTTAGAATGGTGTGAAAGTATATGCATACTTTTAGAGTGATTACGCCTTGTAACATTATAGATAAAATAAGAGTTGATTAAATTACAATAATTCCTTACATACAAATAGAAATTGGGTCGTATGATGCAAAATGTGTCCTCCGACACCAAGAATAACATTATAAGTAATCCAAACATTAGTAGAAGAAAGTGAGAATCACAAGGAAGGGTTTGGATAGATTGCTGTGTTCTTGATGCACACTGGGAGTAAAGCCCCGTTCCCACATAGCCGAGTTACTCGTAGTCAACTCGTAGTAATAACAAAAATTACGTAACACCCAAAATTCGAGGAGTTGGCGACGAATTTTTGCGGAAAAAATGACCAGGAGTGACTCGCCGAGTTACTCGCCGAATTACTCGCCGAGTTACTCGGCGGGTTCAGCGAGCGACTCGCCGAGTACCAGGAGTGACTCGCCGAGTACCAGGAGTAACTCGCCGAGTACCAGGAGTAACTCGCCGAGTACCAGGAGTAACTCGCCGGGTGAAGCAAGGTGTCTACGACAGCGACGAGTCACCCATCGAATGATAGGCCGACGCCAGCCTACCTGCATTCTCAGATGAATATCTCGCTTAATATTTGGTCTATTTTCGATCCGAAAAAACCTATGGAGTCACTATGAATTATACTACAAAACAATCTTTATTTGACGAAAATCGGACTAATATTAAGGGAGCAGTAGCTTTTTAAAGAAGCGCTCAGCTTTCTGCATTAATACAGTCTGGGCGCGGACGCTTCAGGGAGCACCAGTATAAGTAAATTAAATATAGCAAATAAAATCACAGATCAAATCACAAATACTAATTACAATATCAATATTAGATTTAAATTTTACAAAATATACACAAATTTATACTGATCATAATATCACAATAAGATTCAAATTAACACAAAAAGATAAGAAAGTTATACAAATATAATCATTGCCTGGTAATTACAATTAAATATATTGCTTTTAATTAATGAAAGCAATTACATATTTTTGTAATTGTGAATGACAATCAAGACAATGTCATATTACTGTGTCATCTTTGAACAAACCATGAAATGACAGGTCAAAGAACCCCAATTTAGGCAATTAGGCAATTGACGCATGTATTGAATTTGCTGTATGCTCTACACCAATTCTTTGTATCATTCAAAATGCTAATAGCAATTACTGTGTCATCTTTGAACAAACCATGAAATGACAGGTCAAAGAACCCCAATTTAGGCAATTAGGCAATTGACACATGTATTGAATTTGCTGTATGCTCTACACCCATTCTTTGTATCATTCAAAATGCTAATGGCAATTGACATAACAGTCATGGCAGTTGGCAGAATGAGTAGAAATGAATTGCAATAAAGCTCATCCAAACAATGTATATAAAATGGTCAAAAATATTGACCACACCATTCATGTCAGGGCCATACACAGAGCACCTTGCCGCCGCCAGACTACCTGCCTTCTCAGACAAATATCTCGCTTAATATTTGGTCTATTTTCAATCTGAAAATCTGTGTGGAATAAGTATGAACTCGACTATAATTCAATATTTATTTGACGAAAATCGGACTAATATTAGGGGAGCAGCAGCCTTTTAAAGTAGCGCTCAGCCTTACCTGCATCGATACAGTCTGGGCGCGGACGTCTGCGAGAGCACCACTGTTTGCCTCCGCCAACTTAGCTGCCTTCTCAGACGAATATCTCGCTTAATATTTGGTCTATTTTCAATCCGAAAACGCGTATGGAATCAGTATGATTTATACTACAATTCAGTCCTGATTTGACGAAAATCGGATTAATATAAATGGAGCAGCAGCCACCGCAAGACAACTGCCTTCTCAGACAAATATCTCGCTTAATATTCGGGTTTTTTTAAATCCGAAAATACGTATGGAATCACTATGAATTATACTACAAAACAATCTTTATTTGACGAAAATCGGACTGATATTAGAGGAGCAGCGGCCCCCTACGCTGATGATGCATGTACTAAAGGTAGAACTCGACGAGTTACTCGGCGAGTTACTCCTACAACTCGGTGAGTTACTCCTACAACTCGCCGAGTTACTCCTCGCACTCCTGAACATCCCCCCCGAGTGTAATACGAGCGAAAATAGCGCCGAGTAACTCGCCGAGTTCGAGGAGTAACTCGGCGAGTTCGAGGAGTAACTCGGCGAGTTCGAGGAGTAACTCGGCGAGTTCGAGGAGTAACTCGGCGAGTCATGGCCGAGTTTTTGGACTCCTGGATAATTCGCCGAGTGTGCCGTGCAGCACGGCATACTCGGGAGACTCGGCAAACTCGGCTCCAAATCTCACGAGTTCGCTACGAGACTCAGGAGTTACTCGCCGAGCATCTCTCGAGTGCGAGGAGTAATCGCCGAGTTTAGTAAGAGTTGGGCCCGAGAGGCGTGTTACGTAATACTACGAGTTGACTACGAGTAACTCGGCTATGTGGGAACGGGGCTTAATAATACAAGGAGATTCCTCCAGAATGGCGGAAATGAACTACAGGAGCTTCATCTGAGATGGTGGCTGGGAGGCTGACTGGCCTTCTTCAAGAGCCGACGGAGGACGTTGCCAGGTGTGACAGACGCGCCGTAGAACGGCCATGACGTAACGTTATGCAAAGAGGTGGGCGCGGATGAGGGGACGGGCGAGAGACGAGCAATTTCCACCAAGGGCCAGAGGACTCGTAGCCACCAGAGACGACACAGTGGACAATATTAGGGCTGTGCATCCGTCCACATGCCTACTATGCCACATCATGTGATCCGTAGATCATGGTGATCATGTGACCGTCTTCTGCGCTGTCGCCTGCCGCTAGGGGCGCTGGTGTCTCGTCTGTCACAGTTACAGTGACAAACAACTTGGCGTAATTGGCGTCCAGGCCCCGGTGCACAAAATGGTAGCAGAGGACTCAACTAGCTGTGTTGGAAGGTGTTTTAACAACAGCTATCAGTCTTGACGTTGGTCAGCATCAGTCTCTCCCTCCTGCGTCTTGGACGCTGCGGAGACGCTGGCAAAAACGCCGCAGCAGCCGAATATGGAGGATGGAGCCCAGCATCCTGCCAGCTGTGTCCACGCCTCTAATGCACTTTTTCTTCTTGACAACAAGATCGGATCGCTCTTGTCTGCTTATAACTCTTTTTCTTGGATTTATTCAATCCCCAATCTTTCTACTAACTCTCTAGCGATTACTCCATTCCACAGGAGTTGAGCTGCTATTACTTTGCTGTCTTGTGCTGTTTGGATTACTAGTCATAATTCAGTTGTCAGTCATTCTGACTGGATGATTTCTACTCTCCTGGTCACAACTGACTACTGGTCTAATCGCTTCCACATATTTTGTTTACAACTGATCTTGGAATCTCGCTGCCCGGATTGTTCCTCTCAAAGCTGTCTCACAAGACTATCTCTGCTCCTGCAGTTCTGGGGTAAGCTCCAAGGCCACCCTTCTGGGGTTCATACTTTTAACACCCTCCATCCATTTCACCCCTTCCACAACCCATATAACTTACACCTTCAAATGTGATTATAAATCTGCTACTCTTTGCATACTTATGTGTCTCAACAACACACATGATGTATAGGGTTACATAAAACATTCTTCCATGATCATAAAATGAAAACAATTTTCTTCCTAAAGAGTTTCTGCAGGGATTTAGTTGATTAACACTTCAAGAGTGTTGACATTCTGATCAATGTTATGAACTTTATTGTTGTTTTATTGACAAACGCTAAGGATTAATCAGATTTTGTTACTTTTTTTCTGAATTTATTGAAGGCTGGTGTTTGTCTCCCACGCTGGAGAACTGACCTTTTGACCTTTAACTTCTATCACTAACTGCAGCATTTTGAGTAGTTACGTTAAATGCATCAAGATGAGCGTGTTCTGACGCTCTGACGCTGCGTTCTGACGCTACACCCTTCCCTTCCTACGTGTAACAGAACGTGGAACACAACGTGGAACACAACGTACTTAGGTTGAAAGCACGCCATATGTGCGTACAACGCTGGGTCTTACGGCCGTTGCAGCGTCTTTGTGTGGCTTACAACTGGGATCTTCAGCAGTGTTGGGATGTTTGTGTTTCACTTTCAAAATACTATTTATCTAAATCTGTAGAAGGATTACCATTTTGTTATACTCATATTAAGTAATTTCTTTACTGCAATGTAGTGGAATTCGAACTGGTTTTACATACATTGGCAGACTCCTCTCAAAGTACATTTTTGTGAAAGAGTCTCTAGAAGTCACTGGCAAAGTGCTCTATAAAAAACACTAGGAAATGTTGCAATTGACAGATGCTCTCCCAATACCAGTAGCTGGCATTCAACAGGGGAAGCACAACTCTGCACTGCAAACAGCAACATTGACGCAGAGAGGTAATGTCATTGCTTTTGTGTAAATGGGCGTGACCGCAGACCCAATGCACTTGGTACTGTTACATCCTCATCAATCGATGTATTGAACAGCAACTGCGCATATATGTAGCTGATAACAATCATATTTCTGAAGGAAATCCAATCTAAGGCCAGAGAACACATGTTTGGCTGCACAACAGGTTGTGTTTGTTGTTATGATCATCGGACATTTGGAAATAACGAGTGGGATTTGTAACCAAAATAGGGACAATTTCATCTTGATTTCTGGATGAATCAACGAATGGTGTTACAAATCTTGCATCAACCAAAATGGTATAAACACATTAAAGGTGTGAAAGACAGATCTATAAGTGTGTGAAAAACAAGGTGCGTTGTGACAAACAATCGGTGAGTGTGACTGAAATTGACACTGTTACAAACAAATCAGTGTAAAGAACTTCACAAACAGTTTACAAAAGTTATCCATCCACTAATAATTATTATTTCTAACAGGGACCTGGATTATTTTCAATAGATTTAATCCTGTTGGAGACGCACTTTATGGGACCAGGTATATATTATATATAAGACACACCAGTATTTGAGATACACAGCATCACATGGGCAATATAACCGCATGAATTGGGTGATGCGACAGCAGCAGCAGCAGCAACATCATCATGGCGTATTCTCTGAAACCTAAATCTCATTGATGAAGGGACAACACATACGCGGAGGGCTTTGAGTTCTTGGAAACATTCTGGCGAGGGGTTTTATCTAACTCCTACAGACTTGTCTACCATCGAATCCCAACCGCATCTGACGCTGAAGCAAATTTTGTCTGCTCCCTTGATTCGGAGTGTTATTCAGAAATCCCAAGGCAATTAAACGTGGCATCATCTTTCAGACTGGTCCAGTGCTAGCTACATTGTCACAGGACCAGGGCCCAAGGGCACATGCCAATCCAACAGTCACAGCTTCATTGATATTGTCATTTGTCTGTTCTAGCCACTCTCTACCTCAACTCATTCACAACAGCAATATTTGTTGGGTTCTACATGTGCCACTCTGGATTACATTCAGCTGCAGTAGACATTTTGTTTCACCTGGAATAACATACATTCGAAAGTAGAACATTTATGGATGTTTCGATGGTTTATTACCACGAATATTGCTAACTACTTCTTTGTCACCAGCTTAACGAAGCCTTAAGACAAATATTGCTCGTCCCTTATATTTAATTACCTCCCAATTTGATGAATCAATAATTATTGATGCCACTGGATTGGCGTGATCATTCCCAACTGCTGATGGGCTTATTGAATTAACTTCTTGGGAGTTCTCCATCTTTGATTTGGATGGTGTTTCAAAGCTGTCGTGACAACGGACAGAAAAGGGTAAAAGCGCGGGACTAAAATGGCAGGGAGTTGCAACGATGTCTACAGCACACATGCAGGACTGTAACGGGCTGCTGGAAGCTGGTAATGCAGTGGTCTAATTTGGTTCCTGGGTTGCCTGAAATGACAATGGGCAGACGCTACTGATGCAAGTCTGACAATCAGACGGTATTGACTTGCTGCAGGCCATTACATTGCTTTTGGTCCTGCAGTTCTTCTCCTGCAGCTGTTTCCCTGTCATCATTCATCACGAATTCTCCTCACCCTGGAAATCTCTGCTGCTCAAAAAATTGAAACTCTAACACTTTGTGACAAGGCTACTTGGCGATGGATCATTTTGACTGCTCTGTGTGAATCTATTCCTTTCCATCAGAGAATATATCATATGGTGACAACAGACTTGTTGTAATAAAACCATTTCCATCACATAATATATCATTAATTTTATCTTTATCACAACACGAATTCCATGCTGAATTAAGCATAATATAGAACACAATCGTTTTATGGATTTGCCCTCATGAAATGGTTGTATAAACATCTCTTTTATTTTGCTTACTTGGCAATAACTAAAAACAGGAGTATGTACACAAGCTTATGATTCCTTATACTCCCTGCCAACGTTTAGCATTGTAGTTCTGCTTGCATCTGTCTTTATTACTGGGCACAGGAGCCAATTACAGTGCAGATCATATTGGATATGGAATTACATGAATCATAGGATCAGATCTGCAGATGCATGCCTCTGGATGATGTCCAATTGGAGAATTATTGAAACCCCATACATGGATGAGAAACAGATACACATGGTGTCTTGCTCTGCCTGATTGGATTGCCTTTCTATTGGAAGACATTGAATAAGGCATCATCTAGGACCTTGACTTGCTAGATTGAAGGACGTATATATGTAGTACCCTTCTCCTGGTAGTGGTCACTTCTCTTGGTATTGGTCATTCTCTCGTGGTCATCTCTTTGATCAGCCCCTGACCATCATTGAATTGCATGCCACTAATGCAATATTCCTGACCAGATGAGTATAACTGCATTGGTCCTGCCTAGCTACTTGGCCTCACACCAGTTGCTACTGGAAATGTAGACCCCACAAAATTACTCTACTTTCAATATTATTCTTCCTTAAACTGCCTGGACTTAGGTTAACTTCACTGACTAGTATTATGTTTTAGACAATGTTGAACTCACTCTACAGTGTATTAAACTGATTTGTGTTATTATCCTTGAGCAGATGATTTACTAGGACAAGTTTATGACACTGTTAACTGAAAATACAGGACATATACTTCCACATTTTCTGTACAACTACTTGGACCTTTGGGAGGTCTTCGTTTATCAGTAAATGGATTTTGGTTTACAACAGAAACAAGACAGTTAATTGAATATTTTTCTGGTGATACATACAACCAGGTCCTGTAATAGCCTTTGTAAACGATCTAGCTGCGTGAGATGACAGGATAGCAGAGGAAAGCATGGAGGAATATGAGCAGGAAGGCTATCTTAAGCTATGCATCGAACAATGACTAGGAACATGGCTGGCTGAATCAATTTGCAATTTGCAAGAAGAGGGATAGGCAAAATGAGACGGTGGCCGAGAGACAAGACGACTATGATTTATATGTGATATATTCCCTTAAAACGCTTGTCGGCCTGTCCTGTTTTATGCCATGTACAAGCTTCCACATTAGACTTGAGAGATAAGTCAGATTAGAGAACTATGCTGCATCGTCCAATCTGATGGATACTCTTCAGCATCAGCATCAACAGTAGCAGCAGCAGCAGCACAGCTCTGGTTCCTACATTTATCAAACGTTGACGCTCAGGAGATTTTGAGAACCACAGTTTGCTGTTTGCTCCCCCGTGGTCAATAATTTGGATGACCGTTGGTGGAGCACACTGGCCAGAGTGGACTGCACCATTTGGGCCCATTGATTGTGAGCGCATCTGGACCCAAGCCATGGCCCACCGCCCTAACAAGTGGGTCCAAAAGTTGAAGTGAATCAGGACCTCGGGAGTGTACAACTACCACCGCTTCAATGGCTCAATCTTTTGACCATTGTGGGATCCAAACCTCTGACGTAACCTGAATGACGTAACGTGGATGACGTAACAAACATGGTGGTCCGTGGCGCCAAAAAAGACATTGTGGCAGCGTCAGAACAATCAACCGGAGGGACCGCTTCATTAGGACGAACATGGCAGAAGGCTCGAGGAAGTTTTACGAATAGAAGATTGACCAGAAAACGACAGAGATCGGCCCATTATTACAGGTAAAGTGATTCAAGTGCTCTAAAAAAATCCCTGAACCACTTTAACTTGGGCTTGTGTTGGTCTGAAGAATAGCCCAGGTGGTCTTCCCACTCTGTGGTCTACTTTATTGTGTGTTTATGCTGAGTTAGTTGTTGGAATGCTTCGAGCAAGTGACATGTAAACAGAGGTCTTTTAGTTGTCGCCAACCTCTATGCCTGCACTTAAAACAACATATACCTCCACTTTCAAATGGATGGTCCACACCAACTACTCAGCTGTTGTTAAAAAGCCTAGACGAGTGTAATGTTGTTATGCCACCATACACTGCACCTATATAAAAATTTCTAATTGGACGTATAGTATCCTGTATAAAGCAGACATTAAACATTGTCTATCAGTTTTTATGTATGGAATTAGCCGCATGTGAATAATGTTGTAAAGTCTCCTGCAAATATTTGTTTGTCAAAAAAACGAAAATCTAGCACCTAAGCTTTCCATAACCAAACATATGTAAAGAACTGTATAATTGAATATAGTATTATACATGAAATGCAGTTGAAAAACAATGCACAGTTTAGTAGTTTAGATTGTTTTTCTACATTTCAATAGCCAGACCTGTAGCACTTAAGTTATCCATAGCTAAAGAAAGCAGTCAGTTCCATCAATAATCATTCGAGTGGTAGACAGATACACTCACAAGAAGTAAGATAGACAAATAAATGGAGAGACAAAGGATCTCCTTGATCGAAACAACACTATAAAACATTTACATCGATCGATTCTGACTCGACCATACCATCATCTTGTTTCCCTTGTTTGTTGAAATGTTTTTATGACCTTGAGCAACTGTCAAGGTTACAGCACAGAGCATCGTGACAACACTTCCTGTTCACCTATGCATCTCCTAAATCATTTTTTAAGCACTATTCAAGAAGAAAAACGCTATCAGGTGATTTTCAATTGGATGATCGAAAAAGAAATAGTGATATTTGATCTTTGGTGTCAGTTTGAAGGGCGATATGGCCAAGAGGCTCGATGCACATATCGTTCTATTCTTAAGCCCGCTTCACTATTAAGACCAATTTGTATCAGATCGAACTGTATGGTTAAAGACAGGCTGGAGAAAATATACACGGATGGTTTTGTCTTCAATGACGTAGTATCTTGTCCCTCTCGAAAGGTCTTTTTTCCTCTCAGCTAGAATTTTTGTGACAGCATTCAGGTCTATAGAAAAGGAGTGGAAAGCTATCAGAATAGCAAAACACGACACATTAGACACAGATTGTGGCTGCAGTAATCCAGTTTAGGACAGGAGCTTGTCTCTTCTTTTCTCTTTCTGTCTCTTCGTTGTTAAGAGTGGGAAAGCTGAAGCAGGCTGGAAGCAGAAAAGTTAAATGGGAGGCCAACAGCTGCCCCAGTGCCTCTAATTTGCAGGTTGAATATTGATCTGAAGTGTTGCTGTGGCAACCAGTCCTCATCCTCCAAAAGTCCTTTGCTGCCAAAGGACATGTCCTCCCCTCCCATTTGGCCCTTCATCCAGATTAAGCCACTGGATTAAGGAACTTGGACGCATGTTATCTGGAATTCAAATGGCCCCATTAACATAGCAAGTTTTGCCAATGACCTCCATCTCAATGCTAATCTGACCTCTCTTACCTTCCATCCCACATCTGACCTGCTCTTGTGGCCCCTTCAGGACAACGATAATGTCCCTTTTGTCACTAACTAGTGACTGTGAGCAGGTATAGATGCTCGAATGTATTTTTCTGCTCTAAGACTTGTGTTTCTTAGAGACCACTGCCTGGAAGATTACATCTGTGTTATCCTTTCTTGACAAATAACACACAACAACTCTGTTTTTTACCCATCTGAGTAAGTAAGTAAGTAATTAAGTAAGTAAGTAAGTAATTAAGTAAGAAAGAAAGTAAGTAAGTAATTAAGTAAGTAGTATGTAAGTAAGTAATTAAGTAAGTAGTATGTAAGTAAGGATATTCATCTATTTAAAAATAATTTTATTTATGTTATATTATATAAACCAATAATTCCTGCTCCAAATAGAATATGTGAAAAGTGTACGTTAAACTTTGTAGAAGACGAAATTCACTGTTTGATTGTCTGTCCTGGTAATGAGCAACACCGTGTTAACCTTTTTTTGAATGCAACTAAATTTATTAACAACTTCTTGTCTCTAGATGATATAACTAAGTTTACAGCAATAATGACAAACAAGGAACCTGAGTTATTAAATAGTTTAGGAAAGTTTCTCCTTCAAGCCGATGTGTAGAGAAAACCATCTCCTGTATCCACACAGTTATTAATTTAGTTTATTAGTTTATTAGTTATGATGTGCTTGTCATGTTTTGGACTTTATGAGTGAAATGTTTTTATTAGCGGCTTGTATTTTTTTTCTATTGTGTATGTGGATTTTAAACACGTATTATAAGTTAACTTGGTGGCTGGAACCTTGATTATTGAAATTTTATTGCTTTCTGTATTTACATTAATGTCTCTTTCATGTTATCTTTTAACTGAATGACATATGTATCACTTATGATATTTTACATGTCAATAAAATCTATATATATATATATATATATATATATATATATATATATATATATATATATATATATATATATATATATATATATATATATATATATATATATATATATATATATATATATATATATATATATATATATATATATATATATATATGCTTTTATTGACACAGCAATATCATACATGATACATTTGTCAAAAATAAGATAAGAACATGTACTAAGTCTATTTCTATTCACTATTCCTATATTAAATATATATATGAGAAGCACACCATGGTCATATTTAATGATTTAAGATTATATTTGTCTGTTTCTCTTAAATTCGGTTGCAATGGAAATGCAAAAGATTGAACACTGTTGCAAGTGTCTGAAAGTTGTTTTTTCATTGTGTAGCTTCTGTTGCTTACTACTTATAATAAATTCAGCAACATAGTTTTGCTCGCTGGTTGTGTGTTAACGGCATCATGTATGCAGGAAACTGGAGTGCTTCAAGGAGAGGTTATGGCACCCCACTTGACCTAACATTGTTAAGTAGCTCTTTGCTTCGGACTTTAAAAGGTTTCTAGGCAACAGACAATTCCGTTGGATTTACCTCGGATATTACATAAATGATATCGTCTATTGGTGGCCATATTACTCATAGTTATTTTTGCTAAATTTGTAAACCAGACATTGTTTTGATTACAGAAATTTGTTGAGAATTTTACTCAATGATTTCATTACTTTAATGGAAGAATATTATAGGACACACAGCCAGACTGGTAGTGATAAGCAGATTGGTTATGCATCGAGATTAGGAATTCGTTTGTTATTATATTTCAAAATAATTAAACTCGACTATATCCAGTTATGATATGATTGTTGCTTAGTTGCTTAGTCCTATGCCATCAACTTAATGTGTTTATTTGCATCCATATTTTTGGAATTATCTATATTGCCAAGCCAACGTGCACATACTGATGTTTAGACCCACTTTGTAGTTACCAGTTTTGTGTGTCATCCCTTTTCTGTAATATCCTGTAATGATATTCAAAGAAACATCTTCTATGAGTAGAATATGAGCTTCAAGCCTAGGTTTCTGTAGCATGGGATTTTGAAATTTTTCGATTTTGAAATTTAGATGAAGCTCAACTGTGCCTATGTTAGCATCCTGTGTGGTCTTTATGGCAATTCTTTAAAGTTGATTAATTGGTTGTTGAAATATAAATTCTCCCCCTCCCCCCCCCCCACCCACTCTTAAGTGGTAATTTAATGTAGGGTACTTTTGGCTCCTTTATCGAATTAATTACACAATGTAATTATGTTCATGTAAGCGCACTCCGAATATAAAAATCTTTGGCAATTAATTATTAATGATAAACATCGATTTTAATGTACTTATCCTGTGACCTAATTTATTTATTCTGTCTGACCTTTTACGAATCAATCGACTTCATCATTGCAACCATCAAATGCTCATCTACAGTCAAGTTGGTGGGGTAAAATGGTCCAATTTTGTTTTGCATATACTAATCCCTTTTAACTAAAAATGTTGTCTCTAGGTGCTGAGTAACCTTGTTTTGTTGAAGGATAATTTGCAATGAAAACTTTACCAGCGTGTATGAAATTTTTTTTTAGAAACATTGGGAATCACTGTGATTAAATATAATACCTAGTGGTATTATTCATGGTGCAGTTTTTTTTTCTTTTTAGTTGTCAGAAAATATAGCTGATAAATGTCATATCAAAGTGACACCATAGTTACCTCTTTGTTTTGGAGAAAATATTAAACAAGAAGCAAACAATTGTTTGGTCAACATTATCTTAAGCTACAGAAGATTCTCCCTTGGATTATTTCAAACTGTTGATCCATATGGACATTAGAAATGTGGCCTTTCGATGTTCATGTACATATCTTTATATTGCATGTTCAGTGATGTAGATGAGAAGGTCTCAGCTTTACCCTTGGATGTCTCATTTAAGGTTGCAGACAGCACATAAAAGGCATGAATTTTCTACACACAGCTTTTAACTTTTCACACGCCTGTAATTTGTTTTCTACAATGCTTGTCAGTCCCACGCCTTCAGTGCATCACATATACATTAAACAACAGAAGAAGACTTTGAAATATTTCATTTTGTTCTGGACAGATAATGCCCTTGGATCGGAGTACTTACACTGTGCATTTTGTATCCATGGCAAGCGGCTAAAGCTAAGGATTTCGTCTAAATAAGGCTCACAAGGATATTTACGCAGTTCCCCGTCTTCTAAGGGAATGTCTGAATCTATATTTCTTTGCAAAACACTTAGCTGAGTGCTCCATGGATTGAATGTTGCAGTTGTTGAATGGTGGATATTTTACCCAGAATGTCACTTTCTTTGCTTTTGTATTGGACCATAGTCATGACAGCCTCCCACAGCATTGGAAACAGCCTGCTAGGGTGCGCTCCAACTCCTGCATAATCCACCAGGGGGACTCATTGCCTCCTCAATTATTAACGGACCAGCTGAACTGAAACTCAGCTGTGTTAGAGCCTCTACTAAACTCCAGTGCACTAAGTTAGTTTTGTAGCCCAAAAATGCCCAAATATTTTGGCTTCCTTTACATAATGTATCATTTTTTGGGAAATATTTATGGAACGGACTCTACAAGGTGTATTGCAACAGACAAGCGTGGGGTGGCGTTTTAAATTGATGATTCAATACGACCTTGCTATGGCCTGTCAAAATATGGGGATATGCCTATTTATTCATTCTCAATCCAATGCATGGTCTTGTAATTGTAGCATTTTCCTTTTTAAATCTGCATTGACAAGGAATCTTGCAGTGAGGATAATAAATGTCGAGTGCTGTATACTTCTTCGGTTTATGCTTGGTTGTATGTTCATATTGCTGTGAGCTTTATGCTCATATAAAAGTGCATTATTGCCGTTCGAAGTTGAGATGTCCCTCCCCCCCCCCCCCCCCATCTGAAGGTGACACAGGACAATCTGTCATTCATGTAATCTCTATGTTTCATCTGTTTAATTCCTTTCTTCCCAATAGCTACTTACCTAAGAAAACAAAACGATAGATTTTCAGTTAGCTGTGTATGTTTGCTTTATTATAATAAGCCGTAGTCGCTGTCATTAACAGTGTGCGTCATTAATTTAGTCGTAATGACTAAATTTCCTTATGATTAATATGGATGAACTTGTCAACAAAAAACTGACTAATCTCTCAGTCAAAACAGCTGTGAGGGAGAAGAGGGGTGGGTCATTCTAAGACACTATCAAAACGTCCATTTTCTCAATCAAAAGAAATTTCTGTGTGTTCGATTCTAATGTGCAAGCATTTGGTCCTTCAGCCTCCATCCCCGCATCATGGCCAGCCATGCATCTGCTGCTGAGGCTGCTCCTCCAAATTGACGTATTTGTTTGGGTGATTAAACTATTCCCCAAGTGGGCTGTTCCACGGCTTAATTGCATTTGCTCCCACACAAAATGAAAGGAAAACAACAAATATTTGAGCAAAATGTTTCTCTCTAGAGGAGGCTGAAAAATCGAGGGTTATTTTTGGCTGATTGCTGGTTGGGTGTGACCTGTAGTAGGTGTGTCGATCAATTGCACAGAAGCATGGATGCATATGGAATTGGAATAGACTGCAAATGATTTTGATGAGCAAGCAGAAATGAAATGCACATCTAACTTCGCTCAAATATGTGTCTTTTTTCAAGTATTGATCCCTGAACATTTGCTCTCTACCAAGTGAAAGGGATGTCAGGGTAAATTTAAGTCTGTTGTGGTGAAGGGTATGGATCAAGTATTTGCCTCAAAGCCAAAAAGGGAAGTAAAACAAAACCGGTATCTGCCTCCGAGGTAAAAGAGAAAGTCAAAAGACCTTCGAACCATTGTTAGAACATGGATTTATGCCCACAATAGCCATGGAATCGTAAAGTATGTACATTTTACGAAGCAATTTCCATGCAAGCTTATGTTAATTTCATTTAAATGCATGTTGCTTAATAATATATATTTTTCCATCAATGTAACACTGCTTTAGAACAGTATGTGTGTAACAATTGATTTAATAAGACAAATGATATTTATAAGTATATTTGTCATGTTTATTATTTCAAAAATTTCATTGACAGAAACTGTCCATCCAATTTCCCCTAAATGGCTAAATTACACACTGCAGCATCCTTTCGATAAGTATACTGCAAACAGTTTTGTCAGAAATAAGATGAAATTGATTTTACTTCGGATAACATGTAACTAGCTATGACTTGATAGTTAATAACACCAGTGAGGCAATTCTTTGCAAATAGTCTGTTTTAGATTTATTCTCATTTCCTTGGGAAATTGATCACAAAATTGCAGCTAAACTTACATACAATTTAGCCTTGCTGACAACGGCTTGATCAATACATAAGACTGACTTTAATTCCATGCTATGTCCGCCTAATTCCTAATTGATCTGGGAATAAACTTCCAGCATGCCAAAACGCTGGTAATTAGACAGAATTTTCTTGATGAATGTTGTTTACCAACTTCAAATTGATATGTGACGGGTTTTTCATGAAATAAGTACTCGTTCACTTGATGCACCCTGATGGGTTGGCTGTGTGATAAGACACAAGAGTTTTAACTTTTCATTTGTTTGTTTTTCTTGCCATCAAGATAGAATCGAGATAGGATTTGGCAGGCCATTGGATTTCTTGTTTGCCGTACAATTGTCGAAATGCTTAACATGCAATTATGTGTTGGTGGGATTGTTGACCAATTGTTTGTGCACTAAGCACCAGTGCTATCTCATATTTCAATGGGCAATGGGCAAATACATGAAGCCCGTGACACTTGTAGATTGGCATACTATGGCCAGCACTGCATTAAAAGATCAATGGATTGAGACCAAGACAATGCCCTCAACATCATTGATTGAGACAACAAGGGACTTGGAATAATGGAATAATGAGTAAGTGCCAGGGATAAACTGCAGTATGCGGCTGTATATAAAGTTGCCATGGCAACAGCAGATTGATAACAACATCTAAGGGACTGAGTTTCACTGGCTTGCTGGCGGACGATGTTATGTGAAAAATTGTCAGAGGGCACTGGTCTGACACAGCCATGAAGCCGCCATGATTGATACGTTCATGACGTCATTAATAAACTGCCCTCTAGCGGTTTTCAGGATAAAAAAGGCCCTAGATCAAGAATAGCTTTGAGGCTGCACTGATTCTTGTCCCTAGTGCATAAAGGTCACTGCAGCTTTCTGACCAACACATGAAATGTACTTTTATGTTATAGAACATGGAATTGATCAATGAATTATTTATAAATAATTCCATCCCATTCTTATTGTCTCTATGCAATTATGAGCTATGTACAATACTCCTCAAATTTAAGATTAAGTTCAGACGATAACATTCTGAACTTAGCTAGACCAGCCTTTAGACACCCCTAGCTGCCAAATGTCACTATAGACCAAACCATTTGGATGTAGCTGTCAACTTTAGGCTATAACTGAAGTGCTATATAGTGATGAATATATTACTTTTTTGTCAATTCTGAAGTCACATTATGTCAGGTATTTGAACACACGCAATGTGGATAAGTTCTACACAAATCACATAAATAATTAAGTAGCTATGAATAATTTTCTACTGATGTGAGGCTTATGTTCAGCCGACTATTAGCTAACTCCAGCTTGGCATGGCTTAGTTTGGCTTTTTGTAGTTAAGGATAGCTATAGGTAGACATTCCTTTTGATGTGTACTGTATTAGTGAGCTTTCTTTGCTTGATGTGCTTTTTCATGGCCATCCCAAATGATATACAAGTTTGGCAGACATTGGCATTACGTTAATCCAACATAACCAAGCTAACATTACACTGAGGAGACATATGATCTGTGATGCTGGTTGTTATGCATTATACGGCTACAATTGTCATTGAGATTTTATTATTCATGTTTTTCTAATGCCACATGTTTCTTGTGGTTAAAGCAGCTATTTACCACATAAAATAAGGCTAAATTGATGCATCATCAAGCTAGACTGATTTTTAATTATTATTTATTGTTCAACCAATGTTTATCAGGTAAACTGGTGCTAGATACATATCTTGCATTTATTTCACTCTGGTTCCTAATGCAGACATTGTTTACTTTCTTCATTTATATGCTCTTCATGCATTTTACCTCTTTATGAATTCTAAAATCGTTTGCGTGTTTGGCAATAAACTGCTACAAAAACGATTACATCATAATGGCACTAATTCAAACATTAAAGGCACAGCCGTACGTTTCAATGAGTT
The DNA here is from genome assembly GCA_932294295.1 of Alitta virens. Taxonomy (NCBI): domain Eukaryota; kingdom Metazoa; phylum Annelida; class Polychaeta; order Phyllodocida; family Nereididae; genus Alitta; species Alitta virens. The sequence goes on from OW028581.1 coordinate 24,152,131, forward strand.
TGCTGGTGATTAAACTTAAAGTGATGACCGAATTCCTCTTGAAATTTAAATCGATATTCATATCAGAAATGGTGCATCTCTTTCGACTGGGAGCTGCTTCAAATCACCAGCCTGTTGGAATTAACAGTTGTCATCATTTCGATGGTCTGTCTGTATTAGGGTATATTAGAAACCTGTCAAAACAATTAATTAGGGAATTGACTGAGCTGTTTCTTGCTTTTCGTGGTCCTACATGGCCAAATGTGCCACGTGCGTTTTCCATGCGTTTTGATAAATGCATGGAAAACGCATGGTTTTGCCTCATTATTATTAGCCAAAAACCATTCGTTTTCCATGCGTTTATCCTTCTCATGGAAAACGCACGTGGCACATTTGGCCATGTAGGACATGGTGTTCTTATAAAAGGAGAGCAGTCAATGGTGTAACACTGGTGTATACAGTTGCTCTCAAAAGTTCGTACACTACCCTAGATCTGACACCTCTCCTGGAAATCAATCAAAGGGCTGTCATTGACGTATTATGCATATTTTATTAAAATCTTGTCAATACTTTCTGGTATGACCATATACTATTGAAGCAAGGCTGGTACTATCGCACTTGCTTCAGGAAAATTAACTTAAACAGATTGTGATATTTTCACAAGGATATACCAGGTACTTACTTTTGGCCGCATGGTCTTAAGATTTTGGATGTGTTGAGAGATATAATAGGGGATACTGATATGGAAAAAAAATATATGAAAAAAGAAAGTAAAGAAAGGAGGGTATTGGTGCAGATCTCGTATTCCCTTCAAACAGGAGTTTGGAGTTACGTGAGTTTGTCTTTAATGGAAATCAGTCTTTTGTGTTGTAAAATAATTGGCTATTTTTAAGGATGGAATAGGTATACTTGCAAATTAAATAGGGAAATAAAAATGGGAATTATGGAATGGCATTCACTGCTTGTCTGGCTTACCATACAATTTTTATCCCATCCATCTTGTGGTGGCTACCATTTTGCTCCAACCTCAACAGTTTATTATCTTTCCTTCCTATGCCCACTTCGATTTCTTACCAATTGATGTGGCAATTTTAATTGGGTCAAGACATCTATCAAATTGATATGGCTGTCAAGCATGAGATGACAGTGTGGTGCTCGTAAAAACACCTTCAAGTTGGGAGAATGAAAAGGCTGGCAAGCACCACTTGAAGAGGGGGTGGGGGGGGGGGGGGGGTTTGGAATGGAGGTGAAATGCAGCTTCTGAATTACCTTGCCTTCAATTCAATCGATTTGCGACAAGCTGTAATCGCCGTCGTCACGTGACCTTGTCGCAAAATGTATCAGACGCTCTGAGGCAAAGAAGAAGAAACAGAGGCTCATGGGAAATCTATTCTCTGAAGAAGGTGACTTGAAAGACTTAAATGACTCACCGAGAGGCTCAAGGTCTGATTTGCTGCCTGAAAGCAGCCATTGGGAGTATAAGAAACCATCGTGCTATCCTCCATTGTTTTCAGTCTTGCTAGTGGCTTCCAGAAAGACGAACTTTGAAACGACCAGTTTTACTGCAAAATCAATTAATCTAATACAACAGAACCTCGTGTTAAGGCACCTCGCCAATGAGGTCATCTCTCAGTTAAAGAAAGATTTTAACGTTTAAAGTTTGCATGCTATGAAATTTTTACCCCACAACTAATATATATATATATATATATATATATATATATGAATCAATCAGAAGATGACGTTGAATAATTATATTATTATATTTTGGTCTTTTTTCAAGCTAAATTGAGATAGACCACTACTCTAAAACCTAGCTATGGCTCTCTTCTGGAAACTTTAACTGAAGTACTCAATAATATGTTTGATTTAAATTATAACACATATCATAAAATTTAATATTTATTATTGATTGATTGATTGATTTTTTATTTCCAACATACAAAGTACATTTTTTACAATAATATAACACATATACATAGATTTATACACAGGGTATGTTGGGGGAAGACACCCGAGTATATACATACTTTACCACAAGGGGGGTGACTCTCTATGAGATTAATTATAAATTATTAATCATATATATATTAATTGGGAAAAACAAGAAATGATGAAAGTAAAATAAAATGATATGTGAAAAAAAAAAAAAAAAAAAAAGACATAATAAATAATAAAAAAATAATAAAAAAATAGATACATAAAAATGATGGAGATTGGACATAATAATTAACATTATATAATACTATATCCTGAAAAAACCCAATATTTGGTAGCTATTATTATATACATGTAAATATCAACAATGCAAATAAATATATATTCATTCATTATACCTTATTAAGTTTAATTTGTAATTGGTGAAATTTTTACTTAATTATTTTATATTTGGGACATTTCTAATACATGTGGGTAAGTGAAGCCATAGATTTGGACCTCTGCCTAGATAACTTTTATTATAAATTTGCATGGAATGCTGCGCAACTTGGGGAAAATTCCTAGTTCTAGTCAGATGACCATGTGATGGATTTTCAAATAAATAAGCAATGCGCATAGGCAATATATTGTTTACATATCGAAACGAAATTTTTATAAGAGATAATGCAGTCAAATCTTCTGCTCTAAGTACTCTGGCTTTTTTATAATAAGGTTCTAATCTTACTCTCTTATTAATGACAAACAATGAACGGATAGCTTTATTTTGTTGTACCTGTAGTTTTTTCAAATTACTGGCTGTTGTCATAGGCCCCCATACACATATTGCATAATTCAAATGGCTCTGTATATTGGCAAAATAGAGAAGTCTTTTTGAACTAGTAGACAATATATTCTTAGTCATATTGAGGCTATATATACCTGAACTTAATTTAATAACAGGCTTTGTACATGCTCATTCCAATTTAATTTTTCATCAATATTGATACCTAAAAATTTTGTACGAGATACTCTCATAATTTCTTCATTAGATACCTTTATTTTTCCACTCCAATCAGGTTTTCTATTACTTGGCTTAAATATTATATAGTTAGATTTTTCCACATTTAATGAAAGGGAGTTATCGTCAAACCACTGCGCCAGATATTTTAGATCTTCATTAATCTTTATAGTGAGAAATTTAAGGTTACCTCCAGTTATATAAATTGTTGTGTCATCTGCAAACATTATGGAGCTGCAAAATTTCATGCATTTAGGCATATCATTTGCTAAAATTGAATACAACAGGGGACCTAAAACAGACCCCTGGGGGGTGCCAAACATAACATCAAATTTAGCGGAAATTACATTTTTGAGCATTACTCTGATATTTCTATCAGTTAGATAACTTTTAATCCAATTTAATGTTAACCCTCTTATACCATAATTTTCCATCTTTTTGAACAATCTATCGTGTTGAATACTATCAAATGCTTTTGACATTTATTAATTTAACTATATTGTAAGATATTGACGCCACACAATAACTGGTATTTAATTGCAGGACATGTGCTTAGTCATGGATATTAATTTATTATTTGCAGAACATGGATTAATACTGACAATATGGTATTAAAAAAAACTACAGGAGAGGGAAAGACTGTCTAATCTATAATGAGCTCTTATTTATTGAATTTATTACTTGAAATTTATTGTAAAATTTTGACGCCACACTATAACTGTATGGTATTTAATTGCCGGAGACACCAATGTATTGCCTAAACTGAATTAAGTTCATAACTTAATGATAAATATATGATATGTGTTACACCACTACTTCATCACATGTCCAGCTAGGTATCGATTGATTTGGCTTGTTGTAGCTTCGGATAGCTCCGGTTAGCTATATTTGAACGCTCTTTCTGAGCAGCTGACTATCTTATTAGTATGAATTATTTTGATTATTTTAATTTGCCTTTTTTTACATTTTTTACCACTTCTTTCCTCCCATTGATATGGTCAGGCAATAGTTTTTGTGACCTAGATGTTGGTCAGAGGTCATCTTGTAGCGGGTCAAAGGTCAGGGCAACAGTTGAAAGGTCATCATGAGGTCGCTACTGACAAGAGCCGATATGAAAGGTGCACGAAAAAATCGATTCCATTATTAATCGCAGTCTGTAATATTGGCTTTGATAGGATTTTTCTCTGTGAGACAAATCTTGTCAAACCGAACGTGGGCTTCTTTCCATGGTGGCTAGAGGACCGAATGATTCATGACTTTGCACTGGTGACACCTTTTACTGCTTTCTACTCAATGAACAATAAAATCAATCATCAAGCATGGGCCATAGTCTTTTGAGAAAGAGATTTTCAGTGGTATTTCTTTAAGATTTTAAATCATGTTTGCCAGAAATCATATTTCTTATTTATAATAAGTAGTAAGACCATATATATTAGGCCTATATAATTTTCAACTTTAAGACAGTATTTCTTAATATCAAAATACTGGAAAGAAAATGAACAACCTCACTTTATTCCCATGATATGTAAATAACTCATATGGAAATGCCATGTTGACAAGTTCATCATGTGACTGAATTGTTATTGTGACATGGCCTGACAATGGTGTTCAGTGTGACATCAAAATGCAAATGGACAAATAAGTATAAATTGATTGTGAGAGTTGACAAGAAAGCAATGAAGATATTGTTTTCTGGAGGTTGTTGTGTATTTTACAGTAATTTCCATATATATTATGGTCCCTGTTGAGCAAGCTTTATTTGCCTTTTCAAAAGCAAACTAGGTCTTCATGGAATAGCCAAAGCATTTTTTCTCCAATGTCTTCTTCCTTGGTTGTGGCAGACTTCTTTTCAGCCTGCCAACAGCTCCGTGTATTCTTTAACGGTGATAAATCATTTGGGGTCACTAATCTATTACATGAATCTGGGAGGGGTGATAACAATTCGAGAGGGTAACGTAACGTTTTTACCCCTTTGAAGGTCAGGGTAAAGGGGCAAATCCAATTTAAATGAAATTGACTACGTGCAAAACCTCAGGTGAAGAGTCGAAAATATTTGCCAATATCACGAAAAATTTCTTTTTTTTTTAACATATATATCTCTTTCCAGCTGAACATATTTCACCATAATTTACTTGGACAAGTGTGTGTTGAAAAATTATGATGGAGATGTAGACATAATACAGATATATAATGATATATCACTTGACCCTTTGCTTAACATGACAGAAGTGGGTGGAACCTTTTTACCTGCCTCAGCATGGGTTACAAGTATGTAGGGGGGGGGGACCAATGGCATATACCATTATACAAAGGCAGCGACACATTTTTTAATAATCTGAGAAAATTATTAAATGCATGATTTGCAGAACATTTACTAATACTGACAGTATGATATTTTTAAAAAAAACTATAGGAGGAGAAAAGACTGTTGCTAATATACAATGAGCTCTTAAACATTATAGAATATGATTTCACACGAATGATCATATACTGGCATACAGTCTATGGATTATATTTTATCGTGTGCTGTGGTCGTGTGATTTTACAGATTGTCTATATATATGTATTTCATTATGAGTCACGTTGTTTGAAAGTACTCAGCTAGAGTCCTTTGGATAGATCATATTTCTTGTAAGTATGAAGACATTTTAGATAAAATACTCACTTTATATTCTCACAATTTATGTGGCACTGCATAGCAAATTTGATTAAAATACCAACCAGCCATACCACTATTTGTACTATTTCTTTAAAACGAATCTGTTTCAACCATTAGCAATGAATTAGTAGTGTACACACCCCTCGAAAATGCAAAATAAATGGGGAAGAAATGGCGTAGGTGTCTATGGCATCCATTCCATTTCGTGTGATATACAATTCCATATTTTTAATTAAATCACTTTTTTAATCAAATTCTATACTTTTTTCTTGTGTGAATGCCACAAATCTCAACTCATGGCGTTGCTGGAGTTCACCAGCAGATACGGTAGGAGTTCAAGACCATGATTAACCCGTGTTTGGGGGGGGGGGGGGGTGTTATTGACAGGGGGGGGGGGGGTCGGTTGATGGACCGGAGGGATCCAGAGATCTCTGGGAGCTGCTGCAGCAAGCCTAACAGATAACTGATGCGGGATTGAAGCTGATGCTTGGATCTCAAACTTGGATAGACTCTTATAAGAAGTTATATTATTGATTTAGAGCTAATAATCAACTTCGTCTGGATTACCAAACTGGGTTTCTCATCACTTGAAGTCCATGTAACAGAAGTAAGTTACTTTGCGTTTAATTTAAAGATTGAATATCTACAAATCAAACTCGTGTTACCTGAGAACATGATTATTATTTTTATGTTGTGCGTCATTAGCATAATGGGCATGTGGAATTCATATGGTCTTAGTCTTAGCTTATGCAATATTGTTTTTAACCTATTATATATGAATTTTGATGTACTTTGTGAACATTTTAAAAAGTGCTTTAGAAGGCAAGATAATATATTATGATCTGAAGTCGACAGAGCATTTTCATGGAATATGCGATCAATCAATCAATCAATCAAGCACACAGTCAATCTATTTCTATCTATCTATCGATCTATATATCTATCTGTCTGTCTGTCGCGCTGTCTTTCTGTCTAGCTGTCGGTCTGTCTGCCCGTCTGTCTGTCTGTCTATCTATCTATTTGGGCACTTATCTCAGTAATTTTCACTTCATGATTTTCACTTCATGACACAAATTGCCTGTTTCCACACTTGATCAATTTCAAATATCATACGTGAATATGAAAACAGAACCACTTTGATAGAGCCAGATGCTCGCAACACATGATGGGCTGTTATCAAGTTTTATCAGAATCATGTTTTGATTCACCAAACATTTGCAATCTAATAGCACTGACTTTTATTAGGGATAAGGTTATTCAGCAAATGGCGCCTGGAGCATGTTGGGCTGATTTCAACCCCAGGGTAAAAATGCTGCTTTCAATGAAATGCTCAAGCTGGGCCATGTTAAAACTTTGTAGGAGATTCTACTTAAAATCTAAACTGCCCCAAGGATACAGTTAGAGGTTTTGGCTCTGTTTTTGTAGTGCATTACACTGATATTTTCTGTTGAATAACTTGTCATTTTCGATGCTGATGTTTCTACTTCTAAAGTGCAGCTAAGTTTAATAGAATACTAAAACTTTCAGCTCTAGAAGTTAAGAAACTGTGATATGTATTTATTGGGAGGTGTTTTTTGTTTGAATTATAATGAAGAAGAGGTATACTTCCACAAGGCAATGTGATAGACTTATAGCACTAAAGATAATTTTTGACTCAGATCCTAGACATTGTGACTGTCTACAATGACTGACCACCCCCCACCATTTTGATGATTGAGTCAGTCAGCTTTGTCTAACAACTTAGTCAGTCTTAGCCAATGCCATATGAAGTTATATGTTTTTGACCAAGAAGTAAAATAGTATTAGTTATTATGGCCTGTGACATACGTGGAATTGTCCAAATAAAAGGCTTATCAGATAAAGCTGACTAGCTTTTTAGTTAAAATGACTGATGGACGTCTGTACTTGTAGACAACGTAAAAGTGTCTAAAAATCAGCCATATAACAATGTCTAAAATGATTGTTAAAAGGTCCAAGAAGTTAACTGTTTGACCAACTTGACTAAGTTACCCTTTTACTCAAGAAATAAGACATTTTCTTCATGTTAAAAATATTTTGTAAGTTAAACAAAGGTGGCCATTAATAATGATTCAAATTTTACTCAACCTATTCTGATCTAAGGCTATGAAACATCTTTAGTTCTGGGCCTGTGCATCACGAATTTTTCACACAGCGTTGAATATAGTATGTCCTACTCCCACATGCCAGCTATAGCGTCTCCCACATAGAGTCAGTCTGTTGCATGCAATGGCTACTATTCGAGGGACAACCTCTATTGAAACTAACCTCCTGGATTCTCAGAGTGCGATTCAGCCATAAGTGCTGTCCACGGTTACATAATGACCAGGCTGACCAGCCTTTAGGGAGATACCACTGATGGATTACCTGCCTCTGTAGCAAGGATGCGGCCTGGCTTCATCCCTCTATGCTGGTCTGGTATATACTCTGCATTTGCGTCATACAAAGTGCTTCCACCAGGCTTTAGTTTGATTAATTGAAGTAGGGAATTGTACAGGCAACAACAGAATAGTCATCACTTCAATTAGCAGCAGAAGGAAGTCAAATTAAGCAACTAAACAATAAACAATTGCATCAGGCAAGATTTAAGTTTCCACCAGATACATGAAGTTAAACTTACTTACTTACTTACTTATTTACTTAATTACTTAATTATAATTCACTTACTTACTTACTTACGTACTACTTATTTACTTACTCACTTATTTATTTAATTACTTACTTACCTACTTACTGACTGACTTACTTTCTTTCTTTCTTGCTTTACGTCCAAAATTAACTGACTTAGTCATTGTTTTAAAGTTGACAGTATAATCTGATAATAATACTTTTATATAAAAGAAAATTTGCAATAACTATCATGCGTAACACTGAGGCGATCAGTGAGTGGTGTTCGCTGGTATATTGCAGCTTATTTTACAACCAAATTCATAAAGTTGGAAACTGATCTCTTGGACTTTGATGCTTAACTCCAGAGGAAGTCATGTGCATCCAGGACTCCCATTGGTTAAAGCAATCCCTCAGCCAATCATCTAGAATTTAGCTTTCCAAGTCTGGGAGATTGGTTTCCAAATCTATGAATTTGGCTGTAAAAGAGTCAGAAGCAGATAAAAATCATGGAGTCACCCCAGGATAAAAATAAATAAGAAGGTGCTTAGTCATCAATTTAGTCTTACACAATCTTTATATCGAAGAGCAGCAATTTAAGACATCTTTCAACTGGCCTGAATGTTGCAACATCTGCCTCCTAGGTCACTCATCTTGATGGAGTTTGCCAGCTGCTGCTGCTGCTGCTGCTGCTGCTGAAACTGATGCTGAAGCTATTTTATTTTAGATCTAGTTTCTTGAAGAAATTACCCACTGCAACGCAGTTATCTAGAAGTAAATAGATGCACTGACATTTCATTTTATGGTAATATCAATATAGCCAAGGACAATAAGCTGACAAAGATGCATTCATTGTCTCCCAAGGTCAGCCAAATACATTATGTGGAATAATCATCAGTTTGCTTAAAACTCAGCTTTCTGGAATTATATTTTTGATGGGATGCTGGGGATATATGATAATTATAAGGCATACACAAATGGCATAAGCATGAGATATAGGATGAGCTCGGAGCAGTTTTATTAATTAAGTGCCAACTGGCATTAGTCGAAATTTATAGACATGCACATATTTTTGAAGCAAGTGAAATGTTGCTCACAAACGCAAAGGGGTGTAAGATTCACAAGTATAATGCCCAATTATTACCAAGAGATAATTTGATAACAAAATATTAGAATAAAATTACATTAAAAAAATCTTGACTTTTTAAAGATCTTTCGAATTATTTTGACGATGTGTTGTCTAAGAATGACTCCCGTAGATATACACTGTTAGATATTTACGAACATTCTATAGTAATAATTTTATATTTTATGTAACCAGCAACAAACATTTTAGTTATTAATTATATATTTTTTTAGCTGCGAGGAAATGAAATCATAGTGCAATATAAATGCGCACTTCACATGACTTTACATGATGATGGCGAATTGGCTTGTTGTGATGCAAAATTACACCTAACGCTATCATGTGTAGCATGTGCCTAAAATTCTTGAAATTTGGTGGACCAGAGCTGTTTGCATTTGTATGAACGGTGCCAATCACTATGGACATTTGAAGGCCACTTCCTGCACCTGTTCAATGGCCTGGTAAAACTTTAGCATTGCCAGAATGGCGTTGCTAATTGTAAGATAAAAGTTCACCTCAGTTATACTCAAGAATATACTGTGTGTATGTGTATTTATTGCAGTATTTAAATGGCTACTTTTGCTAGGTATGATAAAATACTTTGTAAAGTTGTGGAAAAATGTTTTGGCATGCTCGGATTCATATCCCCTAATTGTATTAAGCCTGTTTCTATGACTACTCGGCAAAAACCTAAATTAGGAAATTGTGTAGGAACTTTTTTCACACCACTGTCCTGTCAATGAGTATGACTGAGAAATATGTAAAATAATAATTAAGTCATATTTAGTTTTCTTCATTATATGGCACATGATAACATACATTTTTGCACTTATTATAACTCATATTTTTATATGCTACGTCATAATAACAATTATTGTTCTATTTTACCATATATATTTTTTTGTAGTTAATAATTTAGCTGTTAGAAGTGTAGTTTTTATCCCATAATTTATCATTTTCATGTCCTCACCTAAGTGCAGTCACATGTATATTTCAGCTACAAATTATTTTTGTGCTCGACTGCATGTGTGGTATGGATGTCAATTTAAATTCCAAACTTCATTTTACCCGTTTTAGTCAGTTTGATTGGCAGTTAACAGACAGGCAGATATTTACCGACGTCTGTTTTAATTAAATGAGAGTGATTCTTCTAACGTCACCATGGCAACGGAAGGATGCAACAGTCCTGCCTCCCATTGATGCTGTAATTATTAGAAGATTTGTTGCCTTTCGTTTGAGCTTGATGATATGGGCCAAATTAACCTTTAACTCAAGAACCATTGGTATCATACCTTCAACAATTAGTGGTGTGTTAACTCTAGTTAACTCTTGTCTAATTAAGAATTCCTGCAATTGTACAGGCCTAGGATTTTTTTCTCTGAGCTTTTACCTGGGGGTCTAAGGCATATTTACCCCATTTCGAACAGGGTTAGGCAGCGGAATGTTCTCACGGCAAAAGGGGCATGTTTGAGTATACATAGGTCATAATAACCGGGAGACAGTAGCAAGTCGAGAGTAAAATCAATTGCCCTCCCTGCCTACAAAGCACAACATACTGCAAGGAGGTTCTGTGGCCCCCACATGGTTTTGCCTTCGGGTCAAGTACTTCAAAACAAAAACATCTGAATGAATCCGTAGAAAAAAAGGCTGTATAACATTGGCCTTGCCAGTGCAAACAAACAAATAAACTCAGAGATAAAAAAAAACACAAACAAACAAATGAAAGTTAACAAATGCAAAATTACGGTGAAGTGACAAGGTAGGATGAGATGGAATATCAAAGTGGGTAATAAAATGTAAGTATGTTAATTAGTAGGTAAATAAACCAATGAAACTTGTCATTTCCATACACATCTTTATACTGTAGCACCCAGAGTAATTGTTTGTATCAATGAGATTGTTATTTTTTTGTATCTATTTCTTTCTACTGTTAGCTGGTACTGCCAGCTAATAGGATGAGAATACTATCTTGTAGCAATGTAGTCTTGTCAGAAAAGCCTTGAGGAGTCTTAGTCTGGAGAACAGCACGGTGCTGGTGGGGAATCATGGGAAACTGCTTCTTAAGATGATTGATGATCATTTTCTTAAATCCTCGATGGACGACTAATCGATTACTCCGACGCCCTAAAACCAAATTCCTTGATTATTCATTTTTCAATGGAAAAAGATTGAATCATACCAAGGGCTCTTATCCTCCTCCCTTAATCGCTATTTATTCATCCATAATTGTCAGTGGGACAAATATTGGGACAATTACAATATTGCAAACCAACCAGTGTTCCCTCAAGTAGAAGTGATCAATTAGTTGAGACTTGTCCAAAAGAAAATACTGCTAAATATGTTCTTAATTACACTGTATCAAGTTAAAGCAGTCTAATTATGCGAGCATTCCAATGCAAAACACTTGATATCATTCGATATTTTAGTTAATTTCACATATATTTGAGATGTAGGTAATTACTTCAGGGTAATTTTTGTAGACAAATTGATCACCCAATGTCAACAACTTGGCAGCCATGACACCAGGAGGTAGCCGCCTAGCTGACAGTGTAATGCCTTACTGGAAACAAGGGTGGAATGACTGATGGCCTACGGGGTTACCCCAAATGTTTTTAGCTGTTTTTTGTTGCTTTTAGGGTATTCATATTTCATCATCTATAAACCATTACAATCTGTTGTCATATGTGATATTTACTGAAGCATAAAGGTAAGGCATTTCACACTTGAAAACATTTGTTCCTGGGGGAGCTATGCTATGCTATCCATCAAGAGACTGGAAGGTATTAGCTTTCACACGAAGTGTTACTTAAGTAATAGTTGCTTGATTTATGGGCTTACATAAACACCCTTTTTTATACCCTTTTACCCTCTCAGGTAAGAGAAAGTACAAAATGCCATATCTTCCATCTCAAACTTGAGTTGCTGGAAGATGGTGTTACCCCTCACCTTAGGGGTAAGAATATATGAAGATCACAAACACAAGTCCGGCTGTTGGGGAATTAAATGTTATGAGAAAACCAACTGGAGCTAAAAGTAAGCCTCCAAGACTTCTTTTTCCACTACTTTTCAAGTTGTTTGCAGTTACTTTAGTAGTACTTAGTTCACTCCAGTGTGTAATGGGGGTTTGCCCTATGGATAAAAAAAAAGAAGAAAAAAAGTAAAAACAAAACTTATCTCAGATCGAGTCGTGACTTCCGGGTACAAAGAATGCATTTTCCCAAATGTTTTTCACTTCTCGAGGTTCTATTTTGTGGAGATGTGCATAAAAAGATTTAGTTTGGACACACTATGGTTTTTATTGATGGAACTATGATGATAGTTGATGGTTCTGATGATTTTTATAATATGGCATGTTGATTATAATTTGTACCATATATTTGTGGTGCAATTCCAGCTTGGTAAACTGCTTATAACTATAGAAAACAACAACGTTCTGCCACTAGTTTATTTGTTAAATGTGGGTGTTTGTATCCAATGACATCATATACTGAGTTTATGACAGGAAATACATAACTTCAGAAGGATGCCATTATTTATAATCACCCTGTTTTGGAAGTTACTACATGTATAGTCCTTGGAAAGCCATTTATTAAATGTTGCTGCAAATTGACTCTCAGAATTTCTTTCAAACTGGCGATTTGAAATATACATTAGCAAATAAACTTTAGATGTAAACACTTCCCTCATAGTAATGGCATACCTGTGTCTCCATTGAATTCCAAACACAAGATAGATTGCATTTGTTTTTGTAGAACATGGCGGAGAATTCATCTTGGCTAGATTTAGGCACTCTGAAGACTGATCTGCAAATATCTTTTTACCCCTATTGTCACATTCTATATTTGTCAAGGCCTCAGCTTCACAGGGATTGTAATTGAAATCTTAATTGAAATCTTCAGCAAAGTTTCCTGCCCACCTCCCTGCTAGTATGAGTTGAATGAGTTCATTTTCCAAAATCCTCAGAGATTGTTAAAGTCAAATTAATTAACTGTCTAATTAAGCATTGAGTGCATGAACCTTTGAGCTCATTAAACAGTAAGTGGCCATCACAGTTACAAACATAAATCCAGGCATAATATGCAATTAAATAGTATAGTGGTAGCAGAAGCAGTAGTAGCAACGGCAGTAGTGGTGGCAGTAGCAGTAGTAGTACATTACCCGTATATAGTAGCAGTGGTATAGCAGCAGTAGCAGCAGCAGCAGTAGCAGCAGCAGCAGTAGCAGCAGCAGCAGTAGCAGCAGCAGCAGTAGCAGCAGCAGCAGTAGCAGCAGCAGTAGCAGCAGCAGCAGTAGCAGCAGCAGTAGCAGCAGCAGCAGTAGCAGCAGCAGCAGTAGCAGCAGCAGCAGTAGCAGCAGCAAAACAACAGCAGCAGAAGCAGTACTAGGAGTAGCAGCAGCAATAGTAGTAGTAGTAGTAGTAGTAGTAGTAGTAGCAGTAGTAGCAGTAGCACCAGCAGCAGTAGCAGCAGCAGCAGCATCCTGCTCACCAAAATATATTGAGACTGCTAAGTCATCTATATGCCTTGATAGTAAAGCCCCCATCTCACATAGCCGGTTTTGCCGTAGTGAACCCTTTGTATGACGTAACGGTTACGCAACTTCCCGGCTCCAACCCGATGGCTCCTCGCTGATACCTGGCGATACCCGTCAAGTCACTCCTGGGACTCGGGGCAAACCCGGGAGTTTTGCAGCCTGTAGCCGGGTATGCCATGCTTGCGGATTACCCGTCGAAGTTGGTGAGTTATCCGTCCCTAATTTTAGTCATAGTAAACCCGACGGCTTGTTGAGGGGTACTAGGGGTTAGTCGACGAGTAGTAGGAGTGACTCGACGGGTATCGCCGGGTAGCCGTCGGGTTGAAGCCAGGTGTTGATCCATTATTTTGTAAATTAAATTTAATTTTAAGGCCTACCTTGTGATATACATCATTTCTTTTTTCAATAACCCACTTTAGAGTGCTGTTGAGTAGCCATGCTTTACATTGGCATGACTTATCCTGGTGATAAATTTCAAAATAATTATTAGCCAAAAAGAGATTGTCAGTGTCCTTTTTAGACATGGCGTGTTCCAAATAGCCAATACAAGTGGTCAAGTGAGAGTCAAGCAGCTTTTCAGGAGACCCATAATAATCCATCTTACCACGTTCTTAAATAAATAATCCTCTGGTCTGCTTATGGTGGAAATGTCCTTCAGACGACAAGTGATGCTTTGCTAGTTGTTAGAGAAATATTTATACCATTCCGTAAATAGCATGAAATGCCCTAAAGTTTGATTGGACAATCCCTATGGCTTTACAAACTTTAAATTTTATAAAATTCTCTTTCATTTAAATATTTATTACTCTCCTGTCCCCGGATCAGCTTAATGTATATAATATTTTTTCGTTCAGACCTGCCGTACTTTTCTTTTTTCAGAAGTGTCGTAGTTTTTCTTGTTCAGAAGTGCCGTATTTTTTTTTTGGTTCAGAACTGCAGTAGTTTTTTTTTCTTCAGAAGTGCCGTAGTTCATTAATTTTGCATGGCAGGAGGCCAATTTCTCCCTTTTTAATATTAATTATATTTCCACAGTTGGAGGCACCTTTTAGACCCCCTAGTGGAGTTTGATGACCGTACCAATAGCATCCTACCACTAGAATGATCAAGAGCAAGAGATGCAGCCCCTATTTATATATTTTTTGTAAATGTACAGGAAAAACGTCAAATTCCAGGAGAGACTCGACGTGTTGTACGAGTAAGCTGACGGCTAGTAGTTTTTATTCGCCGACTTTCCCGTCGTTATATTTTAAAATTAGACCAGGCGCCGTACACGTCGAGTTACTCATAGAAGTCGTCGAGTCACCACTGGAAGCCGTCGAGTCTCTCCTGGAGTTCGTCCACTAATTGGCCGTAACCCGTCGAGTCATCTGTAGAACCCTTTTTGCCACCAGAATCCGTCGCCAACGAAAAAAGCTGTTGCATAACCATTACGTCATACTATGGCTTCACTATGGCAAAACCGGCTATGTTAGATGGGGGGCTTAAGAGTTTTATATTATGTCTAGATTCAGAAGTTTGGTCTCTTACAATTCCTAGTCCACTTTTCTGTCGCTGAGAAATTTCCCACAGAAATCGAAATCTAGTTTGACCAAAACTTTCAAGGGATTACAAAAAAAAAAAAACTGAAATAGATTTAGAAAGGAGGATAGAACATTGCTATTTATACGTTATAGACTCGGTTCATTATGGAAAGTGATGTGCTCTTTTGACATATTGGTAGCCTGATCTGAATGGAGGCTTAACCTGGGGTAGTATTCACCCATTCTGTTGTAGTGAAATGTTTTTTCGATGGGAGGGGTTGGGGTGTTGGTTGTTTATCTCCCTCTGACGGGAAGAAAAGGCACTAAACTGTTACATCAGGGTAAGAATTTCATGGTTGCAGTTCATAGGAATTCAGAAAAGAAGATGCACTAGCTATTGCTATTGTAATTGAGGTATAGAATATCCAAAACGTCCATTTGTTCCATAACTTTTGACAGTATATACCCTTTAGAGGGGCCAATGGAATCATACATTTGTGAGTTCATAAAGGTTATTTATGTGGCTTCAGTTTCTGCTGCTGAGGCTGTTTATCCCGCATCTTTATTGAGAAGGTGTTGATGTTCGACAGTTGGTGCATGACTCTGGCTGCTTACGACCATGGCTGTTGTTTACATCTCCTGGGGAAGTTTTTTTCTATAAAGGCACAGCATTCTGCTATTTTGCTGCTGCTGCTACTACTACTACTACTACTACTATTACTACTACTACTACTACTACTACTACTATTACTACTACTACTACTATTACTACTACTACTACTACTACTATTACTACTACTACTACTACTACTATTACTACTACTATTACTACTACTACTACTACTACTATTACTACTACTATTACTACTACTACTACTTCTACTACTACTACTACTACTACTACTACTACTACTGCTAAGGACTACTACTACTACTAAGGACAGATACCAGTGCACTATAATATCATTAGACAAACGCCACCACAGTATTTGTATTGCTATTTATGAGGACTTTTTATTACAGCCAAATTCATATAGTTGGAAATAAATCTCATAGACTTGGAAGCTAAACTCCAGATGACATCATGTGAATTGGCTGAATAAGAGTCCTGGATTCACATGACATCGTCTGGAGTTTAACTTTCCAAATCCAAGAGATTTGTAAACTTTTTAACTGTGGATTTGGCTGTAATGTCTTATAAATATATTTGTTATTTACGATAGTTTAATATTACATTATGTACTCTGTGAACAAAGCCCCAGAACCTTCCCAAAGCACATACTTGACCTTGGAGTCATTTTGAAGGTCATGAAGCCATTTCTTTATGGATTTGATCGTTTAGCACCCCTTCTTCTACGTGATGCTGCCAACCCACAATCAATTCAGGGCTCCGTCTACTATTAATAAGAAAAATCACACATGTTCTGGCAATTTTTAGAGTTCCCTTGTCACTCATAAATCGTTTCTCTAATAAAACTCAGCAAATGGGCAGCTCATCAGATCGTGCAGAAGATTTTGTGTAATCTTGGAGCTGGATCTCAGGAAAGCGGCGGAAGAACAGTCATTAGGGTAATGTTTTAGCAAAGAAAATTGTCTTTGTGTTAGCCCCCCTCCCCCAATCTGAAATAAGGAATGTAAATTAAAAGCCAGAGTTGGTAACCATGGTATTTCATTAGAAGGTTTATAGGCCTTTCATAGTGTCTGCAGTGCATCAATATCTCCGACCAATTCTTTGATGTAAACATCAATTTTAAATTGTGTATATTAAATTGCCTAGTATATCACACTGTTAGAGGTATATTCTTGAAGCAATATCAAAATTGATAAACAAACGACAACTGGAAGTTAAGGGAAGATAACCTCGCCATTAGGACCATCTCTGGTCAGAAATTAAGGTCTTAATGGTTAGGTGGTCTTATTAGAGAGGGGCGCTTAGAACGTCAGAGCACAATATTATATTTTTTACTGCTTGTTTCTTCTTTTCCTTGAAATTAATAAACTCTGATTTCGGTTGTTGTTACATTGTAATAGAACCTAAAAAAATTTTTGGGGGGTGGGGGAGGGACATATAGGTCTTTTTGTGAACTCAACATGTCGGAAATCCATTCATTCATTCGTTAGTTCGTTCATTCATTTGAACAAAAATTATTTTTAACTCATAAGGTTGCATCAATTAAGAGGTACAATCAAACGGAGATATAGAGTAGATTAAAAGGTGGTCCTAATTGTGAGGTGGTCTTAATAGATTTGTAGAATACAATGGAAAGACTACTGCCTACAGTAGGTTTAAGAGTTGATGGTCTTAATTGTGAGGGGAGCTTAAAGGCGAGGTGGCCATTGGGTGACTAGTAACTACTACAGCTCCTAAGTATACAAAGCATGGATGTAGAGTTGGAAGATTCTGAGGTTGAGAAATGTGTAACCAATAAAATGGTTCTGGCATCCATCCCTTGGCCTGGATGCTTGCTTGAGATGGGGATGCCCCTAGATGCTGGCAGCTGCAGCAGCAACAGCAGCAACAGCAGCAACAGCAGCAGCAGCAGCAGCAGCAGGGATGCTGAGGTGAACTGATGGCAAAATAGTCCGCGGATGTATACAACTGCCACTTCCGCCTTCCAGGTGCTGCTGTGCACTTCCGCGTTACAAAACAGGTCACAAGCAGCAACACCTGATAACTAGAATTATGTATGTATCTGTCGAATATAATATATTGAAATCGGTGTCACAGTAAATTATCAATTTCACGTTTAAAAAGCGTATTGTAGTTATATATCACAATTTACTTAATTAGCCATGAAACATGTAGCCGGCTAATTAAATCTACATGGCAACATCCATATAGTTGATTTCCGTGAATCATTTAACATTATTGTAGCTATTTACTTCACTTTTAGACAGGTTTTTTTCCATTTGAAACTTGCAGGCCTGATACATTCATCCATACCAACCTTGCCTGTATCCATATATCTTCAATATGATATATATTCAAATTCACACAAAATTATATCTCCTTTAATTGGAAAGCTACAAATGTGGAAATTTTCCTTTAACGAGTAAACTACCAATGTTGAAAGTTCCATGGAAACCAACCGTGTAGTTGCTTAGAAAGTGTGTCACCGGAACCGGAAGTGATAGGGGCGTGTGACTGTAGGGGGAGCTGCTGCTGCAGTGGTGCAGGCGATATTGTCGTTATTATGAAGCGCAGGCCAATTTAAGGCAATGCTGCCTGGCTGAACATTGTTGCTATGGTGACGGTCTACCAATTTCACAAGGTTGCCAGGCTACTGGCGTTGCTTGATAAAGAGTTCCTCTATGGCTGTGATGCTGTGTCGACTGCAGGGTGGCGGCCACAAGCAGCCAGGCTCACCTTGACTGACACATAGTAGAATGTGATGAATGAAACTGACCATAATTTCAGCAAGATTTCACAAGGAACTTTATAAGCAACACAACTATTTAAGTACGTTTAACTGAGTTGCAAGATTTAATTAATGTCTCAATGTCTCAAAGTCTCAATGTCTCAATGCTACTGGTCTGAAGCTTAGCCAGCTTTTATGATGAGCTACCAAAGGCAGACGTAATGACGAGATGATAAGGCTGTTTGGAGTCCACAACAAGGTACACATTAACCCCATGGGTGGGGTATTTTACTTCCCTTAGCATAGACACCTATCAATTACGAAGTTTATAAGTTCTACCTATAATATATAAGGGCAGTCTGCTTGGTCTAAAAACAATTTTAAGGTAGTTAGTAATTCTAGAAGTAATCACAGGTACCACACAAATAACAGTGCCGTGATTTTAAGACCGGCAGTCCCAAAATTGTGGCCACAAGTCCTCTTAGACCAAGTCAATTTTAACTTCTCTAGATTCTAAAATTGTGATTACAATATAATAATATTCCAGAATTAAAACTATGTCGATATTAAGACATATCAATAGTTATCTTAATAATCAGGTTTCACAGGTTCCACAAAACAACAAAACATCAATTCTCTTTCACTAAGTGTCATGCTTGACATTTTGATAGATTATAAAGAATACATTCAGCAAAAAGCATTAATATTTTAGATGGTATATAAGGCTATCGAACATATGAAATATTTATGACGATTATTTCAGATAGGAAAATTATTCTTTATATCAATTCATTGTCACAGAATAATTTACACATGATTGCTTGTATGCTCCCTGGTTTCACGGGATGAAATATTCACATAATTTCATTGATTTGGCTTTTGCGAAAGAAAACATACTCTATGAAAAAGTCACTGAGGACAACAACATCATTGATTGTACAATGCACACTCTAGTGAATTTATAGAGGTTAGAATTTTGGATTTGTAATTTTTCTATTTTTTTTCTTTTTGCCAAATCCTATGAAAACAAAAGAGAAAAATGAACATATTGATGCCTCGCCTAATGGAGCTTTACATAGGTGTCTGCTAAAGCTATAACAAAAAACGTCACGAATTAGTAAAATATTGTCAATAATATTTTCTAAGGTCTCTGCTCTTGACTGGCATTTATTTAAGTGATATCTCAATCTGTATAAGTTATACAAGACACAATTATGATTGAACAGTCTTGTTATAGCTTTATATAATTCTTAGTTGTGAATAAGAATCAGAATCTCTTTAGTGTCCTTTCGTATATATGAACAAGTGACCAAAAAATAATGCATAAATATTTAGGGACCACTGTGAATAGTTAAATATCTAAATCAAAGCCTGAAACGTTTTGGTAGTTTCAAAATTCCTAAATATAGAATTAGCATTGCGATAAAAATTCGTAAGAATGAATATCTGGGTCTGGCTGTCACCAATTCTTCCATGACGTTGGTAGCGTTCACAGGACGTGGCGTCTGGCGCTCTGACGGCCGTCATTTGCAGCGTCACAGCGTCCTTATAACGATCAATACTGAAATAATTTGACTGCCACCTCTACTCCATCCTTGCTTTTTTCTATATTTCCAAAAATCCATCTAGTCTGGCAACAGCTAAACTCAACTCTCTTCATAGGCCTTTTAATCTCCTCAACAAGTAAAGTTGTTATCATGCTTTAAAAATAGGTTCTGCCTGACTATGAGGCATCCACAGAGCAGTCTACAGTTCAGCATAAATATAACACTGGCTGGATATATTTGCAGAGTTATCTGTAGCTGCTTAAGCTTTCATCTAGCAGTCTAACCACTTGGAGTTAAAATTGGATTCAGAGCTTTGAAAGCTTTATATTTGGAATGTGTTATCTGGCTTCGCTAAACATGTTAAATATGGAATAACTGAGTAATCAATGTTGATAATTTTACTGATGTATATATATTTACGTTATAGCATGCAAATAACATGTACATTCTTTTTAATTCTTATGAAAAACTATCTTATTTTATATCAGTTGTACTGCAGTCAACTATGCACATGTATGAATACAGCACTCTGAAAGTACTGTAAATTTTAATCAGTATTCTATTACAGTCGAATTAGTTTTGCATCTGTCATATTATCAATTATATGCCTATAAATGAATAAAGAGTCGCCATCTTGTATGACATGATCACATGATATGTCACATGATGCTGTGGTTGCCATGGAATGATTTATAAACAAGTGGGACCAGTGTGCCCCAGGAGTTCCTTGTCCGATGTGATCAGTCATAATTCGAGATCTGCATGGTTATATCTTGACAGATCGTGCTTAGAGGCACTCTGCAGAGTTAAGACCTAAGTGCCCCGCACTCGAAATAAGTGCCATTTTGGATTTTGAGTCCCTTACACTGCTTAATACTATTGATCATTTAAGTCCTTTCTTGAGCTGCAGGGATCTACGGTTCACCGTGACAGCTGGTATGGTATCTTGGGAATACTTAGTACACTTTTGGCATGTTTTAAGGTGAATGTGGATTTAATTTTGGGCAATGTTTGTGCAGTATGCAATATGCAGTATGCAATGTTTGTGCACTATGCAATATGGTTTCAGATCTATATATCAAGGTGTTTTGATTTGGAATTCCTTATTACCTGTTGAACTAAAACAAGTGGATGATTTAGCTCAGTTCAAAGATTTATTAAGACGTAATTCCTTAGAAAGGTGTAATTGTGGATCATGTATAATCTGTCAGCAAAATAATTTATGATCATTGAGCAGTTAAGTCATAATCTCATTCTAATCATATGTATATATACTTCTTCTTTCATTGTTATTGTTATTTTTACCAGTCGGCTGAAAGCTTTAGAGCTTATGTTTTATTGTTTTGTCTTGCACCTCCGTCTATAAATGAAGTTTTTTTTTATCTTATCTTTAAGTTAGTGATTGTCTCAGCTAAACAGAATCATACTGCTGTAATCCCCCATGTTGGCTTTTGTAATAAAGAGATAGATACTATAAGATGGCTGCCAAACAAAAAGTAAACTAAAACCTGAACTGTTTGAACAAGCAAGAATCTTAGTCTAAATAAGTTATTCATTTTAAAAAATGCATGTATTACTGACTGTTTGATCAACTGCAAAACTATTTTAGCATTTATTTTCAGTGTATCATTGTGTCGTGGTAATTACATCACAACGGAGTATGAACACTGCTGTATTGCTTGTTGTGATGTCATACCATCAAATTATCGTGACAATTACTGTGTGTTCATGGCCCTTATTTGCTATGTTAAGACAAATAATTGTATAGCAATTATTGCGTTATGCGGTGGTGCCTATTTTCATAGTGTGGCACCTACAGTTAATTTCATTTAAAAAAAGGCTGGTCAAATTGAACCTAGACAACGTTAGTCAGCTACCTGCTACTAAGCGGAACTGACTGGCTATAGCTGGCTACTCAAAGACGGATCTAAAAGTACGTATTTATGTGTATTAGATCAATTGCTTTCCTTTGCCAAGGTTTATATTTTTTTAGTAAGCCGACTATAATCTAGAAGTAGACAGAAGCAGCTGGCTTTAGCCAGTTATAGCTACAGCAAGGAATAGGTTGCTACAGCTGTGTAGAGTCGACCGTATTTTATGAAACTAACTAGATCTGTTATGACAATTTATTTCCATGCAAATGAATTGTTATACCATGGCACTATCATGGCACTCATTTATTATGGCCAGGCATTTCCATGGCAATTGTTGTCTTAGTCCTGTGGCACTTATTTGTCAGGCTACAGCACTTATTTGTAATGCCATGGCACTTATCCGTTATGTCCATGCATTTCCATGGCAATTGATGTTTAGTACCATGCCTGCACTTTAAGAAAACACTCTTCTATACATTTAATGGGCCAGTAATTGGGTCCCTTGAATTATTAAAGAGGCTCACATGGCTGCTATGTGCATAGCCCTTTGCCTTTTAATGGTCAGATTTAAGTGATTGTATGCACATGGTTAATACTGCACAGTGTCTTTTGATATTGATGGTTATAGTTTTAGGATCGAAACCTTTTTCTCCAGTGGACCATTAAATCAAATTTCAATGCGAGTTTAAATTAAGAGGATGTACATTATGTAGTGGACTGAGGTGCAAAATTTGAAATTGTTGAAAACATTGCTGTGTCATGCAAACTTAATGAAGTGTAAAGGCTTTCTGTTCTGCTAGGAATGGTCATGACAGTTAGTAACATTTCGGTGGTTTTGAAGTGTTTTACCATAACTCTGGTGGAGACAATGACACGCTTTGCCAAACCCATCACATCCTTAATCAATATTTAACACGTTCACTACCTAACTATCCAACAATAAAATTATCCTCTTTATACATTAATCAACCAAGAAACCACACACCAACCTACAAAAACTCAAACTCCACCGAAAGGATGCCAAAATGTTGTTAAATGAAATGCAGCGTCCTTGGCTGAAAGGCATACTACAGGGCGCAGGGTCATTACTCATTCAGGCAGTGGTGTGAAACGCTCACAGTCAATGCTTGGCTGCCTGTTCTGTGCTATGTGTCTCTTGTGGTGACTGTGGTGTACTATGCAGTCAAATTAGCCCATTTCTCTTATAAATGGCATGGGAACAATTACCTACGTTTATAACAAAGTTACTCCACTTACAGTGCTCACAATGTAGGATGCCCCACTTCTGGCAACTTTATTATACTATACATCATACTGATTACTGAGAATGATCGAATGGTATGATCATAATACACAAATTGATACATCATTCTCCCATACATCTTCTCACATAATTTAGGGTGTGTGGTAGTGAATGAGGGTGTTAATTGATCTTTGCAAAAACACTGCTGTAGTATATTGCCAATTTAGGGCAAAAATAACACTATCATCCATAGGGGTATAAACTAT
The DNA here is from genome assembly GCA_932294295.1 of Alitta virens. Taxonomy (NCBI): domain Eukaryota; kingdom Metazoa; phylum Annelida; class Polychaeta; order Phyllodocida; family Nereididae; genus Alitta; species Alitta virens. The sequence goes on from OW028581.1 coordinate 24,175,797, forward strand.
AAAATGACATATCTATGAGTTTGTTCTACAGTGGCTCACCAAGTTTGTTGACTTATCATTGTGATAGATTTTTATTTAGCTTGCAATATAATTCAATTCAATTCAATTTATTGGCCACAAATATTAACATCATATTACATAGACATGTTTTATAGACATGTTTTCATCATGAAAGAGTGGCTGGCTGACACTATTTGGTGAATATATGCCATTGTCAATTTAAAGATTTAACGGTATATGATCAGTTTACATAAATGTGTGATCCATGATTGAGCACATTAGGCACATTACTAAGTTTATCTATGTAATACTATGCATACCAAAATGTGATTATTAAGAAATTGTGAAAAAAAAAATATATATATATATATATACAGTATAATATGTACAATAAAATTCTAAGGAAAACAGAATAATAAGAAAAAATAAAATAAAATAACAAGAGTAACTTAAATAAATGACAGAAAGTGTTAAATTTAAAATTCAAGCAATTTACAATTATTTATCATAGAATAATTTAACTACATGCTGCATATACCTAAACTTTAAACATCTTGATCTCCATCTAAAGAATTCTGCCTTCCTAAAATACAGTATTAGCTAACAATTAGTCACAACATTCAAACTGTACATTTCATGAATATAATTAAATACAAATGGATGATGCATATATATCGCATTCAGCTTAGTCTTTTTATGCATTTTTCTTTCGATATATTTCAGAATATCTCTTGTCTATATATGCTCAAGATACCACCAAAGTCATGAAACCACTCATTGACACAATTAACGCCATATAAAGACTAATCTGGTAGCTATGAATTTTGTTCTATTGCCATGGAAACCAGAGTAGCGAGGTAACGGTCATTGATTAAGCAAGGTAGTCTTCAGAAGAAGACAATGATGCTCTGGGGAAAATGTCTTCAGGACTAACATTCAAGATATTATAATATATCTATTCATTCTACTTTAAATTGCATTAAAGCACCATGTTTTTGTTCGGTAATCTAAATATTTTGTTGTTGTTAATTGTACATTGTTTTGTATGATATTTTATTGTCCCCAGTGAGAATAGTAAAACTTCTTGTATCTGAATAGCTACCCAAATAAATATATTATTAATCAATCAATCAATCAATCAGTTAATCAATCAATATTTTTTTTGTGATTGGTTGAAGTAAAAGTGATTGTTGTGAATTGCTGTATTTATCAAAAGAACAACAAATGTTATTGATTTGAATGTAACATATTAAATATTTTAAAGTGAAATGTAATATTTATCATAGAACAGCTACAGTAAACTTTCTTCCTCACATTGAATGGCAGCCTTTACCATTTTTTTCAATGAAAATTAACTTTGAACTTACAGATAAATAGTCACTATTATCCACCCAGCTCCCTAAGTAATTTTCATCCCATAAATAGCAGACTGTCTCCTCAGTCATATCTTACAAAACCAGAGGCAGCTAAGATGTAGAGGAATCTCCCTTGATCAAAGCTGTAAGTGCTACTGCAAATATTTTCAATCTCATGGCATCCTGGCCACAGCCAAGAGATTTTCCTGCTCTTGTGAGATTCTCAATTGCATCGACTTGAGCTGTAGAGTAAGCAAACAGAATTTTGTGCCATTTTGCAAAGGATCTGTTCTCTGCTTAAAGTGTCAAACGGTTACCATGGAAATCTGTAGGGCTAGGCCTGACGGAGCAGCAGTGAGCATCTTTGCATCTCTCACATCCTGGATAGTAACATCTGATATCCATCTGCATCTTTTTTATGTTTCTTTAATTTTTTCCCAAAACCTCTGCATCCCAAGCATTCTAGGTTCTTCAGTGCATAAAGGTGAAATGAGTCCCAAAAAGAAATGTCAATTGCTTTTCAGGCAACAATGGAGCAAATTTGTCCACACTTTTTCACTCCCATGACATTATTGAAGATTTCTGGATGTAGGACAAATGCTTCGACTGAATTTAACATGGCTCAACACTGAATCGACAGTATTACTGTAGCACTGTAGTTTTTTGGGAGTGTTACAACTGAATAGCAGGTTATTTTGGTGACTGTTCCAGTTAATTTGTAATACTGAATTCAGATTAAAACAACATTTGATTACATTTTTAACAAGATTAAATGGGTTTAGATGTAGTTTGTTTTGAGACATTATTATGGATTTTTTATTTCAAACATCACATTTAGTCAGTTTATTTCAAATTTATTTCCTTTTTTCACTGCCAAACATCACAATTAAGACCAGCATATGATTGTATTGCGTTACCAATATAAGGTAGTCTAAATTTTTGAGTTTATCAAATTGCTATCTCCATTCACTGATTTTACATACCTTCAATCTTGTCGCGAGAAAGTGTTTTTGATTGGACAAATGACATTTACATTCTGTAACCAGCTATGGCATTCTATCATTCATTTCTGACCTTGTCAGAACATTTGAAGCTGAAAGAAAAAAAAGGGTATGTAGACACCCCTTTTCTTTGGGGTTCTGGGGCAAACGGCTGTACCCCTGCAGATCTTCATACCCTATGATTTCGATCATTTATTTTTTTGCTGGAACTGTCCATCATTTCCTGTTGGTGTTAGTTTTACCCTCCTGAGAAAATGTGTAGGGGTTTTTTCTCTTTTTTTCAGCTTTGATATGCTTAGTCTGTTGATGCTCTTCAGAAATGGAGGTAAAAATTCCAGGAACGCGTTCTAGAACGTCGTGACGCTGGTGCACGCGCTCGTAAGATGTTCTCCGCACTAGTAAGCTTTTTGTATAACAATTATGTCATCGTAAAATGGTAAATCTGTTCGTTAGAACCTTTTTATGGCATTATTTTACAACGAAAAAGCCGACAGTGTTGTTCGGAGTCTTGTGCAACAAAAATTTTGACCTGGAATGTTTTATTTTGATTAAAGTCCAGTGGCAGATCCGTCTATTACTTTCAGTTCAATATGCATTTAAGATGAACTTATACAGACACATTCATCTCGAATAACTGATGACTCTGCCATCAAAGAAAGATTATTGGAAACTAAACATCTTTAAAATACTCTTAGTACAGACTAAGATAAACTGTGTGGCAGTAAAAGTACCCAAAAGATTTGTATCAAAACTAGGAATTGAAGTTGTATTTGTAGAAGAATGATGGAAAAGTTGTCTGTTGTTTGATATGAGAATACAATTGACTCAGACTGGATAGTGACTTATTTGAAGGTTTTTATTTTTAGAGTGGAGCTCCGCTTTTAAAGACCACTTACTATTAAGAACACCTCAATATTAGTATTCCACCGTACTTTGTCAATATGCGGTAATCCTGCAGCAAACTAATTTTGCATGACAAGCTGTTGGGGCAGACGTAATGACGAGATGATAGTTTTTGGATTACACCATTGTGTTATAACCATATTTTATCTAATCCGTTGGGTCTTTTGCATGTCCCAACATAGACACAGTGTACAAAACGTCACCAGTATGCAGAAATGAACAATAAAGGATTGAATTCCTAAATAGAACCAGGGCCATGATTCGAACTGGGGACTCTCAGAAGAGCTGCCAAGTGTCTTACCACCTAGGCCACCAAATAATTTATTAAAATTACCAATAGGTCTTGAATTCAAATTAATTGCAGGCGAGTGCATTCAAAAATATCATTCCAGGTCGGCCCGACGTTGACCCTCGTCGGCCCGACCAATAACAGGCCGACTTTGAGATGTGACATGGTCCCTGGTTTAATTAAAAATTACCAAGTTTAGAAATGAACATGTGCTCTCTTCCAGTATATTACAAATCTTCGCACTAAATATCTATACAGTTAGCCCTACGTACTTTTCATACCTTAGAAGGAACACATAAGACAGAACAAAGTACAAGTTGTGTAAAAGCAGAAGGCGGGCTCATACACATACAGATATTAAGGTAAAGGAACGAGACAAAAAGAAAGAAGAAAGCAAAGAAGAAATAGAACGACTGCAATTGGTGTCTTTAGGCCCTTCTAACGCGGAAGTTGTTAGCGTAACGTTATGTAATGTAAGGATGAAAGGGGTAGCGGTGCGCGGCGCACAATTGGACGGCGCCTGGCAGCCAGCTACACACCTCCGACGCGCGCCCAAACGCGCCAGAACTCCATGCAACCTTCAACTGCCATATAAGGCTCATTGTACAGGAAAGCATGGATGTACAACTGGAGTAAAGTACCCACCATGCAGTGGACTGCATTTGTACATAAAGAAAAAAGGAGTATGCAAAATAAACCCTATGCATCAACTGGTTGGATAACTACACCTTGACTGACACCGCATCTATAGGCAAACTACACTTTCGTTATGGATTTACCAAGGAAAATTGACCCGCGCAGCATTAAAGCACACTTTTATAGCCTTATTGTTAAAGCTATGCAATATGCACCGACTGGAACATTTAGCTAACAGAATAGTTGACGTTTTACACTGTACAATTGGCGTTTCCTCTCATAGAACAATGCGTTGCACTTGAAAGTTGTCAAACGCATCTGAATATACTTGAATGCTGTGAATTCAACTTCAACTCACTGGCGCCCAGGACAGCTCTTGATTTAAAATAAACCGTCTGCAAAGGCTTACATGGACTAACCACCTAAGTTTGGAGATAGGCAATGAAGGCCTGTTAAGTGGTCAACAATTCTAGATTATCATTTAATGAAAGGAGGCCTGAATTGACAGCCTTCTAGCTTTGCTTGGGGCATTTAAAGAATACCACTTGCTCCAATTGCCCGCATTTGCTTCATCGCAATTGACGAGGGGAATCAATGGCAGAGGCTGCTCAATACAGATCAAAAAACGAATTTCATGCTCTCAATTTTTATGGCAACAAATACCTGTCAGATGTGTCCCTACAGCGGATTATCAAATCAAATCATTCATCGGTCTGTGGAAGGGACATAACTGGAATACTTCATACCCACGGGGGCCAACAGTGCAACATTTGGACCAGCAAATGGTTTGGGGTGCTAGGGACCTGCCCCATGTTTGACTTGGCTGAGAGAGGTTTACTTCTGGGCTATTGAAGAAAATAAGAATCTTGCAGTAGGAAAAATGTTTAGCAGAGGACATAGAAAGAAGAAACTGCGGTCGTCCAGGTTTGTTGAGTCCTGCCTATTTCTCGTCTTCCTGTTTTGTTTTTTTTCCTGCTTCTTTCTGTCCCTCTTTTTTTCGTCCTTGCCTTTGAGATATCCCGGAGACTTGTGTGTGCACTCAGTTGTAAAGGTCTAAGTTTGGAACCAACTGAATTATGTCCACAAGGATGCGGTGTCTTATCAACTACAACTGTGTCTATAGTGCCTTTTCTTATAGTCTAAAACTGCGCATATTCTGCTTTAAAAAATGCAAGAAATAAGATAAATAAACATATTTCTATATGTAAAACTATGTTAGCATACTATGATAGCATACTATGATAACATACTATGATAGCATACTATGATAGCATACTATGATAGCATACTATGATAACTTACTATAATAGCATACTATGATAGCATACTATGATAGCATACTATAATAGCATACTATGATAGCATACTATGATAGCATACTATGATGAGACGAACATGTATACTGCAATGAAAGGAAGCACTTTGACTATAATTTTCAAGATCAATCCACCATGGTCTTTACTGTGATATAGAGTTCTACACATTTCTGTACCCAAGAAAAGGCAATTTCAGTATAATTCAAAAGCTCTTTTGTTGAGGTAATAGAAGACATGGTCATCCTTGTGAGGCAGTATTGTCCCTGCTGTCCAGTTCTCATCACCAGCTGTCGTCCTGCAAAGCAGCAACAAGCCACAGCACCTCTTTACTTAATTGGTCGGATCATTTCTTAAGAAACCCCTTTTCACTATTTCTTACAATATTCAACAATGCGTCTACTGAGCAGAAAGACACCAGGCATATTCAGAATAACCACGGGGAGCTCGCTTTAAAACCTCATCCATTTATTAGACTACTGAGTGCGAGGTGTTAACAAAGCGGCCACCGGCTTCAGTGAGCCGTTCTGTTGAATGGCGGTTTTACACCCAGCCGAATCGTCCTAACAGTGAATTTTCCAAGCATTTCTACCAAATCGATTTCCTTCAATGGTCTAATTGGTTCCCAGGGTAAATTGATTGACCAATTGTAAAACGGGTATTGGGCCCAAAGCTGGCGCTAAATTAGCCATTGAAGTTATTAGCTCAATAACTTAGCCAAAGAACTGGTTTACTGGTAATTAACTGCAGGCTATCGTGCTGTCCTATTGGATTATCTTGGCGGCTATAAAATGATTTAAACATGAGGAAGCTGCTTCTATACTAAGTATCTTTCGATACTGTCTCAAGATCTCACAGCTGCAAACAATAGACTTTTTTTTTTAATAAAGAAATATCTTTGTACACATATCATTTTATACACATACCTTGGAAGTTAGCAACTTGAAATATATTACCATTTATTTGTCATTAGTTATTGCAGCGTCCTTATGAATTTAATCACTGAGCCAATGAGATAAAAATTATTTTTTTAATAACTTTTTATATCTGAATTGATTCATATTTGCAAGCAAAATGCTATTACAGTGAATTGAACATCGTGTATTTAACCCGTGCCATAAAAATACAATAATCGTCTGCCATACTTAAATATATATTTTTTAATAATGGGATTAATCTGACGATACATATTCTGAAACAGCTTATTGCATTTATGTGGGGCAGAATATGTGCACCTTGAAGTACACCGTGTGCAATAATACGAATCTTGGACATATCCTGTCAGGTGTCAGACCTACACGATAAGACGTCATTATTTACACTGATAAGCTGCTCACTCATGCGTGTCTTGTTTTATTGATTTCAAATTATCACACAATTCTATGCCCTTCATGTATATTGTATGTGGCTATTGTCTCTTCTGCTAATAAAAAACATCCGAGTGATCTGACATCTCTTGCTACTGAAATATGCCCCCTTTTGATACATAATTAATGATTCATTATACATTATCAACAAGACTTCATGAGGTTACTCAGGACACATGTTAAGCTAATCCTAACCTTGTTATTGCAGGTTCTTCTTGATCAATAATATGCAAGCCCATTGATAATGCATGAAGGGGGCCACCAGTCTGTAATTTCAATGTTTACCATTGTATAAGTAAAAGGATGATGATGTCAATCTTAATGCATTATTCCAGGGCATTAGGTGTCATTTTAGGACACTTACATTCAAGGTGAAAGGAAGACCATTGATCATATAATTAGTAGCCGGGTCAATAAAACAGACTGCAAATGACAGATGGTATGCAGAAATCAACTTCCTAAACAAGTGCATTTTGACCTCTCCATAAAGGCTCGTTAAACTTTAAAGTCAAATAGCTAGGTAGTTGTATTAGGGGAGTTACTTTATCTGTAAATTATATGACTCTATAAGAGGTGGGCTTATTAGTGACGTTGCCTGAGGGTGTCTATGCTAAGACAAGAAACAAGTCCCACCCATGTGGTAAATGTGTAACAAAGTGACTCCAAGACTTGCCATCTCATCATAACGTCTGCCTAAAGGTTTAGCTAGTGCATCAGCCATCAGGAGCTCCTTGTACCAAAATATCAATAGAGAAGTAGTTAAATCGTATCAAGGAATATTGAATTTAGTGGTGTCCGATACTGGGGGTCTGCGCTGAAGCAAGTGAAAGAAGATCGCATAGGGGAAAATGTGTAACTATAGCCAAGCACATATGCTAATGATAATAATTAATATATTAACATGCAAATTATAAGAAGCAATGAACCAAATGATGCTGAGAGCAACCATTATTTATCGTTTTTGAGGCAGAAAAACAATGTCGAAAATTCAGTTTCTTCTGATAAGTACAACACAAGTGATAAACTGACAAGCAAGCGACAAAGTAAGCAGCCAGGCATTTAAATCAGGCAAAGAAACAAGCATTGAGGCAAGTAGGAACCAGAGAAGCGACCAATCAGTGGTGCAATTATGCATTCTCTGTGATTGAGGCTGTCATGAAGATGAAACAGTTACAGCCCGGTTGCCATGGTAATATTTCCCTTGGTTGCATATTAATTAATGCTTTTTGTTTTTGGCGACATGAAATCGGAATGCGATTAACGACTTACGTCATCAATTGCAAAGTCAAGGGCACAGCAGCGACACCGGAAGTAGTGCGAACTCTCCCTCCTACACAGGAGATCACGTTTCCCTGTGAGGAGAGTTCCACTTCCGCCACGTGGAATAAACGCGACACGAAGAGTCACGGAGATAGCCAAAGTCTCAGGCTGCTGTTGGTCCTTGCAGAATAGCATTGCATGTCATGGCCCAAGGAAATATTCAAGGATGAAATATTGCAAACCACATGCATGCCAAGTACTTCATTTTTTATATGTAAATGTAAATTTATGTAAATCTTGGTTTATAGTCTGTTATCCCTCAACAGTAGCTCAACCGACCTTACAATTACATCCTTGGAAGGCCAATCTTGGGTCTTTCTCAACTCCTTGAGGAGTATTCAGCCTTGAACGCGGGGCTAACCGCAAGGCTTAAGAGCTCACACAAGTGCCATCAATGTGGGTGCCTAATGCCAAGTACCCATTGCACCTGGGTTGAGTGAGGCAATGATTGAATAGGATCTGCCCAACTCCTCGATGCCATGGGGGAATTCGAATCCACAACCTTGCGGATGGCAGGTGAACAACATAACCACTAGACCACGACATTCTGTATAGGTTTCTGAAGAATCAGATATGGCATTAATTATATCCATTGCCTATCATTGGTTCTTAGGTTATATAAATTACTTTCTGATAAAATGATCTTTTTCCCTACCCAAACCCCTTATAAGATAGGTTATACTGGGTTCGATCCCCGGCCCATTACCTCTTAGTGATCTATATCACAGCTGGACATCGGTCGGATAAGATGCTAAATCGGTTACTTGTACTCAGTGTCTATACTGAGGCAAGTAAACGACCCCACCCATGGGGAAATTGAGTAACATTGTGTGCACTCCAAGCCTTATCATGTCATCTTTATATCTGCCTCTGGCATGCCTCTGGTTGCTGGTCATATAAGCTGACTAAGCTTCAGACCAGTCGCATGGAGACAATAAGATAAAAGATGATCATTTTATTTGATGATAGTACCCAGTTATAGTTTCTATGTGTGCATGATAATAGGTGCATGATAATAGATGAACTCTAATTGGTGATATGATAATAGATGAACTCTAATTGGTGATATGATAATAGATGAACTCTAATTGGTGATATGATAATAGATGAACGCTAATTGGTGATATGATAATAGATGAACTCTAATTGTTGATATGATAATAGATGAACTGTAATTGGTGATATGATAACAGATGAACTCTAATCGGTGATATGATAATAGATGAACTCTAATTGGTGATATGGCAATACCTATGACCTGACATTTACAGCAGCACTATCTTGATAATTTTCTGACATTGTCATAAGCTTTTTCTTTAATCCTGGCCTGCTTTACTTATGGCTTGTCTTAACAGTTGTTTGATGTCATTTGACTGCTTCTAGACTGTGTGTCCCTCAATGCCTGATACGGAGGAGCAGGTCTAGTGAAACATTGGAGTGTGTGGTAGGCAACACGCCATGGAGTGTCTGGGGAAATTTCTACTTTGACAGTTGGCAGGGATGCATCGATTCGCACATTTGCTCTGGCTCTGTGAAAAACAAGGCTAGGCCAAGTAATGAATTAATCGCACAACTGCTGAATTGAACAAGCTGTAATGAAACCCTTGATGTCATCATTTGTCTGACCATGACGTAGGGATGTTGCCCAGGGTAGGATGCTGTAAAAGCTGCTGATGGTGGTTGCATCAGATGGATGAAATGACTTCATCACCCTGGCACAATTGAAGTTTCAATTGTAAAATGGCACACAGCTGTAGAGGGAAACCCCCATTTAGAACCACACCTTGTGGGAACAACAAATTTGACCTTCAGATAACATCTTCTTCTCTTCTCTTTTCTTTTTTTTTCTTTCTTTTTTTTTACATTTTAAAATATTAGAGACAATATGGTGACAATGCACAACGATATAATATAATATGTAATGGGCAGTATATTTTGTCATATGCAGCACATACCGATATGTAGGATAATGATATGGTCTGACTTTTTGCCTGACTTTTTGCCGCATGTTATTTCACGTGCCACGACAAGACTGAAAACTGAAAGAATATTTAGTGTCAGATGAACCCTTTTATTGAGGTTTATGCTGTAAATATCTTCATTACTGCAGGTTGTAGTAGAAATATAAAATAATATTGTTTGATGATACTATAGTGGTATACGGTAGTCCAGTCATATGACAATATAGCGCCATATGTGGGAGGGGTTCCGAAGACTTCATTTGGCTCAAGGGTAGGACCAAGCTATGCCGGAACTACAGCTGTAGTGGTGGGGGTGTATTGTGCAGTTTTTGAGAACAAAACCAATATCACAATACATTGGGGTGATCAAAGGGAGGGGGTGTTTGCTCATGGTACAATAAGGCAGCTGGGCCAAAATACACACAGTGGAATGAGGATCTTATGCATGGAGAATGGCGGCTGTCAACTTTGCCTGGGGAGGTAAACAGGTTAGGCTGTCATTTCTTGTTCACCCCCACCCCAAAAGTCACTCGCATTCCACCCCACACAAGCAACCCTACCCTGCAAAGATCGCGACCTTGGCTCAGCGTCATGCCCAGCGTCGTCTGTGCGGTGACGGCCGTCGTTTCTTTTGATGTCGTAGCCCTGCGACGTCTCTCAAGACGCCAACGTACTCTCCCTTGCCGCTGCTATATTTAGACTCAACGCAACTGCTAGTGCAGGTCTCCAGATAAACGTCTTTAGGCAACAGCAATGACGTCATCTCACGGTGTAAAGCTCCCCAAAAATGTAATGCAATTAGAATGAAGCATTATTGAGCAAGTCAACACTTCGTGTACACCTAAAAAGAGTTCCTCCAGCTGTCATGGAAGAATTTGTAAGCTGTTGGATTGTGCGTTTGAGCGTCTGTCTTTCATTGATGATTGCACTCATTTTATACCTTTTTTTTGCTCCACATTACCATGGCAATTTCACACAAATTTGCCATTTTTTCCATATCACAATTGCCGTCAAATTATTTAGAAGCTTCCACTTCAGCTATGTAATTTTTAATAAGTCGTATGTTTCCATCAAATGAATGTGATTAAATTTCACAAGTGAAATCACATTGGCTGTCACTAGATTTTATCGTTATTTCTCTACATTTGTGGTCGTTGATGTAAACTGTGATTCAGTTCTGCTCTTTTGCAACACAAAATCATTTGTCTTTATTCTCATTCCATTAGTGTCTATGTGGAACTTGAATATACCTAGTCGAGTGCAGTTTTGTCTTTTTTTGTGATACATTTTTTTTCTGTTGCTTGAGTACTGCATATATTGGCGTAGGTTTATTAGATTAGTATAAAATTACCATATTGGAATAATTGAATATGTTGGAAACTAAGTCAAGGATCTTTATTTTGTCCTTTGTGTAGATTTTGATAGCATTGATTCCCTTCTAAGTGACCTTGAGATAGTCAGATTATACACAAAAACAGCTACCAACTGTATATCTTGTTTGTTGGTTTAGTCTTTTTGCTGAAGCATTTCATTCATTTACTTATTTCAAGTAGTACGTATATCAAAGCCACTGTCAGAGACTTAAGGTCAAGTTAAGGACAATGCATAATGACCTCTGTAAGTTAGAAGCACAATAAGTCATTTTGCTGTAAAGTTTTACTGGTCTTGTTAGTTAGATGGGTTTGATACTGAGGTTATCTTATAGTGGGTTTCCACTTGATTTTTAATCTGCAATTGTGAACCCCTCGCACCAAAAGTATGTTTACAGCAGAATACATAGACATAGAAACTAGGCTCTTAATGACGTCATGTGAATCCAGGACTCATTGCTGAAGAACTGCCATATAGCAATTGATAGTTCTGAATCCACATGACATCATCTGGGGTTAAGTTGTCAAGTCTATGAAGTCTGCTGTAATGGGTGCAATTCTATTACAACATACTATTTGACTGCATCTGGTCACAGCTCCCTAGTGCATGGAAATGCACCACCAGCAATGTACAATAATACACGTGTTGTCTGCATCAAATGCGAGTTTTATGTTCATGTTTATACTATGATCACCACGTTATGATGTGAACAAGTAGACCTGACTCTTTGATACAAAAATATGACACAGATTGTGACACAAAATTGTTATTGGCAATATTGCTTGCACTGGTTACTGGACGCCATAAGCTTGTATGACCCCTAGAGACCTTCAGACTTGGCTGTCAAGGCTTCAAGTAGCTGGCATTGGTGCTAGTAGCAGTCTTTGCATCAAGTAGCTGCCATAGCCTACCAGAACATTAATCACCAACCAAACCAGCCTTCAATTTGCTAGGTGGAGCAACACCAGAATATCTAAGTCCATCGACCCTTATGCGCTTCCTGCAATTTTTGTAATAGCACCAGATGCATGCGGATGACTTTTATAGATATTCATGAACATGAGGTCAGATCTATATATCTGTCTTTTTGGAATTCAGGAGATGAAGATTGTTGGGATTTTGAAATGTGGGTCAGTGAGTGAGTGAGTTAGTCATTCAGCCAGCCAGCCAGCAAGTCAGCAAGCTAGCAGGCCTGTTAGTCAGTCAGTCAATCAGTCACTCAGTCAGATAGTCAGACAAACAGACAGTCAGACAGTCAGACAGTCAGACAAACAGACAAACAGTTAGTCAGTCAGTCAGTCAGCACTTCAGTCATTCAGTCAGTCAGTCAGTCAGGCAGTCAGTGATTGCTTTTATATAATTAAAATGGCTTTTGCCAAATGGTTTTGGTTGATACATTATTGTTTTCAATATTCACGTTGACCTTATTCCTAAATATGAACGTCATTTATTGGCTACATGGAGTCAATTTGACCAGCCCACTATCTTTACGTACCACCCATTTTGCAATACCCCAGCGTTCAGTGTGACAAATAAGCCACTACATCACCCTTTTATTCTTTTCCTGAGTACGCTAAGTGCAGAACCCCTGGTCCCACAGAGTTATGTAGCTGTGGCTCTTGAGAAGGATCCCATATCGCCGGTGATGGTGAATTCTATAAGGCATGGTGGGAGGGGGTTGTGTTCACCTTAACTAGAGCTGTTCACCCTCAGGCTGAGGGGTTAATGCCTGCCTCACCCTCCGCTTGTCATTTTGCCTCGTACCCCCGCAGCTCTGCCGATTGTCCCAATTGTGGCCATTGTTAAGAGCCTCCCTTTGGGGCACAATGGGGAAAAGGGGGTGTAAACCCCGCAAGCATCACAGTGGCCCTGTTGGAGGTAGGGTTGGTGTCCTCTACCACAAAGACCGATTTCTCCATCTTTTTTCTGTCTTGGTTATTTGTGCAACTGTTGTGTTGACTCTTCTTCTTGGTCCCACCATGAAAATGTCATCAGAAAGAAGATAAATATTGATTGGAAGTTTTGAGTGTGGTTGGTGCAGTTTTTATGGCTTTCCTAGACCTATAGGGACAATGCACTGCTGTTTACTCAAATATCTGAAATCAATGCAGGCAGATATATTCTACTTCCACCTTTAACATTTGTGTACACAATAATGATCGCAATCTAGTCCTAAATATATAAATATAGTTGTACTCCACTTAGACCTTTTTCCTTTTGCTCTGAGCGGGTTATAACCAACGAAAATGTTAGTTAACTCCCTCCTTAGTGCAAACTGTACTTGTCTTGTATAATAAAGGCATTAAAACAAAACAAACAATCAAACAAATTAACAATTATGTTTAATGGAGTATAAGTTAGTTATATCCCTTATAGTCGGGAGTTAACTAACAATTTTGTTGGTTATATCCCTGCACCTTCAGCGTCAGGATATAACCAACAAAAACGTGAGTTAACTCTATAACTATGAGGGATATAACAATTTCTCATATACCCTTGGGTTAGCTTGCATGTACAGTGTGCTCTGTTGTCAGTAGTGTTTACAAGTGACAGTCATTGAATACAGCATCACCATCATGTACACCATGGCAGCATCTTGCATGTCAGTCATGGATGCATGTAAGAACATGCAGCCATCTTTTGCCAATGCATCAGAACTTGACATGGGGAGATGAAGGGGAATCCCCCATTTATCCTGGGAGCACAGCGGGTCGGCCAGGGATTGAGAGGGATCTTCATAAGGAATGTTGTCTCCGCAAGAAAACGATGTGGTCTAGAATTGCAGAGGACTCCCATATGAGAAGATGGCAGATAAGAAATGGCACCATTATGTAATCACTGAGTGCCCAATGTTGGAAGCAGGCAGTATCCAAGAGGTCAGTGTCTTGTTATTATGTAATAACATTGCCCTGATGAGAAATTGCTCTTTTTAGGAGGAACGACCGGTGTTTCTTGTGTGAGCAAATGGTTATGTTGCAAGCTTCTTGTGCAATTTCTTGATGGTTACTCAATGGGGTCCTGTTTCTGGGTCATATTTCTCCTCTGCTGTACATAAACGTATTGATATATTTTACAGACTTGACTGACTGACTGACTGAATGACTGAATGAATGAATAAATGAATGAATGAAAGAGACACTTCTGCCCAACTTACCGTCTCACAGAGCTTCTGATTGACCGTCTTTCATGATTGACTGACTGATTGATTGACTGATTGATTGATTCCAAAATAATGCAATTGCTTTGATTCAGAACAATGTCTTTTTTTTGGCAATCAGCAGCATTGTTCATGTTGCTAACAGCACTGGATCTGCTAACTTGTTTTGAGACAAAACCATGTTGTTTAAAAGAAAGCCAAACGACGATAAAGAAGATTGAATATTTCTAATTAGAACATGAAAGAGATTCTTTTCGACAAAACAACCAACTTGGGAATTCAAAACAGGGGTCAGATTTTCTGCAGCATTGTAGAGATCAATTGAACATGGCTGGCATCTTCTGAATCAACTAATTTGAATGGAAACCTTCTCAGAGGGGCTTAAGGGGATCTGGTTTATGGGGTAACTGCCTGCTGGGCCTCTGACAAATAATGAGGGGTAGTGAGTGTAGAATCTGGATAGAATGACATTTTTCAGTTAACGGATTTCAGTAACTTCACTTTTTTTTAAAAGTCTATACTAGGACCTATCTATTATATGATATTTATTAAGTTGGCTTGTAGAGAGGTCTTAGTAAACATTGGAGTTTGACTTGGTTTATTGTGGTGCCATTCTGCATATTATATTTTAATACGTCAAGTTGGTAAAACAGCTTTAGTAAACACATTTGTTTTATGTTCAGTAATAAATATTACTTTTGTAAAGAATGACATATAATTGACGAAGATTCATCGATAACAATGTTGTAAAAACGGCGAATTTTCATCCCCCTGTGGCCGCCAGTATCAACCTTTTTAGGACATTTAGTTGGATCCCTGTCTCGGATCCCGGGTCGTTCCGGGACGTCAGAGAAGACGCTTGACGTACGTTATCGACGTCACCACGACGTGGGGGCTTGTCAGTCAGTCAGATACAAGCCTCGGTAGAATGACCCAACAAGGCTTATTGGCGAAGACCTAGCCCTCCCCTCTCATGTAAGGCCTGGCCGAGACAAGGTCAAAGCCCTATGATATCACCCGTGACCTCTACACCCCCTGATCTGCCTTGTTATCGGGGTAATAACCTCAGAGGGCAATGACCTTCTTATCATGGTGTATCGTGTTAGGACCATGCTCTGCTTTTCAATTTGGATATTCTATTATTATTTATTTATTTATTTGTTTGAACTCCCTGAGCTGGGAAAAAAGCATAAATACAATGAAATTATAAATGGCAAATAAAAGCAGAGTACATATATAGAATTTTAAATAACACAATAAAAGTCATAATAGTTTTAGATATAGATAGATATGAGTAGTGCAGCCCTCCTCTATGGCAAGTTCTTGCCGCTATCGTGGGTTAATTGATGAGGTGAGAGAGAGGAGAGACTTGCCTCAGCATAGAAACTGAGCACAAGGGACGGCCAATTTAACGTCTCATCCGAACGGCACCCAATTAAATAGCACGTTGTGTGGCATAAGTTTGTGCAAAATGGTAAACGATTACTTTCATTTATAGAAATCCTTGCCATAATATTGACTAATGTTGCTTCAGGGGAGTTTCATTTTCTTGCTGTAAAGAAAGCATCCATTCTCAAATCACTGTATGGAGAAGAAAGCAAATTAGAAATTATTTGGGTAGATATATTGGTCTTTTTTCGCTGTTACATGGAAAATTACTAGCAGAGCCACATAAATAAGACAGATTACCATAGATGGAGCTGTAGTAATTACAGTATGACACCGCCCACGAAAATATCAATATCCCGCATGTCTCCGCTTACCAAATTGTGTCTTTCAAGTTTATCGTTTCAGGTTTCCTTTGTAGCATCTCTTTTAGTTTCATCTTTATTTCACAAAGAAGAAAATCTAATTCCTTCTTAATGAATTATGTATGAAAGGCATATAGTTTGTTTCTAACTGCATAAGACAGTTATACTTTTAGTTATATGGTGTTTGTTTGGTGGGTGATTTACCTCCCCAAAAGACAGGGGTTTGGGCCTAGCCTAGTGTTAGCTTGCTGGGTTTCCAACTACTGGGTCCCAGGTTCAATTCCCGGTCAAGCCTAAGTTGTATGGCTGTTTCATCCTTCATCTTATTGCCATAGTCCCTGCCTGTCCTAATTAGCCCATCAGGTGCAGAAATACAGGACATAAAGCCCTATTCCACCATCACCACCACCCCAAAAGACGGTTGTATCTGGTCAGTGATGCTAATAAATCTGGAAAAAACCTTGGCTAATCATGGGGATAAATTCATCATTAAGTGTTGTTTTTGGTTGATACAGGATTTACCTTTGCTTCAGACAGCTGTATGCCTGTTTGAAAATAAATGATGAAGTGATGACATTGCTTGCAAATATGGAACTTATTTAGGCCTATATTCGTCAATAATAGCCATATATTTTAGGCCAGAGAGCTGACAAATGTCAAGATAAATGTTACAATGCATTGGGAATTGCATAAACATGAATATTTAATGTCGTTGTCAAGGAATCTTTGCATGATCATAGTGATAAGCCCTAATAATAATGTACTATTACTTAACTATATGCTTTAAATAGACTGCTATTTTTATCTGAGGACAATGCCTATTATAACCCGGGCATAATGGATATATTGATCTATTATTGTTGGCCTATCATAGGTCATCCTAAAATGATGATTATTTATTCACGATTGGCCTATTTATGCTGTATGTACCTGTGACAACAGCAGATGAAAAATGCACTTTTTTGACTTCTTGGCATTCATTTCAGTTAAAGATACATATTAATGTCATAATTCTGAATTTAGCTAAATTTCTCGACAGAAAACAGCGCTTAATTGGTCCAAAAGTACTGCTTAAGTTGTCTATTAGATGAGATTTTGCCTAGGAAGATCAGCTGAGCTTGCAAATCTGCTACGCCAGTTGCAAAACAACGTCTTGTAAATTAGTCGTGACGTTCGGATCTGGAGTAATGCTCACTACGGCGGAAGGTAAAAATGCCCTGTAAACATGATGCTAAAAATAGCACCATGCTGCCCCAGGTAGATCTAAAGATAGAACAGAGTGGATTGAGGAAGTTCGCCATTCGCCATTTTATTTAAGGGCGGATGCTGCGGTCGTTGGCCAATTCAAGTTTGCGTGACTATTGAGAAATCTGCCAGAGGGCGTTGCTATCAAAGATGATAGGTATCCCTAGCTTTGTTTTTGATTAACCATTGGTAGAAAGGTGGAATACTGAATTGGCTTTTGCAGAAGTAACAACTGATTGACAGTTCAGGGTAGTTTGATACTGTGTACAGTAAAGCTGGTTTCTCTTGTAAGACACATCATGGTGAATAGTTTTATGGCCTCTTGTGAATGTGTTGGTAGTAAATTAAGTTACAAATGCTATTGAAATTGACAGAACCATGCCAGAAACTGACTTAATTGTGCCCTAAAGTGCTGTATGATTGTGATTGTGATGTCAGTTTTATTGAAACATGAAACTGGAACAATTGCAATGGATATAATTTAGTCATTTTTGGTGCATTGACAGTACTTTGCCAATCATTTAGTACTTTTCTACTAAGCTGACCTCTTGCTGTTTGGGACCTTTAGGTAAGATAGAAGTTCTTTACAAACTCTACAGCATCCTTGTTTCCTATGATGTGGTTGCTGCTACAGATGCTGGGAGGTTTTCATCCGTCTGGAAGTCTTGATTTAAAACTGACGAAAGGTTCAGTACCACTGGTTCTGCACCAAGAGCTTTTGGAAATCCTTCTTTCCTGAGAGTTGGGCTGCCATAACTCTTTTAGATTTATGGACAGCAGCAGGTATAGCTTAGAGAACCTTCATTGCTCAGCAATTCGAACACAACCTGTTTATACACATTTTTCACCAAAATTGCAACACTTTGTTCACGGTTTTCAATGTTGAGACAATTACATTGAATATTGTAGTAGTGTATATACAACTTAGTGAGAATAGCCATTTGCTGTGTCTGGTTCCTCTATGAGCGGAATTATCCTGCAACTGATCAACTTCGAGAGTGGCAAGAAACTGTCTTTAATTAGGATGCACCTACTTTGTCCCTTATTTATATAGATCCAAAGACTCTAGATATGTGTACAGAGCTGTATTCGTACACATGGTAAACAATTAAAATACTAAAGGAGACCTTTCAGGTCAAATAAAGCAATAAAGATAATTAAAGAATTCTGTCCTTGAACTTTCTACTCCATGATAAACTGTGGGAATCACCACTGAATTCAATCTTTTCCCATTCACCTACATGTTTTGTTTTCGCAAAATCTTCAGTTCAAATGCATAAAAGCATCAGCCGATTGTGGTTAACCCTGTCCTTAACCTTTACTTTTTAACTTGTATAACTTCAGTTACCTTATTCCCTGATTTCATTTGGTTGCCTTGCACACCCTAGCTCATCCTTAAGGCTAATAACCCGTGTGAGGGTCAAAGCAACGGGCCACTAGCTCAGATGCAGAGCAATGCAAAGGTCATGTATAGAGGAGGGTTCCACTAAAGGTTCGTCAGTTATGCATAGTTATGATTGATTAAAGTGAGTGGGTGGAGCACTCCAGTTCCTTAAGGGGGGTCACTTCAGAAATAAGTATTCATAAATAAATAATACACCTTGTGGTAGTGTTGGGCCGAAGTACAGGCCAAATTGTTGTAGAGCTCAAAATCAGCATTCAGTCGTTCAGATTTAATGAAAATGTATTACTTGCCTCAACATAGACACTGATTACAAGGGACCACCAATTTAACGTCTCATCTGAACGACATCCAGCTGAGATGATGCTCACGAAAAACAATGTTAAAATTAGTTTAAGCGTGAAGCAGCTGAGTGGTCTAGTGGTAAGACACTCACCTGCTTCTCTGAAGGATATAGGTTCAATCCCAGGCCCGGACACCTTTCATGAGCATCATCTCAGCTGGATGTCGTTCAGATGAGACGTTAAATTGGTGGTCCCTTGTAATCAGTGTCTATGTTGAGGCAAGTAATAGATCTCACCCATGGGGTAAATGTGTAACAGGGGTTGACTCCTCCCCTCTCTCACCTCATCAATCAACCTTCGATAGCGGCAAGAACTTGCCTTAGAGGGCTGCACTTTCCACATCAATTAATCAATCAATCAATCAATCAATCAATAAAACAATAATTAAATGTAGTGGCGCTGTACAGTAAATAAATAACTCATAAAGTTTTCATTACGTACAAAAATAGAATCAAGGCAGTACAATGCACATGGGCTGTATTCTTTGACTGTTATGACTTTGACTTACAACCGGGGGTAGTCAGGCAGTTTAACTGTATTTAATGGACTCAATGATGTTCAACTGCTGATTTCTCGGCCCTGTTTTTTGCCTGAAAAATCCTTGGCCTTCGAAATACCAAGCAAAGAGACATGATATAGTAATGATTGATACAGCTGAACTAGAACCAGATTGTTTTTGCCATTTTACCCACACCCCATGGGTTAGTAGAAAGAGGAACCTCCCCTAGGCAAGAGGAGGGGTTCTACAAGGCACTGCCGTCCGTCTACCAACGTTTCAAACTTGCGCAACACTTCACACTTATGTACGACGCTCTTGTACCAACTGTGATAGTACGAGCAAGACAGGAATTTACAATTTTGCGAAAGTGCTTGGAGAATCTCTTAAGAATCTCTTATGATTATCTGTGCAAATGAAAATCCAAAAGAGATAATTGGATGATTTATTCCATAAAGTTATGAATACTTTTTGTGTGACTTTATTTGATATTATATTGGAAACATACAACACGAAGGCAGGTTAGATTATGAGCAGCAGTTCTGACATGTAGTTATGCAGTAATATATTTGATGACCTTCATTTCACCTTGGAGACGTCAAACAACGCGGTCTAACGTCATGAGCGAGATCTCGGTTATCTGTAGCCGTGGTCTGAGCGAAGGAATGGCTTCACTGAATTTTCGCTTCTTGTTTACAATGAGCCAGGGATTATGAGCTTTTGAGGTTTCTTCTTAACAATTACCATTCTTATGGAAGTTATTAAACTCTGACCTTATTTTTTCCCTCGGGGAACAGCTTTAAAGCTCCTGGAAGTTGCAGGAAAGCTAAAATCGATAAGTGGAATATTATTTTCTTGTACTGAAGAATTCAAAGACACAGATGGTGCTTGTTAGCACAATGAGAGCGCTCCATGGGATGGTGCGATTATTAATATTGAAATATTTTACTGAAATATTACTGCCGAAATATTATTATTGAAGTATAACTGAACTTATCAGGGTTTAGTGTAACTTTTCCGGCCATTAACCAACTTATACCTAGAACTGAAATTGACAGTTTGTGTTGTGATTTAATGACAGTGATCCAGCTTCACTATAAACTTGATCAATCACTTCAACCTTTGACCTATCAGGGTTAACCTATGACCTCTGACCTTCCTCTGTGATCTGACCTTTTATATCACAAACCGGAAGTCAGCATGTCTCTCCGACGACTGTCTTCGCGTCTTCGACGACGTCGCAACGCTCTCTTTGAGAGGAATGAGTGCACAGCGCGTTGCAAATGCAGCCATTGTCATTACCATGTGTAAGTCAAATGTTTCTCATTTTGGTGTTAATATTTTTTGGCTAAGTTTTTGGAGTTGGAAGTTTAAAAAGGGAGGAGCTTGTGTCACATCAGGGGCGTGGCTAGAGGGGTATATCAATTAGGGTCAGCCCTACCCCCCCCCCCTCATATTGACCCATATGTAAATTGTTCCACGCAGTTATTTGACTGTGACAGACACCATATCTGGCTACGCTCCTGTTCTAAATTACAAGGTCCTTGTTAGCAGAATGGGGGAAATAGATATTTTTATTACAAACATGAGTGACAGCTGTCAAAATAGTCCAAGTGTCTACGCCTCTTAGAGCTAAGTAGTGGGTCAAAGAAAACAGTACAAAAGTCAGACTGACAGACATAGAGAACAACAACAAGTAGCTGAGACAGACAGATGGAAATGAATGACAATTTCAAGGTAGACAGACAGCAAGAGAAAACTTTAAATAACCAAGACAGACAGCTCAAAGCTCTAATAATTTATTTATTTATGTGTGTATTATACAGCATTTAAAAGCACCAAATACATTAAAATGAAAATTCTCTAAGGCACTTTACAATTAAAGATACTGTAAAATGTATTATGTAATGCATAAATTAAAATATGGTAAAACAATTAAGATCAAATATAGGCTAATCAAAATAGAAATGGAATTTAGTCTGATATATATCAGTGTATATATTTGGATCAGGCAGTAGATGTCATATGCCTGCTTAAACAAAAATGTTGTGAATAATACTATTTTAAATATAATAGATAACTTGGCGATAGATACACACATGGATATACTTGTAGCTACAAAAACAAAGGGGGGGGGGGGAACAAACAAAAAACAATGTACAGATGAAACTGACAGCTGGATCATATTTCATATCTAATTTGAATGATGAATAATACTGGAAAATCCAATCAATATTTGACTAATGTTAGGTTCTTACAATTCCAAATTCAGTATTTTAAATGGTTGTTTTTCAGGGAATGAAAAAAGTACTTTTGTTGGAATAATGAAAGAAACTACATTGGTGTGAGAGATACATGAGCATTGGTTCCATTTTGAAATGATTTTTTTTTTTTTTTTTTTTCTGAAACAGACATTTTTGCAGAAGTGACATGATTGGAAACACACCAGTGATCCCAAATGAACAATTTCAAAAAAAAAAAAACCAATACATGAAACAAAAAAAAATACATATCTGAAAATGATGAAGTCATATCTCGATGTAAATGAAAAAAAAACAAATCCTTCGTTTGCCATTTAAATGTACATATATAGTTTAAGCACATATGATTATACAAAATATATACAGATCTGTTTTATACGATTATAGATTTAATTATACGAGTACAGTACTACCTACTTGGTTTGATTGTGGTAGCTTGAGGTAGTCGGTTCTAGCTCTGTCCAGGTAACTCTAGATCTGGTTGTGGTCAGGAACAAAGATCCACAACCTTAGGCTCCATGGTCGTGTGTCTAATTCCTTTCACAGCATAAAGTAAATCATGTGAATAACGTAAATAAGAAATTCTGGTAATTTTGTGTGCATATTTATTTGGAAGTCAGTATTTACGCAGTGTTGATGCATGCCATGAGTACTTTGGGTGGCGGTATGTGATGAATGTAAACGTTTCAGACCAACATGTTCTATGTTATGGATGCTGCAAGGTAACACAAATAGATTACACGCAAATGATTGAAGTTAAATATATTAACAATTAGTGACAATCACTTTAGTTAGTTTTATTTACATTTTAAGCAATTGTTTCTAAGGTCAATTTGATATATGAGTAAATTTTAACATTAAACCACAGATTAACAAAATTATATACAGGACTATATGTTCTACAAGGAAGTATAAACTAAAGAATTGGCAATTATGGGATGTTATAACCTCTCGGCTAAAGATTAAAGTTGCAATTCACATTAAATAATTGATTTACATTCTCATTGACTTGTAAAATTGCAAAGTAGAGGGGTGGGGTGTTCTTAAAAAGAGGTTACACTGCAACCAACAAGTGGTTTGTGGGATTACACAAGGAGTTCCTTTCCTCCAGTTCTAGAACACAAGAGGTTGGTGAAAGACCTGATCTCTCTGTGAACCATTAAACAGGTGGTTGTAGGAGGGGTATTGTTGGTGAAATCAACGCCAGGGGGATAACATATGTGATGGGGTAACAAGCCCTTTATGTCAGCAAGGGGTATTAAACTAGGTCAGGAGAATTTCGCGCGTTTTATGATATAACGCCAAGCCCGAGATTCTGCGAAATCACGTGATATCTCGTGAGACAATGAATGAGAAAGGGGATGACGCAATCAGCCAGCTTGCAACCAACATGGTGATTTTATTTCACCTTTGGGTTGTCCTTGATGCCTGTGTATGCGTTTCCCTTATTTTCCATTTCTTTCTGTTTGTGCCTGCTTGCTTTTCACTTCAAGACGAATCTTTACTCAGCGTCTATGATGGGGCAGTTGAAAGATCCTTACATAGAATAAATGTGTAAACATGGTGTGGACTCCCATCCTTCTCTCATCTGACATCTATACCTTTTAGATGTAGATCTGTACTCGGAAGTTACAGCTGGTACTCCATAATTACCAATAAATTCGGTATTTATGCGTTTTATTTAATTACAATGTGTATCATTTACAGAACTTACGTTTTCGATTAAACAGTTATCGACAGTATTTGATCTACGTTGATTTCACATTATCAGACTTTTATGTTCCTCTGGCTATGTGTGGCTTGGTCCGGTTTTTTTTTTTATAGATTCATTTAGTTTATCCTATCTCTAGATAGCTATAATTAAACATTTTCCTTGTTGTAGCAGTTCATTTACTTCACTTTTAGCTATGGATAGCATACTTACCTATATGTACGAGGATAAGTGGGTATCCCTGAGTCAGCCCTTCCTCAGTGTAGCTCTTCTGCTGATAAATCAGTCACGGAGCCATAAATGATAACGTAGGTAGTTTATTTTGAGAAGAGAACTTCGTGGTCTATGCCTCCTCCTCCTCCCACTCTAAGTTGTAAGTCGTGATGAGATATATTTGATACAAACAATTACAAATCACAGAGGTATTTTGCCATTAAATGATGACAATAACATTTGTCCTCACAATTGCTGCTTGGGAGGTTAGAATTGGCTACAAGAGCTTGAAATAGCCGGAAGTTTGCAATCAATTGATATTGTGATCCTGCTATGTCAAATATATCTGAATTAGTCATCACACCTACATACCAATGCACTCAATTTGCATTGCAAGAACTTCTACGACCATGGTTTTGCAATGGACAGTTTCATGCATGTCAGCATAAAGTCAAAATGTGTGGAAGTATAAATTGTATAGGCCTAGTCATGATAATATAATTATAAGTGTATGATTGTGCACACTTTTGATCGTGATGCGGAAATATATATAATATATAATGGCAGTATAGAGAAAATTTGCTCAATCCACCATGTTTTTTGTTATAAAGAAATCTTTTAATTAGGCTTATAGCACCATATCTTTTAAGACAGTACTGTAGGTACTGGTAATGCAAATACAAATGTACACAATGATGTAATCAGAAAATATTATACCATTTTTGCATGGGATTAATTAGTTTAGGAGAAACAAACTAGATCGAGATAAGTGCAAAAATGCCAAGGACTCTGACTGTATGAACCTGTCTTTCCAAGGCTGTGTGAAGCTAGAGTCTAGAACTTGCAGATCCCATAATTCTCTCTTACCTTGTTTTATCTTGCACTTCCCACGGATCCTGACACGAGTGTAGCTCGCTCCATGTTTTGCTGCTTTTTAATGTCAATATTATGCTGAACAGGTCATCTGTCGATTGGGAAATTTTGTCTTGTGTATTTTTGTATTTTCGTTTTATTATAAATCTTGAGGTTATGATTCACTTCTAAATTCATAAAGTCCGTGAGGTTACCTTTGCATCATAAGTAATAATCGTGATCTCTTGGATGTATATATAACTCCCAAAATCCACCAGTGCTTTGATCGTGTCCCTTCATATCCTGAAACTTAATGTAGTGTGGATGATAAGCAACAGACAGCCATACAACACTTGGTAGGTGGGGAAAATTCAAGAACTGTTGTGTGGGTTGCAATATGCAGGCAAGCTACAATGCAGCTAGGCAAGTATTCAAACAAAAATGCAATTCTCAATTTACTCATACCACAGAAGGTCCAAGGTCTCCCATCCAAACATAACAGCTAGGTAATGGTCATTGTTAAATATTGCATAGGCATGTAAGGCACTTCAAAGTAGGTCAAACTGTCCATTTGT
Organism: Alitta virens; assembly: GCA_932294295.1. Lineage (NCBI taxonomy): Eukaryota > Metazoa > Annelida > Polychaeta > Phyllodocida > Nereididae > Alitta > Alitta virens. Next base: position 24,201,320 of record OW028581.1, read on the forward strand.
AGGTCATCCATGGGTCAAGGTCGTTCTCTGAAAAGATCTGGACCCCAATGACCTGGGTCACTTGTCTGACAGGTGAAGTCCATTCCATCTTTTAGAACAGCGCTGCTTACTGGTCCAGTTTCTGGACCTGCATGCGAAATGACCACTCAATGTGGCTGCAGACGTTTCGGACACAGGTCAGATCGGCTGCAGGTCAATTCGAACACCTCAAGAACGTCCAGTCCCATGGTAGACAGAAAAAAATATGTCTGCATTCAGACTGGATGTCCTGGAAACACCGAACTGGTAGAAAGTCGTTAGTAACTGAAAACTATCCGGCAAGCATGCATGAGATAAGTCTTAGAATTGTTTAGTTCCCAAAAATACGTGGTATCTTCAATTTGATTACCAATGTTTTTTGTGATTAAATCTTCATTTGATAACTGTTATAGAAATTAATAAGGAATAACATTTTATGAAGTGTTTAAGTTAATTAGAACAACTTGTTAAAGATGGTACACCTCGATAAACAATAAATGTATTATTAATACTAATTTTATATAACATATATATATATAAATATATAGTTTTATTGACAAACTTGATATGAGGAATTGATACATGTGTCATATAACATTACAAAACAAACATACAAAACATAAAACATTACAAAACCAAGTCTGGTGTCTGTATCCAGAGTATAACAATAATGTACATTATGCAGCAGTCTTTTGCTTTACACCACCTCTCTAATGTGATCACCTCAATTAATTCATGGAATTTTTACTACCTGTCACACACCATTGCAATTTACTTCACTATTATGACTACCTCACCATTAAGCCCAGCAAATATGCACAGAGGTGATCGTGTTTTGGAGGTTCTAGTGTACTTGCCTGTTGTAATTTAGATTCGAAACTTCGAAAGAATTATTTTCGGGATGATGTAGACAACACCACTGGGCTGGATCGTGTAGTGGGTTCCTTATCGTCTGGATGGTTGTGCATTCCTCAGCTGGGAATACAAGATAAGAAGTTTATCTGGATATCATAAGCATGGAGGTCACAACCAGTCTTCACTTAAACAGAGTAGAAATCCGTATGTTTTCAAAAGTTTTACGGCCAGTTCAAGGGTTTACTACTTCTCATATCTTTATTCCCATGCTCAGGAGAAACTTTTATGAGAGACGATAACATGAAGAAAAGTAAAGTGCAATACATATATTGGTCACATATTGGCCCCTTGTGGTAACCCCTTCCACCTTCTTCAGCTTCACTGACCAGAGGTAATGCCCATCACAGCTCCAAGGCCAGAGCGCAGCACCCCCGTATGTCTTTGTGCATTATGAAGTATCGCTGTTTCTCACATTGCTTGAGATCTCCCACAGAGCCCCTGGTGAGTAGCGCGCAAACTATAAGGAATCTGTCATTCAGTTCATGAGATATCTCACTCAGTGACTGCACATGGGATTACGCGAAGGTTCACCTGACTAGGAATTATACAACACAGGCGTTTCTCAAGGGATTCACTTTCTTCCATTGTTACAGACCTCAGCACCGAGCATGTGTCAAGACAATCGAATTATTTAAGATGGGTCTGTGGTATACTGACACACACAGAATGTGTAAGAAAGGTGTAACTGCAATGAATACTAAAAAATGATAAAAGGAGTATCACCTCTTGGACAGAGATTAGACAAAGGGCATAAGATATTACGAAAAAACAAGAAAGAGAACAGAGATTAACATGGAACCATAACAGCAAAAGCTAAGGTTGGTGCACATCATTTCACAAGATGTGTTCATGGATACCAAGTCACCGTGTTCACCGTCCTGGTGGTAATGGCAATGCTGTGGTATGCTGAGTAGCCACTCGAGAGCATCTTGGTATTATCTCTGTCTATCAGCAGCAGCAGCAGCAGGATGAGGATGCTGGCAACCAACAAGAGATGCAGGGGACCAGGACTGTAAGTGACAAACTTTTCTCTGATTGGGGGAAAAAGTTACACACTGAAGTAATTAACTAATTCGTCAGAGAGTGACTACTTTAGAGAGTGGTGTTACTTTTTATTAAAGACTGCAGCTTCAAAGTTGTTCTTGGGCCACTTGACTCCATTTCGTATTTGCCCCCTTTCTGTCTCTTTATCTTTGCTTAGTCTCTCGTGTCTGTTTCTCTGTATCTATTTTGCAACATTTTAGAGATATACTGAAGCTGCCTACTTCCTATTTTGGTCGATTCTTACATAGAATTTTGTCAAAAGAGGCTTTCTCATGATGTTGGATATTGCAATATATGATATGCCACTGCATGTTTTGGAAATAGACGATCACTTTTCTTTGGCCATGTTTACTGCAAAGCAGATATGGTTATAATTGAGAAACTACACTGAAATTATTGACTAACTCTTAGCTAATATCTATTACTGACACCCAATAGCCATTTTACCTGACAGGTTAGTCAGCTTTATCTAGAACGTTAGTCAGCTTTAGTCGATGTCATTTAGAATGACATGTATTAAGAAGAAGACTAACTTTATTATATCTTTATTTAAACTGTTGTTGCATATGTGAAATAAAATAAAATGCAATATATATACTAAAAAAATTAAGTTGTGAGGTCGGTTATTCTGTCAAATAATCCAGTTATTCAAAATGTCTGGAAAGATTAGTCGGCCAAAAGTTAGTCAAAATGTCTAACAAGTAAGCTCTCTTGACTAACAGTCTAGTCAGATAGATTTTTAGCATATATACATGAAGGATTTAACGGAATCGACATTCTGTATGTTACAAAACCTTTGGTTATAGCATGTAATAGAACTTTAAAAAAAAAACATTTCTGTTGTTGTCAAAACATGCCTAAATGCATGTACGAATATATTTTGCTATTTTCTGTGCGTGTCGCAGTAAGACATGCAACCACAAAACTCCAAATATTTCAAGATGTTCACCTTGTTGGGGGCTGGAGGTAAGATGCCAGCCTTGACAGTTTCAGACACTTATTAGTTTGCCGTGTTTTCTCTTGATGCATCTGGATGTAAAATAACTGTTTATAGAGAAGAAGATATTTGCTGTTAAGCTATGAATGGGATTGCTGAGATCTCAAACCGGAACATGTGGGAAGCAGGTGATTGGGCAAAACAAGTGCCTACCAAACATAAACTGAAACCGCTGCAACGCGGAAGGAAAATTCGTCATGTACTAAAGGCGACTAATGCCATATAGTTTACATTCTTTTAAAAGATAGTAAAGATAGTACTTGTAGTTGTTCAACAAGATGACATTTTATGTTAAAAAAAATTAATCTTCCCCTGAGGATAATCAGGTTTCAAGGACTTCCGGAATATTTTCGCATGCCCAGTCTCTGTGTTTAAAAATATCCAATCTAGATGATAAGGTGTTAGTTGGTGTGTGGTACAGTATACACATACCAAAGCATACCTCTGTAGAGCTGGCATCCTGAACCAAACACTTTAAAGCAAAGGGCTGAAGAGGCGAGGTATTGAATGACAAGGAGCCATCACCAGTGGTTTTCAGTATTCCGACCTGCTGTTGAATGTTGTTGGATGCCGTTGACTGTTGTTGAGAAATGTTGACAAAGCATTAAGATGTCTGGCTTCAGAAGAATTTAAGTCAGTAATCAGAAGATGCCCAGGTGGTGAGAGGATGTTTTAGAAATGAAGTCATTGCCCCTGGGTGAATCTACAGGGTTGGTCGGTTGGTCATCACCAAGAAAAGCACTGTGCAACCACAAAATGAAGACCAGCATTTGGTATATCACTTCAGTCGTCTTAATATTGAGGTGGTCGTGGTAATAGAACTGTAATAGTGTAATCAAGCTCTTTGGCGTAGGAGGCCTTACTATCGCAATGGCCTTGATGCATGTCTTTGTAAATGTGAGGTAGTAATATAGGTGTATTATCATTGATTATGGTTGCAATTCCAATAGGTTTAGTTCTAATGATGAGGGAAAGATTAGCATTAGCTTTTCAATGTTACTTTATTGTTTTCATACAAAATAGACCATATGAAAGATACAACATGAATCTAGTTTGGTCTATCTGACCAACGTTTTACTGAATGAACCTATTCTTAAAAGACATACCATCCGCTTTACTTCAACTCAGCTCACACGAGGCCAAGTCACCACTTTGGGACAATGCATCTGACTGCTGTGTACGAAAACAAACTGCAACTCCCATAAGGGACACCGCCATGAATAAATGGAAATTTTGTATTCAATGCGTATGTTGCAGTCCACATATATGAAGCCATTTTAATACTGCTTAACAATAATGTTTCCATGATAAGGAAATGAAGCTTATGACTTGAATATTGCAACACATGATATCATGCAAACATGTAATAGGGCTTTATAATGTTGTTGTATGGAATAGATGACATGATGTATTGTGAATAAAGTTGCAATGCACCTATTCGTGAAAAGGGTATTACAGTGAAATACACATTATGCTGCCACTGGAATCCATTATTGATCCAGGCTGATATTGACACCAGTATCATAGCCCTAGCTTATGTCCATAGAATCTGATAGATCCCATGGATCTTGATATTTGTTGACAAATGAAATCTGCATACAATCGGACTCAGCTCATAGAGCAACTTAGAGAAGATGGCTGTCGTACGGCTAAGCAGAGAGCAAACAGAGTGTCGTTTCATGTTTTAAAGATGGCTGTTGTTTATTTTCAGACTAAACCAATACGGAAACAGATGTGATTGGCTGAAAGATGATAAGTTCCTGAAAGACCTTGAAGGTGACAGTGTGGATACTGAGATTCTGGACGAGGAACTTCGCTCTCTACAGGACGATGAGCCCAAAACGTAAGTCATTTGCATATCATTTACATATCATCTGCATACCATTTGCATAGCGTTGTTTATTCATTGACATGACGTTGACCTCTCATCAACAAATATGACATCTCATTCCCAACCCTTTTGTGTATGTTATATTGAAGTTCAAAAATGTTTAGTTGTTGAATGTTCATATTAGAATGGTAAGCATTTTAGAGGCACCATATGCATATCATTTACATATCATTTACATATCATTTACATATCATATGTTTATTCATTAGCAAAACGTCTGTGCATTCATTATCATAACGCTCATCATCTCCAATTAATCTCCCATTGGGTTTCTTTTGCTTCTGAATATGTAAAAGTGTAAACACATCAAGTGTTTATTATTATCAGAAATTTAAACATATTTTTTATTGATACTGTAGTTCAAAATGAAAAATGCAACAAATATTGAAGTTTATTTTCAAGACCCCATGAACAGGTTTCAGATTGATCTAGTACATAGGAATTAAGCTTTCTCCTTGCAATATCTTTTTTCTATTATTTGATAATATCTTGAGTCAACTAATTAGTTAACATAGCTTTGTTGATTAATTACTACAACTGGCTGCTATATCAACATGAAATCATTAACAGAAAATTCTTGGGGAATTTAAAATTACTTCATCAATGACGGTTCTTAAGATCCTGGTGTTTGAATAATGGCAATTTTAATCAGCACTGTGATAACATTTCAGGGCCTATCAATTACCATTTTTTTCATCTTGAAAATCTATTGCATCCCTTACACCAATGATTGCTTGCTAGACTTATCGAGATTGGCAAGGAATTTCTTTTATCTTTGATTCCATATTAAATACAAGTGGAGTGCAAATTTACAAGTGGATCCCTGGATCTTGGGATAAGCTGACAAGTCAGATTTGATTTGCATTTGCAATACAAGAGAACCGATCTGAATTTAAATCCTCCTGCCTTGTAATCTCCATCCAAAGTTGAATTATAGGGCATCAATTGCAGCCAGTTGGAAAATCATAATTCCCTTGAAGTACTTGCAAGTTCTGCTAACTGATCCAGTTTGAAGCAAATTAATTCAATATGTTTGGGTGGAGCTTATGAGGCTGCTGGAACATTTGGAAAAGGAGTTATAGCTCAAATATATATAGATATAGAATGTAAGGACGGAAGTTAGATTGACCAAAAAGTAAGCTAGTGATACGTTTAACGAAAATTAAGCCAGTGAAGTCATAGTCTAGATATCTTCACTTCGGCAGGAGAAACTATCATGGATAGAAGAAAATATAATATGCAATTTATGGTGCCATGGGCTGGCCACTGAGGCGTTACTACCCTAGACTTGCCTCCAAGAAGCCCAGGACTTTCAACAGTGCCAACCAAAAACTAATAAAAACATAAAACAATTCATATAACGATTTAGGGAATATCTTGTTTAGCCTGAAGTTAAAAGTGAACTTGCATTAAAATTGTGAAAACTGCTATTAACTACTAACTAAGGATAGAAACTTCATAAAGCTTACCACAATAGGTCAAAGGTATGCATACCACAATAGGTCAAAGGTCTGCATTTGACCTACAATGTACCCAACCTACAATGATCTTTGTACATATATTATATTACATTCAATTCATGCTTGGCACTTTTTGTGAAATGAATAAAAATAGGGCTTTTCTATCCATCCCATCTTGATGTAAGTGATGTTGTAGGATGCTGACCTCCCAATCTGTATCTTCGTGACTTCCAGGAACTATTTCAGCAAAACAAATCACAGTGATCAGCAAGATTCGTTCCATCTTCATAAAAACCTAATGGATTGCAACCAATGAGCTGGACGTGAGAGAGACTGCAAATACAGCAAACAGAAAACCTCTTTACTTTGAGTTAACCAAGAAAAAAGGTGTAACACAAGGCTCTCCCATTGAACTTTGTTTTAGGGACCACATACACTGTAGTATACTCGCGGTATGCTAAACACCAAGACAGTCACATTACAGATAATGGGAATATACGCCATTTAACCAGAGAGTAAATATAATTAAGTGAATTGAGAAAACAAATTACCAAATTGGTTCACCAAGCAAATTAGTAAAAAAAAATATCAAATTACGAAGAGTAAACTTGTCATGGAGCTTACTTGTGAAGCTTACTATCTAGTTTTAATCCAGGTCAGATCGATTTGTTTTCTTGGGTCTATAATTTAAATATACATGTTTCTCTATTACGAGTATTTTCAGATAGCCAATAAAATTGTACGTTTCTCTACTATAATGCCATAGCCTATTGTCAGTATTGAGAAAATTTGATTCATAACCAGATTCTGAAATTGCTATTATTTTAGATGCATACCCAGTGATGGCCAGTATCTAAAATTGCTACATTGTCAACAAAAAAAAGCCACTGCCTAGAGGCAATGTAATGATGATATGGTAAATCTATTATCTATTTCTTCGATAATGGGTATGAAATGCTTGCCTCAGCATAGGCATATTTACAAAGATTCCACAATTGCTTGGCCTTAGTTTTTATTACCGTGTTGCCATACCTTGTGCCATGCAGTTGTGGCTTCTTATGTAATCAGGACCTGATCCCTCCATCATGTCTGCTGGTAAACTGCCTCGCTTGTTACTTCGTGTTACGACAACGAGGCTGGGGAGAATAATGGAGTCATGTGACTCGTAAACAAGATGGCTGACAACGAGGAGTTTTGGCATGGTTCTGGGTCAGGTGCTTGAGAGTACTACCTGGGGTAATTAGCTACGCATCAGTGAGTAATTTATGATTTATCGTACTAAGACGTGCATCGCGTGAGAGAGGGGGTAAGCTTTTGTCAGATTTGGGTCTAAGAAATATTACAGATCGGATTAGGGTAGGGGTTGGCCTGGCCACAATTAATCATGTAGCCTAAGGCCAGTAATTACTTGCCTGGTATAACCCAGATTTCTTATCATGTGGGAGACCTGGATACGGGTATCTTTTACAACTAGCATGTAACCCAGAAAGCATTCCAAATCGTTTCATCGGTGCGATGTCGTCGATGTTAATACGATGTTGTAACGACGTTGGCCGTGGAAATGATGCCGGGCCGATTTGGAATGCTATCTATAGCAAAGTAAATGGATCAGTTAAATACCAACTATTACAAAAAATTTAACAGTAAACTTAATCTGGCATTGCACAGTTAGAAATATTGCAATATTTCCATTGCTTTTATAATAAATCAGGGGGTAGGGGCCTTGCTCAGTGGTAGCGTGCTGCCAACCACCAGGTGCCGGGTTTATTTCCCGGTTGAGCCAAAGTTGGATGGCTGTTTCATCCTTCATCTCATTGCCATGGTCCCTGCCTGCCCTAATTAGCCCAACAGGTGCAGAAAATTCACCCACCCACCCTACGAGATAAATCAGTCATTTAACAATGGTTATTACTATTTGCACAGAAATATATAAAAACGTAGCTTCTGAAAGTCATCGGATTTTGAATGATAAAGGTGTGTATATCATCATAATATATCCAACATTTTTATCTCTTTTGTGTTAAGATAACAGCATCAGATTACCTCTCTCAAGAAACTTCTTACCATAATATTAGTCCTTTGCTTAAAACCTGGTGCGGACTAGTAAACCTATTATGTGTTATGTCCGATGTTTCCTTCCTGGAGAGATCACACTTTAAGACAATAGGATAACACCCTGCAGGGAAAGAAAAGCTGATCAAGGACTCGCTGCAGGGGCTATAAGCTGCTGCAGGATCTCAGCTGCAGGGGTGGTGGGGATCCTGCAGGGTTCTGTTGATCAAGCAGCAGGGGCCAAATGGATCCTGATGGCTTAAATGCAGTGCTGAGGAGCAGTCTTTCTTACTTATGCTAAGAATGCAATGGTACACACTATCCCTGTGTTCTGCCATTGTTTGTAACATTCCAGTCACTCCCCTTGAGATAATCAATGATAGTGAATAGGGCATCAGTCACTCTCAATTACATCAACAGCCAGAACAGTAGTTAGGCAATATCAGTTTCAAATATGATAGTTTATTAAGGTGTAACTATGGCCACAAAAGAGTAGTGATGCGGAACGGATCACTTTGGACAACTACAGTCCGATCCCTGCCTAGTCCGATCCCTGACTTGCGTCTATATTTCCTGATGAAATTTTTTTAAACTTTACCATTTATGAAGTGATATATTTACTGAAGCCATGTGCAATCAAGTACAACCAAATCATTGCTTAAATGATTTTTAAAGTCAATTTAAGACAAGGAAGCATATGTATATTGTAACAGGCCAAGTCAAGTCAAAATACTTTTATTTTGCAACGGTAACATCTTTAAACAGCTGCCTCTAATTGCATTGACCTAATAACAAAAACTATAGCCAGAGCTAAAAAGTTTGAATGTTGAGCCTTGCCCATTTACACAGGGATAGTGTGTACCATTGCATTCTTAGCATAAGTAAGAAAGACTATTTACTGAGGTTCTGCAAATTCTATTCGATTGTATATTATTTCTCAACATTTTGGCTCTAAACAATGAATCTTGCAATGGTCACTTACGATGTCTATGAGGTGATAAATCCAAAAAATACATCAAATAAAAAGCCTTTATAAATAATCCGAATGCATTAGATTACTATAATCTTGAAAGCATCAACGTTATTGTAGTTTTATATATTTGCAAGGTCAGCAGGAAAGCAACTGTCTGTTTGGGCCTCACGTATGTTTCCAAAGTCATGCCAGCTTGCTACTCAGTTTCCAAATCCCTCTGTAAGACCTCTCTTGTTGATTTCTCTAGTCATTATCGAAGGTTCCTGTTACCAGCCCTCCTGAAATCCTGTCTGAGTTCAAAATACCCAAGAACCTTGGCCCAAAGCCTGCAAACAGCACGCACTGACAGCATGCCATGAGTAAATCTTCAGATTTTCGCCAAAAATGATATGGATAGACATGAAACTATTGGAACTATTTTTTGTGGTAAGGTTATAAATATCATATAGTCTATCACATGCATTATACCAGGGGGCCTAGATAACTGAGAAAGCAATGACTTTGACCCCCCCCCCCCCCCTCCCAACCCAGAAAAAAAAATCTGGTTTCCTGGTACGAAATGTTGGAAATTTTGTCTATATTTCATAGCCGGCCCAGCCTGCAAAATACCAGACATATGCACTATTTCAGGACTTTTGAAAGAAAATTCCAAGTTTCTTAAACAGAAAAAAGGAACATAATGATTTTGATCCCAAAAAAGCTCTAACTCGTCAGGATAGGATACGATAGGATACGATACGATACGATGTGATACGATGCGATACAACATAACAACATAATATGATAGTTATAAGGGCTACCATGTGGTGTTACTATGGAGTCTTAAGTGCTTATGACTCCATGGTGTAACCCAGGGAACACACTAGGTCAGTACTGACAGTACCCCAGGAAACACAACACGTCAGAGGGGCCATTAATTAGTGGAATGACGAACGAAACGGAGTAGCACAGATCTAGTGCTGAGATTCAAGCAGTTGCTATGGCCAGGGCGATGGCCGTTGGATCACCCAGTTTCTCATGCATTGAATTTCTGTCATGAGAGCTTATCTGGATCTGACCCGCAGAAATCTAATCGCCACAAAATGTCAGAAAAGATATAAAACTGTCCAGGAATTTTAGGCAGTTATCACAGTGTGTGAAATTCTAGGAAAACCCTGTCCCCCACTGTTTTACGGGTAACCAAGCGAATCATGGAGGTTCTTTGTGACGTCATAATCAATCATCATCGCCCAAGTTTCGAAGCTTTAGCATTATTAATTTTCTGTGGTCATGACGTCATTGATGACATGGCGTTCAAGAAGCTCCCCCAATGTAGGTCTTTAGATTGCAGCAGTGGATATTTTACAGCTGTATTTCAAAATTTGGAAGACATGTTTTTCAACCAATAACTTCAGTACACTTGTAAAATATTACACTACAATTGTATTCACTTAGGTTCACAAACGGAGAGATTTAACAATTTTGTGTTAATTAATTAGGATAAATTTCAGAAATTTCATCCACCAACAAAAACACCGACCAAACTGTGCCTTATGGTGGTGTAGCAACTGTGTGACGAAAAATAACCAGTATAATTTTTACCCTGAAGGCTTCGTTTATTCACCCCTCTCTCGCTGTGCCCTCCAACTACAGGGTCCTATGCACCAAGAGCAATAACAGACTCACATTGACCCGGAAGTGTTCTCCAGTGCTGAAGGGGCATCACGTGCTCCCCAGGGTCACTTTTTCGACGCCATATTTCTTTTGAAGGCCCTCCACTGCCACCATGTATTGACTTATAAACAAGAAATATGGACCAGAAACTTGTCTCCCACCATATGTCTCTATTCCCTTCATAACAACCTGGGTGCATATCTCCTGCATAAGCCTGTCGTTTCTGCTATAGGTATTCATGTTGTCTTCTGCAATTTTACACTTAGTTTACTTTGTTTTACTTGTTTGTCTTTCGATTTGCCTTCTAAATTTGGATGATAACTATATTTTGTTCTGTCTTACCTGTTGTGTCACTGTATCTGTATGTCTGTCGTCTAGATTTAAATAATTACTACTAATTAAATGTCGTTTGTCTGTCTGTAGGCCAGGGGGTGGGGGCCTAGCTCAGTGTTAGCGCGCTGGGCTTCCAACCACTGGGTCCCGGGTTCAATTCCCGGTCGAGCCTATGTTGGATGGCTGTTTCATCCATCGTATCATTGCCATGGCCCTACCGGTCCTAATTAGCCCATCAGGTGCAGAAATGCAGGACGTAAAGCCCTAATCCACCACCACCACTGTCTGTAGGCCCTCTCTAAACCTGTCTGTCTGGGTGTCTGTCCACCTAGATTATCTCAGAGACCCCCTGTGGGTTTCTGTAGAACTGCACCACATCTGACCTTGCTTGCCCTTGAGGCCAGGTCAGCAACCTTGCAACCCATAGCAACGGAATGCTGCGGCTCTAATATCCATGGTTGCAGCAGCTTGAGTAACCATGGAGATATTTGATGCCAGCGTCTAGCAGCACTGAAAGCTTTTGCCTCTGTCTTATCCATGGGAAACTGAGCTGATTGCCTAGTGCTCCTAATTAGACATCCATTTGTTGTGCTTTTTAGTCAATAAATCTCAGCCCAGTTCTCCTAATTAATTATTGTTATGCCATGTGACTGCTTATTCTTTGCTGGTTGGACACTGACTAATTTCTCTGTAATCAAGACAATAGACATTACTTTTTAGTCTGATTCTTCGACCACAAAAATCCTGACGTAAGGATTTTGAAACTGCTGAGTAGTAGAAGTGAATTTGCCTGGAGAAATGGATTCCCCTTGCTTCATACCTTCACACATTCCTACGTCATCCAAGAGCTGTTGGGTTCTTCCTGTACATATACCCACCTCAAATGCCTACCTGGGCCACCAAAAGCCTCACGTCTAGTCGACACTGATACCATTGAAGCAGCACATTTTTAAATGCCAGAAAAGCGATTTTGGAGAAATTTGAAATTCACTATGTTACCAGTGCTTGGTGATGGTTAGTTGCTTGGTTGGTTAGTTGCTTATTTGCAGTTGGTTGCTTGGTTGGTCGATAAGGCACTTGCTTGTTTGCTTGGTTTATTGGTTGGTCATGTTTTTGCAGCTTGACTTATTAATGGTTGCTTGTTCTCGCGGTTTGTTTGTTTGGTTTGGTTTGTTTGTTTGTTTGTCTAATTCATTGTATGTTTGATAGCCCAGCTTACTGTCGACTTACTTGTTGTTGATTGTTTATCCTGGTGACAGGTTGGCTTTTTTACTTGCTATCTTTGTGCTTGTTGTTTATTTCAAGGAATTTTAGCTCATATTTTAAACTTCATTTCTTTCTTGTGATATTAGACCTTCTGTGTCTTCCTCGTGTTCAGTTGAATCCTCATGATAAGACCACTTCACTTTGAAGCACCTTGCAATTAGGGCAACCATGTCATTTATCAACTCTTTTCCTATCTAAAATCCAGTGTAAAGTAATCATGGTCATGTCAACATTGCCTACAGGTCCAACCCATGGATATTTCACAGATGATTGTCTTAATAACGATCTTGCACTGTAGTTATACTTGAGGGGCCTGATAAGAGAGGTCTAAGGACCCAGCACTCACACAGACAGCCCTCGATCTCAGCAGTAAATGAACCCGGAAGATGGTAGGGGGTTAAGAGAGCCTCTGTGAAGGGATGTAATGTTCAACAAACAGGCAGGAAAAAAAGCTGATAAGCCAGATCAGAGAAGCTGAACAGAGAGACTGATCAGAGTGAAGCTGAGGGGGTTTAATGTGCACCCCACGACCAGAGGGCGCCACTAACACCACCGGAAGCGGAAATCCTTTATGCTGGATGGACATCGGTCATAGATGTGATAGCATGAGGTCATACGGGCTGCAAGGGCTTTTAACTTAAAAGTAAAAATTACTGATCCAAAAAACACTGACCGGTAACGTCTAACAGCATCCCTAGACACTACTACAGCCATTCTGGATTATCCAGTAATGTCTAAACATAAAAATGGCCAAAAGAGAAAAAGTAAACGACCCACATTGCAAACCAGCTTAAAATATACAGGCTGTCTGGACGAGGTGGCCTGGCTTTTGAAGCACTGAGATTTTGAAGATATCCAGTGTCTTGAATTGTAGGGACGATTTTGACAAAAGCCATTCTTGAGACAGCAGTTTCTCACTACATCAAAATCACGTCATGGTAGTCAATGTTTTGTTTCCTTTTTCTTGGAATTAATGCGCTGTTTGGGTTGCTGGTCCATTTTTTAAGTCAACTCAAGACAGTTTCATGATTTAGTTTTCCTCAGAAGGGGAATTACTTGTGTTTAGAGCTGTGAATTGCTCACTACAGACAAAGCTAGGTTGTTGGGAGGCATGCTTCCTTCACTGAAAGGTCACATAGGTCAAATCCATCTTCAGCTTGTCGTAAAAGTGTCGAATGATGGCAGCTCCACTCTTCCATTGCCTTTTTGCGATGCTTTTGCCATTGACAGCTGTCTGCTGGCCACCCTCACCTACCCTTGCAAGAGTAAACCCCTTTCAATAATTTTAAAGGAACGAATTTTTCACTGATTGGTCACGTACACCAACATCTCACTGGAAAACCGTAATTACAAGGCCATTTTCTAATGAAGGACCCAGTATATATAACATGTCAAAGGAATAGGGTTGTTTCTTCTTCATTGTTTTGCACACTGACACCAAGGAATAACCAGATTATAATAAAGATTCGACAGGAAGGGTGTGAAGGAACTGGCGAGCAAATCCTTGTTACAAAAGGAGTGATTTCTACTGATGGCCTGCATCCCAGTTCTGCATCCCAGTTGCTGCTGCAGCTGACATTGACGGATGCTCAGCCTCCGTGAGGACCGTGACCATCTTTTCCTCATCTGTGAGACCAGAACAACTAGCTCCACCTATATGTGGCTCCTTGTATTAGTCCTGGTGGTGTGTCTTGAGTCTGTCTGGAGTTTCTGGACTCTGGGTTGTCACATTAGGTACTCATGTGCTACATTGACTCTGCCGCTACAACATAGTTCTGTGACGTCATACATCACGTGTGCGTTGCCTTAGCAGCATCAGACGCCATCTTTAAATAGTGTGGGCGCTAGCAAGGTCAAGGCCATAAATGATGTGTAACTTGTGTAAGGAATCATAGGTGGCAGTACAAAGACAATGTTCAGCACCAGCAGCAACACCCTCGTTCTGAAACACCATTGTCAAAATTACCATGGCAACTAGGTCATTCGATTTGCCTTTCATCCTCCCACCGAAAAGACGGATCAAAAAGCAACGGGGTTCACATTTCCTACTCCACGGGGTCTCAGAGATTAGCTCAAGTGGATGAAAGACAAGGAGGAAAAAAATAAGTATAATAATAACTGAAAATTGTCGCTTGCAGATTTGTGTACCTAGCTCTATAATCAGTTCCTAGAAAGGGCTTGTAATTGCATGGTGAAGTGCGGCTGATGTAACCATGGTCCTTTTTGTTTATGAAACTATTAAGGCAAAATAACACTTATTTTTAGCTAGAACATACGCAAGAGCTTTGTCACAATGATCATGATGACAGTCTCTGTAATTATATCATTTTCAAGTGTAATATATTTTCTGTGCTATTCAGTCAATGTAGGGTTAAACATACCCCCCCCCCCTTCTATCCATTGGTCTCTAATTTTGCGGACGCCATAGGTGTGTGTTTTTGTCGGGGACACTGGCCGTGATATAAGGACCCCCGAAGGACGAGCAGGAGCTTAGCCGGGTGATAATAGGCCGGAGCATCAGGGTGACCAGGGCCTGCCGAGGGCCTTGATGTATTCAGCTTGGCGCTGATTTGTTTGGCTTGGCTGATTTGCACATCTCCACAGCGCAATCCGAGTCACCTCCAGTAATCTAGCTGACTTCCGGCTACGCATGCGTGCTCCTTCTTTCCGCTCTACCATTGAGCTCCCTGACTCACACCAAAGGAATATACTCCACAGGGACCTGGTCCTCCCGTCTGTCCACCTGGGTCATTATCTATCTGTCCTGATATGGACATTGTGCAGCCGAATTCCAGCTTATAAGGCCGAAACACTGTACCAAGTTGGAATATCATAAGAATAGGACCATAGAAAGTACAATTTTCAGGACAAACCGATGCATTCTAACTTATAAGCCACTAAACTACCAATAAAACCGCAAACCGAAGTACTGTTTTCAAAGTTAGAATATCAGAGAAATACGCCCACCTAAGTTAGATTAGAAATTACAATTTTCAGGACAGACTGTCACTAGTCGTCACCCCGATTACGAAAAGTTTAACATGGCGTTCCAATAGTAGTTTTGGAGGGGGTAGTTTGAGTGAAATTCAATCGATTCCGCTCAGTGCTCTTGTCAAAAACGTTATTTCTAAGAGACGTCCCAGGAAGCGGGGGTTGGGGGAGAGAAACGAACAAACTTTACTGAAGAAATACTGGAAAATTTTGGGAAGTTTACCACAAATGCTCAATATGCCTCAGTATTATTGGAAACAATTCTTCAAGCATTACTTTTCAATAATAAGGTCTCACTGAGATTAGAATAACTCAAGGGCACCCGATAAGACCTATACATATATATAGTATAATCATGGGAGTATTGAAGAGTGGGGCACTCTGAGCCAATTGACAGATATTTTAAAGTTTGAGATTACCATTCTCCCCTTCATCTGTACATTGAAAGGCCGCGTTTCATAATCATGTATACATCATAAATATCAATTTAACTCACATTTACGACAACATCGCTAGAAAGACTGATAATGTTTGTCTAAATGTTATTGAAATTAGTTTATATATTACTATATGATCATTTCAATAAGAATAATGGAAATTTACATTTATGCCCTGTATCATTGCGTCATATTCATCTGTATCCAATCATTATGTGTTGTTAATGTGTTTGAGATTATCGAATTTTATCAAAAAGGTTCACCTGTCTACCCTGTATTTTCGCTATTTGGCCATGTCCAGTTTTGTCAAACAAGCCAGTCTCCTTTAATCTATTTCATGTTGGTCATTAGTCAAAAATGTGTCACTGAATACCACATTCTACATAATTTAATAGTAAAATGTATATAAGTTAATCAAACTGACTAAAACCTTAGTCAATTGACTACAAAGTCATCCGATTTAACCGATAGTCTACCCAAACAGATTTCCTGTGTGAAAAGCAATGGAGGTAAAGCAATGCCTTGATGTGTCATTGAGATGTCATTGGGATGTATTTGAAGGTCACTTGAAGGTCATTTCCATTTGTCTAATTGTTACCTTTGTCTTGCAGATGCCGAGGGAAGTCGGTTAAGTGGCTGGAAAGCAATCCTTTTCAGATTGTTTTGTGTTTCTTGGTCCTGGTCGACGCTGGGGTGGTCATAGCGGAGATCCTACTTGACCTGCACGCCATTAGAGGTCAGTATATGCACTGGACACTTACCCTTCAAACACAGATTGTGACGATTATGCTACGCAACTTAACTAATCAGAACTAAATGTAAACTATTTTTCCATTATTTGATAAATCAATTGGCACTTACAAAGAGAAATAAATTGAGAACATCCCCAAAGGCGCCAACATATTTTTTTAATTATGATGAGAGTATGAAGATATGTTTTTCTTTGGTTTTTACAGTAATCTTGCTACATAATTTACATTGCGTTGTGCAGAACGTAGGGGTTGGGAAAACATGCACAGTGCCCTTATTTAAACCCAAATTGTCTTCGCAATTACAAGGTGTAATATTTCCAAATTTATGGCAGATTGCCAAAGTAAGAAACCTTTGTATGTATAATGTTATTTAACGTCGTGTAAGTTACAAAGCATTTGCTTCTGTACGACAAGATAACACAAAATGAATGAACAGAGAAAATAAAAATAAAATATTATAGAATGATAATGAAATCGGTTAAATCCAGTAAAGAGTCTTTTTAAGTTCTGTAATTCAGTCCCATCTTTTAAAGTCCTTTTTAAAATTAGTATAGTCCTTTCCGTTTGTCTTGCTTATTCATGATATCCATCCAGAAAGTGCCTGCAAATAAAATGAGTTGGTGTAGCTTTTGTTCACATTAGGGTGTTTTCATCACAAGTTAGCAACCATGTGCTTATTGCTGATTTGAAGGTGTTGAGTGAGACACTTTTCTTATTCTTCACCGGGATATTATTCCAAAGTTTAACTCCATAATACCTAAAACTATTTTTGCCATAATTTACTGTGTTGTAGTTAGGAAGAGAGAATCTTTCATTATCTCTCATCTCATACTGTGTAGTGTGCTTAGTGAATAGTTCAGTTACATAACTTGGTGAAAGACCCCTATTCACCTTAAACATCAAGATAGCTTAGTGATGACGAAAGGGGCGTTTAAGCATTCAGTGAGGCAGATATTAATATAAAAAAGACACACTTACATGAAGTTTATTAAGTGAAGTATAAGTTTTGAAGAAGCCTGAGAAGCTTTTGTATCTGAGTAGGCCAACATCACTTGCTGTTGAGTCAGCGGCTGAGTGTTGTTCTGATGAGAAAATTTGTCTTTTTTCCTCCTGACGAAAGCCAAAGGCAGTCTAGGGGAGACTCACTCGATTAAGGGCATTGGGAAAATTGAAAATTTGATTCATGGCATTTGGTGAAGGTGGGCGATATTGCAAGAAGAATGGACAAGGTCGTCGTCAGATGGCGCTCGTGTTGGCTCACTAGAGGGCGCCCTGACCGCCCAATCAACTCTTGAAGGGCTCTTGACTGATCAGCCTTTTATTCAATTATTTTTTGCCAATTAATTTCTTCCCTAAACTCTTTCCATCGATTTCCGGTTGTGGTGCAAAATTCGAATTGAACAGCGGCGTCCGGTTTGGTTGCCATGGTTACTGCCAATGTTCCAATTGTGTGCTGTGTTCACACAAAGAGTTTCTTAATCTTTGAGATTGGAAATTGAGTTATTCACGAAACAATGAAAATGCAAGACCTTTTCATTGTCACCATATGGACACCTCATTGTTAAATTTCAAATCTCTTCCAAAATATTCACCTGAACATAATACGATAGTTAAAATATGGACTAAGCTAACTTGTCACACTGCTCTCTTGTTTGCTACAACCGTCCTTTTGATATATCTTATGTATCACTTAATTTAGCTGGGGTACATGAAGGTTCCTCTGGTAATTGGTTTTGCTCAGCTGTAAATACTTAATATCCTGTATTGCAAGGAGCCTAATGAATCTTTTTTTTTTGTCTGTTTTTGCAAATCTTGGCAAAAAATACCTGGCCATTTATCATGCTTTGTCATAAAGTTGTTTACAAACCCTTGCTGTTGTTCACTAGTTGAGCAAGCACTCTGGTAGGTGCTTGCTGCAGTAAATGCTTTATGCACCTTCATAAAGTAACTGGGCATTCTGAATTGTTTACATGATGACACAGGGTGGAGGCCTACGTGTAGCTCAGTGGTAGCGCACTGGGCTTCCAACCACTGGGTCCCGGGTTCAATTCTCGGTCGAGCCTAAGTTGGATGGCTGTTCCATCCATAATCTCATTGCCATGGTCCCTGCCGGTCCTAAATTGCCCAATGGTGCAGGAATATGGGACGTAAAACCCTAATCCACCCACCCTTTACAAAATGGCATAGAAAGTTAGTGGACGAGATCCAACATACTTTCTGGCGTTCAAGAGTTTGAATGCAATGCCTTAAGATCGCCTTGAAAAGAATAGCTGAGTGTGTTTAATTAATATTGACTGAATTACTTATCTTTTATTGGGGTAGTTTATGCATTTTAACTGAATAGTAAATGGCAAAACTGACATATCTTTGTCTGAACGTTTGGCCAAAAACTCAAAAGGCGAATTACTGGAAAAATGAATGGCCAGACCAGATATAAGCAGATTGTCTGAGTGATAAATGAAGTGGTGAATCTTAACTGGTTTATCCTGACTGGTGCTTTCATTGTACAACACATGGGCAATGATGTTCTATTGTAAATATGAAGTTTTAATTTTGATATATCTACAATACAAGTGATGTACTATATATTTCGGTATGTTTACTATTGCCCTTTATGTTTCAGGCCAGTACAACGAAGCTCACTCGAATCTTCTTCATGTTCTGGATTTTGTTAAGGATTTTCATGCAGATGAACTGGGAGGTTACAAAGGCAACAATGTGGATAGGATATTGTCATTATTACATAATAAATATGGTGGTCCCGACCACAACTACACAGAGACAGATAAGCCCCACGTGGAACGTCATCGACGCCACGTGGGGTGGTTACATGACACAAACAGCGCTTCACAATTGGATATGCTGACGCTAGAGGCGCTGCCCTCACTAGCACAGGCCTTAGAACGATTGTATTTACAGCAGCATGATGAAATACGTCACGAACAGGGCACCAGTACCGCCCATGATGACATCACGTCCTCTAGCGAGCCGCCGGCGGTGTCGCCAGAGGGCCGTAGCAGTCATCTTGCAGTGGAGAATCTTCTTACCGCCCTAGGGAATAACTATCTTAGTACCACAATTAAACTACTTGAAGAAAATATACGACTGAGGTCCGATATAGCCAAGTTATATGATGGGTTGACTCTTAGCAATCAGCATGTGGACGATAATAGGGTACTCGGGGTGGGTGTGCCCCTTGGTGGCGCTAGTGTTGCAAACCGGCAGCGAAGGGACGCAGAATGGCCCTCTAGTGCCAAAGATGCAAATAACGACAATGATAAAGTTGTCAAATACTCCCAAAAGCTCCGGCCAACTGATGAAAGCCGCAAACATGGCTCCAAGTCGCTCCGGGTCAACGTCACTCGGGGTGGGAACGACACGGCGTTACACGATGATGAACGAAGCGACCAACTTGAGGGCCACCAGCATAGTGAGGCGAAACGTCTCCACAAGATCGCACATATCTTGCACTATTGTAGTATCGCAATTCTGGGCATTTTTGTTATTCAGGTGAGTTCGAATTTTGTGTAATCCACAAGAGGGCAGCAATAGTATTCAACAGTGGCGCCAAATTAAAAAAATGTATTTGTCCCATATTTGTTAAAAATACTCAAAAATTGCCTATTATTACCATAATATATTATAATGTGACGAATTATATCCACATGACATTGTAAAAGTTGTTCAATATGTTAACAAATTGTTTAAATATGCGTCGAAGATTTTGATTCTTTTTTCACTTACCTTTGTTTTTATTTTACAGCTTTTACTCAAAGTATACGGCATGGGGATAGAATTTTTTAAGAAACGCATGGAGGTGAGTGCAAAATATTGCAATATCGAATTAAACAATGTCACCTGACTCAACTTGAGCGTCGTGACATTGACTGAGCATTCTGATAATTGATATTTCTAACCTAAATTAAGCGTTTTCATGATTTTATGGATTTTATTGAGGCATTTACAGAAATTCAACTTTTTTGCACGAGTAGCAAAATATATACTAAATAAATATCAATTCAATTCAATATTGAATGAAATCATGCCAAAATGATTACGTCACAGTAGTCTGAGACTTTTAAATTGTTTATTTCTTACTGCTAATGGTCAATAAATCTATAAGTGTGTTATTTATGAACAGGTGTTCTAATAATTTTGCCGAGTACAGTATTATACCAGTTAACGGTAATGACCTTTTAAGTTAATTGAGTGTCCTAACTCGTGATCTCGTTGACCTTGACAGATCTTCGATGCTGTGATAATTTTGGCGTCGTTTGCGCTTGACCTCGTATTCCTGGAGGGCATAGGTGGCGCCAAAGGCGAGGAAGCTGCCGCCCTTCTTATTGTCTTCCTACTATGGCGAATCCTACGGGTTATCAATGGTATTTAATAACTATTTATAGTACCGTTTGTGTTTGAAAATATTAATAAGTTGTTGTTAATTGCTTATTGTACATTACATAATAATGCAACGCCAGCCACTGTACACATGATTGATCAAAATTGACATCTCCAATTTTGAAATATATCTTGAAGTGGCACATGAATTATCATGTGCATAATAAACAATAAATTTATGAAGGATTAATTGTGAATAAATCGGTTGGAAAATAAAAGCATTAGTAGCCAATGGTAGCTTTTTATATTGAGATTTCGGTGTTTTTAAAATACAAATTTTGAATGTAAGCTTCTAGATTGGTAAGCCAATCATGAAAAGCTTTTATTGGCTAACCTTTATGCTCGGCAAGGATATAATTACCTATGTGAGTTTTGTATTCGTAGTTGTCATTCCAGCAAAAACTAGCTTAATTACACTTGTTAGGGTAAAATATGTATAACCAAAACTGTAGATAGTCACAACTGGCACCGATGTTTTTTCTCTGCAATTCTAGTTTCCATTTGGTCTAATTAATGTATCCTTTTCAGGCATTATGATAACAACTAAGAAGAGACAAGAATTCAGAATTAAACTACAAAAACGAGCTCGGCGAAGGGCAGAGAAGAAGATAGAAATATTGGAGGAGGATAGGCAATTAAGAGATGTGAGTATTGGGGGTTATTTTCCTGTAAGTATCCATATTTCATATGGTACAGAAAATCAGTATAGTGGACTACTCCGCCATTTAGACTACTCACTATTTGATACTTGACAATTAGACCACCCGTCTTTGCCTACATTGCCTTTATTTTTCCTCATATGAACTGAACTGTTAATTGCAATTAAAGTAGAAAACATACATCACTCATTGTATAAGACCAAATGATATAATTAACAAATATGCATGTCTGGAGTTGTTGGAATTGTTCTTTATCTTATCAAATTTCATGTAAACTGTACGTCATGTCCAATATATGATATCAACTAAATGTGATATTTGTAGAATATCAACCATAGACCCACATGAACAGTGGGATTCTGATGACTCTTGATATTCATTGCATTAACAGAAAGAAATCGGTGCCCTGAAGGAGCTGTGTGCCCATCTTGGTGGCAAGGAAGATGAAATAGCAGCCTGTAAACCAAGGAGAAAGAGTAAAGGTGAGCACGGGTTTCCGAGCGAAATCAAAAGAGGGCGTTTCTGCAAAGCACAGTTCTGCCCTCTGCAAGACAGTCTTGAAATGAGGCAATCAATGATGCTACACTACCAAAAGCTTCTCTTGGGTCAAAAGCTGAAATAAAAGCCAAGCATGCATGAAGGCATGCATCATTTTCCTGAAGTACCATTTCAGCAAAAAAAATTGGGGTGCACTAGGTTTAATAATCAAGACTAGTTGTTCAAGGATTGACCATGTACAGTGAACTTCTCTAACAGTGTTAGCAGGGTGTTGTTACATGTACCCTTACACAAAGGAGTAAGTCTTTGGTGTAATGGTCAAGGCTCTTGCTTCACGTACTATAGGTCCCAGCCTCGATTCTCAGGTGGGGCACTCTCCTCTCACAGACATTACACCTTATTTTATCCATACCGTATTTGCCTGACAATTAAGATCAGGAAATCTGGCATGAATGTTAATAGTTATTCCTTGTTGTAAGTGACTATTTATTCTTTTTTTTCAGGCATTCTGAGTAGACTGGATACCTCTATGGGACTGACATCAGTAGCGTCACTATCTCTGTCTCTCTCCATGTCCATGTCTGGAGGAGTGCTAAATATGGCAAGAGCCAACCCAATGATCAACCGTCGAGATTCGCTTCAGGAAAACTTGCCACCGAGAATGCGAGGACCCGGCATTAGTCGGCCGAGTACAATGGGTAACAATGTGCGTGACACTTCGCCTTTACCTCGAGGGATTGGTATCAAGACCTCCATGGAGGCTGTTATCGAAGAGTCTCCTTTGGAGGATGAAAGCAAGAAAGCAAACGGTGCTATGGTGACAGGGGACACCCTTGCCCTACCCCCTGCCCAGAGCACCTCCAGTGCTGTGGTCACCAACAACAACACCTCAGTGGAAGATAAGCCACCCCCTGATGGCACTCCTGTGTCAGTTCAGACAATCGTTCATGAGGAGAACGAGATCAGCCCAACTTCTAAAACCCCACCTCGTAGTAGTTCAAGGACATCTCTAGGCAGGGTGAGTCCGCCCTCCACAGGGGGGACCCCACCTCGGACCTCTCCCTCAACCCCGCCTCTGGGGTCCCCCCACGGATCCTGGATGCACCTTGGCCCTCTTGAGGGCACTTCATCACTTGGCGGCAGTGCTGTGCTATCTCCCAAATCTGGGACTCTACCACGGGAAGGATCCCAGCATTCCCCTGGGACTCCTCCTCGGAGGTTTTCAGGGGTAGGGACTCCAGTCAGTCTTTCCCCTGCAACTCCTCCCTCCCCAGGTCCCCCTATGATGATTCGGCTGTCCAAATCACCGCGTCAAGACAGACGTCGTCCCCCACCGGTGCCTCCTAAGCCCAAAAAGTTGAAGGGCATCTTAAAACGCAGTGAAGACAACGGCCGAGGGAGGTCACCCAGTCCGGCTCCCAGTCCAGTCTTTGATGACTACGACCATGACAAAGCCACCTCCCCACTGCTCCGTGAACGAGCACGTACGCCATCCCCGCGCATGCGTAGACGTTCTCGGACACCTTCCCCTCGTATGGATCGCAAAGCTACGAAGGAGAAGGAAAAGGACAAGCGTGGGAAGGTTTTGTCAAAGGGCAAGGGCAAGCGGCGTGGGGACAGACCTCGCAGCTCAGTTCAGTTAGAGTTTGAGAATGAACTTGCCACTCCAGGCCAGCCCCCGAGGCGAGCAAGGTCTTCTGAGACAATTGTAGTGGCTAATGGTCCTATGGTTCGAGGACTGTCTCCTTCTTTGTCAGCATTGCGCAGCAGTCGAGAGGATGTGATGGTTCGGTTGCAGGGACGTGGACAAATGTCACCTGGAGACTCTAGGGTAAGTTCAACAGGTATCGTTGTTGGAAATTGGCAAAGCTGTTATAAATCAAATGTATGCGTTATAAATTGAATATGTGCATTATATCAAACTAGTGTGACTCCTTGAATTTACTTTAAAACTACCTGGCTGTAAGTATTTTTCTTCCTTCAGAGCAATTTTGCAGGTAACAAATTGAGATTTCACCAAAATGTACTCTCTATTATGAGGCAATTTGTTGTTGGGCTTAGCATTTGTAGATCTCGTTGAAATTACTAATGCTTACCTTCTATTTCAGGTACAGACAACAAAACTGTGATGATTGGAAGCACTGAGTGAGTTAGGATACTTGATTACGTCGTCTGTTGTGCATCTCTGCTTGGCGTGATATCGTCAACGAATAATGTTGAGATTACGTCTACTTTCTTCACTCTTTTTCACGAATAATCTGCACTGGATGATATGATTATATACCTCGACAATGGGATCGCACATCTCGAAGGAATCTGTTGTTAAATGATTGTGACATCACTGTATTTTCACATCCAATATGATGCCACTGTGTGACATCAAAGTGTGTGATGTGGTCATTACTGGAATCACCAGAAGGGAATTACCATTTGAGGTTACCTTGCTGCTACTGGACTACAATAAACTTCTTTTCATCTGTTACCATGGTTACATATTGTTAGAGCTGTGAACATCCAGCAAAGATGTGTGTAGAGGTGTATCGATGTTTCATATTTCAACTTGGATTATCCTTCATTAACGGACTAAACAAGATGATGTACATAATGTAAATAGTTCTTTTTTATTCTGGCTGATGGCCATCTGTTAGTCACATATATACATATATAATCTGATAATATAATGATTAATAATTTGGAGTACGCAGCATGCACTTCGGATGGATTATTCTCGAGGATATCAGAGCTGACCAACTTCTGGAGGTGGCATGTCAAGCACGATGGACGAGATTATGTGTAACTCGTTTAACAAAGCAATATTTATGCAACACTTAAAATATGTTTGAGGATTATCGGGTTCATGGTAACCCAGATCTCATGTAAAATAGCACCCTGTTCACTTCGTTGTTTCCCTTATGATAGCGTGTTTTCATTTCCCAAAGCCAGGATAGCGTAGAAGTACCCCATATGCAATAGCACTGCCTCAAGCGACATCTACCGGCCACAGCTGTTGACTTGTGTGCCCTTGTCGGAAAGGCGAGACACTACCCGCCCGATCTGATGTTGTTATCATTTTCAATAATGTGGATATATATGCATTTTATATGCACAAATTTGAATAAAAATGATGTACTTCCATTAGACAACAAATGCTTTGAGAACTAAGTGATGAAATGAAAAATACAGGCTTATAATTGATCCAATGACGTTGTTCAATGATATGCAAGTTCGACAAATACTCACGAACCTGTTATTACGTCAGAATGATCACTCATTGTAGAAAAAAACACTTCGCTCCCACAAACGATCGTCTGCATATCAGATCAGAGAATTTTGCGTGGTTTTCCCCCATTGCTGCATCCTTCTGGTCTCTTCTATTCCATCGTTCGAAAATGGCACTTTCAGTTTGAGCTTCGTCTGGATGCTAGGATAAATCTTGGACATTTTTCGCTGTAGAACGATTCGGTCTGTGGACTACTTTACTTCTGTTGCAGGCTTTCCTTATCATCATGAAATCTGTCACCAATCTATTACCATGGCAACAGCACAATGGAAGCAATGTACTCGATTGGTTTTGACTATGATTCTTCATTTTATTTTTCCAGTGTCTGTTGAATCGTGTAGTTTAGTTCATAGACCTCACATTTAAGCTATGAAGGAGAAAACAAGTTTCTTTCTTAATCATATCATTCATAACAGGCTATGCCCATACTGCATGACCATAGTCACTATTATGAAATTTGTTATTGTTATAACTTCATTTTATTTATGTAAAACTGGGATTTCTAACTTTGTGTGTTCACCTTTATTATGTATCTGTTAGAACCAAGGCTCAAATTTTGCCTATATGCTCTTCTCCACCACACAAAAGAACCCACAGAAAACAGCATTTTGTACTGTAATATTGTTTACATTTATTACATTTTTTTGTTTTGGTTATTTTAACTGTGATGTGCCATCAGTTTTATTTTATATTCGCATTTATTTTACACGTTTATTTTGTTATCGATTCTTCACTTGGTTATTTGTTAAGTCTATTTTTACACATTATTTTTTACCAAAGTTTACTGTTTTAGCAACATTTTCATTTGACATTGTTGAGTTGTGTCATTTTTTTTCATTGTTGGATGTTAAGAAGAAAATATTGGATTGAGCGTGAATCTGCAAATGTTTGTTATTAGATGTTTACAAATCATGAAAGTTCTGTTCATATACCAACAGAAATTAATTAGGGACACTTTTAAGCAATTTACATTGTTATTTGATGTAAATTTCTGCAGTTTTACAATGTGATGTGATTATTATATTTATTTAAAATACTGCAAGTAATAATAATTTTTGAGTAGTTAAAAAGTCAACATTACTTGTTAGACTGGTAAACTGAAGTCGAATTAGACTGTTTCAAAGAGGTCAACACTGTCGCTGATTAAATCAACATATCGTCATTTTCTGTTATTTGTTGAACGCTTTAATTCACAATTCCCTGTGAAATATATATGTCCTCCCCTTCACGTTTTCATTGTCAGAATATGTGTATACAACGAGGTAGACGTTTCTTTGCAAAATAACACCAAAACTGTTAAGTTGCCAACATTTGAGTCTGTTGTCATTGCTGATTTCTTAAACACCAGAGGGCGCCCTAGTCCTACAACGTAAAGAACCATTGTGAGAAGCTGCATTGAGAACAATTGAGTATCGGTAATAACAGAGATGCCAAGTTCTGCAGTGGTGGATGGGTGACTTGGCCCTTTCCAACCAGTTAACATTAAATGTTAAAGATTTATTCTGGTTCTCTAAGAGTGAGACAAATTAAAATAAGAAAATACTTAAGTCTAGAGGAGTGAGACAGCAAGCAAATGAATAAGACTCTCTCTCATGAGTGAGACTTGGCATGTCTGGTAATAATCACAGAACTGCAGATACCTTTGCTCATACGCAGGTGTTGTGGAGATATTACCCAGATCTCAACAAATACTTATTCGCTTAATAAGTTAACCTAATACAGTGTTAGTCATAATGCATTAATTAAGGCTACAATTTACAACAACCGTGTTCAAAATGCTTCTCCAGAAACTAAGAGCTAATATGACGAGCCTTACAGTTTATATCCATAAAAAAATGTAACTAAAACATTGATTAATGGGGAGCTTGAATTCAGGTAGCAAAACAGGACTAAGCCTTCCTATGGAAAAGACCACAGCTGAC
This sequence comes from Alitta virens, assembly GCA_932294295.1. Lineage (NCBI taxonomy): Eukaryota > Metazoa > Annelida > Polychaeta > Phyllodocida > Nereididae > Alitta > Alitta virens. Next base: position 24,228,859 of record OW028581.1, read on the forward strand.
CTTAATTGCTATATCAATCTCTTTTGTCATTACGCAACTTACCAATTAGTCTCCAAAACTCTTCACTGGGTCATTTTAGTTCACTCAGAGCAACTGAAGTACTTAGTCTATAGCAGATAGCATACTGACTAGTGCTGTCCCCTGACGGAGGTGTAGATAACCGGAAGTGAAGCAGCAGCCATGACAGTCAGTTTACTACACTGCATTGAATGGTCAAGGTGTTAAATGCAATTTTGTATTTTAATTATGTCTGGACAAATGGCAATACCATTGATTAATATTTAACTGTTTGATAAGCATAGCATCACTTCCACATATGTTAATATTACCACTGTTGCATGTCTGCACCATAAATAAGACATTTAACTGGGGTTGTTAATTAATGTTCTTCGGGTGTTACAGGTCAGAGGCAACTTGTCAATAAATAAAAAAACCAGTGGATGCTCAATGAATGTTAAATGTTCCGCAAAACAAACAGGCTATGATTACATTTGATGTTTTGTTATGATAATAGAGAAGCTAATTTCTGTGATTTCTCTTAGAAAGCTTTCAATCACGTCCAGGTGGATGTTCAAAAATTCTTAGTTGTAGTTTTCTTCAGCTCATTAAAATTAGGGGATCTCACTTTCATTGGTTTTTTCTTCTTCTTAAAATTGAAGAGTTAAGTAGTGTAGGACACTGTAGATATAATGATATTGTCTACATTTTGTCATTATAATAACACATGCATTGATGTGTGGCATCCCTAGGAGGCACTGCTGTATCAATGAACAGTACAACCTATAGAATGTGGCTTATCTTTGAGAATCCAGAGAGAGCCATTTAACTGCTGTGTATACAAGTGACTGTTACAAGCCTCAAATACACATTACTAAATTGCACTGTTTAAAAAACAACAAATTACTGATTTGATTTGTGCGAACAACTCATTTAATGCAACAAAGGGTCAAAGGTCGTGAACACATAGGAGAGAAGGATGTTTCCATGGAAATATATTTACAATAGATGTACAATGGGAGATGCAACTCTTGTTTTCACAGAGCCCAATCAGCTTGCTGGTATCTAGGTAGCAGATATTTATATGGTACATACTATATTAGAGATCATTAGTCATACACATGGTAAGATTGGGCTTAAAATCCTAATCACTGATTTAAAATCCACACACCCATCATAATCTTATACATCATGAAATATGCTTATAAAAACTCACTCAAAACTCAACATTATCAGTACCTAACATATCAGTATGACAAATTATACATAATGTGGTTCCATTCTGGACAGATGTTGTTGTTTCATAAACAGAAAAACAAGTTTGTGCCTCAGTAATAGAAAGTAAACAAGATCGAATATTTACAGAAAAATACATCAGACTGATACAAAAGTTTTCGTAACTCAGTCGTCAGAGGTACATTGTAAGATATACAAGTATACAAGAATTTCACTGAATTCAATCACCGTTACATCTCAAAAGAGATGACGATACATCGACTACATCGATGATCAATGTATCGTGTAGCGTATTGCAACAAAACATAAACACACAGGTAGCCATTGCCACCATCATTAGCAAGGAGTCACAGACTCCAACCACTTGCAGGAAACAGCCGAAATAATTATAATCATCATAATTTATGACAATAATAAACAATATTAACAACATACAGCATGTGCGCGTGCCGATAATTTACATCGCAGTCACTCGTCTTTGAAATTAACACACGAGAAGGCATAATAATATTTCTTCCTATTAACGGTATACAGAGGATTATATTAATGATATATTAATGAATTGTTAATCTCTCCACATTCTATCACAGATGTCCCAATAACAATACAAAGATCCAATAAAACTTACTTGAGTATTGAACACATGATCACATAATCAACCATAGCGGTCACACGGTTTATCGAGGAGACCGATATGGCGGATGATATGAACATAAAATTGCAACTCAACATGAATATATTTATATATATATATTTCACAGTCAATGCATATTTGATGTGAGACATTGAACTGCGCTAATGTTGTTTATTCTGGAATAACATGCCCAACCTACATCAATTAGGGCCGGTGCTATAAGACTATGAAATTCAGCATTCCTATCTGCTACAATGTGCCTATTATGTTGAAGGTATGCATACATGGTTTACATGGCAGCAGAGTATAGTATATTCAATTCATAACAACTTATCAAGTATTATATATGGCTTTAACAGTCATAAAAACATACATATAAATTCTGCAGATGCACGTATAATATTTTTCCACATTAAAACAAAACAAGCAGTTTTTTTTTGGCATAATACAGGTGTAGTATATTGTGATTTTACATAAATTAATAATATATACAAAACTGACTGATATGGTTTTTCTCAAATGATTAAATCCATTGCTTTATATTGAACACATATATCCGCATAGTCTTCATTCATTAATGATATCATGTCACCGCCGTCAACAACCCATTTATACAGCTTAAGTGATATATTTTTTCATGAAATAAATTAGCATCATTTTATGAAATGGTGAGGATGCTGGGAGTAGGTAACACCTCTGCATCCATTCATGCAAAATTCAAGGTATTAATATGCGGAAATTACGATGTTATATATATTTTAGGATTAATTACTGAAAGGTGGTCATCGAAGCATGTGGGATTTCTTTTTTGTTACCACTATTTATTATTATTATATATATATACACAAATGATTTCCCTTGTCATGATATTATCAGTAAAATATCTGTAAACAGTTTTTAGGTGTGTAATATATCCAAGAAATAAACAAGATGTCAGACTGTTTAAAAACCATCATGAAAGGCCCGTTGCCACCCTTTATGGTACCCACTTGATAAATTCAACAAAAAATGCAAAAAAAATCAAAATGGGTGAATCATAAAATATATATTATTACAAAACCTGGTACTGCATCATTTACAATGAATTTGTTAATTCACAACCTTCAAAAAACCTGAATTCAGAAAATACAACATACATAAATGATTACATTGACTTGTCTCACTGCTCAGATGCAGATACTAAGATGGTTACTATTTACAACCTGTTTTGGGTTTAGTGCAGTATAGCGGACCCAAATTTATGCCCATATTTGACATCGATTAAATATGAAAATAATCAGTATTTTTTACGAAATTTCATTGTGGCACACAGTATGAATAACATATGTGTAGATTAGGGGGGGGGGGGGGGGGGTTTGGGGCAGCAGCCCCCAAGAAACAAAAATTAAACAATAATAAACTGCATTCTTGCCTTGAAAATTATCACTGCCGCCGTTTATTTGTGACGTCACAATATTGAATTCAAGCATTTGACGTCATATGCCAGGCATCGTGGCTTATAAATATGGTCATAAATTGGGGTCCGCTATATATATACTGCATTTTTTCCCCTGTTTTCACAACCATAAGTGGCGACGTGAGAAACAAAATATCTCAGGATTATCTAAAGAATTCAGGACTGTGATTCAAAACCAGTTTCAGAACACCCCAACGTTTTCAAGGACTTACTATTGGTAACTGGTTTCACAGCCAATCAATGCTTTTCCTTCAGCCTAAAGCAAAGTAACAAACCCAAGTAATAGATGAAGAGGTTAATGAAACAAATGTTTTTTTAAACTTGAGAAGACCTAGGCATGATTCGTCAACTGAATAGATGTATTTTCGTATCATGAACCACGTGAAATTTGTCTAAGGAGACACCATGCTATCTACAAAGCCAAGCTGAATTGCACAGTTTCAAAATCTGCCAGAGACTTTCCCCAAAGGAGTTCGTAAAGTTTCGAACCTCTTCAGAGAATGTCCTCAGACAGAATTTGCCGCGGTTTCAGACCTTGGCCCTATTACGAATGCAAAGGCGGGAGTTTAGCCTGGCTGTATAAACAACTGATTTTGCTGAAACACACCATTTCACTCAATTCCACACTTAACTTATCTTTCCAAAACTAATTCCAAATCAGTTCTACAGTTGCTATTCGAAAGTCATGTCGTTCACTTTACCTTTCACCAAAACTCTGATTCATCATATCTGGATGTTCCAAATTTTAGATTGAAAACATTTCCGTCATGAAATGCACAAAATTTCAAGTTGGAATCAACTTTTACCGATTTACTCAAATTTTGTTCGTTTTGATGCCAAATCCCCGAAGGAAAAAAAAAAAAGGTCCCTTACCGATAACTCCAATACTAGATTTACTAGATTCAGGCATACATCATATTGCAAACATTTTGTATCATTTTGTACATCTTCTTGCTTACAAAGTCAGTGTCTCCTGTCCCATCCTGCACAAACTAACACCACAATATCACAGTCTGAACTCAGCCTGAACTCAGTCAGCTTGTGTAGGCTTGTTGTTTTGCTGTGCGTTTTGCTTCGTTCCTGTCAAGCTTTCTTCCCTCAAAATTTTAAAAGGTACTCACAGTAATCTTACACTATTATTCCCTTCATTATTCCTCCTGTATCTCTTGTGTAACGAAGCCAAAATAATTCATCTGAACGACAACAGTGCAGTGGTCTTCTTCGTTGAAAATCTCCATCATCATCATCATCAACATCATCAACATCACAATTTTGGGTAAATTAATTTTAAAATGACTTTCAGTGGTTGTGCTTTATGTTTTTTTTAACCAATTCAAGATCCAAATGGTCTTTACCTGCACTTCCAAACTAGGTGGTTACACAATTTTAAATCCCTTTTCGTCCTTTTTACTCATCCACAACTTGCTAGAAATATCATTCTTTAAGCCAGCATCAATTACAAATCATTCAGGCCACTGAAAACACATTTACAAGGAGAATATAAAACATTTCCTTTATAACACATTCCTAACAATTACCCTATGGTCTGCATTGACAGTAATTATTATAATGTGCAATGATATGTAATAATAATTCATTAAGCAATTTGGGGAGTACATTCTTCATATTTGCACAAAAGCTGACATCAGAATAACACATAACAGACAAAATAACTTATGAATACAGAAAAGTAACTCATTCTGATGCCAACAATCACAATCTCAAAGATGTCATCCGGGATTATATAGGATATCATGTATATATGTACATGTACACATAAGAACACCGTTGCAAAGATGATGAAAGTCAAAGCTCCTAGATTTGTCAATTACAATTGCTGTGGGTATGGTCTGACTACATTATTTGATATTAACAGCAGCTAGTATTCGTCTTTCTAGTATATAGTATGCGATTCAGAATTATTAACCAGGTGGACCGTTTCTTTGTGACCGATTTGCGATACAACATACACATTTGGTTATGTGACGCATTCCTGTATTATACAACACATATTCAGAATTGGCGGCGTTGACATACTTAATGACATTATGACGTAGACGGGCTTGACCCTGAGTTCAAACTCTTGGTTACCTGGTTCACGAAGTTCTTGGTTTGATCACACGGAGTCACTCTTGTAATTTTAAACCAAGAGAGGAAGAGAAAATGTGGTTATTACGTTGATATCCTGGTAACCATGGTAACAGCATATAAGTAGTTGAAATACCTCTATGGTACTATGTACAAGATCATGCGAATCCAGTCCGTTTTTGATGACCCGTCAAGTTTATCACACTCAAGTCTCACCTACAACTAGATCGTACATGGTGCCGTGCCACAGCATGGTCATACAACATGCAAATGACCACGATATCCTTCGAACCTGCTGCAGCAATGGTAGTCAAAATGATCAAATGCGAACAGAAAGAAATCATGCATCACAGCATAGAAAGGAACCAAATACTAATGGGAAAGAAACCGATATCAAAAATGACTAACGCTTCTGCCTCAAATAGCATGGTTCACCCTGCATGGAGAAATCCTCATACAATCAGTGGGCAGTTGCTTAAGCGGGACATCCTCCGGTCATCATCCATGATGTCAGAGTCCGGTGACTCTCGACCTAGAAGAATGTCACTTGAATGGTCGTGTAACGGATCGTGGGACTGATCATGAGACATATCGTCCATCTCGACTTCTTCTATGACTATCTTAGTTTGTTCTGGGGCCTGCTTTGCATTAGCAGATCCCCGAATAACCACTGGCGAGGAGGCGGTCGAGGGCGAGGGTTCCACGACCACCTGAGTACTTCCGCCCGACGCCCCTTCCTCTTCCTCTCTGGCAGACTGGGCAATCTTTTCGCTCAAGTCAATTTCATTTGGCGCTAGGTTTAGTTCTGATCCTTCATCAATTATAATGCGAATGCCAGATGAATTTATTGGACTGTCGCTACCGTACAAGTCATCACGCATACCTGACATACTTTCTTCATCTATATCTGACATCTTACTCATCGGATTGGGCAGCGAATGCCTGCGTCCTCCGGAAGTGTAGTATTCGATCGATAACTTATCATCACCTTCTCCACTCTTGGCTGAGTCCTTGTCTCGATCATCCTCATCAGCCATGCTGAATAGTCCTGAAGACATCGACATCGTCATGGAAACCGAGAGTTTTGCCACCGAAGAAAGAGCGCACATTGTGTGACTGACACGTCGAGGGCCTGCTGAAAGCATACCACAATTATAGTCATTTGTAACAAACACACATCCACCGAATTACTTCTATATATATTATATTTATAATTGAACGTGACTAATGATTCCGCCATGTGTTTTTAATTTCTGCTATGATGCTTCAAACGGACTTTAAAAGAAACACGCTTTAAGAAAGAACATTTTTTTATTGTTTTTTTTTTTAAATAATGTTTTTTTTATCATTATTTTTTTAGAGTAACAATTTTTTAGCTCATATAGTATGGAACAGTGTGTTATTAGGCTAACTGCAGCTTTGTCCTAATGAATATAGGTTAGAGCTTTATATGATTTGGATAAAATCTACTTCAGTTGTAAATAAAATTACAGATAATATTCAGATAGTATACCAGACATCTCCATGGGATTAGAGGATATGATCTACAATGTATAAAGCACACTAATAGTGGCCATGCACTAGAATGGGATGTTTAGTACAGAAAGTTTATCAGAATGGATTGTTTTGAATCCATGCTCTTATCCGATGAGATCATTTGAAATCTCTAGCTCTGGGTATTAAGGGTTATTATTCCATGCATTTGAATTTTGACATGATATAGGATATTTTTCCTACTTGCATGGTTGTGTTTCCAGCGTATGAACAACTGGAAACCGCATCATACAAAAGCAGGGTTCGGGGGCAAAAATGTAAGTATACCTTGTTTTGTAAAAAGGTTAATCAGAGGAAAATGCAAATGTCAAACTGAAATCAAAATTCTTAACCAAAAATGTTATATACTAACTTTCCTTTCCTGAAAATATCAAAGCAAAAAAGTAAATTGATATTGAATATCAACAAAAATGTTGAAAATGTAAATTGAGCAAAATTTCCAATGTGAAAAATACCTTTTTTCTGAACCCTAAAAAGTATCTTCCACGTCCTACCCTAATTCTTTGCATAACTAACTTTTACTTGGTAACTCATGGTTATTTCATAACGTCTGACCAAAAGAAACTTACGCTTTGGTGTGCACTGTTCGATAGTATCTTCATTGACACCAGCTTTAGCGCAAAGATCCTTCAGTGCTGTGATTTGTCGCTGGAAGTAACAAAAGAAAATCTCATAGTATAGCGGATTCTGCTTGTTTTTAACAAAATTCTGCTTACAATTGTTAAGAAATTATAATTATGGATTTTTCTTACGCTTTTATTGTGACGCTCATCCTCAAGTATGTCAATCCTCTTCTCCATCCGTCGTCTTGCCCGTTTCTGCAACCGGATGCGGAACTCTTGTCGCTGCTTGGCGGTGATCAATATCCCTGTTTAAAGACAGAGGCATCAAATGAACTATCCCTTGTCTTGGTTTCCTTCTAAATTATTCATTTGACAGAGAACAAAGTGAGCCAACACTGGCTTTGTCATAATATGGTTAAAGTAACCTTTCTTTCACCTATGAAATTTTGAATTTGAACCACATCAATGCAATGTAATATAGCAGCAACATTGCTATGTAAAGTATTGCTACCCAACTTCGCATTTGTCAAGACTTCTTTCAGAAAGGTCTACGGTCCCGAAATGAAGTGTGACTCTACAGTGTATATATAATAGCGTGACAATGTCTTAGTAGTACAATACTACATATTCAAAACAGTCCATTAAATGTTAATTGTTCTACACAATCAAATTTCTTCGTTTAGCACAATGAAAATAGAAAGTGCTAATGAACATTCCAAAGAAGTTTTTGGTGATGACACCTACCGTCGACAACACGAGTTATCCTCCACAAAAGGAGAACGACGAGAACAGCAGCGGCTTTCTCGCCCTCCTCCCCGGTGACCCCGCCCAGGAAGATGATGTCAAAGAGGAAGGACGAGATGATGATTATTGCATCAAATATCTGCAAAATAAATATAAACAAATCATTAAACGGAAGTCATGTACTTTGTTGTTAACGATTATTGTATTGATATCTGGAAAATAATCGGAATCGTTGAAATTTAAAGTTACATTTATGGACTATACTTGACTATTTAGACTCAATGACGATAGTGGCGTCAGATATGGAAAAAATAAAATTGAAAATAGTACTAATGCAGGAACAACACTGCAGCAGTATGACACGAGTAGGCTGGTTTTGACTGAAGCTGTTGGAGTTTTCAGTGGTTAATCATTGGGTCTGACTCTCAGAAAAGGCTTCATTTTCTTAATGTCAGTCGGCCATAATTTTCATGAACAATATTTTGGGTACTTGGGGCTAGTTTTAAAAAGGCAAACAAGTGACCCCACACAAGGGTTAAATGTATCAATAAAGCTGACACTCGTATAGTTTCATACTAAAAACTATAGTCACATAAACACTGACTAAGCTTCTGGTCCACAGCAATAAAACAACACTGAAGATACATAAAAAAAACAGCCAACCAATTTTTCAGTCAGAGGACTAGGTACAGGTTGAATGAAGCTTCAAATGTTTCAGGAGATATTTACACTTCAGTTTTTAATGAGAAGCCAAGGGAAGGTATTCACTGCACTAGAAGCAACCTTGTTCCTGGAATATTCAGAAGAAGAACTTGGTGCATTCCATGGAGAACTAAACATCTTGTCAAATTAAGGTGAGTTAGTTTTATACTTCTTGTCAAAAGTTCGTTCTCGCACACTATGACAAATGCAAAATACAGTGTAATACGTTGCTCAAAATCTTCTCTTACTGATTTGACTGACAAATTGATGCTCATGGATTGTGTCATAATATTTGACTATGATACATATTGCATGAAGGGAATATGATGGACCCCAAGGGCCTTGACATGTTTATAATCAATGGCGAGGCAAGTAAATCGATCAACTGGTTTCCGTTTCCGGTTTGAGGGCAAGTCGCACCCTGGTGGTAATATAAGGAACTAAGGAGTGCATTGTGGGTAAAGCTATTGTTGTGCACTAAGGGCTGTGTTTCACATTGTGGAATTTCCCGTCAGTGGCGTTACAATAAGAAAAGGTCAAGGCTGAACAAGAACACATTGGTTACTGGTGTCATAAACTTGCCAGAGCTGCCACCTTCTGTAATGAACAACAAAGAAACCAAGATATCGGTGAGCTGGTTCTACTTAAGGGTGTAATCCAATCTGTCAAGCTTTAGTCAATCTATAGACTTATTTATTTGGAAAACAACAGTTAATAACTGTAAAAAATACATATTGAATAAAACTATCATACCATCATTTTACCTTCAGCAGTTGTTCAGTACAATGAAACCTCGCCAGTAAACCTCCCTTGGAAAATTAAGTGGACTAAATGGTGAGATGGTCTTAACATGCTTAATGATACAAAGTACATAATTCAGAGTAGAGACGGGTCCAAATTTGGTGTTCTTAATGGTGAGGTGTCCCTAATAGTGAGGTGATCTTAATAGGTCTGTCACATAAGATGGAACCCCCCCCCCCCCCCCCCCCCCAGTTCAGAGGAAAAAGCTGCTGTGGTCTCAATTTTAGATACTTTTAGGCTGTAGTCACATCTTATATGGAAGTTGTCTTAAAATTGAGGTGCTCATATCTTAAGGTAGTTTCAATAGTGGGGTAATTCATGATATTCATGACAACTATGTATTATGAAGTGAAAATTAGTACAGAAAAGCCACTGAATTATTCATGTTGACTGGTCAATTCGAGTGCCCACTTCCATTGTATAAATTGTGTACTGTTTGCAGCCATTTTAGAGCTAAGAAAATGCCATCCAAATTCTTGCCCCTACAGACCATTGGGAGAGGCCTGCAGAGTGCAAGACTGCTGTTTCCGCTTCCGGGATCTGGCCCCAGTGCATGCTGTGAGAGTCAAGTGAGCCTCGCTCTCGATCAATAATGGCAGAGGTGGCCTGAGAGAATTCCACCAAGTCCCGCCCCCACTGCTTCCAAGCTCTCATCTGTAGTCTCAACTCGCAGTTTCCCTGGTTGCAAGGAAGCCACAAATCGAAATTACCCCCACCCTACACCCTGTTCCCAGCAGAGACCACGTGCCAGTCATGTGACTGCACTGGCTGGTGGTCAGTGACACGGCAGCTTTGGTCTTCCTAACGCATGCCTTTGTATTGCATTATACCATGAAGGTAACCTTTAGGTATCAGTCATGAAGTTAATTCCAAGGTCAATTTCATTACCTCAGGGTCAAACACTAAAAAAAAATCATCCAATTTATCTTAGTTATCTGTTAAATCTGATGTTAGGACTAAATGTGGAACAGAGTAAGAACCACACACAAGCCAAACAAAAAGACAGTCATTACAATGGTTCACTCGAGTCCTTTCTGGTTAACGAGCACTTCAAGAAACAGCTAAAATATTTCTTTTAAAAATACAATAGAGTTTTTTTTCTAGGAAAGGGTTAAAAGAAATAATTCACTGGAGGTCTCCCTCTACTCCTTGGAGCCGAATCACGCAATTTGACTATGACGAGGGTATGAATTACCCCTATACTCTGTGAGGGATCTACTGATGCCCCATCAAGGCATGCTATATTTAGCTCACTTCGTCCTGCTGCATGCCATACCGTGTTTTGGCCACAAAAGACCTGGTCACCAGTTCAATTAGGCCATATATTTTTACACCAATTAAATAGTGATCCATTATATCAACGTTAAAATCATAATTCCTTGTCCATGGGAAAGAGAGCCCAAGCCTTTCAAGATTTCCATTGTAACATGGTTCTTAGCATCCTTAGAAGTCTCCCAAATATTTCTGGAGAAATATTCTCATTTGAGCACTGAGCAGGAGTGAGATTAGACTACAGTTGTGACTGTTTTGTCACAAGAAGGGCAGTATAGTTTGAGGCTACAGCTAGTATATTCTCAAATTTATTTAATTTTCCCTGATTTTTCAGTTGTTTTCTCAGACTCCTCTTTGTGTTCCCTGACAGACAAAAAGTGACCGACATCGTGTCAACGTTGACTATCATTGTCCGTCATTGTCTGACGTTGAGCTGACGTCTAACCAACGTAGCATATTACCTGGGTTTCCAGCAGTTGTTTCCTTATATTAAGATGATCTTAGTAATGGGGTAATATACAAAAAGATAGCTGAATCAGTTGGTCATCTTTACTTTGAGGTGACCTTAATTTAATAGGGAAGTGGTACTAACGTGGGGATCCAGTATTATCCACTCATTTAATTATTTAATTCTCTTCAAAAATTGTGTTTATTGCTCCAACCAACCATTGATCAACCAGTTTAGGATTAAAAAGAAAAGAAAAAAACTACTCACCTCAATCTTGTGCTTGAAGAAACTCCTCCCCATTGCACACATTTTAATGAGATCCTGAAAAGGGAAATCATCATCACATCATTACATCTGCCTGAGCAGGTGGACATGTACAAAAGTGAGTTGCCTGGGCTTTGGGCTTCAGATAAGTGGCATTGCAACAATACTATTACAATTCATTAGTCACACTATACAGTGTTATTACTAAAGCACATTTGTAGGCCTTTCATGGTCGTATTTTGTCACATATCTATATATAGTTTTGCATTAATTCCTTCTTCATCTGTCGATTTTCTACATATATTTCAACTTCTTTCATTCATATGTAGTTTCCCTTTCTCACAATTAACTGCTTTTTGGTCGTGGGTTGGAGCTGTGTCTTGCTCAAAGTTAGGTAAGCTTACCATAAGAAATATGTCCATAATACTCTTACTTATATGCATTTCTATATCACTATAGTATATAGTTACAGCATAGGCCTACAGTAACATGGCCCATCAATGAATCTGCCTGATGCCTCCAGTCCAATAAACAGTCCATCATGCCCGGATAACGAGACAGGCATTTTAAGCAACAGAGCCTGGTTTACTACACATATTATCGCCCTACGATTTGTCAAGTCTGCAAAACAGAATAGCAACATACTATCTCTATGTGCTACTAAATTACTTTACTTGGGATCTAATTTTGAACTTAAGTATATTTATATGAAGTACAGTGGAATCTTGCAATTAAAACACCACTGCAGTGGTCTTCATATCGAGGTGGCCTTGCTTTTTCACATTTAAATCACATTGATAATAATTGGTGATTACGTAACCCACTTCAGCATTTATTGATAATCATTTAAGGTTTTGGAAGGTTAAATACTATTAGTAAATTAGATCCATATTTCATGTTAATTTAATTGTTACATGTTGTCTGCATTCTACTAATTTAAATATCAAATATTTTGACAATGTCCCAAATTTATGTATCGATAATAAATTTCAATTTAACATTTTAAATGTTTCTACTAATCTTATTACTAATCTGTGGAGAACCACCTTTTAGATTTTTATAGCTGTGTGTCATCCACTTTAAATAAATAAAGCTCAATTGAAGTACAGTTAGTTCCATTAAAAACGGCCTGTCAAATTGAACCTGGACAAAGCTAGATAACTTCTGCTGTACGATGCTACCTGCCGCTAAACAGAACTATCTGGCTGTAGCTGGCTACTCAAAGCCAGATCTAAAAGTACATGCAGTACCCATCTGGTGCATAAGTTGAGAGCTACGCATATTTGTCATTTCTGATTGAAAAGATGCATGTCCATTGCATATATATATTAATGATATATTAGATTTACCAAGGTTCACATTTTTCAGTGGTGGTAGGTGCAAACAGACAATGAGTTAGCAGCAAACGGGACGCTACAGCTGTTTAGACTCAACCATATTTATGAAACTAAATTTGACACGTCATTAAGAATAAAATCTACTAATCAATCAAATATATAGAATATAATGTGACAGAAAAAAAGAAGAAAGCCCAAGTAGTACAGGAAACAAAAGCCATCAAAAAATATGTTTATATTTATCATGCTACCCTAATTTGTTATTTCTTTCTTTCAGGATAAACAAATCAGCATTCATTACTGCTGGAAGTTTTGATACCATTCTTAACTATTACGCAAAGCCAATGACCTTGGACAGCTGCCAATGTCAACCAGCTATTTCGGCTTTGAAACTTGTGAAAACTATCAGATCATAAAAGGGAAACCTCTTGCCCAAGAGCCTCATGAAGCAGCTTCAAACAGCCAAACAGAGACACAAGGACCCTTGGGAAGTAAGCCATGACCTGTCAAGGATGCTCAGAGTCACAATAAGTCATCAGAATTGTCTTTTTTAAACACAAAGTACTCCCGAGGGGAGTTATTTCTGACTAATAGTCTGATACAATGAATGAACATGACTTTCGTTTACCAGGGAAAGTATCAGAACCTACTCAATGAGCATCCCAGATAGCATTCCAAATCAGGCCAGTGTCGTTTCTACATGGCTTCGACGTCACCGACATCGCGCCGACGTCGATACGATTTGGAATGCTATCTGGGATGGTGTGGACTCCATATCTTATTATCTGATCATTACGTCTGCCTTTTTATCAGTGGTCATATAAACTGCTGTAAGCTGACTGTACATTAAACCATTAAAATTTACTCAAAAATAAAGTTTTTAAACTTTTTACATCCACGATCTACAATTAAGAATTGATGTTCTTCTACCATCTGAGTAAACTTGTCACATCACAAGGCCACATTGTCTGATGGATGGTTCTGTAAATTCAAAGTGACAAAATTGACTTGCTCCACTGATTGATGGGCAGCAGCTTTGTCTAAAAACAAACTGTATTTGTCAAAAAACACAAATCTGTGCATTGTAATATCTCAACATTTTTTTTCCCCCTTTCATCTGTTTAGCTTCCCTACTAATGACCAAACAATTATTAATGCGCTTCTAACTAATAAAGATGAATATATCAGCTTAAATACACTGCAGATCATTACATCTTAATCAATCATTTTGCTAATATTACCAATAACATTGTTTTTGTAATGTTACATTTTAATGATAACATGAATATTTGTCCTAACACAAAGGTTTGGTAATGCATACTTAAATCATAAATGGCCATAACAACCCCAGTTAATCACAATGTTATCTACAGTACAACTGCATGAAAGTGGCTGACTCTAGCTAGTTGTAGCTATACTGTAATTAAGAGGCAACAAACATGAGAACTTTTTTTCAAATTTTTCATCAGTTTGAGGACACATGACGCTTCCTGACTTAAGTATTAGAGAGCATTCAATCAAACTGACGACCTATCACACATGAGATTTATGGACAGAAGTGTTAATGTGATGTCATGCTGTTTTGAGAAGCTATACCCAATCCCATGTTTGTCATTTGTCAAAGTAATTGTTGATTCCAGGGAGGGTTTGAAAATTTTAATGTGGGTCATAAGGTATTGCAGCAAGACTAACAATTTTAATTAAGAGGTCCCCTCCCCACCAATTAATCCTCTGTCTTGAGTCCACACTTGCAGTTCTGGTCGGTTGCTTGGACTCAGTTTAGTCAGTTTGATTGAACAAACAGTAATATATATGCAGTTGGCTTGTCCACTGACTAGCAGTCTGATATATACAATAAAACACATCAATCTAGTGATTATGGTAAATACTATATTCATGAGCTTTCTTCAAAAACATGACATGTATGATACGAAGAGAACACGACTGTCGACAATTGGAACACACCCAGAACAGTTTTTGGATGCATTTGAACGCCTGCTCAGAACATTTAATGCATCAAAAACTTTTCTTCAGTGGTTTGATAATCTCATGTAAGTCATGTTCAGAAGACGTTTAAACGTGTTATTGGTCTATTTTATTTGCAGTGCAGTAAACTCTACATGGCCAAATGTGCCACGTGCGTTTTCCATGAGAAGGACAAACGCATGGAAAACACAAGGTTTTTGCCTAATTAAAATGAGGTGAAAACCATGGCACATTTGGCCATGTACTGGAAGCCATAAGTGTTCAGATTATAGGTTGCGAAACTTTTTTTTTTCAGCAGATGTCCTCTGATTGGCCTGCAAGACATTCTTAGCCAGTCCATTACAACCATGAACTAGTCAGAACTGCTTCCATAACAGGAACTGTTGTTTGGAGATGCAGAAACCTGGTGACATAGTAAAGCAATGAAGAATCGTATACGGATACATAAATAGAAGTAAAGAAAACCTAGTTACCTCAAGTACCAGGAAGCCGAGCAGGGCAATGGATGCGAAGTGAAGGCCATGGGCCACCTCGTGGAGGGTGTCATGCTCCTCATGCTGCACCGGCCTATGTTCGGGCACATGCTCACTCTCGTGAAAGACGCGATGTCGCTCGAGACATTCGGCACACTCCTTAGATGACTGGTTAGCCGAAATACGCGATTGGCCAACGTAATTGTATTGTCCCGAGTCAAAGAGCGAAGATTGCATATTTGAGTGGAGTTGAGAATTGTGAGCTGCGCCTGCCATTCGATTGCTTATTGCAGTTTGTTCACTTTGCATATATTTACTGGGTTGACTGCGAGAAGGTAAGGGGCTATGTACAGGGACGCTTGGAGGGGAACGCTGGTATGAGTCAGGAATTCCACCAGAGCGAGAATTCTGCATATGACGATGATCAGCCGCCCCACGAAAGGGCGCTTTGTAAGCGGAAGCACTATGAGGTTTGCTCTGCGCATGCGCAGGCCACAATGCTGATTGTCTGAGAACACGTGACCGGTGCTGCTGCTGGTCACTTCCTCTACCGGCGTAGGGGGCAGCAGTTTCGCTGGTTGTGATGACATCACCAGGGAGGGGTGCGGATTGGCGGGCGAAACGACTATCATGGTGGATGCCAGGCGGTAGGCTGGAGGGGGAGGGGGTTCCGGAGGTTGGGGAAGAGGCTGCTGAATGGTGGTGGTGGCTATAGTTCGAGTGTACCCATCGGTCATGGTCATGTAACATTTGCAAGATGTAATGGACATCATCACCCTCGTAGCCGTGCAGTGCGTCTGAACTCGTTTTTCGGATGTAATGCAACAGTTCGCTGATGGTGCTCTCGCGTTGCGCCAGCTTGTCTGGAAATTTAAAATGATTTATTATATAAAATTCTCACACAACAAAGGTCACATATAGGAAGAGTTATCAGATAAAGGGTAGTCAGTACTAGTCACAGTAATAAGCACTCTTGGACTGTTAGCATAATATCTGCTGGAAGTGCAGTTCATTGGACATGACCCCTCCTATACGTTATTCTGTCAGCATTTTTGGTTTATAGTAGAACTCCTGTATTAGTGATCCATAATTGAGTAGAAATAATATCACACGATTCAGATTTTGGTCTCTTAGTGATATTACAAAGAGTCATTTTTGAGAATCAGTGTGACACCATGGAATCTGGTATGAAAGATCCAAATCATTGCATGACTTTCACCTTTTGGTTGCAGTTGAAGGGAAACAAAAAGTTATTCTTTGTTGTGTTTATCAACTCTTTCAGATCTAACTCATCAAAGCAGCTTGGTTTAGTCACATGCATATTTGAAACAGGTATCCCTGAGGTATACCAAACACTGGGTTTATTATTCAACACTCAACAGTTTCCTCCACGTGTTATTGTTGGGTTTTTTTGGGACATGAAATATTGATTCTAGATGATCTGCTATTGCAGAAAACCCATTAGGGCTTGGTAAGGTACACTGAGCACCACTAAAAAATGCACACCCCATGTTGTTGTGCTCCCAGTGACCTGAGGTTATTTTCAGATGCCCTAAGAATTGGTTATTATGCCTGTCCATAAAATTATCTGATAATCTATCAAATGTGGTGGGTTTCTTACAAGTGGGGATTACAAAGTTTTTATGTGTAAAGTAGAATGGTGTGGACTTTTAAAGGTTGTACACACATTATACCATGGAAAAACTTATCTAATTAGGTAGAATTGCTGTGCTTAAACAAATTGCAGTTAAACCTTTCCTTTAAACAACCTCAGTATTAGGACCAACTTTCAATTACGTTACCACCATGTTTGGCTCCAATCATAACATAACATTATTTATCACCTGACAAGAAAGGTCATTTCACTATACAGACCAAAAAATAAATAAAAGATCTGGATCTTATTGGCAAGGTTCTGTATAAGCAGTGTCCATAGTGTGCTGCTGCTTAAATTAACAAACTTGCTCTCAAACAGCAGTTAGATTCAATTCCTCACAACCTGCTGTAAATTTATCAATGAGAAGCAAGATATAATATCCTGAAAAATGGCAAGTTGACACGGCAGCGGTTTTTCACATCACCCTCCACCCCTAGCTGGAGGGTGGGCCATTTGAAATGGTTGGAGCCTTTGGACCATCTAAGTTTGATTAATTGCCAAGTAGCTGAAGTTTATTGATCTGAGAATAAGATGGGTTGAGGCTGGAGTGTTCTTGTGGCCACCAAACCAGAAGGGCTTGCCCCTGGCCCTAGAAATTTAATAAGCCCCAAGAACCATGTTAATCACGGAGAGGTGAATGGACCCAGGGACAAGGGTAAAGTGAACCCACCAAAAGGGCTCTACCTGCCAGTCCACTGCTCTTGATGACATTGCCTCCACACTGCTATTCTCAAGAACTACTGCAGGAATCTGTACAAGGAATGGCATACTGATATCATTGTGTTGCCTTTTCTGCTATATACATGGTAAGCACAACATAATGTTAAGTCAATGTACTTGCTTTGAAGGATAAATTACTTATTATAATACCATATGCAGTAGGCAGTGCGAGTAGTCCTAAAATTAGCATATTTTGATCCTTTTGGAGAAAACGATGAGAGGAGATGAGAAGCACTGAATGGGGATTACATGATTTGGATTATTTTAATGAGGTGAAATGAGACGAGAAGGGATGAGATGAGCAGAGACGAGAAAAGGAGACGAGAAGAGATGAGATATAATGAGTTGAGCTGAGCTGAGATGAGATACAAAACATAAACTTGCAGCCAAAAATTAAACAAATAAACACTGTAACCTTAACAAGAGTGCATTAGTAGAATTTGATGCTCCCGTGAGACATAAATTAATGACAATGTCGTCCCATGGGAGTACCTTGTACTGGCCTTGAGAGCTGACGTTAAGCAAGGATACATCCAAATTGGAAACTAGAAAAGCTTTACTGCTGCAAGCAGTGCAGAACAGCAGTGCAGGGCAGCAATGCAGAAAAGCAATGCTGAGCAGCAATGCTGAGCAGCAATGCTGAGCAGCTGAATGGCTCAATGTTAAGTAAGGCTGGATGCTGAGCTGGATGCTGAGGTGGACGCTGAGCTGGATGCTGAGCTGGAGTGCCTAGGGTTGTTGTGCTTTGCAAATGGCATGATTGACTAATTGCTAATGATCTCAAACAGCAAATGCCCCAGGCATATTTTGATATTGGCATTTCAATCAAAGAGCAGACACAGACTCAAGCTAGACTGCCACAACATAAGACTTATTAAAGCATTAAAGCTGCTACAAAAGCATTGCCTTTCGAGAAACTTTAAAAAGCAAAATATTGGCAAAATGATTTTTGAGCTTTTAAATCATTGCTGCTTCAACTTTATACAATGTATGCCTCCAGGTTGGGACGATGTGAACAAAGTCAAAACATGTTCACTCAAAGATTTCAATAATGAAAAAGAAAAGAAGAATGAAACAAACAACAAAGGAATTAGGAAAACAATCACAGATTTAAACTGATTACGAGGAGGCTCAGTAATATAGCAATGGGAAATCCTGGAAATAAAATTAAGGAAGGTTGAGATCACCTCTATTTTAGAGTAAATTGGCTGCATACAAAACCTATTAAATACCATGTACACAAGTTTTAGATTTACGACTATTTCGTTATTAAGACCACTTCAGTGACTTCAGGGGGTTGTCTAAGTTGTGAGCTTCATTTGACATTCAAAAGTTTAATCTGCTACATATTGTTCGTATAACGACATACATAGTACTACGAAAATATCATTTAACTATATGGACATAAAAGGCCAGCTAGCTAGCTAGATAGATAGATAGATAGTTAATTAATTTTTGCCATACGCCATACATATACATGATTTCAAAAGAAAAAAGTATAAACATGACATAATAAAAATTGGCAAGGATGGCTAGGAAGTTCCCTGCTTTAGCTATCTAATAGTCAGATAAACCGGAATCCATCATTGACAAACACTGCATCATATTGATAATTATGGAGTTTAGTGATAGCTTAGTTCTAGCCAGCTCAGGTTGTATGGTTCAGGGGGTCCAAAAATTGGTCTGGCTCGGTGTAGCTTGAAAGAGATTGAACCAAAGATATTAGTTATACTGAGCTGTACTGTATATGACATGGGGCTTCTATTAACTTCCTAATGACAGCTTTAGATGATGCCTGCCACTGCCAGAGGAGCAACCACACCGATGCATATCTTTAATTTTCTGTTAGATGTTGGCCACATTGTAACTTGGCCCCTCTTTGTGACTCCAGTCTTTTAGACTATACATTTGTATTGCCAATAACACTGCTAGTAAGGACTGTCTAGTCCAACGGACCAAACCGCAACCTTCTCTTCCTTCTGAGGAACAAGGCACTGTCAGAAATGACCTATTCTGAAACTGGATGCTGGGAGCTCTGGGGAAGAGAGGAATATAGGACCCTGCAATCTGCCAGAAAGATAACACCCCTCAGTCCCTGTGCAATTAAAGATGGGCCCAACTAGCAGGCTGGCCATTGTGCTGTTGAGAACTGGTATTAGACATTTCCTCTATGTATACAATGTCGGGCCATCTGGAGGGATTGTGGTGCACCTATTGTTGTATGGGTGCTATATTGGTTCTGTTTATCTAATTCTATATACCAAAAAATAATGGAAATAGAAGGGGAAATTTACTTGAATATCACCTGACATTTTTCGTAACATATAAAAAATATATTATTGTAGTATTTCCACAAAAAAAAAAAAAAGATTCTACTCCAATTTAAATTGAGGTTTTATCTTATCTTATCTTATCTTGAAAACAGGGCCATTTTGTAAAAGAGCTTTCTTTTGCTCAAAATGTTTTTACCCTGTATAAATAAATAAAAATTTGAATGACAGAGCGTTCTCCCCAGTGAAGTGCCAGTTGCAATTACGGCAGTAGCTGGAAATGGATTAAAGCTAAAATGCGTAAACGTGATAAAGTTTTGAACCCTTTGATCATCATGAATTTGATGTAATCAGCTGCTAATGTGTTCCTGTCAAAATATACAATGTCACCGTTTCGGTCTGTGGCCGTTAATTTTATGGCCGATCCGGATCCGTGGCCGTTTAGTACTGTGGCCGTTCCGGTTTGTGGCCGTTCTGACCAAACCCCTCTCATCTTAACACCACTTCAGTGATTCAAAATGCTGGCCTTAATTGGGAGTTACACCATATATGGCCCACCAGTATTAGCCCATCCACAATCCACAATCCTACATATAACACTGGGTGCCCATCATCCCAGTTCTTTGTGAAGGAGATGAAACCCTCTGACTGGCGACAGCTTGACAGTCTGCTAAATAAGTCAACACAGTTGCTATGTACATTCTCTCTTTTTACATCCCTCTTTCTACATCCCTTTTTCTATTTACTTTTGGAGCAAGGCCCATCGTATACCCCAAAAGACATTGGCCTTATCTTAAAAACGGGTTATATAAATGTTTTATTTTATTTATTTATAAAACATATTTATACAGGGTATAAACATTTTGAGCAGCAGCTCTTTCACAAAATGTTCTTCTTTTATTAATAGCTTAGACAATTGCATGACCTTACAATTTTAACTTATCTATCAGTCTATATATCTAGTTATCTGTCTAACTAGGTCAATATCTTAAAGCTACTGTGTCTAAGGCAGACAGGCGGACGTAATGATGAGATGGTGACATAACATCGGTCAAACTTTACCCTTACCATAATTCATTATTTTCAGTGACATTTTTCCTCATTTTTAAGATAGCCAGAGAATAACATCTATATTATATTTAATGATATCTAATTTTTTCCTCATTCCTTCCTGTCAATACACTCATTCCACACAATCTAGCCATGAGAAGACCATCATCTAACCCACATTTCCCATCATTCCTCAGGCCCATTTTTTCACTGATGACGATGTAACAGCCTCATCTGTTGAAATCTCGCTCTGGCAGCAGCGAGGACGTTCAGGACGTTCAGGACGTAAAACGTAGCGGCTTAGCGTCCTGGCCACCAAGGACGCTGCGTCTTGCACGTCATGTAATGAGGGTGTTTATTGTTTGCAAATGCCTCGATTTACGTGCTACCCCCTCTCCCATACCTCGCCATCACTCTTCAAGATTATGAGTGATCAAGTTTGTGCAGAGGCGGTCTATCCTGACACTTTGTTGTCTAGCCAGACACTCTCATATTAACTCCAATACAACTTATGCTACTATCATAATAGTGAGTCAATATATAGCATGCTGGGCTTGCAACCACTGGGTCCCGGGTTCAATTCCTGGTCGAGCCTACTTTGGATGGCTGTTTCATCCCTCATCTCATTGTCATGATCCCTGCCTGTCCTAATTCATTCATTCATTCAGTTTATGGACCTTCGTCAGTTTGTGCAGATTCAGACATATTATAATGTATTACCAAAAATACAAAAGTTACAATAAAATACAAACGTTAATTTCATCAAAATACAAAAAAGCCATAAAGAAAGAAAATAGGATTACAAAATATATAAACAAGAAGAAAATAGGATTATGAAATATTAATAAATCGTAAAAAAGAAAAAAACCTAGCCCAACAGGTGCAGAAATACAGGACGTAAAGCCCTTATCCACCCACCCACCTAGTGTATGGTTGGTAAATGCTGCAAACATGAGTTGACTACATGGCAGTGTGTGTGTTTTGGCATATGCGGATTCCTGGGGATAGATCTGGCTAGCCAGATTAGTTTAGCATATCAACAGTCGTATAGCTAGCTACATATAGCCCCTACCTGATGAGCCATTAAGAAAAAGTTGTACCATAACATTAATGGTATTGATTTACAACTGAAGGTGCTCTTAATTCCAGGTAATTAATATTGAGAAAACAATATATGACCAAAGAATAAAGTAATCGTGTGATTTTCTTTTACTTTTGAAGCAGTCATAGAATTAGCAGACATTATGAATGCGTCTAGAATAATCACTCCTATACCTTTTACTCAAACAGACTCAAAGTAATTTTTTTAGATAAAACTGTTGAAAAATACATCCCATTGCCTCCATAATGTCTCAAGGACCGGACAGTGATCCTGGGAATCGAACCCTAGACCTTTTACACAGGAAACGAATAGTACTGTTACACCACAACCACTCCAGGTGAAACTGCTTCGAGGCTGGTGTGCCAGTTTGAGCACATTTCATTATGTGTTGCCAGATCTATTCATCAATCAGAGTTTACAACTCAATGAACAAATCGCGACCCTTTTTTGTTATAACGTAATTGTTATTTAAGATAATTATGCTACCTTTGTTCATTTATTAAATTTTGTGACTGTCAATTAAAATATATTTGTTATGAAATAGAGGTTCTCCTGAACCATATGCAACTTTTTTTTTTTACTCAGAAATGATCTTATTCACCATGTCGCCTTACGACAAGATGGAATAAGCAGATAAATGTTCTTAAGCTTTCTATGGCACTTCAGTATATTCAAGAGATATTGGGAAATCCATTCTGAGTTGCAAAACACGCCTATACCACGGTACAACAAACTTCTTAGAAGACAATGAACACTGATAGCAACTTGAGAGCAATTTGTCTGTTGCTTAGGAACACTATTAGCTTCATAACGAGGCTCCTCAGTGCAATGCATTATGGGAGAGCCCTCTACTGTTTTCTTCATTATCCCTGTTGTTCATTGTTTGTCTGTGGCCCATGAACAAGTTGTATTCACTGTTTTTGGACTTGCAATATATCAGCATTGAGAGAAAGAGTACGCCAATACCGGCTCATTGTTAGAATGGCGTCGGCAATGTTGGCTCAATTTTGGCTCCATGTTGGCTCAATTTTGGCTCCATGTTGGCTCAACTTTGGCTCAATGTTGGCTCCATATTGGCTCAATTTCGGTTCAATGTTGGCCTAGTGTCGGCCAGCATTGACACTGATGTTGATCCAATTTAGCATGTCATCGCGGAAAAAAATTATATTCAAATAAGTAAGATATAATATTTATACTTTACAATCTTCTATTATAGACACATTCCGCCAACCTTGCAATTACACCCTGAGGAGGCCAATCCTGAGGCTTTTGCAACTCCATGAAGAGTATTACAGATCCTGGGTTGCAGGAGGATATGCCAGGATCTTCCATGAATTTCTGGGGTTTGAACCCGCAACCTTCAGATTAGCAGACAAACACCAGCCACTCGGTTAGCCGAAAAACACTTGAACTAGTAGAGCACAACATACACTTGATTTACATAAATATTCTCGTTGTCTTGCAACTTTCAGAAAGTTTGTGGTAAAGGTATTTTAATACTTATTTGCGATGAGTACTGCAGATATACTAGACATACCCAGTTATATCATGACAAATCATGCCAGCATAGGGCTTATATAGTGCCAATGCTTGGCCAATATTGGGCCATAAATGCTGACCTTTGGCAAACATTGAGTCGATGTGAAATGTTACCTGGGTAGGGCATTTGTATTCAACACACCTCGTCCAAGAACTAGATTTCGACCATTATCAAATTAACCTCATTCATCTTACTACAGGCTTACCAACAGACCCTTGAAGTCAAAGTAGCTTGGCGATTTCTTTGCAAACCTAAGGCTTAGTAGTGTACTATATATATCCCTCCAAGGCTATATATATGAAAAAGCTCATTGTATCACTCAATATATCTATGCTTACAGACGGCTACATCACAACATGCATGATAAGGCAATGAAAACCAATAATTTATTGCACAAGAATAGCCAATGATCATACTCGGGGAGCCGCTACAAACAACAAACACCATAGCAGAAGAAAAAAGTTTGGAAATCATATTCTGATAAAACATCATCGTGGCTTGTAAATTTATACAAGAATATATGCTTAAGAGGGCCTGACCATAATATCAACAAAGTATGCAAAAATACATTTATGTTTCATGTTAACGATAACAAATTTGTTTGATTTAATTTGAAATATTTATAACCTTTTTTTAACCAAATGTTTGCACGTATTCGCCCTTCTTTTAGCACTAAATTATCTTCCTCATAATTTCCACCCAACTTAAAGAATAAAAAAAAAATTAACCTACTTTTTCCTGCCTGTTCAATGTTATCTGGCAGTTTTCCTATTCGTCCATGTTATGGCAATTTGTTTTGGTCAAAGAGAAACAATAGCCATTACAATGGAGACATCACAAACAAACACATTGATTATGACAGAAGAGTGTCACTCTCAGTTATGTTCCATGTTTTGTATGAGATACCATATGGCCCAAAAAAAATAAAAATAAAATAAAGAGTGAGTATTAAAATAACACTGTCATCTCATATGACATTTATTAACAACACCATGCTATATATTACTGCTTTCATGCGAACAATTAAGACACAGAAGTTGGTTCACAGCAATTCCCAAGAGTGGTTATTGTTAAACTTTACTGGATTTAGACATGAACACCATTCCTTAAATGTTAAATGTTGAATTAAATCGTTTAGATCTTACCTCTGACAGAATGAAGATCCAGAAGTATTTGAGCGATGACAATCCCTGCATCCAGCAGGACCACAACACACAGAAGAACTTGCACAGGATTGCTTTGTAGACATTTGACAAGTTTTTGGCGAGATCTGTAAAAAGGCGTTATGCAAGGATACAGTCAAGTTGACAACACTGAAGATTTCACTGTAAGCAACTAAAAACCTTCTTGCTAAACTTATTAAGACCACCTTACAGCAGATTCTATAGACTCGGAAACTAAACTCAGAGGAAGTCATGTGGATGTAGGACTCAAGTTGGTCAAGGCAATCCCTCAGCCAATAGGAGTCTTGCATTCAAATGACATCTGCTACAGTTAGTTTCATTAAAAACGGCCATCAAATTGAAACTAGACAAAGCTGTCATAGCTGGCTGCTCAAAACCGGATCTAAAAGTGCATATTTATGATATGTCAGATTAATTTCTTACATTTACCAAGGTTTACATTTATCTGGTGATAGATTTAAGCCAATTATTAGCTATAGAAGTGGACAGAAGCAGCTGGCTTTAGCATGTTTAGACCACAGCCAGGTACAGGTCGCTACAGACAGCTAGAGTCGACTGTATTTTATGAAACTAACTGTAGCTACAGTTTTGTTTCCAAGTCTTTTAGTTCTGTAATTACTTTGGAGTTACCTTCTAACTTGGTAGTTATTAAAAAATACAAATTATATATACTGTTTTGTATGATGACGTCACAAGATGGAACGTCCTGATGATATCATACTTACGTAAGGATCTCTTCCTCCTGGAGAGCTGTGAGCTCCTCTTCCAGTATCTCCGAATCAACACTGTCATTTTCCAATTCCTGCAGAAACTTAGAATCTTTGAGCCAGGCAAATTTATTTTGGTATTTTTCCACGCTGTAAACGAACATAGGGTACAACACAGTGTTAGGGGCGCTATCTAGCGGCTAAGACGTGTAACGACGGCAGAGGGCGTGCCAGTTCCAAGATACGGGTGACTCACGAACTTGAGGGCATAAGGAGCATCCTTAAAGCCCTTACTTAATGCCCCTAAAAGACAGGGTGGAGTGCTTAAGCAGTGACAAGTCACATGCATGAGAGTGCAGTCTCAAGAAACACGGTGCTCCTGTTTTGGTGTCCAGTATTAAAGGTGTGTAGTTCTTGCATGTTAGATTTTCTTGTTGTGAGATTTTTTGTGTTGTGGAGTTTATATTTTAGCCTATGAAATCCTTTATATTTAGTTTGTGTTATAGTTTCAAAAGTTATTACAACTGATTCCATACTAGGAAATTAAACTCCAGATGATGTCGTGTGAATGCAGGACTACCATTAGTGAAGGCTGTCCCTCAGCCAAAAGTAGTCCTGGATTCACATGACGCCCTCTCCAGTTCGGTTGCCATGTCTATTAAAACCAGTGTATAAAGATCAGCTTTTGTTTTCTGTTTACTTGGTGTGCGTTCACATTGCTATGGTATGCAGTCCTACGCAAATGCATACATATTGAAAGTGACACTATCAGATGATATTAATTCCCAATTTGATATGCAATAATTCTAGCATAAAGAACAATCATTTCCACTAATATAAGCTGTCAAAAGGAGCAACTGTAGTGTAAACACTGGTCATCTACTCAATAAGCACGACTGACCTCATCTGCGGCCAAAGTAATTGTCTATGAATATTTCAGAAGGACACATCGCCTTGCCCAAAATAGTCGCTAGTGTTCCACATTCAGGACTAAGAAGTAGACTAAAAGCATTCCCGAATACCCTGAACACCTGGGCCACCTGCTGATTAACAGACTAATAGACATCAGGTGCCAGCAAGGAAATGACAAAGCAGAATTTAAGACCATGTAATTCGAAACCTCTGCAGCCTGATTGTTTCATACTCATGGCATCAATTTAGGGCCCGGATGTAAAACAGCCATGCTGATCTGGTTTTAATTGTTGTTAAATATATATATATATATATATATATATATATATATATATATGATCACAGAGTTAATATGTAAGACACCACAAAAATTCTCTTATCTTATCTTTTCTTTCTTTTCTTATCTCATCTCTCTCTTATCTCTCTTATCTTATCTTATCTTATCTTATCTTATCTTATCTTATCTTATCTTATCTTATCTTATCTTAATGCACAATGCATCACAGTCTTGGCACACTGGTGTTGGAGGTTCGTGAACTGCTTGCAGACCAAACCAGTGGCCACGGTGTACTGATTAGGCAAGTATTGGGTTCAAATCCAACTCTACCCAAAAATATAAAAGAGCAAAAGTTCTAAAAGTCGTTTGGAGTCTCGTGGAAGTATAACCATACAGTATCTTCTGACATTCCACCAACCAGTGCTGCACAAGATGCCTGGTATATCTCAAAGAAATCGAAAGTCAAAGGTCAGTAACGTCTTGACCCTTAAGATGGTACAGCCCTCCCTTTAATACAGGTGTGATAAGTCAATATTCAGATGTTTCAAAGCTTGTATGTCCTGTAGGTGCACAAAATATTTCCTTTCTCCTAAAGTTTTAATAGCAGTGGACGTTAATTACAGACATTGTTTTGCTATGTACAGATTACAAATTTAATGTCTTTTTTTCAAAATGGAAATAGAAATATTTCAAAATATTATGATATGTTCTGTTGCAGAATTAGCAATTACAATCAAATTGGTGTAATTCAGTTAATGTTAATCATAAAAAAAAAAATCATTAATAAATAACTACTTCTCCAAGTTCATCAAATCCTTCTCAGTGTCACCATGCAGAATATCGGGAATTATGCTGAACTCTAGTAAGGAAGAACTCACAATTAATTAAAGACAACGAACACACGCCAACCATTTTGATACCACACCTTAATCGGTAAAATGTTTGGGATTACAATTTAATCCCATAACTAAGGTCTACCACTTCGGATTTCAAAATACTATATCTACATGGGATTTTTAATTGGTGGTGCCTTGTACTCGACGTCTATGCTGAGGCAAGTGAAGGACCCCACTCATGGC
The DNA here is from genome assembly GCA_932294295.1 of Alitta virens. Taxonomy (NCBI): domain Eukaryota; kingdom Metazoa; phylum Annelida; class Polychaeta; order Phyllodocida; family Nereididae; genus Alitta; species Alitta virens. Next base: position 24,256,912 of record OW028581.1, read on the forward strand.
GTAATGTGTAGCATGGCAGAATCCAAACCTTGTTATCTCATCATTACGTCTGCCTCTGCCAACTATTCATATACAGTGTGAAGGTTTATATAAGCTTCAGATCGGTGTCGTTGACGCAATACAATAAAAAGCGAGTAGAGTTAGCTGAAAACAAGACCTTTTTTTGTTTGTGACCAAGATGCAAGATGTGACCAAGATGCAAGCTCAAAGGGATAAACTACTAATGCCCTAGAACTGTAGAACGAACTTGAGACAAAACTCCAAAATAAGAAACTTAATCTACACCAACATGTCTCGGTTCACTGTTACCAGTTCATTGAGTGTCACCAAGCAGGAAAGAATAGAAGGTTTACACCGTTTATACTTGAGAAAAGGCTAGCCTCAAACATCTGTGAAATCAGAGGCCTCCATGGGAATTAGGTTAAAAGGAACAGATATCCTAAAATAGAATTATGACTCAAGCGGTTAGGAATGAGAATCTAAAGTGTACACGTACAATTTGCAATAATATGTAATAAATTATGTTTGTTATAAATTATGTTTTAATTCTTGCATGCTTAGCTCAGCTTCTTCAAGATGTAGTCTGGAAGTGAAGCAGTACTCATGGCTACAAATCCAGATTATCATGAAACCAGTAGTAAATTTTATGAATATTTCATAGCTGCTCTTCTGGCAAACTGTCAAGTCCAGCAACCAACCAACTGGTTTGTCAAGAATGTACAGGTCAAGGCGAGTGTAAGGGATTGAGGGCGTTCTTTATATTGATGTAATGTGCGTCCCATAGCATCAGCATGCTTGGTGTTTTGGTGTCATATTCAAATGTGTAGGAGGATAGGACAAATGCATTATTGAGGCATTAACCCTTTGCAATGCTACTCACAACACTAACGTTTGGTGAATGGGTGGTGCTAATAGAAGCCTAGGAAGGTGTTATGGACAGATATGTGTCCTGCTAAATCTAACACACACAGCTGCACATGCTGACACAGTGACAAAATGAACAGCAATCAAGGGAAGAACACATAGGACCAGTTTCACATAAACAGCGCGGAGAAATACCATATGAATACAACAGTCCATCGTTAAAACAACTTAGATGGTATACTAGATGAGAGTAGCTTAGGGCTAAACAGAGTTAAATGAATGAATGCATAGCTGCTACACTGACAATAGAGAGAGTCAAAGGAAGCAATGAATTGATCAGAAAGAGGGGGCAGTGCCGGCCTCTAGGAGCACTGCACTGCCCTGTCATATGATAGAATGATCGTCAACACTAACTTTGTTGTATTCCGTTTCCAAGGTGATGCGAGGAGGAGATGTCGGGGTATTCTGCTGGCAACCACGGCTTACCATTCTATGGGAATTCCTTCGACATGGTTGTGATTATTGCCCACCTTGAGACCGAGTGGCGCATGCGCAAAGCTGTCAGATGACGTCATCTTACTCCATCTACTGAGTGGCAATAGTTCTTGTCCATTCGTTTCTCATGACAGCCTACAAAGCTTTGCACTAGCACTCACATAACTGTTTATCTCCCTGTCCACTGGTTTTTCTCACCCACGGAGTTCAGTTAACTGCATGACGCTGTTGGAGGCGGCCAAGACGTGGCTGGGAGCGCTGTGACGCCGTGTCATGCCGCTCCTGCAACTGATGCTGATGTGAAGCTGCAGTCGTCTGCAGGAGGAAGCTGAAGGTGACCTGAGCAGGGGAAGGATAATAACATCTCTCAGCTCTCAAGGTGAATGACTCCTCCAACACAGCAACCTGTGGGACTGCACCTACTCTGCAGGGGACTACTGGAGGTTTCCTCTGGTCAGATGTGGCCCTACTGGCCATTGTCCGGCAATCCTGTGCCAAGCTTGGCTCAAATTGTCATGTTAACCCTTGCAGAAAGGAGGCTGCAGCAACCCTCTTCACTGATGGGATGGAGTGATGGAGCAAGCCAGTCGTGAAAGAAGATTCCCTACCCTAAAACCAAAGCTTAGCCCTTTTACAAGATCCCCCCAATCAGTAACCTCCTGATCAGGGCTTCATCCTCTTGATCTCATTTCCACATTTTCCTGATTCTTTTCAGCCTCTACTCCCCTGCACAAAAGACAGGGAAACCTTGAAACTAGCTATCAACCCCACTACACAACAGCAGTGCAGTCTAACACAGCATTATTGCCTGACTTTCACGTACTAAAAATACCACCAAGACCTCTTTTTCCCTTTTCAACTCACAAATTAGCCAGATAGACAAGCCTTTCAGAATACTCTAAGCTCTATTGATCGCCTCCCAAACTACCACTGCCAAGATGACGTCACTGCTAGATTACGTAACAGGTTGCTATGGATTCTGTATCATGACGTAAACAAGCCATTTCCATAATGTATGTTCACTAACGCAAACAGTAACTAAAAACACTGCTGTTCAGAGAGATAAGAGGATTCAAATGTTTTAAAATGGCTCATCGTGATGGCTGAATTCTTTTCAACTGATGCCAGCCTCTAGCACCCATCAAATTAATAGTAAGAATACTTCGTTAAGACAATATATTCTCTGACCACAAACATGACCCATGGACTGAAGAAAAACAGTTTCTCACAAGCAAGGAGATGCTCACTGCATACTTCTCTCAACGACCTTGAATTGACATCGCTACTACTTGGCTATGAAGCCACCATTCACCAAGCATTGTGCATGCAATGACTGAACGCTTTGGGCTAGCTGGATTCAAAATCAATGTCCCCTTGTTTTGTGGTTATATTGGTTTTTCACACTAAGCATTTTACAGCACTTGATGACCGAAAACATCAGTAATGAGTCAAAGTCCAACTTTCTGACTGATGAAAACACCAATCTGCAACAATTGCCTGGAAGTTTCACATCTTTCCAACGGTATTTTTTGTGGCTATTTGTCATGGTCACAGATTGAATGGAAAATATAGCACACATTAAATATAAATTATTATAGGGCTATCATTATCAGTCAGAAGTTGGACTTTGACCTATGGCTGACATTTCTGTCCATTTTGTGCTGCTTAGTGTTTTGGTGACGACGAAACATATGTGAACATTTTGAAACCTGCTATAATGTATACCTGGTACTAACTAACAGCAGATAAAGGATGGATAATGAACAAATGAAGATGTACATTATGAAAAAATATGGCTACGATGAGTATCAAGCCAGGAAGCTATGCAAAGCTGTAAAAATGCCATCACACATATCCAATTAAAACATTAAACATTTCTTTCAGTTATCATGTGACCATCCAAATTAAAGTGTGACATGAAATGGCTCAGAATATATCATGCAGACCATGTGACCTTGTTCGGAAATTAGCTCATGAGATGTAATAACATTGGGCAAGAAACTGATCTCGGTTCAAAGCATTTGGATGCAGGTGATCAAAGGGGAGCCATTGGTAATTATGACATACTTGGGAGCATCTCAACATGAAAGAAATGCCAGGGATCCATTAAGCAGGATGAAGATAGGGCAGAGATGCGGGTTGCTGCAGCTGCACAGGAACATGTGGGCAGGTGCTTTGTACTGGTGAGTTGTAGATGCTGGTTGGATGGTTTATGATTCAGTTTGCCTTTTGTATGTCTATTTCTCTTTAATTGTTTGTCGTATTGTTAAGAAATTCTCATGTCTTTGGCGTTACCTTGTATTTTTGCAGTCTTTGTGCATGTATGACTTACAGTAAAAGAAAAATAAATCACATCACAAGTAGTTCATTACCCAGTTACTATGGATTAATTTACCATGTGCGGCACTCAGAATGTGTTATACTTTGACCGTGTCACAGATGTAAGAAACATGGACACACAGAAAGTGGATGAAAGTTAAGAACATATTTCCTCAATGTTTCAAGCCTTATGACATCTTTTATACTTCCGGTTTCATAATTCTACTTCCGGTCTAGAGTTCACCCTTAACGTCTTGTTGCATTGCCCTTTCTGGCGAACTCCTTTTTTCCTCAAGGGCCAATGACCCCACTCTGACATGACCTCATTTTCAGAGGTCAAAGGTCAATGGAAGCCCTCACGTGCCACATGCTTCCGCCAATCGACAAGCGTGACTCCTAACGGCAGAGGGAGGAACCAACGTCTCGCTTGGAATGACGCTGGAAATGACGGCCGTAATCGTGACGTTATTGATTAAAGGACGCCGCGTTCAACGCCTCATTTCACACGTTCCTTTCAAACGTAACACTTTTTGTTTACAAAAGCAGTGTTCTAGGCTACGATCGGTATTTCAAAGACAAAGCATGTGTGTTTCTTTTTTATGCACTCTCTAGTTGTGTAACAGGGAGTAAAATTATACATCTACAAATTACTTCTAAAGAACATTTTCTAGGGGTTTTCCTGGGTCACTCGTATTGAAACTGGCACAGTAGTGTAACAAAGTCATACAATGTTAATAAATTTAGCCAATTAAATATCATTAATTTGATAGGAATATTGCAAGGAAATTCATAGTCTTAAATTTGTTAAATTAGCATGCTGAGGAAGATTCATCGAGCAGAGATAAGATTATTTTTAAAAGCTGGATGCTGAATAAATGTATTTCAATGCAAACAAAACCAGAACGAGTAGGAAAAAGAGCAGAATATGCAGCTAAAATATGCTTCTGCAAATTATGAACATCCCAGGATTATGCTTTCACAAATAAGATAATCCGTTTTCATAATTTCTTAATAATTAATAACTGATTAAGCAAAATTTGAATTGCAGTGTAGAGTGGATGCACTAGGATTAAAATTGTAAAAAATTGGTTATGTGGGTGTGCATGGCATGAGTTTATACGAAGTGTCTTACCACTATAACTGAATTGTTAATGTGGTTATCTAAATATAAAAAAATATTAGTTAAAGTGCTGTGCTTGTTACCAAATTAACATGGCATAAGATATAAAGTATTGCAGCACAGTCTGAAGCAAAATCATAGACTTGCTGCCTGAATTACATATTCTGGGCCATACCAAGACTTCAGTGTAAAATCTTGCCAAAATATCAAGGGGCTTGTTACAGGGCAATGTTGTTTGTCTATGGGCAGTGAATTGCCCCTTTGGTACCAGTTGTCAGGGGGTAAAAGCCCCTAGGGGCAAAATACATAGCCTTTCCTTTACTTGAGGAGTGAAAAAATTGACCTAGACTGTTGCATTCCTTGGTGTGCATTGAATGGACATTCCATAACAAAATATAAAGAAAGAATGAACTAAAATCATGTGTGAGGAATAATTAGAAAAAGTATAATTGGAAAACGTGAAGGCTACAGGTATATCAGCAGAAATATGGTGCATAATAAAAGAATGAAAATATATCGGATAATGCCATACTTAACCTGTCATTTCTTTCGGAAACATAGAATAAGAATTTTCAATCGATTAACACCAAGAAATTCATAGAAAGGTCTGTCAGAATTTCATGAGCTTGTGGATAAAGCAAAATGAAAATAAAACACAGAAATAATGTAATGTAATATCAAAGCAAAATAGTGGCATATATTTTTGTGTTGCAAATATGGCAGGGATTTTTCTGCAGCTTTGTCAATTTTGCTCTTAGATTACACACAGCTGTGTTACCTCAACTAGTTTTGTTCATAATAAGGCCTGTATTTATGCTTCAATGTCATTTAGGTGGACCTTAATAAAGGATCCTGCTTTACAGCGGCTGAAGGACAGAATTAAACTAAATCTAACTAATAGGGGAAATACGGAAGTTCTGAACAAAACAACAATACAGAAATGGTAAACTAGAGTTTGGGAGGGTTTAAGACTTGTTTATGTGGGAAGTCAGAAATTGATAGCAGAATAGCATTTGTGTGAATGAGTTGTGTTGCCAAGAAAAAGAATGCAAAATTTACGAAATTCTGTTTAATATATGCAGTATCGTAAATAGAGTTGATAATGAAACTTACTCCTTCTTTAACATGGTCGAAGTGGGCACTGCCTCTATTGCCCATTGAGGCCTGTTTTCTCTGCAAGATGGTGTAAGGCAGTCGGGACAATTTTCACTGCTATAATCATCCAACGGAACTTGGTAATGTCGGTGTCGGTGCTTGTGTCGGGACGACTTTCGGTGATGGTGTTGTCGCGAGTGGCCGGTAGAGTCGTAAAAAGCTTGGTTGGGGTTGAAAAGCGAGAGGGCGCTGCTCTCTTCGTTGTTGTAGTCATATAGGCGAGTGGGGGCGCTGGAGTGGGGGCGGGGAAAGCGGCGGGGGCGATAAATATGATGATCCGAACAAGGATGACAACGCAACCGAACGCGGCGAGGTGGGGGAGCAGAAGATGCAACTACAACTTGGGTATCCAGTTCCGTATCCTTTGTGACGTCACCAGTATTAGTGACGTCACCCAGTGCTCGTGATTGGAGGTCCTATCAGATGTAAGCTCCAATCGCTCAGTTTCATGGCCTTACTTCTGGAAAAGAAGCAGAAAAAAACACATAAATTAGTAAGTTTGAATGACAATAGATAAATCACTATTAAAAAAATAGATCCAATAGCTCATGTCAGCTATGAAACATGATTTAGGCTACTACATATTCCACTGCATCACAAATAACCCACATAGGCCTATATCAACAAGCAAAGTAGTCCAGTCTCCTACGCAGACCCTCTCCCGCTAGGTGGCGTTTGGCAAAGCGGAGGGTCTGCCAGATTTGGGAGGGAGCAACGATCCCGTGGGGGGGGGGGGGGGGGGAGCAAGGAATTTGACTGTGTAGACAAGTTTCTATTAATCATTAGGGCTACAATCCATGCTTAACAACCCATAATGACGCCAGTTTCGGCTATATTTGAAGAACTATTTTGTTCGCCGCTTGGCTGAATTCAATGGGCGCAGTAATTGACCTACTTTCAGCACTATAGAGCAATGTTGCGAAATCACATAGTCTGATAATAGTCAACAATATATTCTGCGGAACAAATTTTTGTAGGATGAGGAAAAATTATACTTTTACTTGGTGGGATTCGCACAATCAGCCACTGCTGCAGGCTATAAATAGAACACATTTCTGGAACAAGAACCATGTTGTTCTTATGTAAAATTCGGTAGTTACCACTTCATTTATGTCTAGAACATTAATTTATTTTGAATTTGGTAACCAAGGACTCTTTGCCAAATTAGGTGAAACTATGGTCACACAGCTCACTTCCCCAAACAGAGCTAGGACAGCCTTAGTGGCCGGTAGAGCTTGGTTAGGGTGGTAAAGCGAGAGGGCGCTGCTCTCTTCGTTGTTGTAGTCATATAGACGATATGTTTATAAATAGTGACATCATATAAAAGAATGCTTATGTAAAATTGATTAAAAATAATATTATTTTCCCCATATGGTTATTCCTAATATGGGAATGCACAAAAAGTAAAGACAAAATTTCACCACATTTTCTAAAAATTTATAATTTGGATGTTAGAAGTACTCTTAGGCAGTCAGATATGGTACAATGAGGTATTCTACGGATTGACATCTGGTACAAAAAGGCAATAACAAAATTTGTTATATCTAGCGTCTAGACCTATGAAACAATAGATCTATAACTGATATGGTTTGTTTCAATGCCAGGTATTATTACGAACTCTAGGTTTATTGGGTCAAAGTAATTAAGTCAAGGACCCAGACGGGGTAGTCTTGCAGACTCTTTGATTTGATTGGTTGTTCAATTATGAAGAACCCGTCAGGGGCCTCTTTACTTGATGTATTCGACCCAGAAATGCTCATGCACAACTGCAGTATTCACCTTAATTTTGGGTTAAAATAACTATGGAGTATTACTGCAGTAAAAAAAGAAAACGCATCCCTCGTTCACTGCTCAGGCAAGCTATTTATAGAACACAGAGCCTACACTTAAAAAAAAAAAAGAACTTCAAATCACAACCAAAATTGGTGGCACAGTGGATAGAGCGCTCGCAATGCTGAGTGAGGTGACACTGTACTGACAGTGGTTCGAATTCAGCTCAGTAAATTTTTTTTTCTTCCATCAAAGTTACAGTCACATAATATTATATGACTGTTAATTAATTTGTAAAGACAAGATATTCTTTCCAAATGACAGCTGTCTACTGCTAATATTGTTCACGTTGCCAGATATCTATTCTTTTTTTTTAAATAATTTTCTTGTTAGACAAGTGCATGCTCCCTTGTTTTCAGATATTTTGACCAACTTTTTTTCATTATTTGATCATTATTTTTACTAATTCAATAGTAATTCTCGACACTATCAACTAGATAACTAAGTTCTAGGCTAAGTCAAAAAAAATTTCAGTGTGAACAGAGTTCCACTATATAATGACCAAAATTATTTTTTATTTTTTATCCTTGTATTTTATGTTTTTATGACACATGTATCTTTTTGATGCTCTGCGGACAATAAAATTATATAT